>CM046661.1:28962829-30162829 GCA_025594165.1 Tamias sibiricus
GGGGTGTGGCTTTGGGGTATATATTTTGTATCTCATGAGTGGAGTCTCTCTCTCTGCTTCCTGATCATTATGTCGGCCACTTTCCTCCATTATACTCTTCTGGAATGATGTTCTGCCTCACCTCTCAAGCCCAGAGGAATGGAGCCAGCTGTCTATGGACTGAGTCCTCTGAAACCGTGAGCCCCCAAATAAACTTTTCCTTTTCTATGTTGTTCTTGTCTGGTCTTTTAGTCAAGCAGCAAAAAGCTGACTAAAATAGCCTTCAAATATCTGAAATGGTGTTGTGTAAAAGAGGGGAGGGTGGTTACTCTTTCTTCTTTCTTTTCTTTTCCTTCCTTCCTTCCTTCCCTCCCTTCTTTCCCCCCTCCCCCTTTCAATGCTAGAAATGGAACCTGGGGTCTTACCCATGCTAGGGAGCATCTACCACTGAGCTATATATTTCCCCAAGTCCCATAGTGGACATTCTATATTGTCATAGAAGGAAGAACTTCACCAGAAAATAAAGTTATAGAAGGTGTGTGCCGACTATTGGGAGAACTTTCTTACAATTAGAGCTGGTTATCTGCTCTTTCTTTGATAGTTTAGGCAGCATCTATAGGGTCTTAATCAGTACATAAAGGAAAAAACTCATCCCCTGTAATAAGGATGAGTTTGAACTAGGTTATGTCAAATGATACTTTCAGCTCTACAGTTCTGATGTACATATTTTAGTTAATTTGTTAATAGCATGACAAGGTTTTATTTAATGGATGCTCCTTGCACTGCTCTATCATAATCCATATTCAGCTATTTTGGGTTTCTGCAAAAATTCGTGTTCTCTTGTTTCTTAGCATTTCTGATTTCTCTTCATGAAGCCTAGAACTGTCCGTGCACTTCTGCCCCCTTCATCAGGTTAACTCCCACGGATGCCGTCTCAGCTCAGACATCACCTCAGTGATCATTTTCCAATGTCTTCTCTCCAAGCCTGGTCTGGGTACTTCTCTGCTGTCTCTCACTACGCTGTTTACTTCCCAGTCACGGTGTGTAGCACACTAGACTGTGAGGCCAGGGGAATCTGTGTGCATCCCCACCTAGACTAAACTTTACAGGAACTGTCACAATGTTCATCTTATTCATGGAACATCCTCAGTCTTTACACAGTAACTGCCTTGCTCCAAGTGCTTAATAAAAACATGACTCTAGACTGAAAGCACACTAGGCCAACAAAAAATGTCTAAGAGAAAATGATTTCAGGTATCTATTGAGTGAATGAAGGTTTAATGAATAATAATTGATCCAAATCAGAATACCTATAGGTACAGGGACTTTGCAAAAAAAGTAAAAACACTTGATAGTGATCTTTTAGATAAGAGAGAGAGAGAGAGAGAGAGAAGAAAGTCAGTGGAGAGGTCGGGAGAGAGAGAAAGCACAGCAACTGTTTAAAATTCAGTTAACACTCATTCTAAATTCAGTTAACACTCATTCTACGAGACCAGGCTTACTCTGACATAAAAACCTGATGATAGAACACAAGAGAGGAAAACTACAGACCAATCAATGTCCCCGTAAGTGTGGATGCAAAATCTACAACAAAATATTAGTGAACCAAATCAATAACATAAAAAAAGAATATATGCTATTACCAAATGGAGTCTATCCCCAAACTGTAAGGTTAGTTTAATATCTAAAAGTCAAGTCATGTAATAACCATATTAATAGAATAAAAGACAAAACTATATGATCATCTCCATAGATGGAGAAAAAAGCATTTGATGAAATCCAAATCTATCATGATGAAAATAATCAATAAGCTAGGAACAGCAGGGAAACAGGATAAAAGGTTCTAAAAACACACAGGTAACATTAACATTTAACTGTAAAAAATGGAATGTTTTAACATTTAATTGTAAAAAATTGAATATTTTATCTGTAAGATCAAGAAAATGCAAGCATTTTCATTCTCAATTCTACTTATCACATTAATGGAGGTTCTAATGCAAATGAATGAGAAGAGGAAATAAAGAAAGAGGTAAAATGATCTCTATTTGCCGATCACACAATTGATTATATTTAAAAAACCCTAAAGAATTCACTTAAAAAAGCTGTTAGAATGAATAAGTAAATTGGTTCAGCAAGCTTGAAGAATACAAAATCAATATACAAATGATAAATTGTATTTTTAGACAATAACAATTAACATTTCAACAAATATAATTAAAAACACTGCATTTCCACGAGCATCTAAAAGCATGAGATATTTTTGATACATATGTAACAAATAAAGTAATGAAATTATATACTGAAAACATTGCTTCAGTAAATTAGATGGAAAGAAATGCAGATATTACATATTTTTAGATCAGAAGACTTAATATTGCTCAAATTTATGGACAGATTCAGTGCAATCCCTATGAAAATCCCAGCTACCCTTTTATAGAAACTGACAAGTTGATCTGAAAATTTGTATGGAAGTTTAAACTAGAGACGGAACAGTCAACATGATCTAGACAAGAAGAACAAAGTTGAAAGACTCACATTTCCCAGTTTTAAAACTTACTACAAAATTATAGTGTAACAAGACAGTGTATTACAGACCTAAGGAGATGTACATAGATAATGGGAATAGGATTGAAATTCAGCTGGTAACCCTCATGTTGATGGTCAAATAATTTTGATAAGGGTGCCAAGAGATTCAAGGTGTAAAGAATAGTCTTCAACAAAGGGTGTTGGGGCACCCAGATGTTCACCCACAAAGGATGACAATAGACTCCTACCTCTTTCCATACACAAAATTAACTCAAAATAGATCATAGCACTAACTGTAAAACCCAAATGATAAAACTATTAGGAGAAAATTTAAGAATTGGTCTTGGGTTGAGCAATGATTCTTGGTAATTATGACTCCAAAAGTATAGGCAACAAAATTTAAATATAGATAAATTAGTCTATGTCAAGACTAAGAAAAAATTGCACTGCAAATAATACCATCCAGAAAATGAAAACAATCCACAGAATGGGCACATTTTATATTTGATAAGGGTCTTGTATCCAATTATACAAAGAACTTAAACTCAATAATAAAAAGAACAACAGATAATCTGGACAAAACTGGATTTGAAGCCGGGCGCGGTGGCGCACGCCTGTAATCCCAGCACTTTGGGAGGCTGAGGCAGGAGGATCGCAAGTTCAAAGCCAGCCTCAACAATGGCGAGGCACTTAGCAACTCAGTGAGACCCTGTCTCTAATAAAATACAAAAATGGGCTGGGGACTTGGCCCAGTGGTTGAGTGCCCCTGAGTTCAATCCCCAGTACCACAAAACAAAAACAAAAACAAAAAAACTGGATTTGATAGTATGGCCAATACTGGGTAAATGATTTGAACAGACATTTCCTCAAATAAGATAAACAAAACAGTCAAAAACATAAAAAGATGTTCAACATTATTCATGAGAAAAATGGAAGCCCAAGCACAACGAAATGTTGCTTCATAGTCACAGGATGGCTCTCATAAAGACAGACAGTGACAAGTGTTGGAAAGGATCTGGAGGGGAATCTCCCTAAATTGCTGGTGAGAATGTCAGATTGTGCCTTGAAAAGAGTTTGTCGGTCCCTCAAAATATTATGCATACAGTTACCATATGACCCAGCAATTCCATTCCTAGGTATGTACCCCAGAGAAATGAAAGTGGATGTAAACACAAAAGTCCATACATGAATGTCCATAGCAACATTATTCATAGTAGACCAAAAGAGGAAACAACCCCAAAGTGTACTCACTGATGAACGGACGAACAAAATATGCACTATCCATACAAAGGAACACTTTCAGCCATAAAAATGAATCCCGCACTGACTCAGGCTATAGCATTAATGCCCCTTGAGTATGTTATGTTGAGTAAAAGAAGACAATCACAAAAGTCCACACATTGTATGATTCCATTTACATAAAAAAGATCCCAAAGAGGCACATTTATAGAGATAGAAAGTGAATTGGTGGTTGCTTAGGTTTAGGGTGGCAGAATTAGCAGGAGAAACAGGGATTGCCTTCTGGTGGCTATGTAGTTTCTATTAGGAAAGATGAAAATGCTCCAAAATTAGGTCATTAGGGTGACACAACTTCATGGATATGCTGAAAGACAATGGATTGTGAGTTGTACAGTATGTGAATTATATCTCCATAAAGCTGTTTTGTTGTTGTTTAAACCAGGTAATAGTATATTAGCTTGCCAGGGTTCTGTAACAAAGCACCACAAACCAGGTAGCTTAAACAAGAGAAATGCGTTCCCTCACCATTCTGGAGATTTCCAGTCTGAGATGAGAGTGTTGGCAGGTCTGGCTTCTTCTGAGGTCTCAGAGGGAAAAATTTGTCTTTGCTTCTTTCCTTGTTGCTAATAGTTTGCTGGCAATCATTGGCTTTCCTTGGCCTGTAGAGGTTTCATTCCAATCTCTGTGAACACGAATGTTTATGTGACATTCTGTGTGTGAGTGTGTGTCTTTCTGTGTGTCTGAATTTCCCCTTTTGTAAGAACACCAGTCAAATGGTATTTGGGTATGGCCCATCTTTATGACATTATCTCACTTTGAACATTTGCAAAGATCCTCTTTACATATAAGGTCATGTTCATAGGTAGTGGGAGTTAAGGCTTCAACATTCTTCTTGGCACAAAATTCAATCTGCAACAAACATTAGAGATTTTATTTCCTTAATTTGGAGTAGACAATTAGGAATTGATTCTAAAACAGTCCTTACTTAAAAACAGCTTATCATATTCCCTTTTTAAGACTGTAATGCAGAGGGAAACTATTTTTCTAACTCTTACTTGCTTGAATACTCACCTGGATGGAAGTTAAATTTTCTGGGATTGGTGAAAACATTTCACCATGCTTCTTTGTCCTCAATGATTGTAAAAGTCATTTGTTTTGTTACCGACACAGGGTTTGAATCTCCTTGCTGTGACAGAAATGAAAAGGGGCTGCAACTTGGAAAGCAACCTCACCATTGGGCAGTATTTTCTTACACACTAGTAACAGGATTTTGCCTGAAGCTGTGGGTCTCAAGGAGAGGCTCAAGAACTGCACAGACCTCAATTTGGAGCTAGACTCTGCTATTTATTATCTGAATTGCCTATGTCACCTTAGACAATTTGTTTGACTGAGTTTCCGTTTCCTTGTACGTCAAAGGGAAATAATCATGTGTACCTTGCAAAATCTGAAGAAGTAAACACAGTTAACTATACCAAAAAAAAAAAAATCAGCAAAGTATCCAACTCGTAATAGAAACAATGAAAGCAATGAAAGGCAAAGGAAAGAGAGCAACTGAGGGTTAATTTTATAAATTACTTCACTAGTATTTTTCAAATGAGTTGACAACCAATTAGATGCAAGAAATTGGAAAATTGATCCTTTTCATTGTACACTGTTACTTTGCCATGGACATACCTACAAATATTTATAGCTTTTGTAAATTGTTTCATGGAACATGTGATGGGTAGACATATTCAATGCATCAAAATAATCTGATGTAACTAACAAGTGCACATTTCACCTTAAGAGATTTATTAAGTCCATAGTATATAACTTCATAGTTTTATGAACAACAAATACTTATCAATTTTGTTTTCAACTTTATTAGAAAATTTCCATTAAAATGATGTTCCTGATTTTATTAGTCTTCTCACTTTAGTCCAAATGAATCATGTCTTATTTTGTAACATTCCTTCTCTCTTACCCTTTCTATGTAACAACTCTTTTTTAAAAAATTTTTTTAGTTGTAGATGGACACAGTATCTTTCTTTCTTTATTTTTATGTAGTGCCAAGGATCGAACCCAGTGCCTCACCCATGAGAGGCAGGTGCTCTGCCACTGAGCTACAAACCCAGCTCTGTAACAACTCTTTTAACACCTCCAAAATCAAATGATTTTCCTGTTGTGAGGAGTGTTATGCTGGATAGAAAGAGTAAAATAACTCTGAAACTATATAGTGCAGGTGGCTATTTCCCCCTATGATTTGGTTTATCCAGATGAATACACTTTTCATGTTAAAAAATTCTGTTAGTTTATTTTTATTGTTTTAAATAGTTTTCTCTAGCTATCCCTTGATTACTGCACTAAGTTCATACATTAGAAAGCATCCCTTAGACAAGACTATGAAAATTGACTAAGAATTGTTCTCCAAAGCATTAAGCTGGTTGCGGTGGGGACAGGCAACAGGACAGCATCAGTATTCTGAGACCTCAGTATTAAGATGTATTCTTTTTTAATATGGCAACATGCCTGCTTTGCAGCATTAATTGTTTACAGCCTGAAGAGTTGCAGACTGGAAACTTGGCAGCAATGAACGTCTATTCCTGGCCAAGGGATGTTAGTAGAAAGTCTCTTCCAGAAATAAGAGCATTTTAGAAATAAGTCACAAAGCATTTCTTGGCCTTTACTGAGATAGTGAGTCAGTCTTCCTCTCTTCTCATCCTTTTTTCCCTCTCTCCCTTCCCTCCTTCCTTCCTTCCTTCCTTCTTATTTATTTAATCTATTTGAATTAAGTTTATTTCAATTGCAACAAAGCAAGTCCTGACTAGTTCACCCACTTAGGACTTCAAAGTCAGTAGCGCTGCGGCTTCTCCTTGGTGACAACATGCATTTCCATGTGAACTGGCAGAAGTGGGTGGTACACTGGGCTCTTCATCAAGTTCATAACAATACCTTTCTCAGACCTGCATGTATGCACAGCCATCAGTTGTTTCTATAATATGGAAGAGGTTGCAGCTCGTGAATATAGATTTTTGAGCAAATTATTTTTGAATTGTGGAAGCTCCACTTAAATGGCAGAGTATCAGAGGACTGTGGCTTGATCGCTTCAAGAATTTAGATATTCATTTAGTAGTTAATGTTCACCTAGTTTCAATTATGTATTGAACTCTACTAAGCACTAGCGTACACTAGGGGGCATGAGAGGCACGATTCCTGCCCTCACAATTTAGGATGTAAGGGAGAGTGTAGTTAATTAAGTAAGTGTTTATTTAAAATCACTGAAAGGGGAGAGAGGCACAAAAGTTTTCGAATTCTGTAGCTGCAGGATATTTCTTACTTGGCGGAGGCTGTCAGAGAAGGTTCCCACAGAAAGTGATGTGTAATGTGAGACCTGAATGACAACTAAAAGTTACCTAGAAAGGGAGGTAGGCAGAGGGCAAGTATCATCCAAGTAAAGAGAACAATGTGCTAAGATCTGGCAGTAAGAGAGAGTGTGGAATATTCTAGATAATGAAAGAAAGTCAGTATGACTAGAAGGACTAGGAAGATGATCAGAGAATAGGTTGGAGAAGAGCCTTTCTGTTGTCCCAGCACCTGTTGGCTGCCCAGCCATGCATGGTTTTGTCATGTGTCTAGAGCAGGAAGAATAAAATGACTAATTGAATCATGAAGGTATTGGGAAGCAGCCTGGATAAGATGAGGTGATAACAAACTAGTTCCTAGGAAAAGGTAAAACTAGATTAAAGAAGGGACAGTCATCAGGTTGTTAGGGTTTCTGTAAGTATTCAATAAAATATAAACATAATTGTTTTAGTCAGCTTCATGTCACTGTGACCAAAACACCCAGCAAGAACAATTTAGAGGGGCTGGGGTTGTGGCTCAGTGGTAGAGCGTTTGCCTAGCATGTGCAAGGCCCTGGGTTCGATCCTCAGCACCACATAAGAATAAATAAAGATATTGTGTCCAACTACAACTAAAAAAATAAATAAATATTTTAAAAAAGAACAATTTAAAGGGGGAGAGTTTATTTGGGCTCACAGTTTCAGAGGTTCAGTCCATAGTTGGCCAGCTCCATAAGTCTGGGCCTCAGGTGAGGCAGACCATCACCTTGTGTGTGGAAGGGCTTGGGGAGGAAAGTAGCTCAGGACATGGCCACCAGGAAGCAGAGAGAGCTTCCAAAGATCGCGTCCAGTGACCTACTTCCTCCAGCCACACCCTACCTACCCACAGTTACCACCCAGTTCATCCACATCAATGGATTAATCCACCGATTAGGTTAAATATCTTATAATCTAATCATTTCACCTCTGAAAAGTCTTGCATTGTCTGAGGCATGAGCTTTTTAAGGGACACTTCATATCTAAACCATAACAATAGTCAAGGAGTCCAAACATTAATTTACTGAGGCAAGGAGCTAGAAAAAACAAAAAACAAAAAAATGAAGCTTAGAAGAATCCTCAATGAAACAATTTTAAGCATGTATTTTTACTTTGATTGTCATAGTTTTACTTTGATTTCACACGTAGTAATTGCACATATATTCATGAGATACAATGTGACATGTCAATACCCATATACGATGTGTAATCAGGGTTAATTGGCATATTTGTCACCTCAAACACTGAAATCTTTGTGCTGGGAACACACAAAATCCTCTACTAGCTATTTTGAAATATTCAGTTAATTGTTGTCAACCATAGCTATCCAACTCTGCTACATAACCTTGAAAGTTACTTCTCCCTTCTTTTTTATTAAAATATTTTATTATTAGTTGTAGGTGGACACAATACCTTTATTTTATTTATGTGGTGCTGAGGATCGAACCCAGTGCCTCACACATGAGAGATGAGCGCTCTACCACTGAGCCATAGTTCCAGCCCCTCTCCCTTCTTTGTATGTGTTACCCATCCTCCATCCCTGTCCCTTCCCAGACTCTGGTAGCCACTCGTGTATTCTCTACTCATGCGAGATCAACTTTTTAGCTTCCACATATAAGTGAGAATATGAGGTCTTCGTCTTTCTGTGCCTGATTTATTTCACTTCAGCTAATGTCCTCCAGTTCTACCCATGCTGCTGCAAACGATGGAATTCTATCATTTGAATAATATTCCATTGTGTGTGTGACATACATTTCTTTTATGCATTCAACTCTTGAATCTCACTGATTTTTTGGTAATGCCCATTCTAATTGCAGTGAGATGATTCCTCAGTGTGGCTTTAGTTTGCATTTTCCAGATAACTAGTGATTGAATATTTTTTCTTAAACCTGTTGGACATTTGTGTGTGTCTGTTTAGGCCATTTGTTCATTTTAAATTGTATTATTTGATTTCTGCTATTGTTTGAGATCCTTATATATTCTGGATATCAATTTTTTTTTAAAAGGAAATGCAGGAAATAATTAGTGTGCGATTTTTTTAATAGTTTTTTTATTTGCTTTAGTTGTACACAATGCGTTTTATTCAATACATTTTATTTGTACGTGGTGCTGAGGATCGAACCCAGGTCGCCCACGTGCTAGGCCAGTGCTCTACTGCTGAGCCACAATCCCAGCCCTGGATATCAATTTTTTTATCAGATAAAGAGTTTGCAAACATTTTCTTTCATTCTGTAAATTGTACCTTCATTCTGCTGTTTCCTTTGCAGTGCAGAAAGTTTTAGTTGGATGTAGTCTCACTTGTCTAATTTTCTTTTGTTTGTGCTTTTAATGTCATACCCCAAAAATCATTGCCAAGCCCAATGCCATGAAGCTTTTTCTCTAGGTTTTCTTCTAGGAATTTTACAGTTTTAGGTCTTACACTTAAATCTGAGGTCCATTTTCACTTTTTTTTTTTTTTTTTGTATATGGTATAAAAAAAGGGTCTGATTTCATTCTTTTGCATGTAGATATTGAGTTTCCCCAAGATTGTTTGAAGAGCCTATATATTTTTTAAAAAACTATATATTTTAGTTGTAGATGAACACAATATCTTTTATTTATTTATTTTTATGTGGTGCTGAGGATCAAACCTAGTACCTCACTCATGCTAGGCAAGTGCTCTGTCACTGAGCCACAACTCCAGCCTGAAGAGACTATCTTTTCCCTACAGTGTACTCTTGACCTCTGTGATGAAGATCAGTTGGCCATATACATGTGGATTTGTGTCTGGGCTCTTTGTTCTGTCCCCTTGGTCTATATGTCTGTTTTTATGCCAGTTCCATACACTCCAGTTATGATAGTTTTGCAATGTGTGATGCCTCCCACTTTGTTCTCCCTGCTCAAGTCTGCTTTGGCTATTTGAGGTCTTTTGTGGTTCCTTATGAATTTTAGGACTTTGTTTCTGTTTTTGTTTTGGGGTACTAGGGATTGAGCTTAGGACCTTACACAGGCTAGGCAAGCACTCTACCAACTGAGCTAAATCACTAGTAGTTCTAACGCTTTTTATGTTGAATGTTTGAGATTGTCTATGAATAAGATCATGAGATCTGCAAACAGAGGCATTTGACTTCTTTTCCTATTTGGATGCCTTTTGTTCCTCTCTTGCCCAATTGCTCTGGCTAGGACTTCCAGTGCTACGTTAAATAGAAGTGGTAGAGCGAGCATCCCAGTCTTATTTCAGATCTTGGAGGAAAGACTTTCAATTTTTTACTGTTAGATATTAAGTTAGCTGTGACTTTTCATATAGGTCTTTATTGCGTTGATGTAAATTCTTTCTATACCTAGTTTGTTATGATTTTTTTTAATTATGGAAAGCTGTCGACTTTTTTCAAAACCTTTTTCTGTGTCTATTGAGATGATCATGTGATTTTAATCCTTCAGTCTATTAATGTGGCATGTCACATCCCTAGGTTTACGTGTGTTGAAGCACTCTTGCATCCCAAGTTTAAGTCCCACTTGATTGTGATGACTGAGCCTTTTAATGTGCTGTCAAATATGGTTTGCTAGTATTTTATTGAGAATTTTTCTATACATGTTTATTGAGATGATGAATGTAATTTCCCTTTTTTTGAGTTGCTTTTGTCTGGCTTTGGTATCAGAACAATGCCAGTCTCATAAAACGATGTTGGAAGTATCTCTTGCTAATTTGGGGGAAGAGTTTCAGAAAAATTGATGTTAATTCTTTAAAAGTTTGGTAGAATTCATTGACAAAACCATCTGATCATGGATTTTTCTTTGTTGGGAGGCTTTTAGTTGTTGATTCAATCACCATGTTTCCTATTGATCTATTCAAGCTTTCTATTTCTTCTTGATTCAGTCTTGTTAGGATACATGTTTCTAGGAATTTATCCATTTCTTTGAAATTACCCAATTTGCTGGACATAGTTGTTTATAATTATTTCATAATTTTTTAAAATCATTGTGCAACAGCTATGATGTCTCCCCTTCCATTTTACAATTTGAGTTGGCTATCCTTTTTTCTTTAGGTATTCTATCTAAGGTTTTTTTTTTTGTTTGTTTGTTTTTTTTAAAAAAGGGGGGGTTTATTAAGGGAAGGGGAGGAAGGGGGGGAAAGGGAAAGGGAACGGGGCAGGGGAGAGCTGGTGAGAAGATGACAGCGAAAAGAGAAGAGGGAGCTCTATCTAAGGTTTTTGTTGATTTTGTTTATCCTTTAAAAGAACTCCTTGTTTTGTTGATTTTTTTCTCATGTTTTTATGTTTTGTATTTCAGTTATTTCTGCTCTAATCATTCCCTTCCTTCTGCTAGCTTTGAGGTTGGTTGTTCTTTCTCTAGTTTCTTAGGTAATGTGAGATCATTTATTTGAAATCTTTCTTCCTTTTCAATGTAGTTGCTTATCACTAAAACCCCCTTCTTAGTACTACTTCTTCTGCATCCCATAAGTTTTGGTATGATATATTTTTCATTTTTCTTCAGATATTTTCAAATTTCCTTTTTGATTTTTTCTTTGACCCAATGGTTATTTTTAAGACTGTTGTGTAACTTCCACATATTTGTGAAATTTTTTGTTTTCCTTCTGTTATTGGTTTTTAGTTTCACTGCATTGTGGAAAAGATACATGGTATGATTTCAATCATCTTAAAATTTGTTGAGACTTCTTTTTTGATTTCAGATCTGATCTATGCCTGGAAATGTCATGTGTATACTTGCGAAGAATGTGGATTCTGCTGCTGTTGGGTGGAAAGTTCTACATATATCTTTAGTCCTTTAGTCTGTAGCATTGTTTGAGTCTGCTGTTTCCATATTAATTTATGTCTGGGAGTTCTATACTCTATTGCAAGTGAAGTATTAAAATTTCTTACTGTTATTGTATTAAGATCTATTCTTCAAATCTGGCAATGTTTGCTTTATTTATTTTGGTTCTTTGATGTTGGGTGCATATATATTTATATGTGTCATGTCTTCCTGATGAATTGTCCCTTTTATCATTAAATAATGCTCTTTGTCCCTTGTGACAGTTTTTTACATAAAGTCTATTTTGTTTGATGTGATTATAGTCATTCTTGCTTTCTTTTGGTTAGCATTCACATAGAATATCTTTTTCTGCTCCTTCACTTTCATCCTTTGATTTTAAAGTATGTCTATAGGTGGGTGTGGTGGTACCTACCAGTAACCTCAGCTTTCCATGAGGATCATGAGTTTGAGTCCAGGTTGGGTAACATAGTGAAATCCCACCTCAAACAACAAAAACAGTATATTTCTTATAGACAGCACATAGTTGGGTTTCTTACCATTCAATCACTCTTTGTTTTTTTTTTTTTATTGGAGAGTCTATATCATTTCTGTCTATGTTTAAATTATTGATGGTAAGGATTTACTATTGATATTTTGTTAATGTTTTCTATCTGCTTTATGTAGTTCTTTGTCACTTTTTTCCCTCTCTCACTGTCTTCCTTTGTGATTTGCTGATTTTTACAGTGATATCCTTTGATTCCTTTTTCCCCCCTTTTCTGTACCTATTACGGGTATTAGTGAACTGTTCCCCAATGTTTATGTAAAGTCTCATATAGTAAGGGCCCGGCATGGTGGCGCATGTCTGTAATCCCAGCACTTGGGAGACTGAGGCAGGAGGATCACAAGTTCAAAGCCAGCCTCAGCAATGGCTAGGCAATTAGCAACTCAGTGAGACCCTGTCTCTAATAAACTACAAAAAAGGGCTGGGGATGTGGCCCAGTGGTCAAGTGTCCCTGAGTTCAATCCCTGGTGGAAACTTAACTTCAGTTGCATATGAAAGCTACCTGGCTTTGTTATTTGCTTTCATACGTTTTTATGTTGTAGTTCAGCCTGTTTTCACAATGACTTGAAGAAATCACTTCAGCACTTATTGGAGAAAGTTCTACTGGTGATGAATTCTTTCAACTTTTGTTTGTCCAAGAAATTATTTTGTCTCCTTCATTTATGATGTGAAGTTTTGCCAGTATCATAGTCTTGGTAGTAGTTTTCTTCTTTCAACAGCTCTGCCACTGAGCTGTATCCCTAGCCCTCAGCTCTTTCAATGTCTCACATGCTTCCTTTTGGCCTGCAAGATTTCTGCTGAGAAGTACATTATTAATCTTCTGAAAATTCTTTTGTATATTACAAGTCACTTTTCTCTTATTGCTTTTAAAATTTCTCTTTATCCTTGATTTTTGATAATTTGATTATGGTGTATCTCAAAATCTGTCCTATTTGGGACCCTTTTGAATTCAGGAATTTGGAGGTGTGTTTCCCTCCTCAGATTTGGGAATTTTTCAGCCATTATTTCTTCAATTAAGTTTACCCCCCTTTTGTTATCTCTTCTCCTTCTCCACAATGCTTATATTGGTTGGCATGATAGTGTCTCATGGTTTCCTTACTCTTTTATCACTTTTTTTCATTGTTTTACCCTTGGGTCGGATAATTTCAGATGACCTGTCTTTGAGTTCACTAATTCTTTCATTTTATTGATCAAATCTATTGTTGAATCCTTCTGATAGTCTTTCTGTCCCCTGCCCCCCTTCTTGTGGAGCTGGGGATTGAACTCAGGGCCTCACACATCCTAAACAAGTGCTTTACCACTGAGCCACATCCCCAGCCCCCCTCTCTGGTAGTCTTGGCTCAGTTATTATATTCAACAACTTTAAAATTAGAAAAGAATTCTTTTTGTTTCTCTTTGTAATACTCGTTTTGTTTATGTATTGTTTTCCTGATTTTGTTTAATTGTCTTATCTCTATTGTAACTTACTGAACTTATTTAAGGTAATAATTTTAAGTTCTTTGGCAGATAACTCATGGATCTTCATTTCTTTAGGGTCAGTTATGGAGATCTATTTTATCCTTTTGATTATAATTTTTGTTTTTCCTGATGGCTCACATTCCTTGCATCTTTGGGTGGATGTCTGCACATATGAAGAAACAGCCCCCTCCCCTTCTCCAGTTTTTAAGCACTGACTTTGATTGGGAAAGACCTTCACTAGTCAAACAAGTCAAGATTCAGGATCTTTGCTCCCTGTGGTGTCTGATTATATTAGTTTTGTCAGTGTCCACAAATGGTGAGATAGTAACTAACACCTAAGGGAGTCCACTAAAAGTTGGGGACATTACAGCTATGATCAACTCCTTTCTTGGAGGAGAAGTCTCCCTTCTGTGCCTTTGCCAAGTATCTCAGGGCCTTGTCAGCTATAGAGGCAAGCCTTTAACCCAGGTTCCCCCGGGCATGCATAGCCTGCTACTTCTTTGATCACTCCATGTGAAGCAAGACAGAAGCTGGCCCCTTGGGCGGTGAACGGAAAGGTTCACTCCTCCCCACCTCCACAGCAGGGTATAATTGTAATCTATTTGGGTGCTGAGTTCTGCTAGTTTGGGGTAGGGACTGCTGTAGGTAAAGTGAAATAGTTCTTCTTAATCTGTTTCAGTGTGACTGAACTTGATTTTGAGCTTGTCTGGGATACTGCAACTTTCTAACTTGAATCTAGACTTCTCACAAAGGAATTTGGTTACTTTTCCCATCATTAAATCTGTGTTTCTGTGGGAGAATGAGGAATGGAACATTCTACTCTGCTATCTTGCTGACACACTCTACCCTCTGCTTGAGGAAGTCTGAATTGGGGGCATGCTCTATGGATTAGTTATCTATTGCTGCATAAGAAATTACCCCCCAATTTCATAGCTTGCACACGTTTGTTATCTAGCAGGGAATTGGGTTAGGGAATTGGGAGCTGCATAGCTGAGTGTTTCTGGCTCCAGATCTTTAAGGAGGTTGTAGCAAACCTTAGCGGTGCTAGATGTCAGAGACGGAATCCTCTCAAGGATCAGCTAGGGCTGAGGATCTGCTTCCAAGTCTGCTCACATCATTGGTGGTTGACAAGGCTCAGCTCTCACTGACTGTTGACTGAGGATGTCAGTGTTCTCACGCTGTTTTCTAGAGGTCTCAGTTTCTTGCTACGTGGGCCTCTCCACAACAGGCAGCCAACTTTCCTAGGACAAGTGATGGAGGTGGGGATATATTGAAGGCATGCGAGAACAATTAAGATGGAAGCTGCAGTTATTTTTATAACATAATTTTAGAAGATACATCCCATGATTTCTTCTGTATTATATTCATTAGAGTGAGTCACTAAGTCTTGCCTATGTACGTATAGAAAGGAAGTAAGTTCCAACTCTTGAAAGGGAGGAGTATAAAGAATTTGTGCCCATCACTACACTATGTCATTTTATGCTACTGCATATCTTTTCCTAATGCAGTAAGGTCACATTGGTAAATTTGAAACTGGCCATGGTAGGAATATTTACACTATGTGAATCAGCAAACACTCTAAGTCAAGCTTTTTCTTTTTTCTCTTTTATACCAGAGAGCTGACAGTTTAATATTTACCAACACACGACTGGATGGATGTAGAATTATGTGTTTATAGACTTTTTGTGGAGTAGACGAATTTTAGACAGGGCTTTGAAAGAACAGAAGACAAGGTTACAGATATAAGAAGAGATGGTTTCTGGATTTGATGACAGAGGAGAAGCTGAAAATGGAGGCTTGGGGAGCTTAAATAGAACTACCCAGAGGTCTATATGTGACATGAAAAAAAGGAGCTCTGTCTCTTTCTTTTTCTTGTATGTACATGTCTACACACAATTTGAGATGGAAATTGCACACTGGATTTAACTATGGGAACACAAACACATTAAAGATTTGGTATGCAAGATTTTTTATTTTTAATCCAGCAATCAAGATGGGCAACTGCGTAATTATCTATGAAGCCACAAATAATATATGTTCTAGTTAGGACAGCTGACCTTCACCGAAAATAGCCCAGAAATCCAAACACCAAGTTTTAGTTTCTTTGAACTGATGGCTTGGTGCACATGGTATGCCCTACAGTGTTTGAGGAGCACTTCCATCCATCAGGTTTGTAGAAATTTATTTCAAAAAGAAAACTTCCAGCATCATAGCATTTTCGATTGGAAAGAGACCTTACAAAACATATAGGTCATTATTTATCAAAGTATGTTTGCCAATCAAATATTAAAATCAGAATGAACTGGTTTTCTTGCTAACATGTAGAATCTCTTTAAAACCTGAAACTCACCTTAGACTCAGTGAATTGTTGGGGCTTGAGAATTTGCACATTTTTATAAATTATCCAGATGATTCTGTTGCACATAAACATTAGAAGATTAATAATCTGATTCAAACCTCTCATTTTATACATTAGGGATACAAACATCTAAAATGTAAGGAAGTCTTCTCAAGTGAGGCCGTGTAGCAGATATAATCCCACCTATTAAAAAAATAAAACCCAAACAAACAAAAAAACTTATAACCCATAAAATTGACATTTTGGAAAAAATAGAAAAATACGCTTTGTTTAAAGAGACAGTTAAGGAGCAACACAGGACCTCAATGAAAATACGTTGTTTATATGTGTAGTTACTACTCAATATGCCCACCTCACCACAAATTAGTGTGGTTTATTTTAAATTACTAGCATGAAAATCTTAACCTTCCACTTCTGAAGTTATTGGTTTTAGCTACTCTATTTTCTTTTTTCTAGATTTACATGGTTGCTTCTTTGGGCATGATTTTAGAAATGTAATTATAACTCTGATTTCAAACTTCTGGACCACATAATCAAACACCGACTAGTCATAGTGGAAAATATAGTTTTCAGCTCTGCTTACATCAACAAGGAAAATGGCTAGATCCAAAATCAGTTCAACTAAGCAGTTGTTTACAGTGCCTTTAAAAAGTGGCACCTTCCCCTCAAGGCCTCCCAAAGAAGATCTATGCTACTGTGGGAAATGTAGACAGTCAGGAGGTTTTGAAGCTTGCCTCACCAGTGGTACTTTACCAATCATATCTGAGCTTTTATTGTTTTGATCCAATAAAATCATTTAAATATCTGGATCTTTTTATAGATTGGTATAGTTTGGATCTGGAATGTACCCTTCAAAGATTCATGTGTTGAAGGTTGGTCTCCAGTGTAGCAATGTTCAGAGGTGAGGCTTTTAGGAAATGATTGGATCATGAGAGGTCTAACCTCGCCTTCTTAATCCATTGATGGAGTCATAATTTGAACGGTCCGTGTGTGTGTGTGTGTGTGTGTGTGTGTGTGTGTGTGTGTGTGTAAACTGTATGCGGTGGGACATAGTGGAATGAAGTGGGTGCTTGGTGGACATGCCCTTGTCCCCAGCCCCTTCCTCTCTCTGTGCTTGCTGAATGCTTCAAGATGAACAGCTCAGCTTCATCACATTCTTCTGCCATGATGTTTCTGTCTCCCACAGGTTCCCTCCAGCAAAGTTGAATCAGTCTACCATGGACTGAAACCTGAGAAACCATGAGCCATAATAAATCTTTCCTCCTCTAAGTTGATTTTCTCAGTATTTTGTCATAGTGATGGAAAAAGTAACATACAGGTAAGTTTTTATTTAGTGGAATGCATTACTAGACAGTAAAGAAAGAGGAAGCTTAGAAAAAAAAGTCTAAGGTGAAAAATCACCCACCCAGTGTCCAGTTTTTCTTCTTGGTTTGAAACTGCCAATGGATTATATATTTATTCAGTTTTGTGCTGTTCTTAAACCTAAAAGACACCCTCTTCAGGGCAACATGTGCTCCAGACATGGTCCATGAATATAAATTCTACCTAAGGCTGGATATTTAAAGCTGTAAATGATTTTACATTTTTATAATTTGTGAAAGGATTGGAGGTGCCATGTCATTATCATTTTTCTCTCCATATCAGGATGTGATCTTAATGCCAAACTAAATCTTTTGTCTAAGGCACCAGCAGATCTGTATTTTGTTTTCCCAGGGGGTGTTTATAGACGATGTTCTTAGAGGCACTGCCAAATGATATTGTCTCATTTTCTTCCCCTGTGAGTATGTGCATAAATACAATTAAAGACAGTAGCTGCAAATTGGTAGAAAGCATTTCTATTCTTTTAAATCTCTAAATCGAAGTGCACTATGTTCTGGTTTCTAGCCAGGCCTTGCTATAAATGAAACCCCAACCCTTGGGTTTGTATTTAGACTATTGATACAGTGATGTGTCAGGAAGAGAAGGCAAGTGCCTTCTAATACTTCCTTTTTGTTCTTTTTCTTCCTGGAATACTCTTTAATTCTCTAATGCATCAAGATAGAAACCCCGTTCTGCTTGGACTAGGTGTTTCTTTAAAAGGTTCTACTAACAATCCAAGAATTATATTCCACGTGCAGTATCATGGGTCACGGTTTTCTCAATGATAACAACGTCCCGGGAGCCCTAGGCCTAAGCTAGGGGCACTCGACCACTGGGCACATTTTTTTTTGTATTTTATTTGGAGACCACCTGGGTTGAGGCTGGCTTTGAACCCGAGGCTCCTCATCCCAAAGTATTTGGCTTTTTTGCCGCCGAGATTTTGAGCCAACAGATATCTTCAGCTGCCCTCCCCGACGAATACCGGTTGCAGCTTTCTCTGCCCCCCCCCCCCCCCATTGCAGTGGTTTCTCCTGCAGCTCCCCTGGGCTCGGCGGCCGTAGTGCAGCCCGCAGAGCCGCCGCGTCGCCCCTCTCCTCTGGGCGGCCCCAGCGCGCGGTGACACTCATTCAACGCAGAAGGTGAGGCGAGACGAGGCTGGTGCGGAACTTGTCGCCGCTCGTGCAGCGCCTGCCAGCTAAACCCGGAGCGGGGCAGACAAAAGAGGCCGCCAGTGCAGGAAGGCACGGCCGGCGGCAGAGCGCAGCGATGGCCGGGCGAGGAGGCAGGGCGCTGCTGGCGCTGTGCGTGGCACTGGCCGCCGGCGGGTGGCTGCTGGGTGCTGAAGCCCAGGAGCCCGGGGCGCCCGCGGCGGGCATGAGGCGGCGCCGGAGGCTGCAGCAGGAAGACGGCATCTCCTTTGAGTACCACCGCTACCCCGAGCTGCGCGAGGCGCTGGTGTCCGTTTGGCTGCAGTGCACCGCCATCAGCAGGATCTACACGGTGGGGCGCAGCTTCGAGGGTCGGGAGCTCCTGGTCATCGAGCTGTCCGACAACCCTGGGGTCCATGAGCCTGGTAAGGGCGATGCCTCCTGCCAGCCTTGGAGGCGTCGGGGAGGGCGGCCGAGGGTCGGACTGGTGGCGGCGGGGGAAGGAGGGAAAGGTGGGCCCAGGGGGGCCTCCTGGGAAAGGGTGTCTGGGGTAGGTGGGAAGCGGAAGGTGGCAGGAAATGGGGAAGAATCTGACCTAGACCTCTGCGGATTGCCGGGAGCCTAATCTCTGCCCCCCTCGCCCATCCCCCCCAACCCCCCCATCCCCAACCTATCTCTACAGCCCTTACGGCCGCTGTTTGTTGAGCACCGGCAAGAGAGGGTGGAGAGGGTGGAGAGGGTGGGGGACAGGAGTACCCGGCGAGCAAATCTCCGTGTGCGCAAACCAGGCGGCCACTCTTATAGCTGTATCAAACAACCCAAGGAATAATTTCGAGTCCTCAGGAAGGCGGCCGGCTGTCCTTACAGACAGGAGTGGAAAGATAAGGTGCAGAAGGCGGGGTTTTAGAGAAAACCAGGAAAAGTCATTTATTATTTGTTGCCTAATTTCCAGAGCATCAGTTTGTTGGGTGCTGAGGGCTCTGCGTCGCGTCTCCATCTCTACCTGTACGCGCTGTGTTAGGCACACTCACTGCTTTGGATGCTCAGGAATTTTAAGGATATTGCCAATCTGGAGCCGTGGTTGTTCAGACAGGCAGCTCTTCCTACCAGGGTGGAAAAGTGGTCTCTGACAAGCTTTCAGATTTTGAAACTGCACATGAGCTAAGGAAAAAGGAATAGTCAATTTTCTCTGCTTTAACCACATTCAAATGAATAGTTTGTGACTGGGTTTTATTCCAAATGTTGTTTCCAGATACTTGATTGTATGCACCTTCCTTCGGAGTATGTTAAGGCATGTTTTAATTTATGTTAAATGCCATGCATTTAGTATTAATGAAGAGGAATTTAAAATGTCTGGGGGCTTTAAAAAATGTTTCTGCTTTTTGAAAATGATGTAGGCCTGATCTTCCTTCTGAGAGTAAAGGTAATCTGAACCAATGATATCAGCTCTCAATGCTTGATTTTTTTTTAATGACAAAGAAAGCAAGAAAAATAGGCTAAACAATGTAGTGCCAGAATAGTTTTATAATGATACATGAGAACCAAACTAATTGGATTGAAAGGTGTGACCAATAGAAACATTTTGATATTGTGTAGCATATGGATTAATTAAAAAAATAAATCTTTAGAAAATATTTATTACCTCCAAATAATGTAAACAAAAAATATTTCTTACCTTCATATAATTCTTGAATAAATTTGCTCTCAAAATCCTGAAATTAGGTCCCAGAAAACATTAAGTACAATGTACTCTGGCAGAATTCAGCATGTAGAATTGGAAATTTTGAAAATTAGTTTAATACTGCTATCTGAGCACAAAGAAAACATTTTAATGTGACAACTCACTTTTATCTAAGTCAAATAACCAAAGCCAAGACATCCCAGACGATTAAAGCTAATCTAAATATTTTTGATTCTCCTGCCTCCTACTTAATTAGAACGCTTCACTGTTCTACTTTTTGTAGATTGTTTCTTGAAGTTTGATACATTATTATTTCAAAGAGATTGTGTGAATTAATGTTTATGTTTTCTTGTTTTGAAATTAGAAATAAAATTTATACGTGATAATGCTGTAAGAATGTAATATGCTTTAGAAAATGAATACAATGATTCTTTTGCTTGAATATCTGGAATGGATAGTCCAGCAATATTTGCAGATCCTTCTTGTAGATTGCAAGCTCTCTGAGGTAGGGTCTGTCTCCAGCACCCAGTTAGGGTATGGCACACAGTGGGACTGAATATACATGAGAAATAATACACATTATGGAAAAATACTCAACATTTATTATAGAAAAATAATCAATCATGTGTAACTAAAAAGACAAGTAAAAAGAAAAAATGATCAGTCAATATATGGGCTTTACAGTATTATAAAACAAAAAGTTTTATTTCTCATTTATGTAAAATATATAAATTTATTTTTTATCTTACAAAAATACTCAAAATGTTGTATAATATGTGCTTTGCAATTCCTTATTAAATGCAGGAAACTTAAGTTCAGGTATTACTTTTCTAATAGAATACAAAATGTCTATCCATTACATTTTTAGAAATAAAAAATTTATGAACTAACACAAAAACACTACAGGGTGATTTTCCCCTCTACCCCCTTCATGAGGATAAGTAAGCTAGAAATCTTCAGGCTACTAGTAAATGTAGAGATCTGATTAGTATAAAACTTTGATAGTACTTTTGTGAATTAAGTTTATAGGAGGTTTTGGATAAAGAAAAATATAATTCTTAAATGGCCTTCAAATTCCTTTTAGATTGATCTATTTTAAGAAATGAAAAAGAAATATCCATATCTAGTCTAAGGTAGGAGTGGGCTCATTTAGTGTTTTTGTTTTGTTTTTTGGTACTGGGAATTGAACCCAGGGATGCTTTATCATTGAGCCACATCCCCTGTTCTTTTTATTTCTTATTTTGAGACAGGGTCTCCTAAGTTGCTGAGGCTGGCCTTGATCTTTTGATCCTCCTGCTTCAGCCTCCCAAATCACTGAGATTACAGGCATGTGCCACTATGCCCAGCACATTCAGTGTTTTTTAAAGCACAATGTATACTCAGGTGAGTCAAGTTTCACGGATTGTCCAGAAGATAGTGCTTGCCCTCGTAAGAATGGAGAATTGGGGTTTTGACAGTATAAAGGTATGCAGGGCTGTAAGAATAGTGGTAAGAAGACTAGAGAAAGAAGTCTAGGGACACTAGGTTGGAGGATTGGGTTATTGAAAAGTGTATGAGCAGAAGGCCAGAAGGGTGCAGATGATTGAAATTTATAAACCCCAAAGTTGCTCAGATAGCTCTGGAAAGAAAGCAGCTGCCTTAACTTACTTTTCCTTTATAGGTGTTCCCCCACCTTTTGGTTTGTTCAAAATAACATTTTTGATTCAGTTTTGGGAAATAGTGTTTAACTTCATTTCATGTTCTTGACTAAAACTCTGATGAAGTTGTTTTACTTTATTTTCTAGCAAGAAAGAAGTGTGAAGTTTGTTAATTTTCTTAATTTAAATTATTTTTCAGAATTAATAAAAAAATAGAGAGCTGGGAATGTGGCTCAGTGGTGGAACACTTGCCTAGAATGTCAAAAAAAAAAAAAAAAAAAAGAAAAAGAAAAAAAGAAGAAAAAGAAGAAAGAGAAATAGGAGAAGGAGAAGAAATTAGCTATTTTCTAAGGATTTAGTTATAATAATAGAAGAACTCTAAGAAAACAAAACAACATAAACTCGGAGTGCCTCTTCCTGCAGTCAAACTTGCAAGAGGTTCACTTGGTGCGAATAGCAATTTGTGGCCAGATATTTGTTAAAACCCCCAGTTATCTTCTTGAGTTGAAAGAAATGATTTATTTGTTTGGTATAGGCTGTGGGGTGAACTTGAACTTATCTTCTGAAAATTGTTCTCTCAGATATTC
Organism: Tamias sibiricus; assembly: GCA_025594165.1. Taxonomy (NCBI): domain Eukaryota; kingdom Metazoa; phylum Chordata; class Mammalia; order Rodentia; family Sciuridae; genus Tamias; species Tamias sibiricus. The sequence goes on from CM046661.1 coordinate 28,985,452, forward strand.
AACATTTGAAGTCATCAAAAGGGAAAGAAAATTCCCTTTCTGATAGATGAGGGAGAAATATCTATACCTATTGTCTTGTCACCATAGGAATCAGCTTGATTTTTTTTTTTTTTTTTTTTTTTTTGGTACCAGGGATTGAACTCAGGGGCACTCGACCACTGGGTCACATCCCCAGCCCTTTTTTGTATTTTATTAGAGACAGGGTCTCACTGAGTTGCTAAGTGCCTCGCCATTGCTGAGGCTGGCTTTGAACTCGCGATCCTCCTGCCTCAGCCTCCCAAAATGCTGGGATTACAGGCGTGCGCCACTGCGCCCAGCTCAGCTTGATTTTTGACTGGCTAAAATACTCATAAAAGAAACATCAATTTATGTCTAGGTAATGAAATCTGTATATCCATAACTTTCCTCCCAGAGTTAAATATAAGTGAAGACTCCTTTGTTTAAAACATTGATTCTTTTACATGTAGTTCAAGATCGCTTCTTGGAAGTGAATCTGCTTTATAGCTGAAACGCTATCTTAAACACATTCTTTAGAACATGGATTTTTCTTTCTCAAAGACTGGAATGATTATTTTGGACCCAGTCCCCCCAAAAAATCTGTTAAAATTTAAAGCGTGTGAATGCCAGTATGTATTTGCCAAATATTGTGATGGAACATTTAATGCTGGCAAAATTTCTATACAACTTGGAAAAAAAAAGAAATGGAAATTTTAATTATTTGTATGGCCACTTCCCATTATAGATTAGGATGTAGTCATGTGAAATGATTATAACTAAGTAACATTTTACAATATGTGAAGATAGATATTAGATTCTGGAGGAGAATCTGGATCAAACCACACATGGTTAAGAGTTATTTTTAGACCTGAATGAGTCACCACAGTGTTTGCCAGAAGTAATGTTCTTGATTGACTTGTGATTGGCTAATGGAAGGGTGGAGAAACTAGATTGGCCCCTATCATTGTATCCTGTGCCCAGACAAAAGTGGTGACTTTCTATGAAAACTGGTTTGAAGCCGGGCGCGATGGCGCACGCCTGTAATCCCAGCACTTTGGGAGGCTGAGGCAGGAGGATCGCGAGTTCAAAAGCCAACCTCAGCAATGGCAAGGCACTTAGCAACTCAGTGAGACCCTGTCTCTAAATAAAATACAAAAGAGGGCTGGGGATGTGACCCAGTGGACGAGTGCCCCTGTGTTCAATTCCCAGTACCACAAAAAAAAAAAAAAAAAAAAAAAAAAAAAAAAAAAAAACTGGTTTGAGAGGTGGTCAGTGAATCATCTGCCATCTTGGTTTATCATAAGGGGTAAAATCCTCACCTTTAGGAAAAGGCATTACTAAGAAATACAAAAGAGCCCTGTAAGGGGTGACACATTAACCCAGCTTTTCTGGAGTGTATTTGATAGAACATTAATTTAGCATGATTTGGTAAGTATTAGGTAAACAAGGACAAATAAGTTTATATATTACAAAATTCATTATAGCCCTTACTTAATATGCTAACAGACATTTCAAAATTTCCATGTTAGATGTATATAATGCAGTACTTTCCAGTTTTCTTTGACAATAAAATCTTTTCTTTCTTTCTTTTCTTTAAAGGAGCTTATCTGGAAACTAATATCACTCTATCTTGAGATACAGGATTAACCCATTGTCATTGATCATCATATTATTAAGGATTCATTTGGCAGTTCTCTAGCAGGCTCTTCAGGAGGACAAAGAAAGTGTTTTTCTTTTCTTTTTTTTTTTTTGCCTAAAATCAGTAGTGTGTGATTTATGTAGAGTAGATTCTAAGATATATTCATTTAATACAGAGCATGATTCTGAGGCAATCAGGCATAGGACAAACAATTTGATTGACAATATTAAAGTTAGACCAATGCATTCCAATTCTATTCTTGTTAAGTAGCTGCCTGATTTTAAGTCCTGTTTACCCCCTTTCCTCCCCTGTCTATAAAATGGGAATACTTTACCTCAGGATTTCTGTGAGTCCCAATACAGGATACAGAAAAAAATCTAATGAAATTGCTTGCATCTAATTATTAATAAGATGGGCTAATTTGTAACAACTTTTCTTCACTTCAGTTGCTCTGCAAAATGTGCTCCATGGGCTTTCACTTAGACTAGGAGCTGTTGCAGATGTCATCATAAGGCATCTGCTCACCTCTTATGATGGTGTTGAACAGGCCTGGTTGACAGCCCTGAAAGTGTTCTTCCCTGCTAATACTATTTTCTTGCACACAAATGTTTGTCATTTATCAATTTTTAAAATGTGGGACATTCCTTCTCTTCTTCCTCTTTGACATCCTATTTGGCTTCATAGGAACCAAATGTTCATCATTATCTAAGAATGTCTTTCCGGTTGTTACTTTAGGTAGTTAAATAGATTTAGGATGATTTGAACATTTTTATTGGCTGTCTAACTTATTTTCCTAAACAATTTACAATGAAAGTGCTTAGAAACTGATTAACTTTTACTCTGAGAAGTGAAAGATCTTTGGCTCCCCTTTTCTTACCCCTTCTAACTTTCTTATTTTGACTGGGGTTTTTCCTTTATGTTTCTTTTTGTTCTTTGGAGAGCTATAAGGTAAAGGTATACAGTGTAGACTTTGATGTCAGGGCACATAAGTTTACATCCTGGTTCTTATTTTCAACTGAGAGCTCTTGGAAAAGTTAATTTTTCTCTTAAGTCCTAAATGTATCATCTATGGAAAGAATATGATGTGGTAATTAAATGAGGTGTTAAATATAAATTTTTAAAAAGTTTTTAATTCAGTGTGTGGTCTGGCACTTTCCACTCTTGGTGTGTGTGTTCCTTCAGTAGATTTTAAGTTTGCACTAAGGGATTGCATTTTATTTATTTCTTTATCCCAAATACTATGCTTAGGACATAGTATCCACTCAGTGAATATTTATTGAATAAATGCAATTTCTCAAACAGATAAAAATGCCTATGGTAAAACAGAGCCATGGTGAAGGTAGATGTTGACATTATCCATGTTAGCATGCTGGAAGTATGATAACAAAAAAGGAGATAAGTGGTATTTTCCCTATGTGTATACTTGTATTTAATTGTGTTCAATCCAGGTTTGCATAAAGGAGAAAAGTTCCAACTGTCTTTTCAAGTTTCAGGGATGCACTTACTGCGTTTGTCATCTGTAATAGCTTCACCAGTGTGAGACTCTACCTCCTGGCCTCCTCATTCTTCACACATTTTATAAAGCAAAGCTCCTTCTTAAATGTTAAACGCAAGTTTTAAAGATAATAAATCAAAATTTATTTAGTAAAATTCAGTCTTTAAAGAATCTTCCTGAGGCTGGGTTGGTGGCACCTGCCTATAATCCTAGTGACACAGAGGATGAGGCAGGAGCATGGCCAGTTCAAGGCCAACCTCAGCAATTTAGCAAGACCCTCAGCAACTTAAGGAGACTCTGTCTCACAATAAAAGATAAAAATGGACTGGGTAAGGTGCCCCTGATTTTGATCCCTAGTACTGGGGAAAAAAAAAATCTGCCTGAGCCTTTAGTATTGCATGCTAAAAAATACGTGCTTTTTTTTTTTTTAATTTATTTTTTAGTTGTTGCTGGACCTTTATTTTATTTATTTATCTGTCTGTGGTGCTGAGAATCAAACCCAGTGCCTCACACATGTGAGGCAAGAGCTCTACCACTGAACCACAAACCCCAGCCCATGCGTGTTTGTTTTTAACACCGAAGTCATGCGTCTCCAGGTCTTAAGTTTCCTTTTCCTCATGAAATGGTATTCAAATTGTGCACTTGAAAATGTTGCAGAAGAGAACTAACTCTGAGAGCTAACCAATGGACCAAACAACCTTAAATCCATAACATGTTTAAATGTGCTCCTTCCTTCCCTTCCCATTAATTACAGGAATTGCCCCAGGTCCATTGTTCTGTGAATGTTTCTTTTAAAATTCATGATATGGTGTTTTGCAAGCTCTTTCTAATAACAGCCAGCTCTTTCTAATAAAACATGGCCAAAGAGGACAGCCCATTTATGTTTCCGGTGCATTTTATTATTTTCAAATGATCTACCTGTGGCCAAATAAGTAATCTTTGCAGAGTAAGGTGGCACATGTAGAGTATCACTGACCAACTCTTAAACAAAAATAAACTTGTTAATTGTGATAATATACCCTGAAACAATTTTCCACTTCTAGTAAATATTTTGCTTTTTACAGAAATCTGTTTAACTGTAAAGTCACTATTAAGCACCATATAGTTCTATAACAATAATAAAAAACCACCAAGCATGGTGGTGCATACCTGTATTTCCCAGCAGCTTGGAAGGCTAAGGCAGGAGGATTGCAAGTTCAAAGCCAGTCCCAGCAACTTAGTGAAATTATGTCTCTAAATAAAACAAAAAGGGCTGGGAACGTGGCTCAGTGGTTAAGTGCCCCTGGGTTTAGTCCCTATTACCAAATAATAAATAAATAAATAAATAAATAAATAAATAAATAAATAAATAAAATAAAACCCTTCATCTTAAGACATTCCAAACAGGACTGGTTCTTTTCAAAATGGATGTAGATAATTTATTTTTTCAAATGAGCCTAAAAACCTTTTAACTTAAATTCAGGTTGCTAAAATTTCCTTGCAGAGGTTACGCATGTCAAGGTAATTGGGAGAAATGCTTACTTTATTTATTTGCTCACTGCAGGCAGCTTCTCATGTGTTCTGATCCTGAAGTGAGGCTTTTTAGTTGGACCTACCTAGTTTCCTTCCCCATATCATCTAAATATTTTTTTTTTGATAAGAAGTGATTTTTAATAATTGAAGATATTGGAAACAGATCAGTATTCAAGTAAAAAATAACCCAAGTTATTGGAATGTTTTCTGTGGCTCAATTGATCAATTGAAGAATGTTACTAATATTAATTATTTGTTGTTTTTTACTTAAAGAGTTAATGTTCTATTTTAAATGATAGAAGAATTAGCCTCTATGGAATAATGTTCTGTGAAGTTGAGGAAATACTAATTCAGTTTAACTGGATATAAAATCTGTTAACATGTGTTACAACTGATGGTGTTAAAAAATATAAGCAGAGTAGGAAAAGGCTTAGTTGGGAAATTTTATAAAGTTTCTGAAAATTTAAAGTAATGAAAGCATATGGTTATTCATTATATTATTTGTCATTGTGTACTTAGAGGAGACTATTTGAATCTTTCATTTGTTATTAAGTGCTCATAGTGAATGGCATTTGCAGACATGTGTGGATGTAACTATTAGTTCTGTGAATTTTGTCAGAAATAGATGCTGAAAATCACAAATTGCCTTACCACAGGATAATCTGATAGTGTTATTAGCATGTTTTTTTTTTTTAAATTTTTTTTAAATTTTTATAATTTTTAATATGTACAACTCATAGTGCATATATTTAGTATCTTTTTACATACAACTGTTTGTATACAAAGTATATTCGTACAATTCAGGTCTTCAATCATGCATTAAGGAAAATGATATCCATCTCATTCAACCACCTTTTTTTTTTTTTCCCCCTCCCTCCCCTCTTGCTCCCTCCCTTACCCTCCCTTCCCTTGACCATTCTAGTGTTCCTCTAATCCTCCTATGTACCCCCATCCAACAATACTTTGAAATAGCCTCCTTATATAAGAGAGAACATTTGGTACTTGGATTTTTGAGACTGACTAACTTCACTTAGCATTATGTCTTCCAACTTCATCCATTTACCTGCAAATGCCATTAATTTATTTTCTTTTATTGCTGAGTAAAATTCCATTGTGCGTATATACCATATTTTCTTAATCCACTCATTTACTGAGGGACATCTAGGTTGATTCCACAACCTAGCTATTGTGAATTGTGCAGCTACAAACATTGAGATAGCTGTGTCACTGTAATATGCTGTTTTTAAGTCCTTTGGGAATAGACCCAAGAGTGGGATGGCTGGGTCATAGGATGGTTCCATTCCCAGTTTTCCAAGAAATCTCCATACTGCTTTCCATAACGGTTGCACCATTTTGCAGTCCCACCAGCAATGTATGAGTGTGCCTTTTTCTCCACATCCTCTCCAACATTTATTGTTGCTTGTGTTCTTGATGGCTGCCATTCTGACTGGAGTGAAGTGAAATCTTAGAGTAGTTTTGATTTGCATTTCTCTAATTGCCAGCGATGTTGAACATTTTTTCATGTATTTGTTGATTAATCGTGTATCTTCTTCTGAGAGGTGTCTTCTCAGTTCCTTAGCCCATTTATTGATTGGGTTATTTTTTTTTTAGTGTAAAGTTTTTTGAGTTCTTTATATATTCTAGAGATTAGTGCTCTATCTGATGTGCATGTATTAAATATTTGTTCCCAATTAGTTGGGCTCTCTATTCACCTCACTGATTGTTTCTTTTGCTGAAAAGAAGCTTTTTAGTTTAAATCTATCCCATTCATTAATTCTTGGTAGTAATTCTTGCACTACAGGATTCTTATTAAGGAACTTGGGGCCTAATCCAACATGTTGGAAATTGGAGCTTACTTTTTCTTCTATTAGGTGTATTGTCTCTGGTCTAATTCCTAGGTCTTTGATCCACTTTGAATTGAGTTTTGTGCATGGTGAGAGATAAAGGTTTAATTTCATTTTGTTGCATATGGATTTCCAGTTTTCCAGCACCATTTGTTGAAGAGGCTATCCTTTCTCCACTGTACATTTTTGGCACCTTTGTCTAATATAAGATAGCTGTAATTAAATGTATTAGTCTCTGTATCCTCAATTCTGTACCATTGGTCCACCAGTCTGTTTTGGTGCCAATACCATGCTGTTTTTGTTACTATTGCTCTATAGTATAATTTAAAGTCTGGTATGGTGATGCCCCCTGCTTCACTTTTCTTGCTCAGGATTGCTTTGGCTATTCTGGGTCTCTTATTTTTCCAGATGAATTTCATGACTGCTATTTCTATTTCTTTGAAGAATGACATTGGGATTTTGATTGGAATTGCATTAAATCTGTATAATGCTTTTGGTAGTATGGGCATTTTGACAATATTAATTCTACCTATCCAAGAGCAAGGTAGGTCTTTCCATCTTCTGAGTTCATCTATAATTTCTTTCTTTAGTGTTCTATAATTTTCGTTATAGAGGTCTTTCACCTCTTTCGTTAGGTTGATTCCCAGGTATTTTATTTTTTTTTTGATGCTATTGCAAATGGGTATTTTTCATCATTTCCCTTTCAGAGTCTTTGTCGCTGATGTACACAAATGCCTTTGACTTATGTGTATTGATTTTGTATCCTGCAACTTTGCCAAATTCGTTTACTAGTTGTAAAAGTTTTCTGGTAGAGTTTTTGGGTCTTCTAGGTAGATTATCATGTCATCAGCAAATAGTGCTAATTTGAGCTCTTCTTTTCCTATCTTGATCCCTTTAATTTCTTTCGTCTGTCTAATTGCTCTGGCCAGAGTTTCCAGTACTATGTTAAATAGCAGTGGTGAAAGGGGACATCCCTGTCTTGTTCCAGTTTTTTAGAGGGAATGCTTTCAATTTTTCTCCATTTAAGATAATGTTAGCTCTGGGCCTTGCATAAATAGCTTTTATTATGTTAAGATATGTTCCTGATATTCCTAGTTTTTCTAGTGTTTTTGAACATAAAGGGGTGTTGTATTTTGTCAAATGCTTTTTCTGCGTCAATTGAGATGATCATATGATTTTTTGTCTTTAAGTCTATTGATGTGATGTATTATGTTTATTGATTTCCGAATATTGAACCAGCCTTGCATCCCTGGGATAAACCCCACTTGATCGTGGTGCACTATCTTTTTGATATGTTTTTGTATCCGATTTGCCAGGATTTTGTTGAGGATTTTTGCATCTATGTTCATTAAAGATATGGGCCTGAAGTTTTCTTTTTTGGATGTGTCTTTGCCTGGCTTTGGAATTAATGTAATATTGGCCTCATAGAAAGAGTCTGGAAGAGCTCCCTCTTTTTCTATTTCTTGAAATAGTTTGAAGAGCATTGGTATTAGTTCTTCTTTGAAAGTCTTATAGAACTCGGCTGTAAACCCATCAGGTCCTGGACTTTTCCTTGTTGGTAGCTTTTGATGACATCTTCTATTTCTTCGCTTGTAATTGATCTGTTTAAATTATGTATAGCCTCCACATCCAGTTTAGGCAAATCATATGACTCTAGAAATCTGTCAATGCATTCAGTATTTTCTATTTTATTAGAGTACAAGTTTTCAAAGTAATTTCTAATATATATTCTGTATATCTGAGGTGTTTGTTGTGATATTCCCTTTTTCATCACGAATGTTAGTAATTTGAGTTTTTTCTCTTCTTCTTTTTCGTTAGCATCGCTAAGGGTCTGTCAATTTTGTTTATTTTTTCAAAGAACCAACTTTTAGTTTTGTCAATTCTTTGAATGGTTTCCTTAGTCTCAATTTCATTAATTTCTGCTCTGATTTTAATTATTTCCTGTCTTCTACTGCTCTTTGGTGTTGGTCTGTTCTTCTTTTTCTAATGCTTTGAGGTGTGATGTTAAGTCATTTATTTGTTGGTTTTTTTTTCCTCTTAAGGAATGAACTCAGTGCAATGAATTTTTCTCTTTACTACTGCCTTCATAGTGTCCCAGAGATTTCTATATGATGTATCTGTGTTCTCATTTACCTCTAGAATTTTTTTGATCTCCTCTTTGATGTCTTCTTCAACCCCTTGTTCATTCAGTATGTTGTTTAGCTTCCAGTTGATGGAGTACTTTTTCTTATTCCTTGGTTTTTTTTTCCCTCTTAGGGAATGAACTCGTTGAATTTTCTCTTACTACTGCCTTCATAGTGTCCAGAGATTTCTATATGATGTATCTGTGTTCTTCATTTACTCTAGATTTCAGTAGCATGTTGTTTAGCTTCCAGTTGATGGAGTACTTTTTCTTATTCCTTGTTTTGTCGTTGATTTCCCAATTTCATCCCTTTATGGTCTGATAGCATGCAGGGTAGTATCTCTATTTTTTTATATTTGCTGAGAGTTGCCTTGTGACATAATATATGGTCTATTTTGGAGAAGGAGCCATGTGCTGCTGAGAAAAATGTGTATTCGTTTACTGAGGGATGAAATATTCTATATATGTCCGTTAGGTCTAAATTGTTAATTGTTTTGAGGAGGCTTAAAGTTTCTTTGTTTAGCTTTTGTTTGGATGATCTATCCATTGGTGAGAGAGGTGTGTTGAAGTCCCCTAGAATAACTGTGTTGTGGTCTATTTTACTCTTGAACTTAAGAAGCGTTTGTTTGATGAATGTAGGTGCTCCATTATTTGGGGCATACAGATTTATGATTGTTATATCCTGTTGATGGATGGTTCCCTTAAGTAATAAGAAATATCCATCTTTGTCCCTCTTGACTAGTTTTGGTTTGAAGTCTACCTTATTTGATATGAGAAATGGAAACCCCTGCTTGCTTCCGCCGGCCATGTGAGTGATAAGACTTTTCCCAGCCTTTCACTTTCAGTCTGTTGATGTCTTTTTCTATGAGGTGTGTTTTCTTGGAGACAGCAAATTGTTGGGTCATTTCTTTTAATCCATTCTGATAATCTGTGTCTTTTGATTGGCGAGTTTAGGCCATTAACATTCAGGGTTATTATTGAGATGTGATTTTTATTCCCATCCATTTTTATTTGAATTATGGTCTTTAGCTTGATTTGGTTTCTCTCTTCTGGTTGGTGTTTTCTTTAGTTTAATATCTCCCTTTGTTGATTTTCGTTATCATCTTTCTCTTCTTCTTCATGAAAAATGTTGCCCAGGATGCTCAGAAGTGCTGGCTTTCGAGTTGTGAAATCTTTTAACTTTTGCTTGTCGTGGAAGGTTTTTATTTCATCTTCGAATCTAAAGCTCAATTTTGCTGGATATAAGATTCTTGGTTGACATCCCTTTTCTTTCAGAGCTTGAAATATGCTATTCCAGGATCTTCTTGCTTTTAAGGTCTGGGTTGAAAAATCTGAACATAGTCTGATTGGTTTCCCCTATATGTAATTTGCTTCCTTTCTCTTGTGGCTTTTAGTATTCTCTCCTTGCTCAGTGTATTAGGCATTTTCATTATAATGTGTCTAGGTGTGGATCTGTTGAGATTTTGTTTGTTTGGTGTTCGGTATGCCTCTTGAACTTGGTTTTCCATTTCATTCCTCAAGCTTGGAAAATTTTCTGTAATTATTTCATTAAATAGATTACTCATTCCTTTGGCTTGAAACTCTGCCCCTTCCTCTACGCCGATCACTCTTAAGTTTGGTCTTTTTATGCTGTCCCATAATTCTTGGATGTTATGTTCATGATTACTAACAAGTTTTGCTGTATGGTTTAAATTCTTCTCTAGGACATATATTTTTGTCTTCATTGTCTGAGTTTCTATCTTCCAGGTGGTCTATTCTGTTGGAGATGTTTTCAATTGAGCTTTTATTTTGGTTTATTGCTTCTTTCATTTCTGGAATTTCTGTTTGGATTCTCTTTAGAGCCTCTATTTCCCTATTGAAGTAATCTTTTACTTCCTGTATTTGTTTTTGAAGTTCTTTGTCAAAATGATCTTTTGCCTCCTGTACCTGCTCCCTCATCTCATTTTTGAGTTCATTCTTAAGTTCCATAAACATTTGGCATATGTAATTTCTAAATTCCATCTCTGGCATTTGACCAACTGTGCTTTCCATGACATCTACCGATGAGGTATCTTGATTTGTTTGTGTCATTTTCTTTCCTTGTTTTTTCATGTTGCTTGTGTGTCTATTCTTCCCGCACTGTGGGACCTTGACTGTTTCGATTTTACCTTAAAGCCTTATGTTTGTTCCTGTAGTACAATGCTATCAGATCACCTTATAATTCCTTTATACTTTTAAAACCTAACACTTTTCTATTCAGAAAATCCAAGTTTGGTCACAATGTACAGATTTTGTTAACCCAGATATTATTTCCAATTTACTCTGTACGTTTCTGATAGGGTTTTATAGCTTCCAGTATTGGATACAGAGGTGTTATGTTTAGGAAGAAGGAAGTGTCTTGAATTGTTCTTTCTTGGAAAGTATGAAAAGAGATATCTATTGAAATGGTTTAGTGGAAGTGGTTTAGTATCAGTAGACGATGGAAGAAAGAGAATGGGGTTGACAATTAGGTAAAAAGATCAATTTATATATATAGTAAGTTGGAAAGGAAAAAAAAATGATAAAGAGTAGGAATTGGTGTAAGAGAGAGGAGAGAGAGAATCAAGGAAATAGAGAGTAAACTATATATAACACCACTTTGCTACCCAGTTCAATTGCGCCGGTTCTAGAAAATCCCAAGTTTTGCGTATAACTTGTTTTTGCCTCTGTTTAGTATGCACTGGCAGGATGTAAACATGAAAGATGAAGGAGGAAGAAAAGATACAAGGGTGAGAAGGAGAAAAAGAATGAAAGAAAAAAAGGAGCGGAAGCAAATAAACACACTAACAATCAATGCGGAAGGAAAAAAAAAAAAAGCAGAACAAAACAAAGCCAAAAAAAGAAAAAGATCAGACAAAACGGGCCCTGGGAAGCCCCCCTCTTTTTTTCCTTTCCAGTTCAAACCAATTGCTATTGGATCACAGTCTGTGATCCTGTCAGTGAAATCAAGGCTGCATCCTAGGCCAGAGGCTGCATGGTTCAGTGAAGGAGTGGCCCAGGGGGACCGTGTGTGTCAGCAGATGAATGGCGCCGGGAAGGGGATCTTCCAGAAGGCACCCCCTCCCCAAGCCCACCCACAGTTGCAGCCCCCTGTGGCCGCTGCGCCAGCCTCAGAAACGCCTTCCCCTGCTGACCACCCAAGTCTCACCCAATTGGTGAGAGAGCTGGAGAGTCCCTGGATGGATTAGCAGTCGCTTCTTCTCGTCTCCTCCCCTTTGTCAGGACCAGCCCCTGCAGCTTTCAAAGATGGCTCACTGCAGGCTCCGCAGCTTCTTGCATCGTGTGTGACTGATGCCAGCGCTGAAGACTGAGCCCGCTTTTTTTGCTGAGCAGATGGACCTGACGTGTCAGGTAGTGTGGCTCCGAACTGGTGTGTGGACCCGCGGTTTCCTTCCCTGTTATCGCTGGTATCATCTTTGGCTGGGGTTGCAGCAGTAGCGCGGTCTCCTCAATATTTAAATCCAGAAAATCTTTCCTTGGCTATGCAGCTGTTTTATTCACTGCCATTGTGTAATTTCGTTTGCCCAAGAAGTGCTATATTCTAGAGCTAAGTTATCAACAACTTGCTTAATTCATCAAGAACCTTTGACCATGAATTTAGGGCAGAAAAACAGCCAGTTTGCAATAATAAAATGATAAAATTTTGGGTTGTTACCCAACCAGTGTTTTAAATAGCCCTTTTCTGTTTCTTTTATCTAGCCTAAAGGAGTAGTTTCTAAGACAATCTTTTATAGTAACCATTGTAAAATATTGCTATGTGGCATTCCACATTGAAATCAGCTTTCAGGGGTGAAAAGAAAATGTTGGCTTTTGTTAATATGAGTCAAACTTCAAAATTAACTTAGGGAATATTTAATGAATACACATTATATGTATGCCATTTTATTCTTTTTTTTTTTTTAGTCCTGGGGATTGAACCCAGGAGTGCTCTACCACTGAGCTACATCCCAGCCCTTTTTTATTTTTAATTTTGAGACAGGGTATTGCTAAATTCCCAGATTGGCCTCAGGCTAGCAGTCCTCCTGAATCAGCCTCCTGAGTCCCTGGAATTACAAGGCCTGTGCCATGATGCTTGGCTGCCATTTTACTGTTTAGTTGGACCTATTGTCAGTCACCCTTGGAGGCAATGCCTTCACATATCTTGAGATGTGTTATTTTATTTCTTGTTTTGGATTCACTCTTTTACAGTGGGTGCAATTAGTTTGCATACTGAATAACCAGTGGGTGCATTACTTGATTCTGCAAAATGTCTGCAGCATATAGATGCAAGGGTGAAATGTTTCCCCTTCCTTTCTTTTTCTTTCTTTCCTTTTCATGAACTATTTTCTTTGGTTGTTGATGGACCTTCATTTTATTCATTTATTTATACATTGTGCTGATAATTGAACCCAGTGCCTCACACATGCTACGCAAATGTTCTACCACTGAGCTACAACCCAAGCCCCTCCCCTTCCTTTCTTGATGTAGCAAATGTGATGACAGTATGTATAGAGGAGACTACTAGAAATGTTAAAGACATTTGCAAAAGAAAAAAAATTTTGTTCTTTTTGTGTTTTAGGGGCAGTGTTAGACATTTGATTTTAAAATACAACAGTCCTATTGAAATAGTTTTAATTGGCTCAAATCATGACATTGCTCAGCACAAATTTTCCTTTTTTAAGTTTACTAGTAAAGGAAACCAGTTTTATTCATTGTGGGAACTCAGTAAATGTTAAGCCAGTTTCTTAATTTAATCAGCATCATGAGTATTAATTTTGCACACTTGCAGAAACTACATTAACCTGGCAAATCAACAGGACCTTTAGAAAGCTTGTACAAAAACAAATCAGCTTGCTAAATGTATATCCTCAAAACTTATATTCACTCATGTTCTCATGTGAATATCATTTAGACATATGGAGGATAATACTGTGTAGCTATGTATACTAAAATATTATTACACATATAGATTTTGTCTAGATTTTGATTTGGCAAAATAATTGTGAATAAAGAAATCATCTCAAATTATTTTAAATTTCAAATTGTTTTAAAAGTATTTATAGATTTCACTTACATCTATAAAATAGCCTCCCCCTACCTTATTCATGGCTATTATCAGAATTGAGAGCTTTCTCTTTTGTCTAAGTTGTTTATTATTTTTAAAAAAGTTCTTTCTCAAAGTGTTTTCTGTTCAGCAAGTTTGCTTTGTCTATTATTGTCTTCTCCAAATATGGTCAGATATTCTACCAGGATTTTAAGCAGTTGGGCTTGATTTGCCTTTGTTTTTGTGAAGATGGTAACTGGGTACTTTCTGAAGTAGGTATGGAGAGTGTAGTGAATATTAAAGTGGTTTCATGTTTTCTTCTTTCCTCCCCTGTAGCTTTCCTACTCTTTTGTGGTTATTAAGATAATGAAGGAAAAGTGGTCTGCATATTAATTGGCAGGCTTTTGTCTGAAGAACTTGGGTCATAAGCACATGAGATGTATATAGACACGCTTACTGTCAACCTTTTGTCCATAGCTGTTCATCTCTAGAAACATCTTCCAGTTTGGTCCTATATTAACAGCAGCTCGGTACCTATCATGTGTAAGGAATTAGATAATATTTATATTTATTTTTTTAAAATTTATATTTACAAGAACTTGATGCATTAGAATCTTTCTTTTGTTGAAGCACTTAAAAAAAAAACCCACAAAAAACAAAACAGGGATGGGGATGTAGCTCAGTGGAAGGGCACTTGCCTAGCACGTTGCAAGGACCTATGTCCAATTACCAGCACTGCAACAAACAAACCAGCAAAAGTCAAACACGTAAATTTCTTTATTTTGAAAAGATGATCTTGTCAGGTTGATCTTAATTTACTCTGTACAAACATGCATGTTAATTTTTGTTATTTAGTAGGTATACTAAGGATAGTTATACTCTGAGAGAGGTTATTCAAGGAGCTTGTTTTTTTAAGGGAGTTATTTTTAAGAGGTTATATGGAGCTCCAGAAGAAACAAGCCTTAATATAGGCACGTTTTGCTATCAGACAGGGACAGGCTATCAGTACGTAAAAGAGTTTCTTCCAGTTGATGTTAAGGACACTTTCATATTCATTTCTGACAAAATCATAATTGTAAAACGAGGCTTCAAAAACATGGCTGTAAATTCATTTACAGTTCATGATTTGAATATTGCTTGTGCTGGAGTTTTCCTTTTCTCTGGAGGACCATCCTTCTTGCTAATTTCTTAGACAAACATACTAAAACTTCTGGAAGAATGTGGAACTTATAATTATTTATGAATTAAATTTTCTAAAAACACCTGGCCAATAAACATTATTCAAATGTCATTAAAGTAATACATGAGCTAGTCCAAACATCTAGTGAAAACCAGACTTAAAATTAAATTCAGGACATATTTTTGTAATGTCAGTGATTCATTTTCCAAGTTGCCAAATGATAAAGTGATGTGTCCTCCCGTTTGTTTTTTCTTTTTAATTTTTTAGTTGTCGATGGACCTTTATTTTATTTATTTATATGTTGTTCTGAGAATCGAACCCAGTGCCCCTCACATGTGCTAGGCAAGCGCTCTACCACTGAGCTACAATCCCAGCCCCTAGTCCCGTTTCTTAAGAGGAGGTGTCCTAACCTGTCTGCCTTCTCCTGGAACCTGGATACTGACTGCACATTTTGGTGTGTATTATCCAGTGTATCTGCTGAGTCTTTAGTAAGCTCTCCATGAATTGATGAATTGATGAATGAAGTTGTTGTATATGCAGATACTTCACCACACCATTAACTAAAGGCGAGCAAGCATACCTCTTCTTGTACCTGCAGGCCAAATATTATATCAATGAACAGTCCCATTCTCCTTTTCTGGGAGCTGGGAGAGAAGTGGGTCATCTCTACCAGGCTTATTGCTGTATCCACAGGGCCTGACTCTCATATTTGGTTCCCAACAGGGTCCTCTGTTAACACTTCACCCTAGGCTGCTCCTGTTTCTTATTCTGGTTCTTCCTACATAGAGCTTTGGCTCTGTGTGGCCTCCAGATCTGCTTATTAAGACATGGGTCCTTGTTCTATGCTGAGACATATCATTCTGTCTGCTTTCTTAAAAGAGAACCACAGTACTAAGGGCCTCCAGTTATTAGGAGGACAAACCTGGATGTTGTAAAGGAAGGGTCAAGGTCATGAGTGACATTTAATGACATTTATTCAATATCATTTTAATATTTGTAAGAATTGTGTAGTCATTTAGCCGGGCGTGGTGGCGCACGCCTGTAATCCCAGCACTTGGGTGGCTGAGGCAGGAGGATCGCGAGTTCAAAGCCAGCCTCAGCAATAGCGAGGCACTTAGCAACTCAGGGGGACCCTGTCTCTAATAAAATAGAAAAAAAGGCTGGGGATTGGCTCAGTGGCCAAGTGCCCCTAAGTTCAATCCCTGGTACAAAAAAAAAAAAAAAAAAATTGTGTAGTCCTAGCAAACAGGATAAAAATGAAAAGGAAGAAAGTTTTTTTTTTTTTTGTTTTTTTTTTTTTTTTTTTTTTTAATGAGATGGAAAATAATCATTTTAAGAGCCAAAAAGTACAAAGTCAAGTTATCCATATAGTAAACTGGGAGGGAATTTCTGGTTGTAATTCAATTTGAAAATGAAGTAATGATGGGACATAGTACCTACTCCCAACCCTCCATTATCCTTTGGGCAGGTGGTTCTGAAATTGTGTAGCTTTACATGTTGTTTTCCATTTAGGGAAAAAAATCTTTAACTTCAAGGAAATTTAGAAATAACATGCATACAGTTAAAATTTTAAGTACTTTGAATCCATGTCATGTTTAATAGAATTGAGTGAATTTAATTTGAAACATTTAAAATAATTTAATTAACTGAGAAGGAAATCTCCTTTTAAGGTAAATAGAGAATCATAGAATATATGTGTGTGTGTGTGTGTGTGTGTGTGTGTATATATATATATATATATATATATATATATACATATATATATATATATATATATTTTTTTTTTTTGTACCGGGGATTGAACTCAGGGGCACTGGACCACTGGGCCACATCCCTAACTCTTTTTTGTATTTTATTAGAGACAGGGTCTCACTGAGTTACTAAGTGCCTTGCCATTGCTGAGGCTGGCTTTGAACTCGCGATCCTCCTGCCTCAGCCTCCCAAAGTAGGGAGGTTTCTTCTGAAAATAAATTTTGCTATTTCTTGATTTTAAATGCATGAGTTGCAGAAAAATTTTGGAGGTGTTAAACATGTGCAAAACACCCGATAAAAATGCATCCTTCTATGTGTCAATGTAGAAAATGGTTGTACAAGCTTTCCTCAAATGAGCTTTCTTCAACTTAGAATAGCATCTGGGTTAAATGTTTCTTGGAAGTGTCTCCTCAAAGCACATAATATGTCTTTGGTTGGTTCCAGTGTTCAGCTGTCCATTGCAGTATCTGGGATTAATTGAACTTCATGTTTTCATGAGTTAAACCCAGTTTTATGCATTCTTAAACTCATTGCAACTCCTAATTTGCTCTCCACTGGTCACTACGGACCATCTGGAGACACATTATTAAAAGAGTCTATGAAATGTATTTGTGTCTAAATTAGTGTGTTGTAGATTGAGGACAACACTGGGCTTTATTCTAACAGCACAAACCATGAACTATGTGATAATTGTTTTTAGCATTTTTGAGACCCCTTTCCCATTATTTCTAGACTTTTGGTTGCATTCTTTATGGTTGATTCAGACTGTTGAATAGATGGGAGTTGGAGGCACATTGTAATGGTTTAACATTTTCCTTTCTGCTTCAATTCTATTTTAGTTTTCACAAATTGTATCTTAAAAAATTACATATAGCTTTCAGGAGCATCAATTTAGTGTGAGTTTGAAGATATTTTTCTGAAGTACTTAAAAACTCATATTTTTGTTGCTATCGCTGTTTTAATGTTGAAGGTGAACATGTTGCTTGCTACAATTCTGTGACCTATATATACAGGGAGAGGGAATAAATGGGAATGTGTTTCTTGAATGAATGTACAGAAGGGTGAGAGTTGCTGTATTTTCTCAAAAATTCATTGGACACAAGTAATGTTTTTATGGACTCTATAAAGACAGTAGCATAAGGAAAACATTTACACCTTAGCCAACTTTTCCAAAAAACCAAGAAGGCTCTCATTTTCCATGAGAAATGCTACATTTTCCATGATGTTCTTAGTTCTTAGACCAGGGTAATAAGAATTCTTTGTTATGAAAAGGGCAGTTTCTAACAACTCGTAGGTATAAATCACCCTAATTGGACAGATCACCAAGAAAAATATAAAGACATTCATTCACCTTATATTTGGAAATACTAGTTCACATTTGGAAATCAATCTCTGAGTAGCAGAGGGCAGTAAATAAAATACTGCGTCTTTCATTTCTGAATGTGTTATTATATTTGTAGTTCTGACGTTCTTACTTAAGAATAATAACTAAGTGCTTACCACATGAGTGACATTCTGTAAATTGAAGACACGTTTCAAAAGGGAGCAACAGGCAACAGCATTTTACCAAGTACCTAGTATAATAGGTAGGTATTGAATCTTTTTCTACTAGAGTTGAGAGGAAGAGAGTGGGGGGGTGGGGAGGAGGGAAGGAGAGGGAGAGAGAAAGCAGGGCTTTCAAAAGGAGCTGGGGATTTGAGTAGAACTTAAAAGGTGAATAAAATCTGTAAAGTAAAAGAGAACTTCATTCTGTCAGTAAAAGACCATTCATACATCTTGTGTGTTTTTCTTCATTGTCCTCAACGCGGTGACATATAAGTGTTCAACACATATTGTACCAGCTAATTATATTCCATTAATGTGAGAATAAAATGTTGGGGCTATTGTCCTTTGGGGGTCAATTTCCCTCATTAGGATAGTAAAACTATTTGGGATAGAGAGTATATCAATATTTTATTTATACATATTCAAGTAAAGAGTATGCTATAATATTATGTTATATATTATTTTTCTATATTATACTATATGATTATAAATATAATTATATTAAATATATATTGTAGTGTAGTAAGCAATAATTGGGTACCAATATTATTTCCTAGGTAGTTACTCTTGAAGACTCCTTAGTAAGTCATGGAGTAAAAAGAAGTTAGGTAATTTCACTTGGCCAGTTTCCAGTAGTTAAATATATCTCAATTTGTATTCTGTTTTGACTATGCAGTTAAAACACTATGTTTAGTACTGGGTGCTGGGTGCTGGGTGCTGGGTGCTGTGGCCTTCGCTTCCTGACTTAGAAGGCTGAGGCAGGAGGATCACTTGAGCCCAGAAGTTCAAGGCCAGTCTGAATAACATAGCAACAAACACAAAACAACAACAACAACAACAACCAAAACAGAAACTATGTTTACAAACAAAATAGCAAAACAAAACAAAACAAAAAGGAACAACAATGAAATCAATGTAGTTGAGTTTCTGGAGGAAAATTCAGTCACAGCTTTTCTCTGTGAATTGGCAGCTGTTTTAGAGCATCCATCCAGCTGCATTTGTCTATCACTTGACTAATGATCGTATAGTTTGTCAGATGCTTTTGGGAGAGAAATTCACTATGTGGAAATATTTAGTATTTAACTAATTTTTCCAATTATGGGTTTTTGATTAGGGTAAATTTATTTTGAATTACTCCTAATGTCAAAACCAATCTTCATTAGTGTTCCATAGAATTGTGAAACATTAGAATTATAGACTTTTTTTCCTAGCTGGAAGGAATACTCTCATCTTATAGATGATTAAGTTGAGCTTCAGAGAGAGATTCAATGACCTGCACAAGGCTGGGAAGCCCAGGATGCCTGGAACTCATTTCCTGGTGTACAGTTGGGTATTGTTTTTAGAGCCCATCCTACAATAATGTACACAGAGGGGAATGAACACAACTGTTTCTGACGTGGCTGTGAACTGTTTGTGTGGACTTGTCTGAGAGAGTTTACTGGAATGTAACTTATCAGTATGTTTTCCATTCCTTAGAGCAGAGCTTCCTGACCTGTGTGCTGTGAGTGGCGACAGTTGTGCCAGAGTTGGATGGACAAGGGCCTGGGGTAGCGAAAAGTCAGGAAAGGATTGAAATAAATCACTGTAGCATACTGTAAGCATATGCAGAAAATGTTATTTTTCTTGGCAGTAAAATCGACTCTCTAGGAAGAAACAAGTTTTTGTTGGAAGATTGCTCTGATGAACTCTTTGGAGGGATGGGCCTGCAGGGCTAAAGGAATTAGCTAAATAGAATTAAAAAGAGAGGCTGTGGGGAGTCACAGAGGAAAAGAAAGACTTAAGGGATGGTGGCTTAAGAGAAACCGTGGGGATAACAGAAATGGTGGATGGGAGCATCAGCAGAATTGACCATGCTCCATCATGTTTTGTGGAGGAGGTTACAGGGCAGGTGGTGGTGGTGTGGGACGAATGACTCAGTCTTGCTTCAGAACAGGCAGTGGTAAGGTCTTGGGATGTAGCTCAGTAGCTGAGCACATGCTCAGTGTGCATGAGGCCCTGGGCTTGATTTCCAATAAAGAACAGACATAAAAAAGAAAAGAGAAAGATGGGCATGAGCAAAAGCTAAGATTGTCCATGGAAGGCCAGAAATTACAACACAATTATGAGAACTTATTAATGGAGATCAGATTTCCACTATGCCACAGTAGTTTCTAGAAAGACTACATAAAAGTAATTCAGGGCGGAGGATGTAAGCCAGGCATCTCCCATCTCACTTAACTTTAAGTGAAGATTCCTGTTATGTATTCCAAACTGCAATCCTCGCCCCCAGGAGAATATGAACGCTGGGAAGGGCCTCTGAGGAGGGCATTGTGGTTTATAAGGGTAACTCCAGGTTTGTGTGTAACATGCAGAATGAATCATATGTTGTGTGGTTGGAGGTTAGAGTGGAGAATATAAATAACCAAAATTGGGTGAGGTTTCCTTTTAAAAAATGGTACCTGTGCTGACCTGTTTATACGTGCCCACAAATGTCAATGTGGAAAAAATGCTAAATAAGGAATCACGTATTTGTTGAGAATATTTTCCAAACCAACAGTCAGCACACAGTTTCTCAATGGATGTTATTTCCATATTTGAGACTGTTATATAAAACACATGAAAATGCTATAAGAATTAATTGATATATTGTATATTTAATAAATGTCTTTTATTAAGATAAGAACTATATTTGGAATAAAGGCTCTCCTTAAATTATTATACAGAAATAGTATGCATTATTGTAAGCATTTAAGAATACGTATGAAATACATATAAGTGAAATTTTTGTTTTGATTTTTGCCCTGTGAGAAATTCTACCAGATGGATAGATTGATAAGTTCTGTTGGAAATTTATAGTCAGGATATGAGCAAGCCAAATATTCCAATGTATTCAGGCTGATGTTTTTGTGAGAGGGTGTGTAGTCCTATCAGCAGGCAAGGAGCAAACAAGGCAATGAAAAAACTTGAGACAATTTTACAGCTGATTTGGGATGAAATAACTTTCCTTTTGATTATCATATTATTTCTGGTGGGAGTATTGGTCTGGATCCCTTGGACTGTTGCTTTACTTCTTCATTTGATCTGTGTATAGTCATAACAAAGTGTCAATAAGAGAGGGGGCCCAGGGCCTAATCACACGTGGGATAGGAAGAAGTTGGGGTGGGGGAGAGTTCTACGTACGTGGAGGGTCAATGAACAACACTGGTCATGACTTGGTTGGTCCATTTTATTTGCAGCCATTTCTTTGACACACCAATTTAAAAATAACTTTTTAGGGTCCACTTCCACGTTCTCGTATAACTTGATTAAAATGAAAGGAATGTGGACTAAATTTTATCTTGTTTCTTGCTTCCTATTGAATCTATATTCAGCCTAGAAACTAAAGTTAGCATAGGGTAAAACATCAAATTAGAAATTCTGTGCATTGTAAGTAGTTCAAAGGTGTTTATGTGTTAATTCACATGTAGAGAATTGTACAGGACTGTTAGGGAATTTTTTTTTTTTTTTTTTAACCTTCAGAGAATGCTCACTGGCCACATGTAAGACTTGTAGATGCCCCAAATACTTCAGAAGTGGGATTATTTAAAAAAATTCATTGAAATGGTTTTGAATCCGCTCTTACCTATGGGGTGAGGCTATGCTAATTGAAAAATGTAGAATCTTTCCTTCTCTTTGTTCCTTTTGGTACTGGGGATGGAACCCAGCTCCACACCACTGAGCTGTATCCTCAACCTTTTTATTTTTTATTTTGAGATGGAATCTTACTAAATTGCCCAGGCTGGTTTTGAACTTGGGATTCTCCTGTGTCAGCCTCCTGAGTGGCACTGATTATAGGCATGTGCCACCATACCTGACTTCCCTTCTCTGAAGTAAATGAAAACCATACTGACTTCTATCCAAGCAGTTATTCTAAGACCACTGCTGCAAGTTTTTCTTATAAAAAGTGGTTGCCCTACGGATGTTCCATTTGCTTTGCCCTCTTTTTTTTTTTTCTCCCCCCTCCAAAGGAAAAAGTGTATGTGTTGTGTTGAAATTTCAAGTTTAGCAGTGTTTTTATGAAAAAATGCAATTCAGATCATCACATTTGTTCTTTGCACAGTAAAGCTGTTGGTCCCTTGGAGGTACATTACACCACAACACTGAATGAGTTGTTGGAGTCACCTTTAACTGGTCCAGGGTCTTTAGTCAGAGGAGTAGGAACTGCTGGCTTCAGAACCACTGTGGTTTGTGGCCTGGAGTCTCTGTGTATCTCCTACAACCTGGATCTGAGAAAGCTTTTAAAAAGTGACCTATTGAATTTTGTAAATATCAGATAAGAAGTTAACATAATGAAAATGGCTAAAAAGATTATGGCAGACCAATATAAAACATTTGAAATAAAAGGAGAAAATGAAGCCAACTGGAAACAAAATAATTAAAACACAGTGTAAGTTAGAAAATAAAGAAAATAAAGTTTCAAGGCAAAAACAGAAAGGCTAAACACAGTCCTGTAATGTTGCAAGGCAAATATGAATTCATTTCATATTTTTGTTCTTACTTAAATAATGCTTGCTATATACCAAGCACTCTTTTTAAAAAATATTTATTTATTTGCTTTTAATTGTACACAATGCATTTATTTTTACGTGGTGCTGAGGATCAAACCTGGACCGGGCATGTGCTAGGTGAGCGCTCTACTGCTGAGCCACAACCCCAGCCCCATGTATCAAAAGCACTCTTTAAAGTCTTAATTCAGCCTCATAACCCTGGCTATTATCCCCATTCTACAAATTGAGACTCTGAAGCACAGAAAGGTGAAGTGATTTGTTTGAAATCACGGATACCTGTGGCAAAACGAAGTAGCAAAACCAAGAATGGAATATGTGGATACATGGCTACACTTAAGTAAATCCATGGGATCAGTATGTTGGACACCTCCTTGCTCTCTCTTCCTCCCTCTGAGGCTGGCTCCTCTCTTTCTTCTTGTTATGGTTTGGATGTGAGGTGTCCCTTCAAAGCTCAAGCGTGAGACAATATGAGAGGGTTCAGAGGGAAATGATTGGGTTGTGACAGCCTTAACCCAATCAATGAATTAAGCACCTGATGGGATTAATTGGGTGGTAATTGAAGGCAGGTAGGGTGTTGCTTGAGGAGGTGGGGCATGGGGGTGTGGCTTTTGGATATATATTTGTATCTGGCAAGTGGAGTCTCTGCTTTCTGATCTTCATATGAGCTGCTTCCCTTCACCACACTCTTCTGCCATGAGATTTAGCCTCACCTTGAGCCCTGAGGAATAGAGCCTGCTGTCTATGGATTGAGATCTCTGAAACTGTGAGCCCTCAAATGAGCTCTTCTTCCTCTACAATTGTTCTGGTCAGGTCCTTTAATCACAGCAGCAAAAAAGCTGACTAGAACACTTCTGTTCTCCCTTCCCCTTTCTGGGAACTTTTCCTTCGTGACACGTGACTTGAGGGAGAGCTGCTCCCATCTTAAGACAGCCAGCCTCTCCCTATGCTTTCAAAGCCAACATCCTTTCTACCCAACCATCTTGACTTCTTTTTTTTTTTTTTTTTGGTACTGGGGGCTGAACTCAGTGGCATTTGACTGCTGAGCCCTATCCCCAGCCCTGTTTTGTATTTTATTTAGAGACAGGGTCTCACTGAGTTGCTTAGCAACTCGCTTTTGCTGAGGCTGCCTTTGAACTTGCAATCATCGTGCCTCAGCCTCATGAGCATCTGGGTTTGCAGGTATGTACCACCGCGCCTGGCTTACCTTTTGTTTTTAATTAAAAGTTAACATACATTAAAACATAAAACTGTAGATATTGATGGAGAACCATGTGACATTTTGGTTCATGAATACATTGTGTAATGTTTTTAATCAAGTTAAATCTATCTTATTAAATATTTATCATTTTATGAAAATCCTTCAGAATCATTCAAAATCCTTTATTCTACTGCTTAAATGTACATTATTGCTATGTGTAGTCAACTTACTGTGCATCAGTATAGCAGGATTTCTTACTCCTAACTGTAACTTAATACCCTTGATCAATCTCCCACATTATCTTGATTCTGTATTATATTTCCAAAAAAAAAAAAAAAAAATCTCAGGTTTTCTGCATCTTCATCAGGTAAAACAAGATCATTTTCCTTTTATGGGTCAAATTATCTTGTCAATTAATAAATCAGGCTGTATTGCAAATAGTATTTCATTTTTATTTTGAACATTTTTATTAGTAGCTTGGAGGCTGGTAACAATAAGAATATGATTCTCATCATTGTACATTACTTATTTCATTGATTGCTCATTCAAATCAGGCTAAGAAGAGCATGTTATCAGTGAAAATTTCAAAGACATTTACATTTGGCTTTATATTTAGGACTATTAGCTTACAAGTATATGCAGATACACATATAGACACACCTTTAAATAGAATATGTTTATCTAGGAAATCAAGTAAGTTAGAAACTGGGAATGGAAGGGCAAATGGCTTTTCAAGATATTCCTAATTTGAGGTCAGTGAAAAAATATAAGCAGTTATTTCACTTAAAGTACCTCATCATTATAGCTTGAGTGATCTGAAATTTTAAGATGGGTGGCACATTTGTCTTGAAAATTCAATATTTCTTCTGAAGTAGGTGTTGCCATGGTGATAAAACAGCTTAGCAACTACAGATTGATTTCATTGGTTGAGTATCTGTGGATTTGCTTGTTGCCTCTTGCTGTTTTTTTTTTTTTTTTTTTAATTTTTTATTGAGGAGACCATCTGGCATCAGCTGCATTTAAAGGTACAATTCTGTTAGACAAAGAATGCCAGGTAACACTAAGGTGTTAAACAGCTTTTGCAGGCGTTAGGTGTTTTAGCCAATCAATGACTAAGAAATTTCACTTCAAATCATAATTAATAGCCAAGTAATTCATGATTCTAGACTTTGGCATTAAGAATTAGAGGGCTTTGCTATTGAGTTTATTTATGTTACAAAATTTTGTTCAGTTTTTCTTTGTGTTGCCGGGAATCAAACCCAGTGCCTCATGCATGCTAGGCACGTGCTCTACCACTGAGCCACAACCCTAGGCTTATGTTACAAAATTTAATTGACTAAATATACTGCACTACATCGTCATGTTAATCTTGATATACTGTCGCCGCCTGCAGCAATTGCCGCTTGTAGCAACGATACTGCAGGAGAAAACTCGGAGGCAGACTAGAAATGAAAAAGTTCTTTTATTCTTCTTTCTTCTAACTTCTCTCTCTGGCTCCAACAACCTCTCCAACTCCAACCACCCCTCTAACTAACCTCACCCTGGTTAAATACATTTTGCCTTAACAAGGACAAATGCTAACAGCTCGAGCTTACAGGTGCGTCACACAGTGTTCACAGGCATAAAAAGATTCTTAGATAAATGCATGAATATCAGGTGAAAATACTTGAACACCTTTATGGCTCTCAGCTAACTGCCATCTTAGCTATCCTCAATTAGGGCTCTTACAATATACCTACAGAGTAATTCACTTGATAAATTGTTCTCTCACATTAGATGTCCATAAGCCAAATTGTTACATAAAAATTACATATATTAATGGGGTAATGTTATGGTTTAGGTCTGAGGTGTCCCCCAAAAGCTCATGTGTGAGACAATGCAAGAAGGTCTAGAGGTGAAATGATTGGGTTATGAGAATCTTCACCTAATCAGTGCATTCATCCCCTTAGAGGGTGGTAACTGTAGGCCAGCAGGGTGTGGCTGGAGGAGGTGGGTCATTGGGGGACATGTCTTTGAGGTATATATTTTGTCCCTGGTGAGCAGAGTTCTCTCTGTGCTTCCTGGTGTAATGTTCTGAGCTGCTTTCCTCTGCCATGCTCTTCTGCTATGATATTCTTTCTCACTTCTGGCCCAGAGTAATGGAGTTGGGCAATCTATGGATTGAGACCTCTGAAACTGAACTCCCAAATAAACATTCTTGTCGGGTCTTTTGGTCACAGCAGTGAAGAACCTGGCTACAACAGGTGACATGAGATATTTTGGTATATGTATACACTGTATAGTGTTTAAATAGAATTATTTTTTAAAAATAGTGATTATTGAGAATGCTTAACATATCAGAGCATGAATAGTTGTCAGTTTTTACATTGGAGGGTGATAAAAATTATGGATTTTCACAAAGATATATGAAGGTGAGAAATGCATCTATTATAATAATAAAACTATTATTTTGAACAATAAATGTCTGTTGTGCTTCAACTGACAGACATCCATCTTTTAAGGGGCTTCCAGTATGTAGGGAGGATAAGACGGACACACGTCTATATTGTAATAATTGAGATAGAAGATGGCGAGTACCATAAAACCAAGTAATACAAAGTGAAGTCTGAGATTAAAGGATGGATAATAATAATAACTGTGGCAAAATTTTTAGCCTGATTTGTTCAGTTTTTACTTAGATGTTCCTTTACCTCTTAAGGTCTTTGAATGAATTTTGTAAACATATGGTCCCATCTTTAACACCTTTGTGATTCTCAGAGTTACAGAGAATTCTCAAGATGCATCATTCACTCTTGAAGGATGTTTGTGCTTCAGATGACTCTGGCTCATGTGAATTAAAATATAAACTTCAAATATATCACAGAAAGATTTGTTCTCCTTCTTAGAAGAATCAATACAAAAACCTAAGAACTTTGGCAAGTTGAAAAATGGAAAGGGGAAAACCATTTTAGTTTTTATAATACTTAAGAATTTTTTCCTTTGGAATAAGATTACTGTTTTGAAATCTGGGATGTGAAATGCCACATTCTTGTTTCCCTTTTCTTGATTTGAAACCAGCAAACACTGGGAGGTATTTGGTCCTGAACTCAAATGTGGACATACCAAGTTTGAGCTCAGATTAAAGAAGTCAGTACTGGGAATTGATGAAAGCTCATGGTGATCATGAAGAGTATTTTGATTGCTACTTGGTTCTTTTATAGCTCTGAGAAAGCTATTAAAAGGAAATAGCTGAAGGGTGTCTGGTTTATGATGTGTGTATATTGTAGGAAAACCACCACCATCTCCCATTAAAACAAAGAAAGCCTCGCTGTTTAAGTGTGAAAAGAAGACAGCATAAGAAATTCAAAATAAAAGAATCACTCTTGAGGGAATGAAGTACATATTCCAGAAGACAATTTATTAGCATTGTATTAAATAAAAATTAATATATACATACGGATGAGGAAATACTGTAGATTGGTATGAAAAATGTTAAAGAAATCTGTTTTTGTAAAATCTGGGTACTGGAATAGATGTTAATTAGGGTCCAGCTGTAAAATTCTGCCACTACTATTAATGTGACAATGATTTAATTGTTGTACCAAATTTAAATTGCAACATATGCCATGGGGAATGTGCTTTTCTGGCTTGCTAACAACGTTAAAAGAGGAAGTGGAAAGCCTCTTGTTATTCATGTTTTTAATTTAGTTTTCATGTTTTGTTTCTCTTCTTTTGATTTCCTTATAATCCAGGAAAATATAATTGAACTGACTTCACAGTTTTCCCTGAGATTGCAGAGTTGGACTGTCTCAATCTCCATCCTAAAACTTGCCTCTTTTATTTTAATAGCTGAAAAAAATTCTTCCTGTTGTTATTTTTTTAAAAAATATTTTTAGTTATAGATGAACACAATAGCTTTATTTTATCTATTTAGTTTTTTTATGTGGTTCTGGGGATCAAACCCAGTGTGTTAGGCATGCTAGGCAAGCATTCTACCACTGAGCCACAACCCCAGCCTCTTGTTATTATTTTTTACAGTTTTATCAAGAATTCACAGCCAAACAATTCACACAGAGGATTAAAAATTAAGTGCTTTTGAGAATATACACAGAATTGAGGATTAAAAATTAAGTGCTTTTGAGAATATACACAGAATTATGCAACCATCACCCCAATTTTAGAACATTTTTATGGCCTTAAAAAGAAGTCCCATTTCAAACAGCAGTCACTTTTCATTGCTGTATATTCTCCCCACTCTCCTCCACCAGCTTTAGGTGACCAAACTACTTTCTGTCCTAAAAATGTGCCATTCTAGACATTTCATAAAAATGGAATCATACAATATGTGGTTTTTAAAATCTGGCTTCTTTGATTTAGCATAACATTTTCAAGGTTCATCCATGTTGTAGCATGTATTAGAACATGTATCAGAACATGTAGCATATATTTCTATTGCCCAGTAATATTCCAGTATATGGAAATAATGCATTCTATTTATTCATTCATTAGTTGATAGACATCTGGATTGTTTGTACTTTTTGACAATTACGGACGATGCTGCTATGAACATTTTTGTGTGGCTATGTTTTTATTTCTTTTTTGGCATATACCTAGCAGTTGAATTGTTGGGTTATGTTGTAACTCTTTGTTTAGCATTTTCAAGAACTGTGAGAACGTTTTCAAAGTGACTGCACCATTTACATTCCTATCAAGTGTATAAAGTAATTATGAAAATTTTTACACTTGACTTGAGCTTGGAAGAAAAGAAAAAAGCAAAACAAAAATGTATGAAGGTTCAAATTTCTCTATGTCCTCACCAACTTGGTATTTGCTGTCAGTTTGATTATAGTCATCCAGCTGGGTTGAAGTGATATTTCATTGTTTTGATCTGCATTTCCTTGATGGCTAAGGATATTGAATATCTTTTCATGTGATTATTGGCCTATGTTTATCTTCTTGGGAGAGATGTCTTTATTATTAATGGGGCCATTTATCTTCTTATGTTTGAGTTGTAAGTGTTCCCTATATATTCTGGAACCAAGTCTCTTATCAGATAATTTGATTTATGCAAACTCTCTCCCTGGTTAAAGTTTACATGGGTACCATACTTATTCCCAATGAGTATGGCAGAATTTTGGAGATGGATGAGGTATTTTTTTGTAACAAAGAGTGGAATTCCTATTGTGACTAAGATATGGCATACTAAGATATGGCAGGAATTTTGAGATGATGGGAGGGTCACCATGTGACAAAGCAGACAGAATTACTGACCTAGCATATTTCCTCATTGTTTTATATGCTATTCCTCTGTGCCCATTACTTGTGTCTAGCAGTGATAGTGTTTTCAGATGAGTTAAAGTTTAGTTTCAAAGGGTTTTGTCTATTCTCATTCCATTCATTTCAGCTGGGCTGACTTAAGTGAACAGGTATGGAAGGTAAAGTATTTTCGGCATGTTAGCTAGATACCAGGGATTAAAGATGCACAATATAAATACAGTAGCATTTATTGAGGATTTATTCATTGTCAGGCATTTTTAAAGTTTTCTCTCTACTTCATAGATGATTGGGGACAACTCAGAGACAGAAAGTGGCTTGCTTAATATCATCAGCTAAAAAGTGGTGCAGTAGGTGGTGGGACTGCAAATTGGTGCAACCAATCTGGAAAGCAGTATGGAGATTCCTTGGAAAAATGGGAATGGAACCACTGTTGCCGCCTACAGCAACGATACCGCGGGAAAGAAATCGGAGGCAGATTGGGAATAAGTGGTTTCTTTATTCTAGCTTTTTCTTCTCTCCTTTTTTTCTCCTTCTCTGACACCCCCAGCCTGGTTAAATACTCTTCACCCATTAAGCATACCTTGGCTCTCAGCCAGCCGCCATCTTAGCTACTTCCTCATTAAAGGCTCTTACATTTCCTCCCTTTTGTTTTAAAAGAGGGAATAGATTAAATGGATGGGTGACGACCCTCACCACATCAGGATCCACCGTGCCTGTCTTAGGCGTCTACATGTGCAACCAACCTTCTTACCCGTCATCAGATAATCAAGGTCGTGCCCTTGACTCCTGTCTTAGGTTGATATGTTGGTCACATGAGACTTTCCCGTCTTTGACTACCAGCTGTCCAATTGAGCCAACCAATCATGAGGAGATGCTTGGGTTCTAAAGGCGGCAAGCTTTGCGCTGACGAGCCAAGTTCCATTAAGTAGCGTACTAAGTTCTCTAGACAAATCAGCTGCCCTATTAAGGTTAAGAAAAGGGATACCTGTAAGGTATTGTCCTATGTAATGTCCAAAACATCCTATAGTAGAAATATACTATATTTCTGCCAAAATGTCCACTTGCTCTTGGAGAAGATCAACACGTTGATTGACAGTTTCAAAATGTGGTGCTGATCTAGGAGGCCCTGTGCATGCAGAGCGAGGCCATACTGCTGGTGAAGTTGTTTAATGCTTGAGCAGTAGGAATGCTTGTAACGATTGCGACCCCTGCAGCTGTAGCAGCAGCAGCTGTTTCTTCTATGTCTAGACAATGCCACCAGCAAATCTTCAGGGCCTGCTAAGAATGGCATAGGGATGTACCTAGAAACTCAAGCAACAATCATTAGAGGAAAGGCAGTGCCATTCCAGCACTGAGTCAAGAAGCGAGTTGTAGGAATGCAATTCAAACTAAAAAATAGAACTATTAGATCTTAGGTCAGGTGTTTTAGTTCTGAAGTTGATCTCTGCTCACATACATTGCTGCTTGAGCTCCCACGAACATTAGCTGGCAAAATATCACATTCATAACTGATTAAAGAAAGGCTGAGAGTATTTAGCTGACAAAATATTACATTTAAAACAGATTAAAGAAAGGCTAAGAGCATTTTAGAAAAATATTTTGTTAGCTGGAACTTTTGAGCCTCTGCATACACAGCAACCTTTTATGAATATACCTGTTGAAACAATTTAACTTTGTAAATTAATAAACAAAGTTAGTTACAAATAAATAATCCCATGTCAAATACCCAAATATCAGGCTGAACAGTATTAGTCATATTCCTTGCTGAAGAGAAGTCCTAGAGATACTTATAGATTAAGTTTGAAGATACCTTCATTTTTTATTTGTTTACCCAATTTGAATATTTTTGATTTAAATGAGTTAAAGGTATTTGGATCCATTTTTTAAAAAATTAGTTTTCATGAGTGCTCGGTTTTTGTTATTTGTGACGTCACATTTACATGAAATCTGGACAGACGCACAGACATAAAGACATATTTGTGACGTCACATTTACATGAAACCTAGACAGACGCACAGACATAAAGACATATATAAAAAAGAAAAACACAATTGTGTGCACACTAAAGAGAGATCCTCTCATCCTGGCTGGGAGGAATGAGACATAAGTTGTGAGTTTATTGAAGGAAAAAGTACACAGCTTAAAAGTTTCTTAGCTGAAAAGGCAAAGATGAGGTCCCATTGTTGGAAAAGAGACAAACTCACGCAGGTGCGTGGATTGATAAGGGAATCATTCCACATAAAACTTCATCTTGGCCTTTTTGATTTGGTACCTGTTTTATCAATCTTGATGGTATCCACACTGGTGAGGACACGTGCTGTGGAAAGACACAAACAGATCCTGTCCCCCAAATTAATACTGGGTCTGGGCCCTTCCATGTGCCTGAAAGAACATCCTTCCAGTAAACCAAAGGTTTATGTTGTTGATGTGGATTCCAGTGTCTGTCTCCAGCCGAATATCCTTTGGAATCCAAAGTTAAAAAATTTAAAGTAAAAAGAGCAACGGCTAATTTATCTTTAGGAGTCATCCAATCTCCTTCTTTTTGTTTCAAAAGCATAAGTTTGAGTGTGCGATTAGCTCGTTCAATTATACCTCGGCCTTGAGGATTATACGGAATACCAGTCTTATGAAGTATGTTGAATTTGGAGCAAAACTGTTTAAAAGATGAGGATGTATATGCAGGGCCATTGTCTGTCTGAAGCATTTTGGACGTTTTGGGAATGCCCAATGCAGCAAAAGCTTGTAAACAATGAGATGTAACATCTTTAACTTTTTCTCCAGCATGTAAGGAAGCAAAAATCATGCCTGAGCATGTCACATGAATAAATCGCAATTTTCCAAAACTTGGCTCATGAGTGACATCCATCTGCCACAAATGATTGGGCATTAATCCTCTTGGGTTAACACCATGATGAGGATTGGGTAAATGTGTCACACAAGATTGACAAGCCTTCACAATCGTTCGAGCTTGATCTTTAGTTATTTTGAACCTTTGTTGTAAAGTAGTACTATTAACATGAAATTGAGAATGGAACAAGGTAGCTTGTTGGACTGCTGAAAATATAAAGATTGTTTGAGTAAGGGCATCGGCCTTTTGATTACCTTCATGGAGAGGACCAGGCAAATTAGTATGAGCTCTGATATGTCCAATAAACAAAGGTTCTTTACGTTCCTATAGAAAGTTTTGAATTTGAAAAAAACAATTTAAAGGCTGGAGTATGAGGTGCTATTTGACCTGCTAGCTCTAATTTAGGGACGGCATGTACAATATAGTGGCTGTCTGAGAAAATATTTATGGGCTGTTCTCTAAAACTTTCAAGAGCTATAATAATAGCTTCTAACTCTACCAATTGAGCTGATTTATGGGCAGTAATATGAATCATATTTTCTTTTTGAGTGACTACTGCAGCAGTACTGTTAGAGGACCCATCTGTAAATATATTTAATGCCTTAGGAATAGGTTGATTTTTTATTACCTGTGGAAATATAATGGGATGATTGATACAAAAAGATAGTATAGGAGACGTAGGAAGATGGTTATCAAAATTTGCAGAAGTAGAGCATCTAGCTATAGCCCAATCATTATCATTGAAGCACAAATATTCAACCTGTGATGATGAATAGCGAGTAATAATAGTAGCGGGGTGAATGCCAAATATTTTAATAGAAGACTTAAGTCCTTGGAGAATAAGTTTAGCCACCATGGAGGTGTAAGACTCAATTGTATTTTTAGGAGAGACGGGCAGATGTATCCATAATAAAGGCCCCTGTTGCCAAAATACTCCTGTGGGTGTATATTGTGAAGAAATAATGATCAATATCAGCAGTTGAGTAAAATCAATTGTATCACAATGGGATCCTTCGATGGCCTTGTCTACTAACTTTAAAGCTTCCCTAGCATCAGGAGTCAATGTTCGCGGTGAAGATGGATCAGGGTTCCCGCGAAGGATATCAAATAAGGGTCTTAATTGGCCAGTAGTGAGGCCTAGTGTAGGGTGAAGCCAATTAGTGTCTCCTAGCAATGTTTGAAAATCATTAAGAGTAGCTAGATGTTCCTTATTTATTAAGATTTTTTGAGGCCTGATAAAAGTATCCATAATTTGGAATCCTAGATATAATATTGGAGATCTAGTCTGAACCTTTTCTTCAGCAATGTTTAGTCCATATCGTTTCAAGTTTTCTGATATATCGCTAAATATGGTGAATAAGACTTCTTGGTTAGGATGAGCAAGCAGACCATCATCCATATAATGGAGGCACATAAGCTCTGGGTATTTGTTCCTGATAGGCTGAATAACTTTACCTACATAGATTTGACACATAGTGGGGCTATTAGCCATACCCTGGGGTAAAACTTTCCACTGAAATCTTTGGTCAGGTCCGTCATTATTAATAGAGGGAACTGTAAAAGCAAACCTAGGGGCATCCAGAGGATGTAAAGGAATAGAAAAAAAAACAATCTTTTATATCAATGGCTATGAGCTGAAAGTTTTGAGGAATAGCTATAGGATTAGGAAGCCTAGGTTGGGTAGGGCCCATAATTTGCATGGTTTTATTGATTTCTCTAAGATCATGTAACAATCACCATTTTCCTGATTTTTTTCCTAATCACGAATATGGGGGAATTCCAGGGAGAGGTAGAAGGTTCTATATGTCCTGCCTCTAGTTGTTCTTGGACTAGTAAATGGGCTGCTTGTAATTTCTCTCTAGATAAGGGCCACTGAGGGACCCAAACTGGCATGGTATTTTCAAAATTGTTTTCTCAGTGGTCCCTAAAAAAAAAATCTTACCTTTTTGATGACGATTTCCTTTAAGCTCAATAGGGTTAGGATCACCTTGTAGATTTTTTCCTAGTCCTTTACCTGGAATATATCCCTGTTTTTCCATGAGACTCCAGTTTTTCTTGTAAGACCTACGGGCTTGGTTGCGAGGTGTACTCCCATTTGTTTTAATATATCTCTTCCCCATAAAGTAACTGGCAAGCTGGACAGAACATAAGGCTGAAATGTTCCTTGATGCCCTTCATCATCCTCCCTTAAAACTGTTGCACTTTGTTCTGGGCTATCAGAATATCCTAAGCCTCTCAAACTAGTTGAAGCCTTCTGTAAAGGCCAATGTTTGGGCCATTGTCTGAAGTTAATAATAGAAGAGTCAGCCCAGTGTCAATCAACCCTTCCATTTCCATTCCCTGCACTTTTATTTTGCACATAGGCCTCTGTGAACAATCCTGAACCCAGCAAGCCATAGATCCTGAGCCAGTGGAACCAAATCCCTTATTTTTCCTATTTTGAGGCATACTCTTAAATGAGTCATGTAGACTGGGAAGAAGAAGCAGCTGAGCAATTCTATCACCTTGGTTAACAGAGCTAATGCCTCGAGGTGAACTGAGCATAATCTTGATTTCTCCTTGATAGTCAGAATCTATCACACCTGGAATAAGTTGAAGTCCGGATAAGCTTTTAGAACTTCACCCCAGGATAAGTCCCACAGTCCCTAAGGGAAGAGGTCCCCTGACTCCTGTGGGAATCAGTTGAACCCCCATCTCAGGTGTTAGCACTATTTGGGCGGTGGAACAGAGGTCCAGCCCTGCACTTCTTTTTGTCCCTCTGACAAGGGAGTTAATGGGTAAAAGGGATTTTGTCAAGGAATCATCTGGATAGGTGTTTGAGGATACTCTTTCTCTAATGCCTTGTATATTTGTGGGCCCCAAGGCATTGGGCCCTGTGCCCCGTTTTTTGAATTGCCGGACAAAATGTTACCATAAATATCAGTTTGGGATCTGCACTCACTAGCCCAATGGTTTCCTTTTTTACACCTGGGGCAGCGGCCTGGGGCACAAAATGAGCTTGGTTTTATTTCTATTGTCTCTCGCCTTCTTTGGGGATATTGTTTTCTAAAATAACCTGATTGCCTATACTGATAATAACTTTTAGGTTGAGCCCTTCTTGTAAAATTAAGAGGAGAAGCACCTCTCATGGCTGCTGCGATTACACTACCTGTAATAAATGCTTCATTTATGTCCCTGCAAAGCTTTATATAAACAGAAAGGTCCTTTTTAGATTTCCAAGGTCTGAGAGCATCTTGACAATATTTGTTGGCATTTTCATATGCCAGCTGAACAACTAATGGCATTGCTTGATCAACATCTCCAAAAACCCTACTTGCTGTCTGTAAAAGATGATCAACGAATTCAGCATATGGTTCATTGGGTCCCTGAATTACTTTAGACACAAGCTACCCTGTAAGTCACCAGATCCTTGTAATAATTTCCATGCCTTAACAGCTGCGGCGTATATTTGAGCATAATCTCCAGGATCGTACTGAATCTGAACCTGTAAATCAGCATATTGCCCTTCTCCAGTTAACATGTCTACGTCATGACCCGGAAATCCTGCAGCCGCATTTCTTCGAGCTGTTTCAACACAGAACTCTTGAAATTGCAACCTCCAAACTATATATTGTCCCCCACTCAATACTGCCTTACATATAAGCCTTTCCAATCTGTAGGAGTTAAATTCAAAGTATTAAGAGATTCCGTCATGCTTATGGTGAAAGGAGCTTGGGGCCCATATGTCATTGTTGCTTCTTTAAAATTTTTTATAATTTTGAAATCTAGATATCGATGGTATCTTTGTTCATTTTGATCTTCAAACACTGGCAGATCCCATAGTTCCTGTGAATTTTGATGCTCAAGGGCACACAAGCACCTAGAAAGACCCCTAGAATTTTGACACTCAAGGGCACACAAGCGCCTAGAAAGATCCTTAATAGTCTCTACAATTGATTCATCCCATGGGGGAGCAGAGGGCACAAGTGGTTCCTCCACTTGACAGTCCTCTATCTTGGTCCTTTTTAATTCCCTTTTGCTCATTTTATCGGAGACTGTGCTCTCAAGATCACTGTTACTTAATTCCTCCTCAATAATACTACCCTCACTGGTCCTAACTGACTCAGTAACACTTTCCTGAACCCCAGGTCTAGTTGAGAGCAGGCATTCTCTAACTATCTTTGAAATTTTCGAACCCATTTTCCCTCGCCTTTAACCGCTCTGACTAGAGACTCCTGCGAGGTTCCTCAGTACTTACCTGCCGTGCCGATTCCCCGTATGGGCCACCACTTGTTGCCGCCTACAGCAACGATACTGCAGGAAAGAAATCGGAGGCAGACTGGGAATGAGTGGTTTCTTTATTCTAGCTTTTTCTTCTCTCCTTTTTTTCTCCTTCTCTGACACCCCCGGCCTGGTTAAATACTCTTCACCCATTAAGCGTACACATGTACAGGTGCGGCACAGAAAGATTCTTAGTCAAATTCATTAAGGTCAGGTGTAAACAAGTAAACGCCTCCTCTTGGCTCTCAGCCAGCCGCCATCTTAGCTACTTCCTCATTAAAGGCTCTTACAAACCACCATTTGACCCAGCTATCCCACTCCTTGGTTTATACCCAAAGGACTTAAAAACAGCATACTACAGTGATGCAGCCACATCAATGTTTATAGCAGCACCATTCACAATAGCTAAATTGTGGAACCAACCTAGATGCCCTTCAGTAGATGAATAAAGAAAGTGTGGTATATATACACAATGGATATTACTCAGCATTTAAAGAGAATAAAATCATGGCATTTGCAGGTAAATGGATGGAGTTGGAGAATATTATGCTAAGTGAAGTAAGCCAATCCCAAATGACCAAATGCAGAATGATTTATCTGATTTGAGGATGCTGATCCATAATGGGGACAGGGTATGTGTGGGGGAGCCTGGGAGGAAAGTTTAGTTAAGGCAAAGGGGAGGGAAGGGAAAGGAGGGGCCAGCGGGTATGAAAGACGGTGGAATGAGATGGACATCATTACCCTAAGTACATGTATGGAGACACAAATGGTGTGACTCTACTTTGTGTACAACCAGACATGAAAAATTGTGCTCTATATGTGTACTATGAATTGAAATGCATTCTGCTGTCCTATATAACTAATTAGAATAAATTAAAAAAGAATAAACTGCCAGTTTCATTTTAAAAAAGTGGCACAATAGGAACTTAAAAACCAAAGATCTCTTTCTAACATCTATACTTGTTGCAATATACCAGTGCTTCTCAATCTCGAGAGCCTGTGTCAAAACCTTGGAGGGCTGTTAAAGCAAACATTGTTGGGGCCCTCCCACCAGAGTTTTTGATTCAAATCTGTGGTGGGTCCTGAGATTTTGCATTTCTAAGTTCTGTTCCCAGAGATGCTGATGCTGCTAGCTCAGGGACCACACTTGGAAAGGCACTGTATGTAGCACACTGTGATGTTTCCCCTGTGTATCATTCATGATATTCAAAGAGCTTCCAGTTGTGGTGGAGGAAACAATATAAAGTCAACAAAACAGTTACAAAGGGTGAAGTGTACATAGACCAGGAAAATATTCCAGCAGGAGACATTATGGAAATGGATTGGTTTATGAATAATATCTTTTCCTCTGAATGGTGAAATCACAGAAGAGCCACTGTTCCTTCTTGTATTTGTTACAAATATGCTTAAGCAGCTGTTTTTCAGTGACTAGTGGTCCTAGGATGGCTAATGTGAGAAGTACAGAGAGGACAGTCAGATTGTTACACCAAATACAGGAAAGTAATATGAGTGAAGTGCATTAGAGTCTTCTAGCTACCCTTATATCTTATAGTCAACTTCAGCGAATTGATGCCATTTGTTTGAGAGAATAAAATTACTTAATGGGCTTAATTGATAACTTATTTTTAACTCTGAGTCTTTCAATCTACTGTATGAAATCTTGATAAAGAAAATATCAATAACAGCAGGATATCAATGTTTTTCTGAGAAACTATTAAGTACTGTGGTGATCTCATCCTGGAACAAATGTGGGTGGACCAGTTTTTATTAACTATTTTACAGTATAGTTTTTTTGTACACTGTGTTTACCCAGGGCCCTTCATATTTGTTGAATTGTGTAAAATTTCATTTCAGTCCCAAATTAACTGGATTTATCTCAGGATTGTGAACTGGTTGGATCTCTTTCTGAAGTAATTTTATCTGTCAGTACCCACCCCCCGTCCCCCATCAGAGATCTTAGTGGGCTAGTCTTAAACTATATGAACAACTTACTCAGAAGAACAACTTCAATTTAAAAGGTCAAAGTCAAAAACTAAATCATTGACTTCCAGAGCTTTGAACAGACTCCTTTTGCATGCAGCCTAATTATTAATGGTTCTATTCACAGCTGTGTCCAAAGGAGAAAAATCACAGCCAAGCTGGGTGAGTAAACGAGAGACCAGAGGTCTCTCCATTGTCAAAGAACCAGCTATGGTGATTTATTTCTATTACACATTTAGAATCTTGTCATGATAGAAGGTCCTGAAATAGAAACTCATTAATACTTGATTTAAGAAGCTAAAGTCTTACAAGTTTGCAGGTATCTAAAAAAAGAAAGTAAGAATAACAAAAGAGAGGGAATCATATTTGTCTTTGTGTTTGTTCCTTTCCAAAAATGGAAGGTAGAATAATTTATGAGAAGATATTTTAAAGATCTAATTGAGAACCTGAGGTGAACTTAGAAAATGAGAACATCTAGCTCATAATTAATTTTCTTTTTGCTTATGATGCTACTCTGCCTCTTAATTTTAGTGAGGGACAGTGTGTGTGTGTGTGTGTGTGTGTGTGTGTGTGTGTGTATGCATGTGTGTACACTCATGCACTTTGGGGTTTCCTTGCCATGGCTACTTCAGAATAGGAGGCTAATGGACAGCAATCAGCAGAAGGCCAGGATTCAGGGAATGTCAGTGGTAATTTCCTGGCTGCACTGGTAGATAAATCCAGGGCCAGAGAGAGAGGTGAATGGAGGATACTGCATAAGCTCTTTCCAACCCCAAAGGAAGTGGGAAGTGATTATTTCAATATTACCTAGGAGATCTCCACCACAGTCTTACTTAAGATAAAAATCTAGTCCATTGTTTCTGAGAGTTGGCCTCGTTCTCTTCTCCAAAGAGAATAGTTTTCCCTTTCTTTCTCCTCTGAGGAAAGAAATTATTAAAACAAAAATGCGTTATTGGAAAAGGATTTTTTAGTAGCAGGACAGGAACTATCTGGACTTGTTTATTTAAAAATGGACTTTTTGTGAACTTTTTTCCTTCACTTCTCCTTCTCTATCTTCCTTTCTCCCTCTCTCTCCTCTCTGTTCCAATCTTCCCTCCTCCTACTCTTTCCCTCCCCTCTTTCCCTGAACCCTTGTTTTATTTAGTTTATCTTATTCTGCAGAGCTCACTGTCAACCATCTGGTACAATTGACATTGTACACAGTTGCTGAATCAGTACCATGTAAATTGCTAAATGGTTGGCCAAGAACAACTTTGATCAATGAATGCATCTTCTCTTCAAATTCTCCACTGAATGAAAATGAGAAATAGCTTCCCCTGCTTTTTGGGGTGTGGCCACTTTAATGCTCTTTTTTTTTTTAATATATTTTTTATTTTTATTTTTTAGTTGTAGATGGACACAATGCCTTTATTTTATTTATTTGTTTTTTTAAATTTTTTATTATTCTAATTTGTTATACATGTTTGCAGAGTACACTTCATTTCATATTACATATAAAGAGCACAATTTTTCAAGTTGCTGGTTTTATATGAAGTATTTTTTACAACAATATACATGTATTTGTTTATTTTTTAATGTGGTGCTGAGGATCGAACCCAGTGCCTCACACCTATGAGGCAAGTGCTTTATCACTGAGCCATAACCCAAGCCTTGACTCACTCTTTATAGTACATATGGAGACCCTATGTGTGCTTGAGGGTGTTTTCTCATGGGTTTATAGATACAGGTCAGGATATAGAATCCATGTGAACCACTTTTATTAATTTAATCAAATGATTAATGCAATAAAAATTATTATTATTTTTTTTGGTACCAGGGATTGAACTCAGGGGCACTCGACCACTGGGCCACATCCCCAGCCCTTTTTTGTATTTTATTAGAGACAGGGTCTCACTGAGTTGCTAAGTGCCTCACCATTGCTGAGGCTGGCTTTGAACTCGCGATCCTCCTGCCTCAGCCTCCCAAGTACTGGGATTACAGGCGTGCGCCACCGCGCCCGGCTTAATGCAATAAAAATTATAAAAACTAAAAATGAAAAGTGTGTCCTTATTACTATTCTCATTCTGCTAAATTAAACACTACGCCTGCTGCTGGTGATTCAGGGAGAAAACTTTCCTATACCAGAAAGAGTGGGCAGAAGAGCAGTAAGGGGAAGAAAGTGGGGGCTGGAGTCTAATTCCTCCAGGAGCGTGAAACCATCTCTTGAAATTGAAAGCACTCCCATCCGCAAGGGCGCCATATTTTCTGTAATCATTGGTAACTGTTTTAGCCATAGTAAATGGCTGGTGAGCAGCTACCTCTGGCTGAGCTAAAATGTTTTTGAAAAGCGTCACACTTACCCCTAGGGGACAGCTTTTATAGTGGAACAGCCTCTGTCTGTAAGCAGATCAGAATTAGGTATTTTTAGAGAGCATTTGGACCCCAGCCAGCCTGAAAGCTAGCGTGTATAAATGTGTTAAACAAAAGAAGTTTTGTTTGAAAGGGTAAAGCACACTATGGAAAAGTTGAGGAAGAAACAAAAAAGAAAGAGGTAAACTTATCTTGATGTTTAAAAGAAACAGTTATGTGGACTATGGATTTTAAAAAATATGGTTTGCTTGGTGGTGGAGAAATTGTAGACATTAAATGCCTGTTGTGGTTATATTTACACCTTATATTTACATAGTACTATATTTTTTCAATAAACACTAACATTAGTAAGCACTTAGTACACATCAGGCACAATGCTAGATGCTGTATAAGAGAATAAATAAAACAGGCATTATTTAATTACAGCCTCTCAATAAACTCCATGAATCAGGTACTTTTTGTTGTTGTTGTTTTTGGTACTGGGGGAATTGAACCCAGGGGCACTTAACCACTGAGCCACATTCTCAGCCCTTTTTGTTGCATTTTATTTAGAGACAGGATCTTGCTGAGTTGTTTAGGGACTTGCTAAATTGCTGAGGCTGGCTTTGAACTCAAGATCCCCCTGTCTCAGCCTCCTGAGCCGCTGAGATTACAGGTGTGTACTACTGCACCCTGCCCAGGTACTGTTATTATCTGTCTTTTACAGATGAGGAAACTGAGGCAGAGAGAAGTTCTCTCACTTGCCCAAAGGTTCATAGGCAGGGAACAGGGGAGTCAGGATTCAAACTCAAGATTGTTTTTAATCCCTGAGCCTGTGCTTATAACCACTGCCCTGGCCATCTCATTCAGTCAGCTCAGTCACTGCAGACTTAATTTTAAAATTAACACTGCAAAGAAGGCTAAGGGGGTTATTCCCTTCACATTAGCAAATATGAAAATATTTTGAAATTTTTTAATTGCCTTGCTTAAAGCTGTATGTTGTGAAGAAGTTCTAGAGTTGTCTCCTCCACCTCTTGCCTTGATTAGTGCTTCATTTGCTGGCATCTCACCCTCTTATAATCAGAGTGATCTTTCTTAAACATAAAGTCTTTGTTGTTCTTCTGCTTAAAACCCTATTATTTACTTGTACACTTAGGACCAAACCCAAACTTCTTAGCGTGCTTGTGAGACTCTTCATGGGTATCTACTCACCTCTGCACTGAATTTACCACGTGCATCTTCTTCCCCCTCTGATTTCTGGTCCTGTTGGACTTTTCTCATTTTCACCATTACTTTTTGTGGTACTGGGGCTTGAACCTAGGGATATTCTACCACTGATCTGTAGATGTATCCCCAGCTTTTTCTTTCTCTCTCTTTTTTTTTTTTTTTTTTTTTTTTTTGTGGTACCAGGGATTGAACTCAGGGGCACTTGACCACTGGGCCACATCCCTGGCCCTTTTTGTATTTTATTTAGAGACAGGGTCTCACTGAGTTGCTAAGTGCCTCGCCATTGCTGAGGCTGGCTTTGAACTCGCGATCCTCCTGCCTCAGCCTCCCAAAGTGCTGGGATTACAGGCGTGCGCCACCGCGCCCGGCCCCAGCTTTTTCTATTGTATTTTATTTTTTATTGATACTAAAAATCTTTTTTTAAATGGGTGTCTATTTTTTATTTTGAGACAATCTCTCACTAATTTTCTGAGGCTAGTCTCTAATTTGTAATCCTCCTGCTTCAGCCTCCTGTGTTGCTGGATTATAAATGCACACTGCTGTACCTGGTGACTCTTCTCATTTGAATAAGACACTTTTTCTTTCCTTTCACATGTTACAGATGCTCTTCCCTCTGCCTCACGTGTTCTTTTCTTCCTTTCCTTCTCCTCTCTTACTTGTACCTTCTTTGTTTTTCTTTTTTTGGGGGGTGGGGTGGGTGGGGAGGTACTAGGGATTGAACTCAGGGTCACATGACTACTGAGCCATATCCTCAGCCCTATTTTGTATTTTATTTAGAGACAGGGTCTCACTGAGATGCTTAGCACCTCACTTTTGCTGAGGCTGGCTTTGAATTTGTGATCCTCCTGTCACAGCCTCCCAGCTGCTGGTATTACAGGCCTGTGTCACCACTCCCAGCCCCTTCTTTCTTGTTTATGTGGTTGGTTGGTTCCTCCCTTCCTTCCTTCCAAGACAGGGTATTGCTAAGCTGCTTAGGGTCTTGCTTAGTTGCTGAGGCTGGCCTCCAACTTGCAGTCCTCCTGCCTCAGCCTCCGGAGTTGCTGGGATTACAGGCATGCATGCTACTCCTGTTTCTTTTCTCAGTTTCCACCAAGATGCTGCCTCTCTACCATGTGTTGTAGCTGCCTGTTCACCCTTGGCTTTACTGCACTGGAAACCCCATGATGATGGGGCAGAAGAGGAGAGTCGGGGGATATAGAATGGGGATGTCCTCACACAGTTCTCTGTAGCACACAAAATGTGATGTGCCAGGACATTTAATCAATGAGCAGAGATCTTTCGAGCAGCAACTTTGTCAGCTGCGATGCTAGGTGTGGGTAGAAGCTAGGACGGTAGGCCTTGTGTATCCATAGGCTCCACATCCCCAGATCAACCAAGTGCAGGTTGAAAGTACGTGCAGAATTTTTGCATCTGTACTGAACATGTCAGGCTCTTTTTTTCTTGTCATTGTTCCCTGAACAATATAGTGCAACAACTATTTACATAGCATTTACATTGCATTAAACATTGTAAGTAACATAGAATAATTTAAAGTATGTGGTGTCACAAACAACAATCAATGTTGAAGAGGATGTGGGGAAAAAGGCACACTCATACATTGCTGGTGGGACTGCAAAATGGTACAACCGTTATGGAAAGCAGTATAGAGATTTCTTGGAAAAATGGGAATGGAACCACCCTATGACCCAGCCATCCCACTCCTGGGTCTATTCCCAAAGGACTTAAAAACAGCATATTACAGTGACACAGCCACTTCAATGTTTATAGCAGCACAATTCACAATAGCTAGGTTGTGGAACCAACCTAGATGTCCCTCAGTAGATGAGTGAATAAAGAAAATGTGGTATATATACACAATGGAATTTTACTCAGCAATAAAAGAGAATAAAATAATGGCATTCATTGGTAAATGGATGAAGTTGGAGAATATAATGCTAAGTGAAATCAGTCAATCTCAAAAATCCAAATACCGAATGTTTCCTCTGATATAAGGAGGCTGATTCACAGTTGGGTTGGGATGGGGAGCATAGGAGGATTAGAGGAACACTAAAATGGTCAAAGGGAAGGGAGGGAGCAAGGGGGGATGGAGGGGAAAAAAAGTGGTTGAATAAGATATCATTATTCTAAATGCATGATTGAAGACTTGAATGCTACAAATATACTTTGTATACAAACTGTTTTGTGTAAAAAGATGCTCTATAAGTGCAGTATGAATTGTAATACATACTACTACTATAAATAAAAAAATTTAAAAAAGTATGTGGTGAAAGTGTATAGATTATATGGAAACACTATGCCATTAGAAGGGATTTTGGTATTATGGTGAGGGGGTCCTGGAACCAATCCCTCACAGATAGAGAGGGGTGTTGTATAATGGAGAATTCAAGGGGCTTTGGAATCAGATATCACATCTTATCTGTGAGACATTAAACAAGTTATTTAACTTTACTGAGCTTGTTTTCTCATATAAGAAGTGGGTTTCACTAAAATGTTCTGAAAACTTTTGTGGGAGAAATGGACATGGAAATAG
This sequence comes from Tamias sibiricus, assembly GCA_025594165.1. Lineage (NCBI taxonomy): Eukaryota > Metazoa > Chordata > Mammalia > Rodentia > Sciuridae > Tamias > Tamias sibiricus. The sequence goes on from CM046661.1 coordinate 29,029,732, forward strand.
ATAGTTGTGGCACGTGCTAGGTGTTATGATCTAGGCATGAACAGAGTGCTGTGGGAACACAGAGGAGGAGGCAGCCGCCACAGTGCGAGGTGTCAGAGGAGATGTTACTGAGGCCTCTCCTTTGTCTTCTCAGAGCTGCTGGCATAGACATGCCTGGAGAGACCTGAAAGTTGGGCAGGTGTTGATCTTTCTGGAAATGCGTAGTCAAAGGTCCTTCTGAACTAAGGATAGAGCTAGTGTTCTTCCATTCATGCATATTTATGATTCTATTCTAAGTTCAATTATTAACAGCCTTTGAGAAATATTCTATTTAACTATGGACAAGAAGAATGTTTAGTTTGAAGCATTTCCTGAGTTTGCTTATGGTGTACTGGAAAAAAAACAGCTTGGTTTTGTTATTTTCTTAAAAATAGCAAATTTACTTGTCTTTCTCCTGCAACATAACAGCAAAAATAAAATCCATAAATTATTTAGAAAAGCTCTGTAATTCATGTTTTACATCTTGGCTGCTTCATGAATTACTAAAATTATTTGTGGAATTACCATTTGAAGAGGGTCCTTATCAGGTTGGTCAGATTAAATTTATCTTGAACATAGGTCTGTGTCTTTGGATAAAAATCTATTTTATTCCAAAGGAAAAAAAATTAAATAACAAATAAAAACAAACGGAAAAAAACAAAGGAATAAATTTTTAGGAATCTTATAATGAATAGGGTGACCTGCTTTAAAAAAATGAGAGCTTAGTCAGAATATATTTGTACCTACCCTAAAGTCAGGTGTTCTTGCCTGAAAAACACAATTCGTTATGCTTCTAAGAATAGTTTGTATGTACAAAAATAAAAACAGTGATGCAACCAGGAAGCTAAGAATATTTTATTGCATAAATTGTGTGTGTGTGTGTGTGTGTGTGTGTGTGTGTGAACAGCCTGAGCAGTCTTTCTTGGTAAGGTACCTTGGCTCCTACCTGGCTCCATTAATAAGGTAAATTGGTGACTATCAACTGATTCACACAATTTAAAGAAATTCTGAACAAAATCTAGGTAATATATAAATTCGAAAGAAGAATGCATCTAGAAATAGAATTGAACTTGAAAAGTAGCATCTCACATGACTGCAGAGACAGCTGGTTATTATCTTAGCAGGTATTTACATTGTGAAGTGAATTACAGTGACTTTGCAAAGAGCAATATTGAGAGAGTAGGACTAGTAAAAAAATATATTTAACACTAGAAGAATGTGTCTCATAATTACCCTCATTGTTATGAATTAATTCCAATTTGGCATGTTTGAATGAGACCTTGGTTTTGAATCTTTGACTTATTTCATCCTCAGCTTTAATGAAAACATTCATAGTGCCCATCCTGAAATTATCTCTGGATCATTGACTTTCTGATTGGTGAAAAGACCTTTGGAGAAAGCTCTTTACAGGTTTCCAAGACAGTGAATTAATTTCTTTCTTCTCTTAATATGAGGGCAGCAGACAGGTGTGTTTCTCCCTGTCATTTTGTAGGATCTATTGTTGTTCTCTAGGGAACTATTGTGTAAGAATTGTTTTGGATTATCTTTTAATATTACTGTTACATAGAGTATAATTTTAATAAATCCTTTTATCATTTGGACTAAGTACAGCAAAATGAAAACAGAGAAGCTTGTTCAGAGGAGCTGTCACCACAATCTTAAACACTTTTGAATATTATTTTATCTTATAATATGTTTTGGGATAATTAGTAATGACTAACACTTAATTTTCACCATGAATAAGACTTTTGGTGAAACATTTCTATTTCACGTGTCTCTCTTATTCACTGTCATTGTCTAATTATTTCATAACTCTAAAGTGTATAACTTAAATTATATAGAAATGTATAGATCAAAATTAATGCACCAAGCCGGGCGCGGTGGCGCACGCCTGTAATCCCAGCACTTTGGGAGGCTGAGGCAGGAGGATCGCGAGTTCAAAGCCAGCCTCAGCAATGGCGAGGCACTTAGTAACTCAGTGAGACCCTGTCTCTAATAAAATACAAAAAAAAGGGCTGAGGATGTGATCCAGTGGTCGAGTGCCCCTGAGTTCAATCCCCAGTACCAAAAAAAAAAAAAAAAAAAAAAAAAAAAAAAATTAATGCACCACCTCTCTGCTTCCTAATCACCATATGAGCTGCTTCCCTCTGCCACATTCTTCCACCATGATGTTCAACCTTACCTCCAGCCCCAAGGAATGGAGCCTCGTGTCTGTGGATGAAGATCTCTGAAACTGGCTCTTAAATAAACATTCATAATCAGTTTTTGGCAGCATTTAGAATCACTAAAGGAATTCTGAGGTGTTATAGATGAAGTTGAAGAGAAGGCTTGGGTACTTGAGTCAGAAAACCCTACACGGAGTGTAATAGTATATAGAATTGCATTAGGGATCCAGAAAACAGTCTATTACAAAATTTGAAAGATGTTTTAGAAATTGATTTTCCAGCTCATAGTATCCTGGAAAAATCTGATTTTACTATGGATCGTGGAATTTGTTATGCCTATCAACTTGGTGTTACCATTCCTGATCAAGTGTGCAGTAATCTCCAGTGTGGACAGCCTTTCCATCAAATATGTTTAAATGAGTGATTGAGAGGACTACTCACTACTAGACAGAGTTTTAACATCATCTTTGGGGAATGTCCATACTATATAGCAAGCCAGTTACCTTGAAAATGTCTAGAAGGAAACCCTGAAATAAGAAACATTTCTATGAAGAAATAGAAACTATTAAAAGGATTTTATTTGATATCTTCAGAGAATATATAAAGCAAGATATACTGACATCAAAAAGACAAGTAAGATGAAGTCATAATAATATACACCTGCCTTTGCCTCTTCACTAAGAGTAAACTGGGGAATTGTAGGCCAGAGTCCTGTAGAATTTTGTAAGTCTGTGACTCCTGTACCAATTGCAGAAGTATATATATGTGCCAAGGAGGAGATCTTGACTTGCTGATTACATCTGGACTGGTGGAATCTTGATAGGGTTCCTAAAATGAATTTGGGAATTGCTCATAGCTAGATTATTTGAGGAAACCCTTTACTTCATCAGAAGTTCTGAAGACTCACGATATTTTTGTCTTGTCTTTCTGCCTTCCTATGGAAAAAATACATATATGGTTTGTTAGATTCAATTATTTGTGGGGTTTGTATATTCTGTAAGAATACTAAATAAAATTTAATTAAATCAGAAAAAACCAAAGTTAACGCACCTATGTTCTGTTAGTGACATATTACATGTTATATTTGTCGCATATAGCTTTTCGTCTTCCTTTTGAGTAATATGGGATAGTGAGTTAAACATCGTAATGTTAATGCATCTGGTCCTAAAATGAGGCCAATCTTCTTTCTTTGTTCAGTTTAATTTTCTCTAGGATCTAGATCCACCAGAGGTAAAAACCAAATGTAAAATAGGGAATTAGAACCTGGCTTTGGTTCTCCAGTCCTAGGCATGGCATCCGTGTTCTTTTGAAACTTAGGTCCTGCACTAGTCAAGATCCCATCTGTACTCTCCTGCCAACTCAGCCCTTTCCATGCTCTGATGCCAACTCAGCTATGACTTTAAATGAGTGAATCAGTGCCTTAAGGTAAGGTGTAAGGAAGCTTTCCAGCTGGTTAATAAAGCCAACCCTGATTTTCCAAGCAGTGGATGGACAAGGGACAAGGGAAAGGTTTAACTAGCTTCTGGTCCTGACTGCTCACCCTTCCTCCATTGTCTACCCTGATAGGACCTCTCATCCGAGGATAGCTGAGGGTGGGGTGGTGACCCTCCTCCTCTTAAATGCTCTGCATTTAGTGTAGCTCATAGTAAGGTGAAGCACTTGTTCAAAAGGGTGCTGTAGGCTTTGGGGTAGCAGAATAGAAACCAGCAAGGGGAGAAAATGCAGTAGACAATTTCGGCTCCTCAATGTAATTTTCTTGATCTCCAGAGCTCCCCTAAACTCTGTTTGATTCCAGGCTTGCTTTACTGATTTTTGTTTTCTTTGTGGTGCTGGGGATTAAACCTTAGTCCTTGTGCATGCTAGGCCAATGCTGGATGACTGAGCTATAGCCCCAGCTCTTCCATTCCAGGCTTTGCACATACTATTTCCTGTCTATTTTCCCTGTCTTCACCAGGGGACTGTCTTCCCTATCATTTTCCTGGCCTCACTCACTAGATTTCTGTGTGGGTGTCACATCTTCCTGCCTCTCCAGGCCTGGATTCAGTTTGTCCCTGTATGGTATACAGTTGTCCTAGATATGCCTCCTTATCTTCCGGTTTTGCACTTGTTTATCCTGTTAAGCCATACACTCAGTGGCACTGTTTTGTTTTCAGCACCTTGGATAGTGCCCGACACACAGTGGGCACTCAATAACTACTTCTGGATGAATGAATGCATCAATGAACAAATAGATCCCCAGGGGGATAAAAAGAGTCAGAATGCTACCACTCAGCTTCCCCTCACCATATGGGATGCTTTACAGGACTAGGGTTGGGTTTTATTTAGAAAACCAGGAAGTTTCCTCAGAAAAGATGCAAATCAACCACTGGGAAGAGGGAGTAGAGAAATGGGGCCATTTTCTCAGTTGGGAAGTAATGTGAAATTGATCAAGGGGTGGAGGATCAGCAGGCAGCAGGTGTGGGTGTTGGCGGTTATTGAGATTAGTACTGTCCAGTTTTACTTAGTTTGAGCTTTTTTATTTTTTTGTGGGGGGTGAATTTTCTAGAAGTCAAAGTAGGTATATAAAATTACTTGAACTAACTTAAAAATGACTCACTTCATATTGTTGAATGACATTTGACTTAGAGCTACCCATTATTGAGCAATTTCTACAGGTCCAGGCCTTCATAGGATTACCTCCTTTAATACAACAACAATGTAATGAAGTAGGAATTATACTTCCATTTCAGTTAAGGAAACAAGTTCAGAGGGATTAGTTAACTTTAGGGTTAAAAAGCTAGCAAACAGCAGAGCTCATAGTCATTCATCATTCATTCCACAAATATTTTTTGGTAGTAAATACTTCCCCCCACCCCATACATTTTTTTATTGGAGCATTATAGTTATACATGCTGATGGGATTTGTTGGTACCTATTCATACATGCACACAATATAAAATATAACAACATAATTTGGTTAATATCACTCCACAGCACTAATAAATGATTTTCTTATTGCTTTGTCTGTTTTGATGGTAATTATTGCTTTTCACTTGTAACTATGATTTTAACCTAGAGAAGGCATGTAGAAAAGAAAACTAACTTAGGCAGATCATATTGGTATAAATGTGAAGCCTCCTTTTACTCATCCCAAAGTGTCTAGGGTCTTAAGTTCCTTTTATTACATCTTTAACATCTGGTCTATTTTTTCCCCCAAAACCTTTGAATCCCCAGCCCCTGGAGTAGTGGTTGGAACATGGTGGGCACTTAATACAAAATTCGTTTGTTTTTTTTTTTTTTTTTTTTTTTTGGTAGCGGGGATTGAACTCAGGGGCACTCGACCACTGGGCCACTTCCCCAGCCCTTTTGTGTATTTTATTACAGACAGGGTCTCACTGAGTTGCTAAGTGCCTCGCCATTGCTGAGGCTGGCTTTGAACTCACGATCCTTCTGCCTCAGCCTCCCAAGTGCTGGGATTACAGGCGTGTGCCACCGCGCCCGGATAATACAAAATTTATAGTTGATGAGAAAGTAGAGGACCATAAATCATTTCCATTTATTATGAAAAACATGACCTTGTTGTCAGTATTCTGTGTAAGGGAAATTTCACTAAGTGTGAATTAGGAAGAAGTTCAAAAATCAAATTCATTTGCCACTGTTATACTCACTCTTGGAATCAATTCTGAGGGACCGGGAGTTTCTTGTCTTTGAAGCCTTTATCTTAAGATGGATGATACCAATGCAGGTGGTCATTTAGAATCATGGATTCACGGATTTTACAAAATGTTTTCTTTTAGAACACAACTGTTAGCCAGTGGCAATACGAACACATTTTGTGTGAATGAGAAGTTAGCCTACTGATCGACATTCAAAAGCTGTTGGAGAAATCAGGACACATGAGAGTGGGAAGAGTTGAGTCGATCAGATTGGAGCAGCTATCCAAAATTACAGAAGGCCAGAAGGTGGTGAGGAAAATGCCAGACAACAGACTGGGAGAAAAATAAACAAGCCAAGAAAAGTCCTAGTTGGCCTTAAAAGAGGCAGATGGCAACAGGAAGTGTTCAGTGAGGGGTGATGATACCACAAATCACAAAGACGATGAATTTCTCCATCTGTAGTTAGGTTTAGAGGAAACGTAAAACTCCTGGCTGGTGTTGCAAGGAAGGGTGATAGTACAGCAAGAGAATGTTAAGTAAGTTTGTATTTGGGTCAGGATAATAGAAATGTGAGATGCGTTTTTCCATTAGAATGGAAATTTTGTTTACTTAGAGATTGTGACCAACGTTATAACAAGTGTTTTCTTTTACATCAAACAGTTGGATTTGTATAAGATCTGTTTCTTTTGACATTTTTTGATGTAAAGAAAGTTTTCCACTAAAAACGTTAGTAGGTTCCTAAGGCAGCAAAGATACTTTCCTAACTGAAAGAAAGCACTAGACATTCTCTGTTTCCCTGGAAAGCTTTTTGGAATAGCGAATAGAAAATGAGAAAAAACAGCACTGAGCTTTAAAGAACTTTAATTTGAAAGTTGAGAAAAATAGTAGCAGAGAAAATTGATCATTTGCAAAGGTATGATAATATTTGAAAAATAATTATTGCAAATGTTTTAAGAGAGATGTGATTGAACATTCACAATTCGGATTAGTATTTAAGCAAAAGGACCTAATTTTCTGTGCTGAAATTTTAGGTCAGAGCTAACATTTTTTTTTTTTTTCATTAACTAATGAAAAAAACACTATACATCTTTGGGCAAAAAATATTATTCAGTGAAGGAGGTTGGTTCAATTTGCTAGCAACTTGCAAAAAATAATAGTGCACACGCATACCTTCACATGCATGTAGATGTTTCCCACTTCTTGTACTTATACACCTTTTTCGCTTTTATAGCTATGTGTGTGTGGATATCTTTTGCTATCTCAAAGGACTAATGCTGTCCTTATCCTCATTCTTATGTTTTTTATCTTAATAACTTAAAAAAAATTTCCACCAGTTTATCTTTTGTAGGAGGCCTTCAGAATCATTGTATCATGTAATAAAATTTGTCTTTTTTCTTTTGAGTGAAAAATGCACTGAAGTTTGAATTTCAGAAAAATGAAAATTAAATTATTTTATGTCTTTTGTTTCTTGGAAAATTAGAACAACTTTGTTAATGTTGGGAATATACTTCTCATTATAGTCATTCCTGTATAAATTATATTTTTATTGCCACTGAGGATGAATTATCTTTTATTATTTTTGTACATGAACTATTGATTTTTCATATGAGCATCTTATTTTTGGACATTTTGCTGAGCTTTAAATTCCAGTGGCTGGCCAGTTGATTCTTCTTTTTTTCTGAGTACATTGCACAAATTGTGCACAGTATTTGCATTTAGTTTATCAATTTTGTATATCTTGACTTATTCACATGCACAATTGAATATTTCAGAATTTCTAGTGCATTTTACATAACAATATCAGGCATTCTTCCCCCTGATATTAGCTCTTCTGTCATGTATGATGGCCCATGTGCACACTCAAACATGTAAAGAACTACTCTTTTGATCTTGCGGAATAAATACTTTCAGTATTTGGAACAATTCATTTGTTGTTATTAAATGCCATTTTTTAAAAAAATATTTATTTATTTGCTTTAGTTGTACACAATGTGTTTATTTGTAATACGTGGTGCTGAGGATCGAACCCGGGTCATGCACATGCTAGGCGAGCGCTCTCCCGCTGAGCCACAATCCCAGCCCTTAAATGCCATTTTGATTTAAGATAAATTTTTATTCAAAGGATACTAAGAATAAACTCCGAGGCAGGTTATTCTTTTAATTTGTTTTCTGCTATTTCATTTAGCTTTTCATATCTATGTTCATAAAAGAAATTGGCCTGTACTTTTAAATTTTATATAATTTTTGTCATATTTGGAATTGGAGTTGGATTGTATTTTCAGAAAACCATGTCACTGAGGTCTATGTGTTTATTAGTGCTATGGGTTGGAATAAGGGTCCCCCAAAGGACCACGTGTTAAAGGTTACACCTTTAGGGTGGTAATATTGGAAGGTGGTGGAATCTTTAGGCGATGGGGCCTTGTCGAGTCCCTAGTGCACTAAAGGCAAGCCCAACCTCTTCCTCATCCTCTTTGCTTCCTGACTCATGAAGACGATGCTTTGCTCCACCATGTGCTCCCACCATGATGTGCTGCCCTTGCCAGAGACCTAAAGCCATTGGGGCCTCTGGATCTTGGATTAGACCTTCCACAACCATGAACCAAAATAAAACTTTTCTCTCTTTTTAAAAATCATTTTAATACTTTTTTAAAGGAGCTTTGAATTTAATGCAAGTTTAATCTGAAAAGAATACCCTTCTCTATATGTTCATTGCCTCAGGTATTTCATTGTAGTGACAGAAAGCTGACTAATACAATTAGTGTAATGGGAATTGGTTATGTCAGGTCTATGTCGTACAAGAATATTGTACTTCTTAGCACTCTTGTGATGATTAGTTACTTCCTCTTTACTGCCTAAGACTGATCAAATTAAGCTCAATCTTAAGGCAGAAACCTATTGAGCATGTGGTAGTATAGTAGAAAGTACTTTAAAATTGTTTCTTTTCTAACCCTCCTGTTGGGGCTTGGAAATGATACCCCAAAATATGCATTTGACATGCCAAGTACTTTGAAGTAAAGAAGCAGCCTCAAGGTTATTCTGACCAGTCCCCCCAGCCCCCTGCACTACCCACTCTGAATTCTCTTTTTTTTCCTGAAGTACAGGGAGGTGTTCTCTATGAAGTTCCCTTATCTGACTAAAGGAGTTCCTCTAGATGGAATGCAGTTACCTTGAACCTCTTCTCTGCTATCTCATAAACAGGGAAGATGAACTCAGGAAAAGGAGAGCCACTCACTTCACAGCAGAGAGACTTTACCATGGATCAGCCATCTATTTCTCTGAGAGCTGTTACCTGGGATAATTCCTTTGCCTCATAAGAGAGCCTTTGTTAGCTGTGAAATTCTTCTCCCTATCCTCCCATCGCCTGTATCTACCTCTGGAGGCCCCATACCCCTAATTCTTGTTGCCGTCTATTCCCAGAAACCCCAAGTCTGTACTTCTTTCTTTCCATAGCTCACAATGTTATTTAAGCATCAACCATCTGGCCTTTCTTTGAATTTCATACTTGGTGTGACTCCTGTTTCCTTGCACATTAAGAAATTGGTATGCCTTTTCTCCTGTTGATCTTTCTATTGTCAGTTTGTTTTATAGATTCAAATCATTGAGACTTTAGGATGATGTGAAAAGAGAAGGGTTTTCTTTTTGTCCTTACTCCCCTGTATTAGGATTTGGAGATTTTTCATTGCTGTGTTTTTAGGCAATTGTTTCTCCAGGGCAGAGAACAACAGATATGTTGAAATGTGTACTTTCAGGACTTACTTGCCTGGCCATTGCTCTTTGTCCTCTGGTGGGGAAGGAGGGAGATGAATCTTAGTTGATGTCCTTTGTGTGGTTGATCTTGAAATAACCTCTGCCTCTGTTCTGTCTCCTGGACTTGGTATTTATAACTTGTATCCTCATTGTCTTATTGACACAGATGGAGCTAATTCCCAGATTGGTGAATTATTTGTTTTTCTCCAAGTTTGCCCAATGAATCCTTCACATTTACTAGTTCTGTTCTTCCAGCTCTTACAGTAGGAATGGGGAAGTTTCCTTGCCATCCTTCATTGATGGACTTTCTTTTTCAGAAGAGTACATTTGAGTTGCAATTATAGAATGCTTACCTATAGCTTGATTATGGCTAAGCACCTTGTTCTAATCTTTTCATCTGTCTTATAATTCTACTTAATATCATATCCTGACATAGGACCCAAGCTATACCAGCAGGAAAGCATATCTGGATAGGTAGTGATTTTTCAAAGTACTCCCATTTTAAGTAATGTGCATTTGTGCATAGCATTCCATTTTAACATATTTTCTTCTAGCCATTATTATTTCCATCTATTAATTTCAATTTTTTCTTTTTATAGATTTTATTTTTTATATTATTTATTGGTATGTTATATTCATACAGAATGGTGGGATTGGTTGTTACATATTCTTGCATGCACACAATATACCAATATAATATGGCCAATATCCTTCCCCAGTATTTCTCCTTTCCCTCTCCCTCCCCCCCCATTTCCTTTCCTGTACTCTGCTGATCTCCCTTGATTTTCTGTTTTTTTTTCCCCTATAATAGTTTTGCAAGAGGTTTGTTTAGTTCAGTATTTTGCAAGCTGTTCTCCTCAGAATACTAAAAAATGGGCAAATAAGCTTGGGAAATTGTACTAAATACCCTTTTTGAGGATTCAAAGTACATATTAACATAAGAAAAGATCTGAGAAGTTTTAAAGTAAAAAGGGAAACTTTTGAAGTCTGCTTAATGATTAAAAGAACTTAAAATAAAGAACTTACTTGTGTAAAGTAAGACTTTTTCTTGGCACAGCTATGTATCTCTGGGATAGATTTTGATTTTTTTTTTCTTAACACCCATTTGAGAAGTGCTACTTTCTTTCACCATCATTATTATTACTTTAAATAAGGAACTTTGTAATTTATTTATTCAAGGCATTGGATTTTTTCTTCTGATTTTTTTACATATATTTTAATTATGATTTACATTTAAAAATATTTCTTTTTACAATTTAAAGATTGTTTATGTCATTTGTTTTTTATATTGAAAAAGAAAAAAAATTAAAGCTATGACATTATCTCTGAATATACCTTTTTAAAAGTTTTTCTACTTAGCAACCTTATTATAGCTATTTGACACATGAGTAATTTATTTTTAATTTTTTCTTTGATATCACTTTCTAAATAAAGTTTTAAAATTTCCAATTCTATGTATCTTTTGAATTTTCATTAATTTTTAGTTTTATTATATGGTTATTAGAGAATGTGATCTATATTCTTTCTGATTTGTAAAATTTTACCTTTTAAAATTTATCAAAAAACTTCCATGACTGATTATCTAGCTAGCTATTTTATTTCTTATGTATGTTACAAGGTGAATTCTCTGTTTTTAGATTATTAAAATGGGTATGTTTTGTTTTATTTTATTTTTCTTTTTAAAATCCCCATTATCCTTCTTTTTATCTACTTAATAAACAGGTGAAGATGGATTGGTTTCTAATTAATTGTGTTTGGTTATTTTCTACTCATACTTGCAAGGGTTTTTGTTGTATAAATTTTCTTGCTGCATTATTCAGGGTTACTCAGCTGGCTATTGTACCTTTTGAAAATACGAAATGCTGCTTTTCTCCAACTTAATTCTTAAAAAAAAAAAAAAGAAAGAAAGCTGGATACCATGGTGCATGGCTGTAATCCCATTGACAGGGAAGGGTGAGGCAGGGGGATCCAATATTTGAGTCAGGCCTCAGCAATTTAGTGAGACCTTTCCCAAAACAAAACAAAACAAAACAACAACAACAACTGGGGATATAGCTCAGAGGTAAAGCACCCCTGGGTTCAATCCCCAGTACCAACAAACAAATAAAAAACCACACACACACACACACACACACACACACAGCATGTAGAAATTTTATTTTTTATAGTTCTGTAGGTCCAAATGTGAAGCCAGTTATCACTGGTCTAAAATACAGTCCAAGAAGAGGTTTTAGATTAGTGGTTCTCAACTGCAGGGTATTTTCTACTTGGGACATTTGGCCACGTCTACAGAGGTTTTTGATTGTCACAACTTGTGTGTCTGTGGAGAGGTGTGCTACTGGTTCCTAGTAGGTAGAGGCCAGAGACACTGCTAAGAACCTATAATGCACAGGGCAGTTTCTCACAAGAAAGGATGATCTGGCTCTAACGATCATTAGTGCCTGTTTTAGCTTAGGTAACGCCTATTGGTACCTGGATGAAGACTTCAGCAGTATATTTTTCTATGTTGTGCTGTGCAGTTTGGAGTTCAGGGCTCTCACAAGCTGTGATCTAGAGTCTAAACCAAAACAAAATAACTGATACTTTTCCCACGCTGAAAACATTCTCTAGGGAAATGCCTTTCAATCCTAGACTTTTAAGGCTCTATTCTTAGTGGCTCAACCAAAACCTTATGTCAATCTATAAATACTGTTCCTTCAAGAAGGATATGAATAAGCTTCATTTCTGTGTTTTTTAAAATGTAAAATTGAAGGTTAGGCATTGAAGCAATTCTTTCTGCTGAATTACATTTTAAGGTTAACCTTTGCTATGCTTAGGGATTTATTCAGTTTAGACAGGAAAATGCTAACTAAATCCAGGGTCCAGTTAAGGTGATTAAGTCATCCCAAGTGCTCTCTGACATCTATGCCCTTTTTTGTTTTTGTGTTTTTTTTGCTGCTTAAAGGGCCATGCCCACCTCACTACCCTACCAGACCTTGTTAGAAATGCAGGCTCTTGGGCTCCAGACCAGTTTTATCAAATCAGAATATGCACATTAACAAAGTCTCCAGGTAATTCATATGCACATTAAAATTTGACATGTGGGCTGGGGTTGTGGCTTAGTGGTAGAGCACTTGCCTAGCAAGTGCGCTGCCCGGGTTCGATCCTCAGCACCACGTAAAAATAAATGCATTGTGTAAAACTAAAAGCAAATAAATAAATATTTAAAAAAAATTTGACATGTACCTCTTTTTTTTTTGAGTTTCAGTGCTCTTTTTAATGTAATATAAAGTTGTGTAAGTTGCGTCAAATTCTTTTAGATGTAAGACAAGGTCAAAAACTCTTTTGTTTCTGTGTGAAGTTGGCCAATTCTGATTTACAAAAGAAGTACATACACATACAAGTGTGTTAGAAATATCAGTCTAAGTAATTTAACCTCAGCTAACCTTTGGCAACTACCTTTTCATCCTTTTCTATGCATTTGTGTATGCCTATATTACAGTTTTGTCCTTCCTTTTTATTTATTTATTTATTTATTTATTTATTTTTATTTATTTTTTTTATTCAAAGATAATTTTTCCTTTGATATCACAACATAAAGAGAACCATCTCCCATATAAATGTATTGCCCATATTATTGGTTTCCTGTGGGTTCTGTAACAACCAAAAACCTGATGATACTGTATTCTTTAAAATGAATTTATTGGATTCATTTTTTTCTTTTATCAATTTTTAATAGCTACCGAAATCACAGCCTAGAGACAGTATTCATTTCTTTAAAATTACTGCTCGTAAGTAACCATATGTGGCCAAATTGAATGCATGTGTTGATTAATTTTTTGGAAGAAGTAATCTTAGTCATACTACAGAACCTTCTTGTTCTCTGAGGAAATGTCACTTTGGGAAATTTGCACCAAAAAATTTCAAAGTAAGTACAAAACAACAATGTGACAAAGTAACATTTTTTTTTTTTTTTTTTTTTTTTTTAGGTTGACTTTCCAAATGTAAGTGCTTGTGTGGGATTTCAGAATGACATTTTTAGATATATTTTACAAAATCCCATTTTAGTGCTGTTTTAAAGGTAACAGACTAGGAGTGTTTTTAATTAATATTTAACATTCATCATTTCTGGTGAAAATACCAAAGCAAGATGATAGGGACTTTCTGAAATTTACAGTATAATGGATGGTTGAAATGGTGTGATTGTAAAATATGTAGTTTTCAACTCATGTTGGAATGGAAAAAATGTGAAACAATATGAAAGTGATTTTAATTCATATTTAACAACTGTCTTACAAAAGTCAAAAGAAAGGGATGTGTATTTTTCAGACTTACTGAGAGAGTAAGTATATATACTTTTCAGACTTACTGAGAGAGTAGCCTGAGGTAGTTGTATTTCAGGAAAAGCAAAAAGTCCAAACAGAAATTGATTTAAATATTTTTTTTTTGATTAAATATTTGGATTTGGTCAATACCAAGATTGACAGATGCTGGCGCAATTCAAAGGAAACTAATCGTAGAATGGGAGTATGCACAAGGCCTGAACTGCTATATCGTTACCACCAACCCAGCATGCGCCTGTATAGAAGAAATTGTCCTTGGTGGCTCATGACCAGCTCCATGTTCTTGCCTTTTTCAATAACTCACCCCCACCTGGGTGGAGACTTGATTGCTGTAAGGATGGTACTTTAGCTCCTGGCCCCAGCTTCCTGCAGGGCCTGTTCACTCTAGAATAGTGCCTGTACACCATCGCTGCCTTTTGCCAACTTCTCCAATTTCCCCTCTCAGATCTTCTCCGACTGGCCTATAAGCCATGTTCTATGGAGCTCCAGGAGCTGTGGTTTTGATTTATCTCAGCACCTGTTGATGCGTGCCATGGTAGGACTTCCCTGTTCTAATGTGATACCCTGGTTTCCACTGTCGACACTTACGTACACCACCTGGGTTACTTCTAGCATTTGCTCCACACCAGTCTAGCTGTGTTAGTAGTACAAAATCATACTTCCAAAAAATGATAAGCAGATTTTTTTTTTCTTCTGGTACTAGAGGTTGAACTCAGGGACACTATACCACTGAACTAACTCCTCAGCCCTTTGTATTTTATTTTGAGATAGTATCTCATTAATAATTGCCCAAGCTGTCTTTGAACTTGAGATACTCCTGCCTCAGACTTGAGAGTAGCTGGGATTACAGGTGTGCTGCACTGCACCTGGCAGAACTATCTTTCTGGCTGAAAGAGGGAAGGGGAAGGGGAAAGAGTGAAGAAAACATATTTAGCTCACTAGGTCAGATACTTTCTGCAAAGAATCTTATTTTAATGACCATAGCTCTCTACGAAGTAGGTGTTAGTATCTCCATTAAATGAGGATGCCTGGTTAGTAACAGGAGGAACGTTTCTGACAAAGACATGATTTTTCTACAACAACATACTGCTTCTTCACAAGTTTGCAGTATGTGAAATGGAAAGGTTTTTTTTTTTTTTTTTTTTTTTTTGGTGTATATTATGCAATGTTTGTGTCTGAAATTAAACACTCAAGTAACTCAGAATTTTTGGCAGTGATGTGTGAAAGCTGATTAGATTTTTGTTTGACTATGAAGACATTAAAATATGGTAAAGGGTAATAAAGATGCCAAAGAGTAATTAGAATGGTTAAATATATAAGGAAAGATCCGAAGGGAAAGAATAATATTGAAGGCTTTGCAGAGTAAATGGAACACTGCCATCTGTTGCAGTGGCTATAGAGAGCAGAGGTAACAAGAGACAAGAGAGATGGACGTATTTATTTGATGCAAAAACACCCTCCCTTCTATTTCTCTTAAAACCCCTTAAAAAAATCATTACCAAATGAAACCAGTCAACATAAGACAAATCATGTTGAACCATCATGCTGATGCCAAAGAGAAAAAAGATTGGGGAAGACAAGGGCACTTCCAAGATGTGTTTTAGGTGTGTAAAAACCCACACGTGGCCTGGTGGAGGAACACTTGCTTGCTCCCATCTCATTCACATGGTGTTTTGTGAGTACAGCCAGGCTCTGGACATTGTGGTGGGCAAGAAGATACAGGAGCAGAAAGAATTGCAGAAATCTTGCAGAATCTTTAAGAAAATGTTTTCAATAGAACAATTTAGAAAATGGGGTAAAAATGTGTGATTCCTCACCCAGACCCTTACCCCTGATGAATAGGTTCCAGATGAATTTTTCTTGATTATCTCCACATTCAGGGCCAGTTCCTGATCTGTCCCTTTAAACCCCTTCACTCTTCATTTCCACACAGCTGAAGTGGCACCCCTTACCCTGCCCAGCTGCTCCTCTGGCTGTGTCCTGCTCCAGCCCACCAGCCATCACCAAGCCCGGTTAATTTTGCTTCTTTTTTCTTCAGATCTATCTGCTGCTCTCCATGACCCCCCACCACCCTCCTAGTGCAGGTCAACAGTGTCCCCTGCAAAGACTATCTTGATGCACACTGACTTCTTTTCCTGGTGAGCCTCTTGCCCCCTCCCGCCTTCTCCATACCAGAAGTCAGCAAACCTTTTGTGTACAGGGCCAGATAGTGCGCATTCCTGGCTTTGCTGACCATACAGTCTGGAGGAAGCACCACAGCAGGAGCATAGACAGGCCAGGCTGTGTCCTGGAACACTTGTTCACAAATCAGGCGCAGTGGGATTGGTCACTGCTGAGGATCCCTGATCCACACTGTAGCTTGTGATCCCCCTTCTATGCACATAGATCTTGTCAGGCCCCTGCTTAAAGCTAACTAATTGCTTCTCATCTACTCAAGGAAATACACTGGCAGTGATTTGCTTCTATTTTTAAAATTTTTAATTTGTTTTAATTAGTTATACATGACAGTAGGATGCATTTATGCACTGTGATATATCATACATAGATGGGTATAATTTCTCATTTTTGTAAGTGTACATGTTACAGAATCACACTGGTCATGTAGTCACATATTTACATACAGTAATAACGTCTGTTTCATTCCTTGACTTACTTCTTTGTCCTGCTTATCCCCAGCCTTTCCCTTTTGCTCTCTTTGTGCCTGTCCTGTTGGCCTTATTTCATTAAGATCCTTAAAAGTTCCTTCCTGACTTAGGACCTTCACACAAGCTGTTCTCTTCTCCCTGGAAAACTCTACTTTCCAAACTCCCACTCTACCTTCTGTCTCAGCCAAAATGTCACTTTCTCAGGGAAAATCTTCTCTATCCTTCCCAACTAAGTTAGGTTTTTGTTTTTGTTTTTTGGTACTGAGGATTGAACTCAGGGGCACTCGACCACTGGGCCACATCCCCAGTCCTTTTCTGAATTTTATTTAGAGACAGGGTCTCACTGAGTTGCTAAGTGTCTCACCATTGCTAAGGCTGGCTTTGAACTCGTGATCCTCCTGCCTCAGCCTCCCAAGTGCTGGGATTACAGGCGTGCGCCACCGTGCCCAGCTCCAACTAATTTAGGTTCTTTTTGTTCTATCCATACTTTCCGCATAACTTTTATCTCCATTTTAACTAACTAAATATTGGTATAATTATTTAACATTTAGCTCCTTCCTAGACTGTAAACTCTCAGGGTTAGGAAACATGCCTGAGTGTTGAACTCTGAATTCAACATCTAATCTGATGTCCTGTATAGTAGATACTTAGCAGCTGTTTGTTAAATAAATAAATTTGAATCTGTATCAAGGTGAAAGAGAGACAGTATTCAACTAGAAGGTGAAATAGAGATGTAATATTCAACTAGAAGCCATGGAAATGCACAGATTGTGCAAGAACTTTTAGGTTGAACCCATTTGACTGTTCTTGACCTGCAAACACGTCTATTTCTTTCTTTCTTTCTTTCTTTCTTTTTTTTTGGGGGGGGTATTAGGGATTGAACTCAGAGGCACTTGGCCACTGGGCCACATCCCCAGCCCTTTTTTGTATTTTATTAGAGACAGGGTCTCACTGAGTTGCTTAGTGTCTCACCATTGCTGAGGCTGGCTTTGAACTCATGATCCTCCTGTCCTAGCCTCCCAAGTGCTGGGATTACAGGAAGGCTATTTCATACAGTTCAATGTAATTTTTTTTTGAGGGTAAAATAAATATATTTTCTGTTATTTTAATTGCACTTCAATGTAATTCTGAATATTGTGGACTCTTTCTGTTTGTCTTACTTCCAGCATCTAGAGAACTCAATGGAATGATGAACACTAATAGGGGGGCCACCATGCCCACCTGGCATAAGTTGCATTGAATAGGGTATTGATGGCTGTGAGGTGCTGGAAGTGACAAACAGGGAAGCTGCCAATGGTAAAGTAGTCAGAAAGAGGAGCTGAGTGCATGGCAACCCAAAGTCTTTGGAGCTAGTTGGCCAAAGCTGTAGGAAAAAGGTAGAGAGTGACAGTCTCAAGTAATTCACACGGTCTCAGTGAAATGAAAAGGGACCATAAGTGTGCACAGGATGGCTTTCTCAGAGATTTGAAATGCAAATGACTTTAAAACTACCAGAAGAAAACACCCTGGAAAAGAATTCAGAGAAGTTAGGAAGGAAGAAAGCTCGATTGTGTTTTTAAGAGTAGATATGTAACAAAGTTCCTAATGGATCCTGTTATGGGTTATTTAACCATGCAAAAACAATTATAAACATGATTTAAAATATTACCCATCCCTGAAAAAAATGGAAAATAAAATAGAAAAATTTTTTTTGTAAAAATTTGGTATAAGTCTTAGCCAGAATGTGAGGACCATGACCTCTTGTGTGCCTTTGTAGTTCTGTGATTTCATGAAAGGTATAGAAGGGAAACAAAAAATAATATTACACACAAAATTTGAACATGTTTTGTATACCATGTATGGTATTATGTGTGCTGACATCTATTCACATTCTCATGTTCCTTATACATTTTAAACATCAGTCTTTGCCATTTTCATCTAAAAACTTTGTCTTTGGTTCTTCACTTTCCTTCCTGCCTGAATCAGTTTCACTGTGGCTTTTGCTTCTATTTCTCCATTAAAGATGATCAAGACCATCCTGACCATGTTGTTAAAGGTGTAGTAACTGGGTTAGCAGTTAATCCTGTTGATCGTTTCTTTCCTTCGTAGAACATGTTTTTTACTCAATGTTCAGGACTTGGTTTCCTCCTGGCTAATTCTTTGTTTGTTTGTTTGTTTTTTTTGCTTTGTTTAATAGTTTCTCCTCAATTTAACAAACTCAAATATTTAGACACCCTGGACTCTGCCCTTGAACCTCCTTTCATTGGTTTGTACATTTCTTAGCTCAGTGACTTTCAAACTTATTTTGATCTCTGTGCATAAAAAATACCTTTTTTACCATTCCTCTTCCAATGCATTCTGAATCTAGTCCTCCACAAACCACTTGGATCTCCTCCCACTTTCCTTTCTCCTTTCTTCTTTTTTTCCCTTCCCTTTTCTATTTCATTAAAAAAATCCTCTTCACATCTGCCAAATGAAATTTCACTTTCCACTTAGTAGGTCACAATTTGCAGTGGAAAAAAACATTTTTGTAAGTGGTCTCATATAGTCTCACAGCTTTAGATACCACTTTTATGCTGATGATACCTAAATATATACATGGTTTTCGTCGCACGACAGTGTGGACCATAAAAATGACCGTGCATAGCAGAAAAATCACACTGTAATCTTTATAATCAATGGGGAAAAACTGTGATTCTCTCATGATCTTTACAATGTTTTGCTAAAATAGTGAAAAACTCATACTCTGGTGTGACTACATTCCAATAAAACTTTATTTATAAAAATTAGGTGGCCAGCCCACGGATGAAGATATGCCGAACCCTGTTCTAGAATGTTCCAAAGACTTTTTGAAAGACTTGTTCTTGAATCATCATAGGCATAGAAATTATATAAACCTTTGGACCAGAGAAAAAGCTTTCATAATCCTTTCCAAATTATCAACCCTAAATTTTACACCCCTTTGGTTATCTACATTGTTAACAAATATAGCATAAATCCATTTCTTTAATCTGCATTAGTCCACCGAGAAGAGTTCTAGTTCTCCATCTCTGTTTAAGGTCACTTCATATTGTAATGGATACCTTTAAGCCATTTTTCCTGGATTTTGGCCTGGAAGGAAAACCATTGTGTTCTTTTATTATATATATATATATTTCCAAACTAAAATAAGCTCTATGACTTTTTCTGAATCCTAAATTCCCACAATGTTCTTTGGTTTTGGCATCCTGATTATGTAGCAAAATAAATGGTTACATTTAGAATCTGCCTATCATACCTAGAAAGGATGCTTTGGTATGGAGTCAGAATAGATGCATTTTAATTGTGTGGACACATGGAATTTTTGAAAGCAATAGTGTGGTACAGTAAGGCCAGGTACTTTTGGATAGGAATATCAAAATCTGGATTCTAGGATGGCAGCTCGCTGGGCACATGGTTTTTGTTTTTTTTTTTTCTTGTCAGGTGAGACCATTAATACTAGCTCTGCTCAATCAGAGGCTTGGGGAGAGGCCAGGTGACCATCACATATGATAATATTTGTTAGAAACACTCTATAAGTTGAAGAGCATTATATGGATGTTCTTTTTTTTCTACTTAATTTCTTGAATCTATGTGTGCTATAGGCTTGATGTACAATAATTACTCCATAGTTTATTTCTTTTATTTCTCCATAGTTTATGAGTATCCTGAGAATTCTGAGCAAAACCAATTCAACTATTTTGCTCAATGTGAACAGCATTTGGGGAAGGGCGTGCCTGTTGTTGTCACATGTGGGTAGTCGGTCCTGTGCCCCAGGCTGGATGACATGGTCACCATTACAGTTGACTTCTGACCTTGCCTTCCTGAGGTGCTCCTCCTGTCCCTGCCTGGCTCCCTTGTGGTCTGTTCTCCAATTGCAGTTTGTTCATTTGGCTGTAGATGGGACCTCAGGATAGTCGTTTCCTAAGCTGAGGATGAAGGCCATGCTCTGCTACCAGCCCAGGCCCCCTGTCCATCTGTGCATAGAGGTCAGGGAGGAAGGATGTTGAGCCAGAGCTTCTCTAGACCCTGCCACCATTGGCGCCTCTATATTCAAGGCTCATGAAAGGATCCACCTTGCATTTGGGAGTTTCATACCAGTATGTAGCTTTATCTTTAAAACTCTGCCCTCAAGCAGTTTTTCTTTAGACCACCACATGATGCTTTTATTCTGCTTGAAATTCCCCTTGATGTTTGGTCTATGAAAGCACATTTAGAGAATAGCATGATGTTATTATTGGGCCAGAGTTTTTCAGAGTCCAGCCAGTTTCCTATTTAGTCTATTTTCGAGACAGTCCAATGCAAAGGATTTTAATAATTTATGTAATGGTCCTTTTTAAACCTCAACGAAAGTAGTGTTGCAGAATTTAGGCATCTGAAAAAAGAACTCTACGTCTATTTTTGGAGGAGTTGTAATCTTCTCTGGTTACTATTCGTTACTATTCTCTTACTACTTTTTGAATTAAAAAACTGGTTATGGATATTCCAAGTGATTATTTAAATTGGACACTGTCTTGGAATTCTTGTAGCAAGAGACAGACATCCGAAATCTAGAGGAAAAGGGAATGTACCCGTCGTAGAAATGACAAGTCCTTAGCTTTGTGCAGTGGCAGTATTGTAGTCAATGAGGTTTATCTGAGGCGCGATTATTGCTAATTGAAAACGTTTCCCAATACCCTGCCGTGACGACTTGCAATATAGTAAGCATTGGCAATTTTTGAAAGTCTCTACGGAGACTGTAAATAAGAAATGACAAGTCCTGGGACAGAATTAGCTTCAGGCATAGCTGGATCCACAGTGAATGTGAGATTCTAAGGACTTCCTTTCTCAGACGGGCATTTCTCTGAGAAGCATATGTTCCCATAAAAGTTCTTACTTCAGAGTTATTGGTCTGGCTTGTGTCAGTCACATGTCTGTAGCTGAAAGAGTAGATGTATTCAGAAAGATGGAAGGTGCCGGTCAGCGAGGCCTGGGGTCCTATGAACCTAGTGGAGGAAATCATGGTGCTTTTACTCAACAAGAAATTAATTCTGGTCAGAAAAAGCTTCAGATCTGTCCCACTTATATAATATTTTTCAGGCATCTTTACTCAGGACCTAGATCCTGTCTGAATCAGCTCTGTTCTGCCAGCCTCCCAGCACTTGGATCCAAGTGGGGGAGGATTAAATGGACATAATTTGGATAAAAACTTGTTAAATAATAATTCAGGAAGTCTGCTGGATCTGGAGATAGAAAGGTGAAGGGAGAGGCACAGCCATGGATCTTGAGGTCACTGTGTCTCATAAAGGACATGCGAACATGTCAATTCCAGACGGCAGCATATTTGCTAGGCTGTCTTCATGTGTTGGGTACTGTGGGAGGGAAGAAAGACAGCCCATCTGGGAGCAGAGTGTGGGATGTGGAGAGAATTCAGGAAAGGTTTTCTGGAGGAGCTAACAATTGAGCTCCTCATCTTGAAGTATGAGGAAGTTTCTGGAGGAAGAAAGGGGAGCAAGGTACCTTGGCAAAGCAACATCCTGAGTCGCATAGGGGATGAGACAGAACTGTAAAGAATTTAACATTGCTTGAGAGTGAAGAGTGAATCAAGAAGAGGCTGGAGGGGTGGGCAAGGGTGAGATGTTGGAAATCAACACAAACCACCAGCGTTTAGAATAAGTTCAGAAGCAAAGGGACTTAGACTTCATCCTACAAGTAATAAGGAGATATTGAGGGGACTTGCTTAGGGGATGCATATTTTAGAAAATTCATGGTGTTGACTGTAGACTGTGGGAGGATGGAGGGGTATCTAATCATCCCTGGAGGTCAGAAGAGAGAC
Source organism: Tamias sibiricus (assembly GCA_025594165.1). Classification (NCBI taxonomy): domain Eukaryota; kingdom Metazoa; phylum Chordata; class Mammalia; order Rodentia; family Sciuridae; genus Tamias; species Tamias sibiricus. Next base: position 29,052,076 of record CM046661.1, read on the forward strand.
ACATTAGGAGACTGTTTTAACAGACCTGGTGAAGAAGATGAGAGTGTATGGAAGAATGTTCAGAAAAGGACAGATGAGGGAAACCTCGGCAAAGTTTGATAACTGGATCGCCCTGTGGGAGTTGTTTCACAGCACAGAGCTCCTCAGATGAGTCCACAGGTTAGGAAGGTCATCTACATCTAGACAAAGCAACAGGTGTCCTTACAAGTGCAATAGGCCCCTGAGGAAGGAGTAGGGAAGCAATTGGGCATTTCCCCTTCTTTCTTTGAGGCACAGTTATGCTGGTCACATTTAACCCTCTCTTGGTTCATTTCATCCGCTGTGTTCACTGAGCATCTTCTAAGTGATTGTCATTGTGCTGAGATCTCAATATGAAGACAGTAATCGCAACTCCTGGTGCCATGCAGCCTACAGGCTAGTAGAGGAGACAGGTCATTTGAATGTGCAATTTCAAACATCATGGGTGTTACAAGTCACCAAAGTACAAATGTTTTTTAAAAGTTAAAATTGTTCTAGTGCAGAAGAAAGGTCTATCCTGGATTCAAGGCTAACTTGTGTCAAGGATTATAAAGGTTAACGCAAGGAGCTGTGTCTGGGCAATATAAGGAATGAATTTTGGATTTCTTGGAACTTACTGGGGGGTAGAGTTTGTAGTGGATTTTCAGGAAGTACTTGCTCAAAGGATGAGCACCAGTGGCCAAAGCAGAGATCCTCAGCTCTTATCTAGTACAAGGACTGGTCTCTTTAATACAGATTCAATGTAAGTGCTCCTGATTAATAGGCATCTTGGTGTTTTAAGGGTGTTCTTTTCAGGAGTGTCTGATAGGCAGTCAAAAAGAGGCTTTAAACCTTCAGAGAATCTGGCTCTTACAAGTCCGACCTAGAAAAGAAATAGAAATACCTTCTATGCCAAACTCGTTGAAGATGTGTTTTGTTTAATTTCGTGTTTGAAAAAAACCCAACCACAACAGCAACAAAACAAAAATAATAACAACATAAATACCAGTTATTGGGTAATTTCCAAGAAGTGGCTTGGAGTTGAGCCAACTTTAACATTTGGTGAGGCAACAGAAAGATCATGGGACAAGGAAATAGATAAGGTAGAAGAAAATGTGGGGAAAAAAAAGCAGAATTAACTGAGGGAAGAATAGCAGATCATGTCTTTGTTGTTTATCATTCTGATATGTATAAGTCAACAGAAATTCATTTCCTAGTTAAATTGTTAGAAATAAATTATTCATGGAAGAGCCATCTGTGTTCTCCATTGCCAATTTATAAAAGGAACAATATGTTGCGGCAGAAGCCCACTGAAGCAGTTTTTTGAATGTGACTCATATCACTCTAAAGATTTACTTCATTTTCAAACATCTCATATCTCAGTGTGACAGGAGGCTTATCTGCATTTCTAACTCATAAAAAATTCAGAGAGACTAATGATAAAAGAAAGATACAGCACCTAATGAGAGAATACATATATGCAGTTGCTGCTATAAATGTCTATGTATGAAAAGATTGGGGCAGTCTAATCTGATCAGAAAAGGGGAGTGGCTTACAGCAAATTGAGAAAATGCCAGTGTTCTACATAAAAGACCATTGACTTGACAGGGACCAGGAGAACAGTGAGAGGGTCAAACCACTCCCCAGATAAGCTCATAAACCCAATGAACGAACAAAACTCAGTTTGCTTATTTGTAGAGTTTACTTCTCTGCTTTCTAGAAATTTTTGGATTTTAATACCTAAGCTCAAAGACTGATGAGATCAATGGGGCAGAAGTGCCTTCAGATCTAATGCCTTAGCTCATTTGCATAATGCAATCATTCTGTTTTATATAGTGTCATGGAAGACTTCCACATCAGCCTTTCTTGCCTCCTCTGGCTTTTCCTGCTAAAAACGGTTGTGGACAGGTGTGTTTGTTTTTCTGTTTTCCTCCCTGTGTATCCTTTCCAAGGTTTCAATGTGTCTCCCAGGCTGTGAAGTCAGAAATGACTCAATCTCGGGGAGACAGGAATAATGGTGGTTTTACAGTTAGCCTTCAGCAACTCAGAAACTAACTCTGTCTCTTCTCCAGAAGTTGGATCAGTTTGAGCTGAATCCTTCTAACAGTGCAGACACTGGCAAAATGGAAGTGCTACCAAGATGTCATTTGCAGCAGGAAACAACCAAGCGTGTTTTGCAGAATTTCCCCTGTGACTGCCGAATCCCTTCCAAGCTATGGTTTCTGGACCAGAGATCTGATGTGCAGAGTTTTGGGAAGTGATTTTATGATTCATACGATCACCATGGGAATGAATGAGTAAACTGCTATAATTTATGTGCTTGAAGACTTATACACTTCATAGGACTTCTTCCTCATCCCTTCCCAATTGAAGTCCCACAGCCCCTAATAAACAGTATCAATGCTGGGAGAATTCCAAGGAATGAGCTGGAGAATCTGCCTCCGTCCCTATTCCCCCAATTTGGAAATATTTGCCTTGAGGGATTTTCCTCAATGGCATGTGAGTCCTTGATAGGCACTGGCTAATTAGCGCTTGAAAATTCCTCGGAGATTTGGAACTTCTTGGTTGCCAAAGAAGCTGGAGTGCATTCTCATGTACAGCATCCACAAATGCCAGTATGACATAAATCTTGAAAATGCAGCTCTGACAACCTAATCTTAACAATAAAAGTATAAAATGCAGTTAAATCAAATAAAATGCAAGATGTCCCTGGATGGAAAATGCATCTTTACAAAGGTGCATTTGGAGGGAAGCAGCTTGGGGGTGGGGGGCGGTGGGACTTGAGTGCTAAAAATTCTCCTGACTTTGACCCTGGACCTCTGTGCCCGATGCTCTGTTGCTGGGTGACCACATGTGCACTTTGTACAAGATGGCCCAGTTTATGACTGTTACCCAGTCTTAAAAAGAGTTGAGGTCCCTCTCATGTGCAGAAGGCTTGATTTGGTAGGTTATTTGATGAATAGTGAAATTATTTTTAATGGCTCAAATAGCATAAAAAAAAAAAAAAACTTGGAGTACTGTGTATCTGGAGAATTGGAACAACTGGAAAGGGTGGCTCACATAGAACCCAAACTCCTAGGGAAGCCGGGTTTAGCCACACTTGACAGACACTGGCTTTCTTGTGACACAGGGCATCACAGTGACTCAACTCCACTTTGGCACAGAATGAAGCCATGGTTGGAACGTTCTGTTGCAGTTCATGTTTGGAGCAGACCACGGTGGGATCTGAGTTTTTGGGAGCTCTCTCAAGCCAGGTCTGTAGGCTCACTCTATTTCCAAGTTGTTCTAGAACCAGTAATTATAATCTTTGGAGTGGGCATTTCCCCTAAGATCTTGTTTTCAGCTACTCTCAATTATTGATTCCATCGTATTTAGGCTTTCTTTTACAGATTTTCTTAAAAACATTCTTTTGGCTCTGAGGTCACTGAAAATTTGGGGTTTGATTTTCATCCCTAGCTAGAGGGCGTGAGTTATGGTTGAGGACATGTGGGCATCTTGACCAAACCAAAATGACCACTTGTTCCAAATGTTTTGTTGCTGTCCTAGATTGTGAATGCGGATACATTCAAAGCAACTTTGGTAAATGCTTCTAATCATGACTGATCATCTCTTCTGCTGGTAAGGGGAGTAGGAATACATTCCATATTTTGTATAAAAATAGCATATTTTGCATAAAAGACAGTAGGAATACATTCCCTACTTTGTAAATTCTTATTATTTAAATAGTGTTTGGGTTTGCCAGAACATTTTCTTCATTAGGGAAAGTTTCTTCCTACAGAAAAGCAATGCGTTTTTATACAATGGAACTGCAGTTCAGACTAGCATGTGCATGGTACTACTTTCCAGATTTCCTTCTGAAATCCCTCAAACTTGTCTTCATGATATGCAAATAAACACAATACACAGGGAATTTGTACAAAGGTACTAACTTCAATTTCCAGATTAGAACAAAAAAGCATAAAGTGTTAGAACTCCATGACTCAATATGGTAGCCACATAACAGCGACTTAAATTTAAATTAATTGCAATTATATATAATTAAAAATCTGGTTCCTCCAATGCATCAGTCACATATCTAGTGCCTGAATGGCACTGCACTGGAGAACATAGACACAGAAAACTGGTGCCACTGCAGAGAGCTCTACTGGATATTCATGGTGCTGAGAAACAGGCAAACCTGTTATACAATGCTTTCTATTCTCTGGGGAAAATGCCGTTGAGTTGACCTTTAATCTGTCTTTAATCCTGATTCTGTGTTAGTCAACAGAGTTGTAGGGGAGTCCTGTGTGTTACCTTTGGGAAGAGCGGTGAAATCTCAAAGTGGCATAGCTGTCCCAGTACTCAGAACCCAAGATCTAGGAGATGCTAAGGTTCATGACAGTAAGGTCTAAGTCTTCTTTGACCTTATCAGCCCCATTGGAACTGGGTGAGGGGGGCAGGCACAAAGTAGACACTCAACAAACACCTTAGTAAATGAACACATGAAACAGCTCAGCAAAGACAGTTAAAGGGGCCTAACTCTAAACACATAAGACATCTCTTGGAGTAACTTTTTAGGGTTCCCTGGAACTTATGCAAAGGAGCAAGCAATAGACATGGGAGATATCTTCTATGTCTGGAAGCCAGAACAGAGAATGGGCCACTGAGGGTCTCCTCCTTTTTCTTCTTTTTCTTTACCTCTTCTCTGACTTGCTTCCCTTATCCAACAGATATCAAATATTTAATTTTATTGGGTGTTTATTAAATGCTAGCCACTCATTCAGGTTGTTCTAACAGATTATCTTATTTCAATCTCTCAACAGCTTTACTGTATTGGTTTTCTAGGGCTACTATAGTAAAACATCACAGATTAGGTGGCTTTACCAACAGAAATTTGTTTTTTAAAGTTTTGGAGGCTGGTAGTCCAAGGTCAAGGTGTTGACAGGTTTGGTTTCTCCCAAGGCCTCTCTCCTTCTCCTTCAAGGCTGCCTTCTCCTGTTGTTCTCACACAGCCTCCCCCCCATGCACACACACTCCTGGTGTGTCTTTTGTGTTCAATTTCCTCTTACAAGGACTGAGTTAGGGCCAATCCTATGGGTCTCCTTTTAAATGACCTTTTCAAAGAACTTACCTCTAAATGCAGTCACATCCTTGGGTACTAGGATTAAGGATTTACTATGGTCTGAATGTTTGTGTTCTTCCAAAATTCTTATGATGAAAACTGAATTACCAATGTGATGGTATTAGGAGATGGGGCCTTTGAGGTGACTAGATCATGAGGGCGAAGTCCTCACAAATGAAGTTAGTACCCTTGTAAAAGAGACTCCAGAAACCTGCCTTGACCATTCCTCTATGTGAGGAGGCAGCTAGAAGGCACCATCTATGAACCAGAAAAGAGGCCCTTACCAAACACCGAATCTGCCAGTGTCTGTTCTTGGACATGTTGGCCTCCAGAACCATGAGAAGCAAATTTCATTTTTTTTGGTAAACCATGTAGCTTATATTTTGTTGTAGCAGCCAAATGAGACTAAGACAGTCTTTAACATATGAATTTTGGGAGACTACAGTTTATCTCATAACATCTATAAAGTATTATTATTATTATTATTATTATTATTATTATTTTATTCTAAGTTGTTATATATGACAGCAGAATGCATTGCAATTCATATTATACATATAGAGCACATTTTTACATATCTCTGGTTGTACACAAAGTATATTCACACCATTTGTGTCTTCATACATTCACTTAGGGTAATGATATCCATCTCATTCTACCATCTTTTTGTTTTTTTCTACCCTCTTGCCCCCACCTTTCTCCTCCCTCCCCATATAAAATATTATTATTAGTTCCACCTTAGCATAAAATTGAGGCCCAGATGATAAATAACTTGCTCAGAGTCTCACAGCTGATCAATGATGGAACATAGATAGAATTCCAACCTGTGTGACCTAGAGCTTGCTTTTTTAAACCACCAGAAGAGGTATTGGATCTTTGTAAGTTGGCAATCCATGTGGGCTTGAACCAACTAGGAAAAAATAGAACTATGGTGAGGTGGAACCCTGAGGTTATGATGGCTGGGTGGGGGGAGGCTGGGTACTGCCTTTGTAGCCACTGGCTTCTGCTATTCTTCATACTTGTCAACTCCAGTTCTCCAGAGCTCCTGCTACCTCAGCCATATTCTCTCTCCTATCTTCATTTCCTTTCCCCAGTTTTATCTGGAGAAGGAAACTTCTGGTGAGTAGAGGAATCCTTGGGCCATGGCAAGTTCATTTTCCCCCAGCCATATGAATAAAGGACGTCTGTAGCAACTGCAGAACCACAGTCCTCAGTATTGAAAGCTGGGCGGCTTTCTCTACTTTGTTTTCTTTAAATAAAAAGAAGAAAAAATTATTTTAACTTCTTCCCTATAATGCCATATCCATTCCTCTAATAGCATGTAAATGTAATTTCCTCTTTATTGTTTTTCTCCTTAATTATGATTGAAATTATTCTATTTTATTGTTATTTTCATTTTATTGGTGTTGTTTGTCCTTTGTTCAACATTTAAAAAAATTTTTTTTAAATGTCAATTTTGGCCTTTAGCTTTTAAAATCTCTACTTCTATCTTCTTGTGGCTGATTTGGTATTTTCCTTGGATTCGAAAAGATGTCATGACAAAAAACAATTAGCAGCTTTTAAAAATAGTAGCAATAACAAGTTAGATATAGAAGTGGAAAAATGTTCCTTTCACAATTGTATACCCAGGAATAGATTTAACACAAAAGGTGTAACTCCCATGTGAAGGAAGATGTACTTTATTGACAGAATTTTAATAAATGGAAATTGAATTCACAGGAGGACTAATCATGAAAATAGCATTTTTTTCCCAAAATTATTACGTTCATTTAATGAAATTCCAAACAGTCTTATATTTTTTGAAATGAGAAAAATTAATTGCATGTTTATTTGAAATTATAACTGTCAGTTTTAGAGACAATCTTAAGTTAGAGTGGAATCCTAGTCCTATCAGCTATTTATATACAATGTTAAGATTCTTTTATCAAAATAGCTGGTATAAAAGTTTAGAAAGAAGCTGGGCGTGGTGGCGCACGCCTGTAATCCTAGCACTTGGGAGGCTGAGGCAGGAGGATCGCGAGTTCAAAGCCAGCCTCAGCAATGGCGAGGCACTTAGCAACTCAGTGAGACCCTGTCTCTAATAAAATACAAAAAAGGGCTGGGGATGTGGCCCAGTGGTCAAGTGCCCCTGAGTTCAATCCCCAGTACCAAAAAAAAAAAAAAAAAAAAAAAAAAAAAGTTTAGAAAGAAGTAATTATAATAATAGAATAAGGTCTAAAAATAGATTAAAGTATGTATGGAAATCTAATTTATGATAAAGGTAGAATTTAAATTTAGGGGAACATAATGTTGATATAATTGGCTTCCAGCTGGAGTAAGACAAAATGAAGCTACCACTCCGCACATGCATATATATGAAATAAAGACGTAAATGTAAGAATTAAAATATAAAATAACAGGAGAAAAAATTTTTATTGTACTTATTTAACTTTTCTTTAAAAAACAGGAAAAATAATGATGCCACTTAAGAAAACAGATGGTTTCAATTAAAAAAATTATGAATTTCTATGTTGAAAAATGCGTGGAAAAAGTAAGAAATATAAAACTTTAGAGTGAGAAAATATTTGCCAAACTGCATGACAAACAAAAGTTCAATGTACTTAACATAGAATGAGATTTTATAAAACACTAAGAAAAATAAAAACAACATAATAGGCAAAGCTTGAGATTTGGCAAGATATATTTGACAGAATGCAGATGAGCTTTAGAGCACTATTCAGGGGATTTCTGCATTTCTGTAAACTGGAATTTGGATAGTCAGCGAAAGCCAGAATGGAAAGAGGCCAGTACTTAAAACTTAATTAATGAGGCAAAGTAAGAAGACAGTTAAGTTCTTTGGCTGTGTGGACAAACCATGGGGTGTCCAATTCCATGACTGCTTTCAGTAAACTCTGGCATGGGGCAAACAATGCTCCAAGTGTTCCTTATTTCCTTATTTATAAAATGTAGATGAAAAGAGTTCCTAACCCATAGAGGTGTGTGTGTGTGTGTGTGTGTGTGTGTGTGTGTGTGTGTGTACGTGTAATGAATTCACTTGTAGAGGCCCTTGGGATAGCACCTGCCCCAGGATGAGATCAAGTACACACAAGTCAATATTATTATGACACCAACCCTCAGATTCTAGATCCAAGAAGATGGTTTACTTTTGTCAAGATTGGTCCATTTGTACCACAGTAGGCAGTAATACCTGCATGTATTTACACCATGAGTTTAAGGAAGGATAAGATGAATTAGAGGCTAATAAACATTTGAATGCTGACATGCATGTGAATGTGTTCAAGGGTGACATCAAAAGCATTGGGTTATCTTTTCCCTTTCAAGAATTCCAATTTGTTTTAGGAGGGACTGAATTCTTTTGTGACTCCAGTTGATCTCCATGACTGTCTTTGTTGCTTTATGGGGCATGTCTTTTCATCTTGGGGATGTTGTGGAGCTAAGAGATCCATAAACTGGAGAAGTGAGCATTGAAAATAGGGTGATAGACCTGAAGAAAATGACAGCATTTCCTAGCCTTTAAGTTGAGATGTGTGATGAGTATATCTATGTAGATATCAAACTATCCAAATACAGATGCCTAAATAGCTTCAAAAGAATCATGAACTTATTAGCATAAGCAATCATGAGGGTCAGTATAAAATTTTATGTTGACATTTTAAGATTGTATATAATGTCTACTTGGGGGAAACATGAAATAAAAGATTATTAATTAATATTCATTAACTGTCTATTTCTTCATTGAAGCCAGGGGTTTATATTTTAGCAAAACATTTCAATATTCTTTTTAGTTTTGAATGTTATATAAGATATATCTTTAACATTAAAGGATCTCCAAGGGAAGGGGCAGGTGAAATGCTAATACAAACTAAAAACAACATTATAGCATCACAAATCTCAAGTCTTTATTGTGGGAAGTATGAATCTGCTTAGTTATCTACTTGACATTGTAACAGATTTTGTCCTTAGTTTTAATATTCACTCTTCTTTGCTGGGAAAATAAATTCTCTAAAGGTCTTACTGTTGTCACCAAAGAAATAAATAAAAGAAAAGCAGAAGATGGATGAGATTGAGTGGGAGGTAAAATTAGAATAGTTGCGATCAGTAAAAGCCTTGCAAGTACTTTAGTGGAAGAATCATAAACAAAATGTTAGTCTGTCTCCTATAAGGATCCATGATTACTCATGATTTATTCACAAGGACATTAAAAATGTAAAACCATGCATAATTATTTAATGTATATTAAAATTTAAATATTGAATTTAAAACGGAGAAGAGCAATACACTTTCCTGTAGTATGAATAGTTCTGATGCATTGTAGGGTTATTTCAGTATGCACTATACTGCATCTAACATTGGATTTAATGTACATTAGCAGTACATACCTTTTGATTATGGAAGTTAGCACTTCTATTGAGTCTTAGGCCTGAGGCCATGTAGCAACCTCTAAAATTATACCTTTGGGTAGTGGTTGGAGGAGCCAACAGTAAGTAAAAGCACTCAAATTTTTAAAGTTTGTGTGTTTTCCACTGTTTAAAAGTCAGTCTTTCTTACTCTCTCTTGCCCCTACTCTTGATTTTGGAATTTTCAAATAGCCTTTCTATTCTCAAGAGTGGTCCACAGGCCTGCAGCATAGCATGGACCACAGATTAGCAGCCTGGTGTCCCCTGGGCTCTTATTAGAATTGCAGGCCCCATTCCCCATCTGCTGAATTGGAATACACATTTTAATAGGATCTTTAGTGCATTCATGTGCACATCCAAGTGGGAGAAGGCCTACCATATGGGATGGATCAAGACTAGGCTGAGATTATTGTCTATATTCTTGGAAGGATTAATTTTCCAAACTCACTTAGGGTGGGTAGCTTTTTGAAAGATCCCAGGGACTCCTGATATTCCCCGTGGAAGTTTATTTCTTTGTTTCTCTGGTAGGGAAAATTGCCCATATCATTATCAACAGGGTGAGTCATGGGCACTATTATTTCCATTTATTGGTTACTCACTAGTTGTAGGTCATGGTGCAAAATGTCTCATCTATATCTTATTTAATCCCCTTAACAATTCAACAGAAGAGGTTTTAATAAATTGGTTTGTTGAAAAGAAAACTAGGATAGTGGGAGGGGTTTCTTGTTCAAGATTAGGTATGTAATGTGAGAGCTGAAATTCAAAGCCAAGTCTGTCTCACCGACAAAGTCTGTGCTTCCCTGCCCTACTGCTTTGTTCCACTTGCGGGAAATAAGGGCATAAAGGAGAATCCCATTTGTCTGGGATCAGAAAACAAGCCTATATCTTAGTTTTATGTTGATATTTACGGTGCCTGTGAGGTATCCCTTTCTTGATTCTGCCTTACAAATGTCTAGTTATAAAGTTCCTTAAATAAGTAAAATCTTTGTCAAATTTTGTGATTGTTTTTTGCAAATGTGTATGGGGGAGAAAATTCATAATTTTGTTTAAGTCGTACTTTCACAAAAGGTCATGACCCACAAATTTTTCTGAACCATCATCCAACTCATCCCATATCCCAGTGACCCTCAGCTGTTGGAATTCCCACTTGTCTGCTGCCATCACTGAACACCCAGCCATTATTAGACTTTCCCTGTGCCTCCCTCCCAAATCATCCCTTTTCAATCCTGGAAGGGCATCACAATCACCTGTAGACCTTTTATAGAATACAGATCCTAGGGTTCCTTCTGGGACCTTCTAAACTTGATCGTTGGGAATGGAGCTCCGAAAGCTGCATGTGTAAGAAGCTCCTCAAGTTCTTCTGATCTGGGTGCTGTAATCAGCACAATTTTTTTTAAAATAAAATTTGAACAAAAGAGGATGTTTCATGCCTGCCCTGATGTGGAATGATCTCTTGGGGACAGGCCCAGAGTAGGCCCAGACCTTCCATGGGGAACTCATGGCCAGCCAAGTGCTGGCTCACCGCAGCACTCAGGCATGCAGGAGGACTCCAACTGCTCCACTGGCCCTTTACTGTTTTCTAGATGCTTCTATTGCATTGCCTAATGCTTCTGAAAACTGGTGTATGCGCAACATTGCAAATCTTTAGTTACGATGTTGGAAAAATAACATCCTGAAGATGTTTTGACGAATGAATTTGACTTTTATGTTATCTTCTTCCTGAGAGAATTGAAAAAAAAAAAAGTTCTAAGGATCTTTTGAGAAGAGATTGTTCAAATAAGCTTTTACAATCGTTGATTATATTTTAGGTAGTTAATCCAACTTCCTCCTTATCTGCTTATTAGCAAATTGAAATTTTTCTTCTTCAATTTATCCGTGCCTCTTGGAACTGTTTGACATTTTCCACCCACACAGGCTCTGATGACATCATCTTTACTCATCTCCTGCCTATTTACCTTTGAATGGATGAGCTGTTCATTCACCGGCATAAAGCAAGATTATTAGTGGCAATGGATTCATGTTTTTCCATTACATTTTGCAATCATGTCTTACACTATGATGATCTGTGGCTTTCTCTTGGTTCTAGAGAGCTATCAAAATTGTCAGCCCACGTTTATAAGAGCCATGATTTGTATAGGACATTTTTGGAAGCTTGAATACCACTAGTTTGTCAAATAAAAGATATAAGCCCTGCTTTTATAGAATCATATATTTAAAAGATCATTCTACCTCTGCAGCATTTTTCTGAGATACCTTTCTGCCTGTGTGGGAGTTAATGACTTCACAGCAGCCATTCTGCCTTTGAATCGCTCTAACTGAAAGAAAGCTTGTCCTTCAGCTGTGCTAAATGCTCTGTTTCTGAACCTTCTAGTTACTGTTTCTAGTTTGGTCTCTGGAATTTTGCAGAAGGAATCAAATCTGGCCCCACATTACAACTGGCAAAAACTTGAGGGTTGGGGTGGTAGCTCAGTGGTAGAGTGGTTGTGAGGCGCTGGGTTTGATTCTCAGCACCACATGAAAATAAATAAAATAAAAGTATTGGGCTGCCACTTGTACTTCTCAAGCTATGAAATGAAACTCCTCCTGGAAACTATTTTCCCACATGGGCATAAAGACTACTCTAAAATATGTTAATGAGAGGATCAGCAAATACCCAGGTCATAATATTTGCCATAAGCCAGGTACACTCGTGTTTTCTCTCTGCACTTTCTAGAGCCAGTCATTAAACTGTTTCATGCTTAACTTCTTAGATAAATTTATCTCTACATCTTATCTTATTTGATTTGATAAGCATACTCTGAAAGGCTGCAAAATCTTCTAAGAGAATTATCAAAACTAATTAGAAACTGATACTGCTAAAAGACACAAGATCCAAAAAGCCTCTTCAGTACTAAGTTCACAGAGGCATTCTGATAAGCATCTGATGAGGTCTGTAATTATTATAGTACTTAATAAATACTTATTGGTGTTTCTTGGTGATTAATAGAAACAAAGAGTTTGAATCATGAGGCTCTGTTTTTAGGATGAGCTCTGCCTTGTCTGATTTGCATATTAATACTTATTTCTGCTCATGTGAGATGTTCTTAGACAAGTCAAGTATTTTTCTGTATCTAAAGACGTTCAGCTTCTCCTTGGATAGCAATAATAAAGTGTTTGCATTAGTAATCTTCAATAGTTTATTTCTCTGTGAATTTTAAATTAGGAATTTCTGTGAATGAGCACAGAAATTACTGTTGCCTCTACCTTCATGAAGAAAGTCTTGTTAATTGGGAGACCAGAAGGTGTTTTGGATACCTGATATTATTACTGTTAGATACTATAGAAAAATCTCCTTATTAGGTTAAAATCAGTGTTTTTTTATAGCTAATTTTAGAGCAAAGGGTGATAAAATCTGGTGAATTAGCATCTGCTGGAATCATTAACTCAGTTCAGAATAATTCCCTAGTCCTCTTTACTTTTCCTTCCCCCTAAATTGAATTGGTATTGGTTCAATACAAGAAAACAAAACAATAACAACAACTTGATTTTGGGGGGAGGGGTATGGAGATAGAACTCACAGGCACTCAACCACTGAGCTACATCTCCAGCCCTACTTTTTTTGTATTTTATTTAGAGACAGGGTCTCCCTGAGTTGCTTAGCACCTCCCTTTTTTTGCTGAGGCTGGCTTTGAACTCCTGATCCTCCTGCCTCAGCCTCCCAAGCTGCTAGGATTATAGGTGTGCACCACCACACCTGGCTCACAGTAACAACAACTTGAAACCAAACAAACTTCTTTTAATTATTCCAGAATGAAACAAAACTTAAAGAAAAACAGTAGGTTGCATCAATCTGCAGTTTCCCCCACATCCTCGTCAACATTTATTGTTGCCTGTATTATTGATGATTGCCATTCTGACTGGAGTGAGATGAAATCTTAGTGTAGTTTTGATTTGCATTTCTCTATTGCTAGAGATGTTGAACATTTTTTCATATATTTGTTGATTGTATTTCTTCTGTGAAGTGTCTGTTCAGTTCTTTTGCCTATTTATTGATTGGGTTATTTGTTTATTTGGTGTTGAGTTTTTTGAGTTCTTTATATATCCTAGAGATTAGTGCTTTATTGGAGGTGCATGTGGTAAAGATTTTCTCCCAATCTGTAGGCTCTCTCCTCACATTATTGATTATTTCCTTTGCTGAGAAGAAGCTTTTTAGTTTGAATCCATCCATTTATTGATTCTTGATTTTACTTGTTGAGTTTTAGGAGTCTTGTTAAGGAAGTCAGATCCTAGGCTGACATGGTGAAGATTTGGGCCTACTTTTTCTTCTATTAGGCTCAGGGTCTCTGTTCTAGTGCCTAAGTCTTTGATCCACTTTGAGTTGATTTTTGTGCAGGGTGAGACTATCCCACTCCTCAGTTTATACCCCAAAAACTTAAAATCAGCATACTACAGTGATGTAGTCACGTCAATGTTTATAGCAATTCAATTCACAATAGCTAAACTATGGAACCAATAGATGAATGGATAAAGAAAATGTTGTATATATATTCAATGGACTATTACTCAGCTTTAAAGATGAGTGAAATGATGGCATTTACCCGTAAATGGGTGGAGTTGGAGAATATCATGCTAAGCAAAATAAGCCAATCCCCAAAAACCAAAGGCCGAATGTTTTCTCTAATATGTGAATGCTAATTCACAAAAGGGGGGGCACTAGGGAAGAATTGAGTTACCTTAGATTAGGTAGAGAAGAGTGAAGGGAGGGGAGGGGAAGAAACATGGAGAAGGATAGGAAGGAAAGTAGAATGAAACAGACATTATTACTTTATGTATATATATATGACTACATGACCAATGTGATTCTACATGTACAATCAGAAAAATGAGAAATTTTACCCCCATCTATGTATGATATATCAGAGTGCATAAATGCATTCTACTGTCATGTATAACTAATTAAAAGAAATTAAAAATTTAATAAAAAAAGAAATAAAAAAGAAAAGCAGTAGGATAGAGGTTAGTCTGATAATATTTGTCACACTTTGAAATGTCTTCAGATTTCTTAAACCTCAGTTCCCCTTTTTGAGGACCTGTGGAAACAATGGAATCTATTTATTCCAAATAGTTCTCTGTATGCAGCAGTGTGTTGGAGTAGGCTTGTACTGGCTTGTACTTGTATTTTTAATTTTAGGAAATTTGTGAGCCAAGTCATCTCACATTCATAGCTTCAAGTTGGCCAGGGTAAGAATGTTTACACCATGGAAATAAGCAGTTACTGAGTCTTAAATTGGTTGATAAACATCTACCTGCAAACCAGTGTGTATGGGTATTTGTGAAATTTCTTGAATACTTTGGTGAAAGCATCAAATACCTTCATTTATAAAAATTGAAGTCATTTCTGTTAATATTGGAACTATGACATTGTTTTAAACTTCTGAGGCTGAAAATATCATCTGTTCTTTTGTTTGCCCCTCTTTCTTCAATTAGGATCTTACCAGAAACATTCTAGGTGGCATGTTTAAGATAACTTTAAGTGTACTTATGTGTATTACATAATTAATATTTGAAACAATGATTCTGTAATATATTTCTGCAGGATAATTATGTAATGTATTCTATTCTGATTGCCCATTAAAAAGATTAGATGAAGTAAAGGCTTCATTTTTAAGATGTCAAGTAAACAGTTTAAATATGACTGCAGGAAAGTGCATTGGCTCATGCCTGTAATCCCAGTGACTTGGGAGACTGAGGCAGGAGAATTGCAAATCTGAGGCCAGTTTCAGCAACTTGGCGAGGAATTAAGCAGCTTGTCAAAACCCTGTCTTAAAGTAAAAACCAACAAGGACTGAGGATATATCTCAGTGATAAAACTCTCCTGGCTTCAATTTCTAATACCACTACCACAAAAAAATAAAAACAAAATAAAACAAAACAAAAACTCCAAAGAAGTAAGAAGCAAGATGAGAGAATAGGAGAATATCATATGAAAAGAAATTCTGCAATTTCTTTTGCATCCATTTTCTGTTCTTTTGCCTTTTCCTATATTTCTTTCCCTTCCTTCTTTACTTTTTTCATCATTTCTAAGGTAGAAGAGAACTCTGTTTTTATAACCACACCCATCTATTGTTTATTTGAACCCTGGAGGTTTGCATTTAAGAATATGCTCAGCATGTTAGGCTGCTAAAGGGTGCTAAAACATGAGTTGATTAATGACTTTCTTCCTGACAAATTCTAGGAAATTTACAGCGTTCAGTTTCTGTGAGAATGATTTACAGGCTATATGTAATAGGTTATAATGTCAAACAAGTGGGAACAATTAGTAGCTAATGTCTTTACCCCAGGTTAACACTGAGGAAGGAAGCTCATTGATTAAAAGGCCCATCTGTTCCAAAGATGTTCCACTTGCTTGCAAAGCAGTTTGTAAATCCGATTGGTTCAGTTTATTTCTCAAAATCGTTGCTTATGTGTACATTTTATCATGACAGCTTTGAGAAATGGGATTTTGTTCGTGGATATTATTATTATTATTATTATTATTATTATTTTTTTTTTTTTTTTGGTACCTGGGATTGAACTCAGGGGCACTCGACCACTGGGCCACATCCCCAGCCCTTTTTTGTATTTTATTAGAGACAGTGTCTCACAGTTGCTAAGTGCCTCTCCATTGCTGAGGCTGGCTTTGAACTCGCGATCCTCCTGCCTCAGCCTCCCAAGTGCTGGGATTACAGGCATGCGCCACCATGCCCGGGCATTGTTATATTTAGTACAAGACATATACCAGAAACATGTACCAGTTCTAAGAATTATATAATCAATGAATTAAATATATATGGTCAGTCTTCCATACTCATGGGTTTGGCATTTGCAGACTTAGTCAACTGCAGATCAAAAATATTTGAAAAATATAATCATCTCTATGGAACATGTACAGTCTTTTTTTCTTAACATAATTCCTTAAACAACTCAGTATAACAACTATTTAAAAGGTATTTGCATTGCAGTAGGTTTATAAGTGACCTAGAGATGATTTAAAGTATAGGAGAGAAAGTGGGTAGGTTATATATAAAAATATTACACCATGTATGTAAGAACATGAGCATTCTCAAATTTGGGGATCTTTTAGGGGATGGCGTCCTAGAACCAATCTCTCTTGGATACAGAGGGAAGACTGTACCTTCTGAAGGAATTAGTGGATTTATGTTAGCAAAAATTTGATGTTGGAGCAAGAATAGATTCATTGCTGTGTTTCATCTGTTTTCAGGTTGAAAGGAGAATTCTGCTACTAAGATTGTTCTCTCAAAAATGCTTTAACCTACTTATTTTTCCTAAATAATGATGCTACACTTCCATAGAATTTTGCAATTTACAATCCAGTTTCACATTTTACATCTCATTTTCCGTTAGTTAGTTTGCCTCTGTTGTTTTCTTCCTGTATCAATGTCACTGAATCAGCGACTCTTAAGATTAGAAAGGGGTCTTCCAGCCGGGCGCGGTGGCGCACGCCTGTAATCCTAGCACTTTGGGAGGCTGAGGCAGGAGGATCGCGAGTTCAAAGCCAGCCTCAGCAATGGCGAGGCACTTAGCAACTCAGTGAAACCCTGTCTCTAAATAAAATTACAAAAAAAAAGGGCTGGGGATGTGGCCCAGTGGTCAAGTGCCCCTGAGTTCAATCCCCGGTACCACAAAAAAAAAAAAAAAAAAAAAAAAAAAAAAAAAGAAAGGGGTCTTCCAAGCTATCTGACCAATTACTGTATCCAGAGGTCAGCCTGCCTATTATTTCCAGGAGGAGAAAATATTAGATAAGGAGACAGACAGGCCACAGGGCCAAATAAAGGAGTGAAAGTAAAATTTCTTTTTTTTGTAGGAAAGGGAGACAATGTCATTTTTTACTTTTGTCTTTTTATTTGGTCATTTCTTTCATGCTCAACATAGTGGTCCACTGAATTGCTGCTCTAGGGTTTCTCAGATCACTTTGAAGTATAAATTCCTTTTACCTTTAAATTGCCTTTGGGAACATTGTTACCTTGCCTACTGCTCCAAATGTTACCCACAAGCCAAGCCTAATAGGTGTAAATTTCTGAGGTATAAAATGTTAACATTTTACTTTTGAGGCAATAGGAATTTCTTTATGTTTTTTACCGACTTAGTTATTTCAGATCATATTACTGCATAATTTGGGCAAATTAAGGGTTATAAGTACAGATTTAAAATCCTTTGCCTGCTCTGGTTTATAATTTATATAGTTATTTCTGACTTCATTAAAATTATGGATCTCATTTTTAAAAGGTAGAAATTATTCTCACCTTGTTCTGTTGAGAATGCAAATCCCATCAGGTATGTTATTTATTTTGTGTTACCAATGGAAAAAGGTAGAAACTTGGCTCAGCCAGGTTAGATTAGTTTTCTGAGACGATTGTCTTTTTAATAGTCTATTGATTGATAATTATGTGCTTGTGAAATACCTAGAATACTGATAGCTAAGTAAAATTGTGGGAAAATGGATGTAACAGGAGAATGGTACTTCCTCATGTAACTTGTGTTCATATGATCATTTTTCAATTGCAAGACTGTGAACTTGGGATTACTACATAAAAAGGAAGATGAATTTGATAGTAAGTGATGGAAGTAAGATGGATGTAAACACAACTGTCCCCAAGTGTACTGAGAAAAGTGCTTCTTGCTTCCTTTCATGTCTTGTTGCTAGGAGAGAGAGGAGCAGCACACAGCTCCCTGAGCATCACCAGCCGGATGCACCAGCCATGACGTACCTGGCAGTTCCAACCTGTTCAACCTGGGATTTGTTTTTCTATGTAAACACTGCAAAAAGGAAGGCATATGTCATTCATTAGCCATCCCCCTGTTGTTCACGTCACCTTCCTAGCCAAAGAAAATTAAGTGATAATGAAAAGCTGACATTAAAAAAAAAAAAAAAATCGAAGGGAAACTGACACAGAGAAGGTCATTCAAAATCCAAAGTCGTCCATTTTATCTCTATTTCTTCATTCAAGATCCTGAAGTTGAAGTCTCTTCAGAATCAGTTGTTTAAACTGTACAACAAAAATAGCCTCAGAGAGGCACTTGCGGGGAGAGGTTTTGTGGTGACCATGGAGATTAATCTTCTTCACGGGAAATCAGCTGTGTTCACAGCACGACTGCCTTGATTCTCAAGGAAGAGTTTCCATTCCAGCCAGGGGCTGTGTACAGCGGCAAGCCATGGAGGCTTCTAGGTATTCCAAAAGGGTTGCAGACTCCTTGACGCCACCTCAAGTCTCCTTCAGTTTTTAATTTGTTCCCTTCCTGTTGCCAGAAAGCTCTTCAGGCGGCTGCAGCTGCACCTGCATCTCAAGGGCGTATGAGGATGAGATTTAAAAGCAAGACTGTTTATCCATCACTTATTCACGAATTTATGGAATAAATATTTATTGTGTTTTTTTTATGTTCCAGACTCTGTGCTGGGCATGGATGCTATATTAGCAAGCTAAAATAGAAACCACCTCAGGACCAACAGATCTTACATTCTGGGGGTGGGAGGGTTAATCAAATAATCCCACTGATTAATGCCTACTTTCAAAGTGAGGTATTAAAACTAATAGGGACGAGGGCTGAGACTAAAGAAGAAGCCATATTTATCCCAAACTAGAAGGGTGTGAGCATAATGTGTGCACAAGAAGTAGAGAACGTTAGAGGCAAGAGCCCTGTCACCGTAGGAAGCATGGCCAAGGGACAGGAGGGAAGTGTGGTATCTGCAGGGAGTTGGTGGTCAAGGGCAGGCCACGTGGAAGTTAAGGATTTTGCAGAGAATTTTGGTCTGGATCATGAACAAAAATGGGAAGTTATTGGCGGGATTTTAGGTAGAGACGACCTGGTGAGTGGTGTTTTAAAAAGATAACTCTGGCTATGGGAGGGAACAGGGTTGAAGGGAAGCCAAAGAGGCGGGTGGAATATTCTAATTTAGAATCTCGAAGCTGGAGAGTTACGTATCCAACATTCCTTCATCGTTGCTTCACTCTTGACATTGTTCATGTGCAGGTCTGTTTCCTCCTCCCAGATTCCACAGTTCCTTGAGTTTAGGAACACTGCCTTATTTGCTCTTTGACCCCCTGTAGTGTCTCACTTTGGGATTTGCATATATGCTTTGAATAAATACGGTGGCTCTTTTCCATTTCATAGACACGTCAGCAGGCTGAAAAGAACACAGCTCTTGTGAATTCTGGTGGTAGCATTACATAGTGATCTAAGTTATTCCTGTGGATAAAAGAAGGCAAGGATACATACACTTGCTTTTTCTTTTGCAAAGTGCTGTGTGCCTTGAATCTTATTTTGCTACATCAGTATCTTCAGTATAATGACCTTTGCTGATTTTGTCAACCTAAAGCATTGTTCTTGTCACTGTTATGACTATCTCCTCAAAGACAGAATAGACAAATCGAGGGAGATTAGTTCCAAGAGGAATTTCTTGCAGAGTTGAAGAAGAGAAATCACTTTGGAATTTTTCTGGAAATTCTGGAACTGCAAACATAAATGAGTAAAGAAGCAATAGGGAGCAGTGTGGCCTGTGGCAGAACTGAGGAGGGCACACTCTACCCCCACATATTCACATTCAAAAGCAAAATGCACTGTGCCAATCAAAACATCTGGGGGCTAAATTTGACTATGTAACTATGAGGCTGCTATTTCGCCTTTAAATGGTTTTTAAAAATTTAAAACAAGATAAGTAATAATAATTTAAAAAATCCATTGTGCTCATCTACTCTTAGGGGTTGTGGGCCAAGCTCACTCTTTTGAGTGACCTGGTGCTTCAAAGCTGTGTTGGGGTAGGGATCAGAGAACCTCTTGCAGCACAGTCTCTCAGATGACTTTGCAAAGCAGGTTTTTAATATCCCTCTGCTTGCTTGGTTTTTTTCTCTCTCTCTTAAATAATGGGCTGTTGCAATTTTTCTTGTGCTTCCGTCAAGTAAATGCAACCAGTAAGGGAAGGTGTAAAGGGGAAAAGTGTTGTCACTTTTAAAGCCAGAAACAAAGAAAACATTTCTTCTTGTGCTTTTTGGGCAAGTCTTAAGGGGGCAATTTTATTAGAGACTCTCCCTCAAAGTATAAAAACAGGAGGGGGTATAAATAGCACTGATGCTGCTTCCACTTAGATTAAGATTAGCATAAGCCCAGCTGAGAGGTCAATTAAATCAGACATGCAGGAATCTCACGCAAAGAATGGTTAGGTAACATATTTCCAGGAGAAAAATAAGTCCAGCTTCTTTTCTAATATCAAGAGGAGCAGCCCTAGTGATTTTATAAATGGGAGAGTGCTTTTTCTGGCAGAAGTCAGGCCCTTAGGATGGATGAAGCAGAAGGAGCAGAAGAGCAGGATGAATGGGAATCTCACGGCTGCTCTCCACAGTCCCACAGCGCCTCTCAGAAAGCAATGGAGGCAGCAGCAGGGGCAGCATGGTTTATATTTCAGTCTGAGCCCCTCATCACAGCTTATCCTCTTTGGGCTGCATTTGTACCATCGTGACAATAAAAATATCTGCCCTCCACAACTTAGTGGGCTGTTGTAAAGATTAGATTATGTACAGCCAAACATTTCACAATGATGAGATAATGCGATGTAATTACACTAATGTTAAAAATAGTTAAACAAGCACACAGAACAGTTGTTACTTGTAGGTGTCAAACATTTACATTCATGATTCTACTTAGTTTTTTTTTTTTTTTTTTTTTTTTTTTAGGTATCAGAGATTGAACTCAGGAGCACTCAACCACTGAGCCACATCCCCATCCCTTTTTTATATTTTATTTAGAGACAGGGTCTTGCTGAGTTGCTTAGAGCCTCACTAACTTGCTGAGGCTGGCTTTGCACTTGCGATCCTCCTGCCTCAGCCGCCAGAGCTGCTGGGATTACAGGCGTGCAACACCGTGCTCAGCTCTACTTAATTCTTATCATCATAACCTTCTGTATGAGGTGTAGAATCTATCTTGTTTATTTTTTAGATGGGGAAACAGAGCCACAGAGAGATGAAATACTTGTTCAAGGCCAGTCAGTAAGATTGACTGCAAAGTTTGAACCTTGCATTCTGGATCCTTCTAATCCTTCTGGTTCAGGGAAACAAACAAACGGGATAGACATTTAACTAGGGCAGAGGATCCTTTGAATTCTGGCTTCAAGGACTGTGTAACTTTGGTCAGTCTCTTAAGCAGTCAGAACTTCGGTTTGTTCGTCTATCAAATGGAGATGGATAATAGTGCTTGCCTTTAGATGTTTGGTGAGGATTAAATAAGAAAAAATGCAAAGCACAATATGTAACCAGTGAAAGGCACATAAAGTGTATTATTATTCCTAGTTATTGGGTTGGGGTATGTATTAGCCTGGTTGGACTGCCATAAAAAATTTACTGCACAACCCACTGAGTGGCTTAAACAACAGAAGTCTCTTTTCACACTGTTCTGGAGGCTGTAAGTCCAAGGTCAAGGTGTCAGCAGAGTAGGTTTCTGGTGAGGCCTCTCTTCTGGCTTCCAGGTGACTACCTTCTTGCTGTGTCCTTACATGATCTATTGTTAGAGTGGAGGACAGTAAATTCTGGTGTCTTCTTATAAGGACAGCAGTCCCATTGGAATAGAGACCCACTTCTATGACCTTATTTGACCTTAAGTACCTCCCCAATAGCCCTATTTCCAAACACAGTCACGTTGAGTGTTAGGCCCCCAAAACACGTATTTTGTGTGGATGCAATTGAGTTCATAACAAGTGGGCAGCAGGAAGAGAAGAACAGGATTGAAAGATAGAAGGGGTGTTTGGAGTATTCTAATGTGTAAGGTAGATTTTCTTAGGCATCAATTCTGGAGGGAAAAGAAATCATTGCCTATTCATAATAAATTAGTATATATACGATCCATCAGGCAAGGCACTGCATGTCATTTGTCTTTGCTTTGGTGTTGCAGAAAATGTCCCCATACTATCTGTTTTTTTTTTTTTTTCTTTTAGGTGAACCAGAATTTAAATACATTGGGAATATGCATGGTAACGAGGCAGTTGGACGGGAACTGCTCATTTTCTTGGCCCAGTACCTGTGTAATGAGTACCAGAAGGGGAATGAGACAATTGTCAATCTGATCCACAGCACCCGAATTCACATCATGCCTTCCCTGAACCCCGATGGCTTTGAGAAGGCGGCATCTCAGGTAAGTGACAGGCAGATTGAGCTGGGCGTGCTTTCTTCATGTGTTTTTGTATGTTTGCACATATGTGCTTATACATGCATAGCACCTTTGCACAAAGCTTACAGAAAGTGCAGTGGAGAGTGTGATACATGATCAATTTGTTGGTAATAAAAAAGCTAAGAATGTAGAGGAAGAGAGTTTTTTCAGCAGAGATTGCAAATGAAAAATTTAGTTAATAGGTTAATATTTTAATAATGTTTTGTTTGTATCGCTAAATAAATAATTTATTTATCCATGCTTGTGATCAGGTAAATTTCCTTCTAAAAATTTTCAGAAAATATCTCCTATCGTGTAATAAATATTATGGCTGTATCCAATGAGTCGATGTCATAGCGCCCTCTACTGAAATCAAGAAGAAAAACTTTTGGCCAGATCAATGTTTAACTGATGTTTAATCCTTAGTTTTATGAATGTTGAGTACAATTTTAAACAATCAAAATAAAAAAAAAAACTCTAAACAGAAAGTAATATATAAAGTTTAAATTATAATTTTATAGCATAAATTTTGATTCACATTTTATATTATAATTTTTAATAAATTTATAAATTTTAACTCTTAGACTGGAAGTTAAACTTTTTTTAAAAAATATTTTTTTAGTTGTACATGGACACAATATCTTTATTTTGTTTGTTTATTTTTATGTGGTGCTGAGGATCAAAGCCAGTGCCTCACATGTGCAAGGCAAGAGCACTTGCCACTGAGCCACAACCCCAGCCCTGTTAACCACTTTTAAAGAGAAGATAATATGGTTTGTATATCCATTTTTGGTTAGGAAGGGATGGGAACATTATATTTGCTGCTGTATACAGCTTGAAATTATTTTTTTATTTTATTGGAACACATTAAATAATGTTTATTACAGTTAAGCCAGTAATCCTGTAGTTTGATATTGTAAGAAACCCAGTGAATTTTTGTAAATAAGCATAATATTGATATGATTCCTAAGTTATGAGAGAAAAATTCTAGTAACATAAAATCAAATTATTTAATAATTTAAGGTCTGTTTCAGAATTGTAGGTGAGCAAAAGACTGTTTTTCTATTTTCTGTCATATAGATTTTTATTCCTCAATCTGAGATATCTTAGCTTACATGGCTTAAAAGATATAATCACTTTGTTTATATCAATGATTTGACATAATTTAATACTAAAACAAGAAAATTCACTTTGTAAAGTAAAATTGAATGTCTTAGAAGTTTGTCAGTTGTTCCGGTTGTACCATTAGTGTAAGGTTTAAATTGAATAGAAATTCCTAAGTCACAAAGCTGTCACCTGGCTTAGTGGTGCATGCCTGTATTCCCAGCGGCTCGGGAGGCTGGCTCAGGAGGCTGGCTCAGGAGGCTGACGTGGGAGGATCACTGAGTCCAAAGCCAGCCTCAGCAATGGTGAGGCACTAAGCAACTCAGTGAGGCCCTGTCTCTAAATAATATACAAAATAGGGCTGAGGATATGGCTCAGTGGTTGAGTGCCCCTGAGTTCAATCCCTGGTACCCACCACAAAACAAAACAAAACAAAACACAACACAACACAACACAACACAACACAAAACAAACACACCCCAAACATACAAAGCCCTAGAATTTTTGTTCAAAGCACTAGAACTTTTAAAAAGATTATTATTTAAAATTAAAATTTATTTTTAATTGATACTTAAAGCATAAAATTATACATATTTATGGGGTATGGTGTGAGGCTTTGATATACATATATATTGTATAATATTTATTCAGAGTAAATATATCTGTCTCCTCAAACAATTATCATTTCATATGGTGAAAACAGTCAAAATACTTTCTTGCAGATTTTGAAATAAAACTCACATTTTTTTTGATGAAAAGTATAAGAGGGATGCATTATTAATATATAAAAATGTGTGTTAAATTCATTTTAAGATGCTAATCTTATTTATTCTTTTGATTATTTAAACATGTCATTTATCATTTATAGGGGCAGTGAAAATTTTATTAAAATTGAATTAGAGTGGCAGTCCTCTATTGCTAGTGAATATGTATTGACTTTTTTGTAATCTTATAAATATCTCTTAAATATTAACAATATTTAAGATATTATTCATTGAAAATATTTTTAAGATGCCCATAACAAATCCTTTAAACCTGATACCTTGTATCAGAAAAACAGTAAGAATGACATTGTGGAAGGATATTGTTGAAATAAATAATCTTAGTAAATTATTTTCAAAAGCATTAATGGAGACCTTAAGTAGTGACAATAATAGTAAATGACTAATTTTTATCTGATTTTTTTTTTTTTTTTTTTTTTTTAAGCCTGGTGAACTCAAGGACTGGTTTGTGGGACGAAGCAATGCCCAAGGAATAGATCTGAACCGGAACTTTCCAGACCTGGATAGGATAGTTTATGTTAATGAGAAAGAAGGTGGTCCAAATAACCACCTGTTGAAAAATCTGAAGAAAATTGTGGATCAAAAT
This sequence comes from Tamias sibiricus, assembly GCA_025594165.1. Taxonomy (NCBI): domain Eukaryota; kingdom Metazoa; phylum Chordata; class Mammalia; order Rodentia; family Sciuridae; genus Tamias; species Tamias sibiricus. Next base: position 29,077,213 of record CM046661.1, read on the forward strand.
ACAAAGGTAGAGAACTTGTGTAGTTTTCTTGGGGTCATTCCCTGGCTTTAGTTCAGACCCTATGACCTCTGTCCATCCTTTCCCAACTCCATTCAGTGATTGTTTTAGTGAGGTTTTTTTTGCTGCTATGATTAAAAGAACCAACCAGAACAATTGGAGAGGAGGAGAAGTTTATTCGGGGGCTCACGGTTTCAGAGGTCTCAGTTCACAGACAGCCAAATCCATTCCTCAGGACTCAAGGCGAGGTGTAACATCATGGTAGAAGAGCGTGGTGGAGGGAATCAGCTTACAGTAGAGAGAGAGAGTCTTCTCTTCAGATACAAAATATATACCCCGAAGGCATGCCCCCAATGACCCACTTCTGTCCTCTACTTAAGGAAATAGGTTTGAGTATCTTTATCATAGCGAAGGATGCAGGAGTAACGAATTCTGGTATGCAGCAGTTACCTATGACTGCAAAAGCCAAGGCTGGAGGATGGGGAGCATGGATATTAGGTTTGCTCCTTAAAATTGGCCAAGGGTTGGGGAGTAGGAGTTTGGGGTAGGAACAGGAGGGAGGAACCCAGTTGTCGATCTTGGACCCTCTCAGAGGTCCTTTATCAGCTCATCTAATCAGCAACTCAGCAGCATTCCACATTGTTGGACTTTCTTCTCTCAAAGAACTTTCTTCTCTCCTTCCTTGCTTTACAAAACTCTACTCTCTCCTACTTTCAAATCATTGCTTGATTTCTTTCCCTGCTTCTTCTGCCTTGGCTTAATACTGGTCTTTCTCAGGATCCCATCTGGTAGCTCTCTCTGCTGCCCTAGGTTTCTATCCTTTCCTGAACCTGCATGTCAGCTATGATACCAGATCTTCCAGACCCATGTCCCTAATTCCAGACCTTCCAGGAGCATAGATTTTCTGTTATACTTGCTCACTGGGTCCCTTCATCTGGTGGTACCTGGGACTGAGGCTCAGCCTGTCCAGAAGCAAGTATTTCCTCTTAGAACCACTATTGTTTCACTAATCCTGATCACCAAAACCATTGATTTTCCAACTTTGTCATTTCTCACCAGCAATTAGTTCCTACATCCCAGTTATTTGACCTGTTTGACTCCTCTCCTTCCCATCTTCCTTTCCTCTGTAAAATTTATTCCTTGGCTCTGTGTCCTTTTATTATTGTTTTGTGTCCATCTTCTCCCAATTCCATTCAGTCATTGTTTTAGTCAGCTTTCTCACTACTGTGACTAAAAGACCCCACCAGAACAATTGTAGAGGAGGAAAAGTTTATTTGGGGGAATCACAGTTTCAGAGGTTTCTATCCATAGACAGCCAACTCTACTTCTTAGGGCTCAAGGTGAGGCTTAACATCACGGCTGAAGAGTGTGGTGGAGGGAATCAGCTCACATGATGATCAGACAGCAGAGAGAGACTCCACTCACCAGACACAAAATATATACCCCAATGGCATGCCCCCAATGACCCACCTCCTCCAGCTGTACCCAACCTACCTTTAGTTTCCACTCAGTTAATGCCATCACAGGATCCATTCACTGATTGGGTTAAGGCTCTTATAACCCAATCATTTCTCCTCTAAACATTCTTGCATTGTCTCACACATGAGCTTTAGCGGGATACCTCACATCCAAACTATAATAGTCATCTTCATTTCCTCCAGAGTGATCTCTTCAAACACAAATTATTTCTCTTTTGCTTCAAAAATCTTACCAGTTCACCACTGCCCAGAGGATAAAGTGAAAACTTAACATGGCCGCATAGTGTGAAGGTTAGGCATGAAGATTCTAGACGCAGCCACCTTGGACCAAATCCTGGCTCCATACTTGCTGTGTAAACTTGGAAAGTTCTTTAATTCTTCTGTGCTTCAGCTTCTCATCTGGAAAATGGAGATGATAGTACTGTCTGCCTCATAGGCTATTTATAAGGATTGAAAAAGTTAATATATACAAAGTACTTGAGTTCAGGATGCAGGACGATTATTACTGCCTCAGCATTCTCTCCCAGTATTCCCTGGTAGTTACCTGGGGGCTAGATGGACACATGTTTGCATCCACTAAACCCCTGGTGCACCTTCAAGCCAATATTGCTTTTAATTATTTGTGGAGAAACTGAGCCCATCATGGAGGACAGGTGGAGGATTGCTGGTAGCAGCTCTCAGTTCCTTCTCTATTGTTCCAAGACATGCTGCCCTGTTGGATCAATTGCTTTTAGTACCTTTCCTAACTAAGAGACCGGGAAGTATGATTTCTTTATTTCATTATAGTTCCAGGATCGTTCAAGTGTCTCTTGGCCCCGGGAAACTGCTGTTTGACTTGTTCATGAATCTAGCTCCAATAGCCCATATCTTCTTGTTGTACCCACATGTACCATTTTCTGATAATTTTATGTCTTTGTGTAAGTGGCTATTCCAACTGTCAAGAATACCTTTCCCTGTCCTTCTGTGCCTTCTCTTCTCTGAGATCTTCCTCTGCTCTTCAAGACAGATCCTGTTAATCCTTCCTTACAATCTTCATATATATTCCCAGTAGGGTGCTTATTGTCACATACAACTTTATATCATACTTTGTTGTTTATACATCTGCTTCTCCCTTTGACTCTCAATTTCAGTCTCTTGCTTGCATAAATCATAATTCATATCTGAGTGGTTAAGCTCTCCTGGGTTTATTCCCTGGTACAAAAATGAAAAAGTACAATCCACCCCTGCAAACAAATCAAAATGTTTGAAAAAAGAAAGTAGCCATTGAAAATCAGCAGATGAGCATTCATCATGTGGCTGGAATACCAGGTGGAGGACTGAGAAGATAAGGAGTTTCTGATTGTTGGCCTGAAGTTCTATACTAGGATTCTACATGTAGGATTCATTCCAGAAACCTGGGTTGAGCAGGGGCTGGTCTGAGATAAGGGTGGCCAAGGGCTGGCAGAACCTGGCAGGTGAAAGGAAAACTTTCCTGCTTCTGCATCTCAGATGCACTCGCAGATTCTCCACCTGACAACCATCTTCAGGGAGAAGGGAGAGCCAGAAGGCCATGGTTGGGTGAAAAGGGGGAAGTTCTGAGTGATAAACTATGAGGAGTTGGAACAGGATTGAAAAACTGTTCTGGAAGCCGAGTCCTGATACAAGCACACAAACTCCCTCCCCATTGCTTACATTACCCTGCCAATGCCGTCTTTGTTAAAGAAATGAGGAAAATAATTTGTATCACCTGCTACAGAAGAATTGTGAATGAACTCACATTGACAAGATGATTGATTGGTAACTTTGTGTAGGTGCCATTATTTCCAGACAGCGTGACTTTCTCCTTGCTGTTAAAACTGTGTCATCTTTGCACCATCTTTATATTAGGTGTTTTCATACTTCTACCTTAAGCAGTATGATTAAAAGATGTTCATGGTACTCTTTTTAAATCATAAACTTTACTTCAAAGATCTTGATGCCACTACTTTTTCTAGATAAAGGTAAACCAAAGAGAAATATGAAAATTAAATTTTAGCCCCTTCTTTAAAACATTAGCAAGATTTGTTTACTTTGTTCCAAGTCCTCCGTATTCTGCTTGATAATTGTGAGGTCACATTGCCCATGTCTAGTTCATCTCTTTTTTCCATTTTTGTCATCATAAACGAGACAGTGTTTAGAGCCTTCTAATATGAGACATAGACAATTAATTAATGCTGCTATATATTCCCCTTTTCTTAATTCTTCTTCTCAGCCCAATATCTAGATTCCTTGTAGAAGTTTGTAAAATTCAAGGGTTATTCTGTTGGGTGTGCTGGGAATCATGGGTTAGGAATGCAGAGTCCCATGCATCTGATCCAGGAGCTCTGGGCTATGTGTGCTGTAGGGGAGGTTGGTGGGAAGGAACCTGCACCTTGTAGCATACCCTTCAAATGCTGTGGTGCTCTCCCAAGGCACATGCTTGAGACTCATGCACTCTTGCTCTTCTGAAACTCTGAGTATAAAAGCCCTCTCCTAGACTCCCAGTTCTTCCTGCTGTCATTTCTCATCTGCCCCTGAGCTTGTCAGCCTGGTCATCTCACTGTGATCTGGGCTTAGCACGTGAACCTTGGCCTTGATTGCTTGAAAACAGCATGGATTAAAATGCATCCAATAAGTTATTAAGGTTACACTGAACCTTCAATGGCTGGAGTTGTGAAGAAAATAGAATAAATATAGTTTCAACATATTTTAGGAGTCAAGTCATCTAATTATAGGGCATAACATTTGAGCTATACTTACAGTCTTTAAATGGAAGTTTTAAAAATAGGTCATGCTCGATAGTGGCCCACTCTGTAGATCACTTAAACATATAGTTACAGTAAGTATATACAGTCAGTCTAAAAGACTATTCAGAGTCAAGGAGAAATTCATCTTTAATTTATCACATTGTGGAATTGACTTGCTTACTTTTGAATATACTCGTAACATGAATATTAGCAGTGGTGTATGTATGATACAAGAACTGTATCTTTGAACTTATTTCAAAAACAGTTTTTTTAAAAAAAATTATTGCAAAATTCATATTTTGGTATGTGTCCTTCAAAATTATTTTTATGTGCATATTGACCTATAAACACAAGGCAACATGTCATGCAAACTGTTTTGAACACTTGCGGGTTAATAATGAACATCAAAATAGTTGCAGAGTGACTTTGCACCTGAGCACTTGTTAACACTGACACTTCACCCCCAAGGAATATTCTGCTTACTTCCCAAAGATGGCCAGGTTACCCTACCTCCTTCTTGATTTTAACTTCTCTTTTCTCTCTTTGCCTCCTATCCAAATTCTATCTTATTTTTTCCCTTCCTGAGACATGCTAAAGTTCTATACCCCTTTCCTGAAGTCCTCAATAGTTCTCTGAACCTCGTGATCTCTGCCTCTTCTGACTCATTGGTCAGACCAATCACTGGATTTGAATAAACAGAGAATGAAGGATGTACATGAAAGAGGACTGAAAACAAATTCAGCAGCAAAAGAAAAACTTTTAAACAGAATATTATGGAAGAATTTATGTTAGACTCATATCATATAATACTAATACCAGGTTGGCATTGAGCTTAAAAATATAAACTTATTATAAAATGTGCATTATAGAATTTTAAATTTAATTTATTTTAAAGTTACTTTTAGATTATTTTAATCAAAAGTTATACTGGATCTAGCTTAAACTACTTGAACTTTACAAATAGAAGTAATTATGTATGAAGATTAGTATATAATAAAGGCACATTTCAGATTAATATGGAAATGATTATTTAATTAATAAAATAGAGACAAATCTATCTCACAAATAGCAGAGATCACAATAAAATCTAGATGCATTCAATTTAAATAATTTAAATATAAAGTATAGGAGACCAGTAAAAGAAAACTTTAGCAGATATGTAATTTTTGAAGGGGACAGAACTTTCTAAATTCCCTTTATAGAAACTGGCATATGGTGGTCACTAAAGTTATTGTTTAGTAACTATGAATGAAATGCGAAAGCAAAGGAAGAGACCATAAAGAAAAGGTCAGTAAATTTGATGTTATTGTTCTTAACATAAATATCTTTGTGGTCTGTATTTTAATTACAAAATTTGAAAGGCACATGGCAAATTTGAAAAATACATATAATATGTAGTAGAGGTTTTTACTAAATAACTATTACAAATTAATAAGATAGGCATTTCATCAGAAAAGTCATTTAAAACATGTAAATGTGTCATGAAAGAATAAATATAAATGATCAATTAATGCACAAAAAACTTCTCTGGCTAATTAAAATTTTTGTTATTAATCCGAGTGCCAAACTTTATAAAACAGAAATGTGCTCTTGGTAAGAGTGATTGGGGATGGAAGGTTTATATGATGTTGCTGAGTACATTGCTGAAACTTATGGGGAGGCAGTTTGGAATATTTTTTAATTTAGACAGTGTTAGTAAAAATAAAATTTTATTAAATTTTTTTTTTAAGCAAAAATTGTGCTTGGCTTTTGGTCAAGTCATTTCATTTCTAGAGAGCTCCCCCCAGGAAAGTATAGATCTGCACAAAGGGTTACTCTAAGGGTATTGATAATATTTAAAAATTTTTCATAGTAAACAACCCAATACTCAACAATTAGGGATTACTAGTGCTAGAGTAGTAGTTGTGAAGTTAAAACTGGACTTGAGTCCAGGCTCGACCACTACCAATTGAGTAATGTAATGTTGTTCCCTAACTTCTCGGTATTTCAATTTACTCATTCATAAAAGGGGGAAAATGTAGTCCCTATCTCATTGGGAGGGTATGGGAATCAACATGTCACATCTTGTATATCTTGCAGTTGTATATCTCTGTTCTGTTTATGAATAGCTTTCACATGTATGGAACTTCTCAACATCCCCATTTCACAAAGAGGAATTTGGTGGTTGGATGTGTTAACCAATGTGTCCAAGTTCACTTTGCTAATGATTCAAAATCCAGGCTATGAAATGATAAGCCCCATATTATTTTTAGCATATCAGCTTTAATATTTATTTTAAGAAGTACTTGACATTATTTTATTGATGTTATTGATTTTATTTATGAATCCCAAATGAATATATAGATACTTATTGCTCAGCCATTAATATAATATAGAAAGGTATTCAGTCATATGAAATGGTATGTTATTTTTTGTTGATCAGAAAAAAAAAACACAGTACATAAGAGGGCATGTAGATTATCACATTTTAAATATTATATAAGTGGATTGTAAAAGGACTGAAAACATATATTAAAGTATTAGCAGTGGCTATTTTTAGATAGTAAACTAATTTCATTCTTTGTGCTTATCTGTCTTCTCCACATTTTCTACAATGAGAATTAATTTGTAGCAAGGATAAAATACACCAATGAAACAACTGATAAAACCAACATCCTATTCTATTTTTGATTGACACATAAAATTGTATATATGTATACATATATATATATATATATATATATAAAATATGGGATATATAGATAGATATCGCTGTGGTACAATGTGGCCATTCAATACATGTACACAAAGTATAATGGTCAAATTAGGGTAGTTAGCATTTCCATTGCTTTAACATTTGTCATTTCTTTGTCCTTCAAACTCTTCTGGTTAATTATGAAATATATAATACATTGGAAACTATAGTCACCCTACTTTGTTGTAGAACATTAGAACATATTGTGTAACTCTATTTTGGTACCTGTTGACAACAACTATTCTAAGTCACACTTTACTGCAATTATGAGTATGTGGTGCAAAAAATAGGACAGTTTTAATACAGTAAAGCTGATATGCTGAAAATAATGTGGGGCTTATCGGTTCATAGCCTGGATTTTGAATCATTAGCCATGTGAACTTGGACATGTTGGTTAACACATCCAACCACCAAATTCCTCTCTATGAAAGGGGATGCTGTGACGCTCCATAAAATTGTGCACGTGAAAGCTATTCATAAACAGAACAGAGATATGCAAATGCAAGATCTTTTTATAACCATCAAACACTATTGATTTAGATTTTTCTGTCCAAAGGAGCAGTATGGATCACATCTCCATTAAAAGCTTTTCTTTTTATCAAAGAAGTACTTAGAGTTTAAGAGTCTTTCTTGCTGCTATTAAAAACTCATCACATAAAAGTATCAAGTTTTTGGCTCCAGATTAATTCTTTGGTATAAATTTCTTCCCTCTTTTGTTTTGCTTCCAAGATATGAGGGACTATGAATCATTCAAAAGACAACATGAATTCCTGAAACTTTTGCCTTTGTTTTAAAATTTAAGATGAGCATTCTAAAGTAAACTGATATTTTACAGTCAGCTCTTCAAGAAACCAAATACAATATAAGGACAATATCTGATGTTAGTTGAAGGAAATTGGAAAAATAGTAAGCAAAAATTGAAATTGGCAATAAAATCTCCCACACGTCTGAACCAATCTCTCACATGTCTGAATCTTGTTCTGTGGTCCAACCACTTTCTTTTCTCCTTGTCTTATTTTTAACTGTTAATCATGAAGATCTGTGAGCCATTTCAGATCAGATGATGTCCCCAAGTGATTTGCATGCTGTTTTCCAAGCTACAAAGAGAGAAAACTGGCATCCCACAAAAGTAGAACTTGGAAGGAAATTTAAATGTGGTTGAACTACTTTTTACAAGTCTGAGAAAGACCTAGATAATGCTGCTCTTACAGGAACTTTTGTTTTTCTATGAAAACAACTACAAAGTGGCTCAATATGAATAATTTTTTGAGTTTTTTTCTCTATCTTTTTCTTTTACCTTTTCTGTCTTTTCTATTAAGTGATCACCAATGATCATCAAATTTATATGCATTTTAATCTCTAATTTTTAATACAGCTTGCCCCTGAGACCAAGGCTATCATTCATTGGATTATGGATATTCCTTTTGTGCTTTCCGCTAATCTCCATGGAGGAGACCTTGTGGCCAATTATCCGTATGATGAAACTCGGAGTGGTAGGTATCCTTCCTGCTTCTCTGAGTGGTTTAAGGCTTACTACTACTATACAAAGGTTTATAAGATGACTTCTAGAGTAGTCTTGTAAGCTACCAGTCATCAAGTAGTTTTGCCTGTAGAAATACATCTGTTTAACATACATCCCCTATATCACGTAGTGTTGACATGTGTGGCAGAAAAGGACTGTAACTTTCTTTGAAGTTGAGGTGAAGAGAAACATGACCTTAAGAGAACACTCAGAGAAGAGAAAGGGAGAAAGCAGAAGTCGTGAACTTGGTTCAGTCCTGGCTCCTGGTAAAACTACATTACCGAGGTCATGTAGTTTTGTGCACCATCCTAAAGGTGGAGGCAGCCTCTGGTGCTTCATCAGGGCCCATGTGGATCCCTGTACATTTTTTGAACATGCCTTTGCATTTTTTTCATTGGATTCATGTCTGAGGGTGTCAGGGAGGGGAAGTGATCCTTTGTTTTCCTCTAACTAGTTTTAGTTAAGTTTCAGGCAAGGCACGCTTTAACCAGATAGACAGTTTCAGCTTAATTTTTGTTGCTTCAGGAAATTTCCTGCCTTGGATCCAGTCTCAGGGACCTTTGAAGAGTAAGCTCTTTGTAAACAAAGGATAAGGATCTTAGATATTAGAAACTTTGAGATTTGAAGAAGGCCTGGCTAAATAACACTGTTAAATATACCTAGAGATTTTGTGATTTGTCAATAGCTGGGGAACTAGTAGGCCAAGCATATTTTATAATATAGGAGTAAGAATACATGGGATCAAAAGACCTAATATTTGCTCATATAATACATATAGGAGATTTTTTGAAAAAGAATTAAAATCAAATGCTGACTAGTATGCGTGAGAGTGGTTCACAGTGGCTATTAGGTTGGTATGGGTACATATTTTAAATGAAAAATTTAAACAACGGAAATCTTGCTATTCTCCCACATCCAATCAACTATGACCATATCACCTTTTTCTTGTGAAATTCAGTTCATATGCAGCACGTTCAGTCTATCTGATTTCTATATTTTTTGGTATTAGGAATGGAAATTATATAACTAAGTGTAATTGGTAGTTAAACCTTCACCTCTTTCCCATAGTAATGTAGCTGAAACATACACCAGCAATAGCTCAACACCAAATTACTTTTCAGAAAACAAGTGGTGCCTTTTGATCTGTGTCACTACTTCCTTTCATCTTATGGATTTATTTTCCAGGTAGTGCCCATGAGTACAGCTCCTGCCCAGATGATGCCATTTTCAAGAGCGTGGCTCGGGCCTACTCTTCTTTCAACCCGGCCATGTCTGACTCCAACAGACCTCCCTGTCGCAAGAATGACGATGACAGTAGCTTTGTAGATGGAACAACCAATGGTGGCGCTTGGTACAGTGTACCTGGCGGTGAGTTTCTGTTTTGTTCTCTGATTAGGATATCAACTTCCTTATAATTACCATTTAGAGTTACAGAGTGATTTCCACTTAGAGAATCTTCAGTCTTCCTCAGTCAGTAAAAAGTAGGCTGGGGGCTGGGGTTGTGGCTCAGCGGTAGAGCGCTCGCCTAGCACACACACGGCCCGGGTTCGATCCTCAGCACCATGTAAAACTAAAGGCATTGTGTACAACTAAAACAAATAAATAATTTTTTTAAAAAGTAGGCTGTAGGCTGAGCCCCTAATTTTATGCATGAATAATATGGAATTTTGTCTTTGTGAATTAAAAAAAATTGAGATGCTAAGAAAAGAAAACAAACTGAAGTATTTAATGGAAAAATATAAATTGAATATCGTTGATTACTCTATTTTTCCAAGTTCAGGCCTTAGATAATAAGATAGCATCCTTGTCATAAACTAGTCTTGCTTTTACTATAGGTAAATTCGTATTTTAGAGGGCATGTGGTGGCCTTTAGCACATCTTGGTGCACACATCTTTTGATTTTTTTAAAAATGGTGGGCTAAAGAGACTATGTGTCATGGATTATTTAGTTTATATTCACTAGTGTAGTAAACACTATTAGATTAGGTAGGTTTTACAGCGTCTGCATAGAGAAGGCCCTGTGCAGGCAGCAGCTGGAGGAAGCCCCTTTTCTGGCCACCAAGGCAGCTCTTTTGGCATTTCTTGTCCCAATATGAACTTCACAGAGTTCATATTTTTATAACCACCTGGAAGACTAACAGTTGCAGGTTGCTACTGCCTCAACCAAGGATGAGGGCGAGATGTAAGCTATGGCTAATTTTGTTGCATTATGCCCTAAGAAAAATATTCTTCCTGTTTTATTTTCCTCTATATTTATGCTGTTTTTATTTACAGTTTGCATTTTACCAGATCAGTTTTAGTGCTTTGTTCTTTTGTAACTTGAGAACAAAGGTCTACATCAGATTTAGGGTTTAGAATAAACCAAATACATCAGATGGGAAGTAAAATATATGTCAGTTTTCATAAAAATTTAGAAATTCCTTGTGCATTCACTTTTGAACAAATATTTACTGTCTACACAATATCAGATAACCTATATTAGTAAAATACTGATGATCATATTAGCAATAGCAATGATAATAATATTAGTGTTAGTTAATGTTTATGTTCCACAGTAATCAAACTGTCAAAGCAAACTTTGATGGTTTTAGTTCTTCACATAGTGAACAAAAACAAAGTGAATAAAATCAGTGACTTGGGTGAGGTTTTCTAGAAGCAGAGTCTGAGAGAGTGACTTGGATGTTTATTGAGGGAATACACTTTAAGAAAATTCTTAGGGAAGCAGGAAAAGGGAGAGGATAGAGCTGAGCAAGTATATCTCAGGTAAGGTCTAGTCTGAGCCATTGGGAGAAGAGTCCAGAGCATAAATCACAGGCAGGGTCATCTCTTTTTGATAGGGGTACAGCCTTTGGTGACTGCATATCAGTTAGCCATTGGTTGTGTGCTGCCAGAAAGAATTGAGGGTGAGAAATGGGAGAGTGTAACCTTCCAAATTAGGTGGCTCCTATTAGCCATTCTCCAGGAAAGGGGAGCAGCCTTCTTGAACTCCTAACAGCCAACACTTATAGCAGCTTGGGGGTAGGTGCCCTGGTTCCATAAAAGTGATCGGGTGGGCACCAACAGCATCCACTACTAATATGAATTAGATTTAATTTCATTGAAAATTATCTGGATACAGAATCTTCTCTTTGCTGGAATAGGAAGTGTCATTAAAGTTTATGACCTTTATGTGGACAATCAATGATTATTGAATTAATATATAGTATATTATCAGGATTCCCAGTCCCTCAGGTATACACTATGATCCTGGTTGAACATAAGGAAAGAGCAGTATGTTAGATCATCTCACACTCTGTTGGAGGCTTAGAAGGATGTGCATTTCTTTCAGGTCAGTAGGGATCGAATCATTCACCTTGTCTTTTTCAAAGCCTGTTACAGCAACATGGAATGGGGCTGACACCTGCTTTTGCACCCTGCAATAGCAATGCATTAAGTTGAATAATTACTTCTGTAGCCATTCCAATGGGACCCATATAGAATTTTATAGATCTCACGATCTGCCCAAATAAAATACTTCACCTCCTCAGACTGGCCAGCCTCTTCTTACCATAGAGAGGAATCCTCCTCTCTATGGGAGCAGAGTTAGTGCTTTTAAGGTAATAGTCTTGCAAGTATGTTTTCTGATCCCCTATGGAAGGTGATTTCCCTATGGTTTTTCGAAGGGGGCTCCCTCAGATGGCACAGGATGGTGCATCTTTTATTTAGCTCTCAGTTCAGCAAAATGACCTGCATATATTGACTTGCCATTTGGTGCCTCTGCAGGAATGCAAGACTTCAATTACCTGAGCAGCAACTGTTTTGAGATCACCGTGGAGCTTAGCTGTGAAAAGTTCCCACCTGAGGAGACTCTGAAGAGCTACTGGGAGAATAACAAAAACTCCCTCATTAGCTACCTTGAGCAGGTAAGTATAGTGTCCAGCATCGAATGAAAATTTAGGAGTATTTAGACCTGTGGTGTAATAGTCTTATAGGAGGAGTCCTGTCCAGGGAGATCTGTCTGAGCCTGGGTGAAGATGCTGTCTTTGGAAAGCAGGTATCAGTAGGTTCAATTAGGCTTTCACCTGTCGCAGATCTTGTGGCTCATGAGCCAAACTCTTTTTTTTTTTTTTTTTTTTTTTTTTTTTGTGGAACGGGGGATTGAACTCAGGGGCACTGGACCACTGAGCCACATCCCCAGCCCCTTTTTGTATTTTATTTAGAGACAGGGTCTCACTGAGTTGCTAAGTGCCTCGCCATTGCTGAGGCTGGCTTTGAACTCGCGATTCTCCTGCCTCAGCTTCCCAAGTGCTGGGATTACAGGCGTGGCGTGTGCCACCCTGTCCGGCTAAGTGAGCCAAACTCTTGCAGGTGAAGGAAATCCTGATCTCAGTGGCCCTGTGAAGCACCCCAGGAAGGGCCAGGAAAAGAGCGAGGGAAATGAGGCACTTAGGGTACAACACATAAGGAAAAATTCATTCTCAGGGTCACACAAGTATGAGATCAGCTCCTGAGAATGTCTCCTTCAATGCCCTGGTGCCTCAGTTTTCTTACTGGAGATCCAGCTAGAGCCCAGGTAATAATAATAACAACCATGCATATTTGTTGAGCATTTACTAGTAATCAGCAATGTTATACATGCAATGCCTTACATGTAATAATCATGTACCTAATCTTCATGACAACCCCGGGAAGGAGGTTATATTACCACCACTATCACCACCAGCACCTGTGAATTAAAGATGGAATCAGTGGCTCAAAGAGGTCCAGTAGCTTTTCTGGAGTTATTCAGTTAGAATTTGAATCCGGGTTGTGTGGTTGTGGAGTCTCCATGCTCTATGATGTAATCCTGGGTCTGTACCACGGTCACTATATAATCATTTCAGGGGGGTCTGTATAGAATTTTTGGGATTTCACAACCTGCCAAAATAAAATACCTCACCTACTTAGACTGGTCACCCCTTGCCAACTCTCTCCTCTCTGTAGTATGGTAGGCATTGGCATTGGGGCAGTGGTGGTCAAAGATCTAAAGGCTAGGTTCATTGCCTGCAATGCCTTGACCATCTTTAAATTCTACTGTGTGTGTGACCATTTATGCTTAAAGTCGAGTGATGTGATTTTACTTGCCAGCAGATAGTCCAGACTAATCTGTTAAACCAATTTGGCATAAACAAATGCTTTTATATATGTGTACACACACACACACACACACACACACATATATATGACATACATATATAGTGTATTTATATTATATACATATCGTGTATATGTAGTATACATATGCTATATATGCTATGCTATGCACACACATGTATAAGACCACTTCTTTTTTTTACTTTAAAGTAAAATTAGCTTAAGAATTGTTCTATGCATGTCATATATTCATACAATATCTTACCAAGGCACTACTGTGGAATAAATAGATCCACTGATGATGGGTCCTGATTAAAGAATAACTGTTCTGAAGGAGCCCCAATCAGGGAGATGGCTATTGCGGTTAGCTGGAAGCCATAAGTTCCACCTGATAATAATCATATGCACGTGACACACCCGCAAAGCTAAAGGTATATAACCAGGTGAAAGCGGTCAGAAGCGGCATTCATTCAGTCAGTCGTTCAGTCGCTCAGTCGGTCGGAAGAAGAGTTCCGGTCGGAGAAGAAGAAAAGAGTCAGAGCGGCCAGAACGTAGTCAGAAGAAGAAATAAGAGTCAGAGTATAAGGAAAAGAGTTAAGCTACAGAGACTAAGAAAGAAATGAGAGCTACAGAGACTAAGAAAGAAATGAGACAGAGACTAAGAAAGAAATGAGACTAAGAAAGGAAAAGAGTTTAGCTAAGAAGAGAAGAAGAGATAAAGAGAAAGCCAGAGACTAAGAATAATAGATTCCTGCCACTGAATCTCTTCCCGCGTTATTGTGGTTGTACATCAGGCAGCTACACTGTTCTACAGGACTTTTTCAATTAATGGATTCCTACTGTGCTGCTGTGTATTGGCATACTGTTTTTTTTTTTTTTTTTTTGCCACAAACAAAACTAAGAATAATGTTAACCCATATTAACCTTGGTGGGAATCGCTATAGAATTTCTTCTTTGAGGAGAGCTGTATTTAACTGGATCCTATAAGAGCAAAGTTAACTGAAGAAATGTGCTTTTGGTTAGAGGAAGCAAGATAGGGATATTTGGTGTGTTCTCCTCTTAGATATCAAATAATGGCTCATTAATGTGGTGCTTCACATTTTATTTACATATTATTTCTACAAAAATGTTTTGAGCTACTTTTATATTCCCAGCACTATGTTAGGCACTGGGGCTAGTGGCCACCCTCTCTACAAGGCTTCATATTAGTGGAGTCAGAAGCATGAATATCTAATCATAAGGGAAAATAAAAATTAACTATCAGGATTAACTACAATGGCAGGACACAGAAGATTCCCAAACCTAGTCCTGGGAATTCAGAAAAGGCTTCTTGGAGTTATAAATAAGATTTACTATAGCTGGTACTACTAAGGTCATCACCTTGCTTAAGTTGTCTCAGTTCTTGAGAAAAAATACAATATAAAACACAAATTCATGCCATCAGGATGCAGGATAATATTTGTCATCTTTATGGTGGTAGGTACGTATGCATCCAATCCATCTGATAGTAGAAATATGCTGAAAAGAAAAGGGATAAAGTTACCCAGTCCTGCTTTAAGCTACTTGGAATGAGAATTTGCTCTGTCCACAGATCTGTGTGATCCGTCTTGAGATGACATCCTGTTAGGGTACAGGCTGTGTAGAAGCAATGGGTGTGGAATTTATAATGAGAGCTCATGTAGCTGCTTGCATCCTAGAATACTTCAGTTCGGGGGATCGAAGTCTGATAAAAGATCAGTGTAGACCGTCACAAGTCCTGCTTTGGGCCTATTTTCTTGATAATGGTGGTGAATAGTAATTGAACACCTGGTCCTAAAATCTAAGCAAAGACTAGTTTAAAAACTCACGGAAAATAGGTAATTTGGAGATCTAATTCTGTAATTGGGTGAAAGGAAATCTCAAAGGAATGTTTGCAGAAACTAGAATTGTCAGGCCAGTTACAGTAAATAGTTTGCTAAGAAGAGCTTCCCATTCCTAGCTTTGGAATAAGCTGATTCTCAAAATTCTCAAGAGAATCGTTCCTGAGCACTCAGAATCTTCTAAGGTTCCTGAGTTTCCTGACCTATCCTTGAATCATACTCCCTGCAGGGCAGGAATATAAGAAGACGCTTGATATAAAACATAATTTTTAGGCCATTTCTAATATGGGATTTTTGGTTGTTCTTGACCTCTACAGATACACCGAGGAGTTAAAGGATTTGTCCGAGACCTTCAAGGTAACCCAATTGCCAATGCAACCATCTCCGTGGAAGGAATAGACCATGACATTACATCTGGTGGGTGTTCTTTGCCATGATATAGCATTATGTAAAAGAGAGTTTTTTTTTTTAATTATCATAATCATAATTCTTATACTATAAGCAACACAATGAGATGCCTCAGATCTCTTTACACAGTTTCTGCCTAGCTTTCATTTTTTTTTTTTTTGTACTGGGGATTGAACTCAGGGGCACTCGACCACTGGGCCACATCCCCAGCCCTTTTTTTGTAGTTAGAGAGTGCCTCACCATTGCTGAGGCTGACTTTGAACTTGCAATCCTCCTGCCTCAACCTCCCAAGTGCTGGGATTACAGGCGTGCTCCACTGTGCCCGGCTCTGCCCAGCTTTGATCTAGGTAGGCTGTGGGAGCAAGTCAGGCACAGTGAAATTCTGCTGCATGTAAAAATCCGAGTGCAGCAGGTGGCGCCCTGTCCTCAGCTGTCACCCAGAGCTGTGAGGTGGTGCTGTCCACTGGCTGGGGTTTGCAGTTGTTCAGAGGAAAATGAATTAGCTGGAGTTCAGTCACGAGTGACTTTTCTAAAGAGCTGTGAGTCGGTGGACTGTGGCAGGGAGTGAAGAGAGTAGAAGGTAAGGTAACTCCCAGCATATTGTGTGTCTCACACATTTCTTTGTTTGATCCTTAAAATAAACTAGAGTTATTCAGGATGATACAGGATATTATAGAATTGAGCTGTGATGTTAGTTATTTCTAGGTTTAAAACCCCATTTTCATTTTCTCAGTTTGGAGAATATGGTGTATTTCCCCAGAAAATCTACCTCCTCCTGTTAAATATTTACTCATTCATTTTAGTTTAACTGTTACTTATTGGGATCTTTTTAAACAATATTTTTCTAGCCATGAACTTTTAATACTATTTTCAGACCTTATAATTAATTAACCATTGACTTATTTTCCAAAGCACTACATATCATTACTTCTTTCCTAACCTTCACATTTTTAGCTTGGAGGTTTTTTTTTTTTTTTTTTTTTTTTAATCTTTAACATTTGTTCTCCAAAACTCCATTTATTCATTAATTCAACAAAGATTTATCAACATCTCACTAAGTATCAGCGTGCCTTCTCAACCAGCGCTTCAGAATCTGTGCCAAAAGGCTACCTCCCCTACCTCCCCTTAGCCCTCAGGGAGGGTGGAACTGAGACATGGATACCTTCTGGCCACAGGACACCTGCTCTCTCTGTTATCCCTGGAGTGCCATGTAAATACCATTTTCTCTGCATTTCATGATGAAAAAAGTTGAGGAAAATCTAAAAGCTGAGGGAATAACTAGGTGAAATTGAATGATTTCTGACGGTTCTAGGAATCTCCAGCTTTTTGAAGGCAGGGTAATAAGAAGGAACTAGCAATGAAATTGAAGACAGAAATAAAATGAAGTGTGTGGTCCTGGAAGCTTAGAAGTGTTTCAGGAAGGAGGGAGTAATAAAAAGTGTCAAGTTAGGTGACTCTTATGAATTTTTAGACTTAGTAATCTGGAGGATCTTGACAAAAATCTGTCTCAGGGGTGACATGGTAGGAGCCTGATTAGAGTGGGTCTAAAAGAGAAGGAAGAGAGCCTTTAGTGACAGAGAATACTGACAATCTTTCCAGAAATTTTGCCTTGAGCACAGGAGATAAATGTGGTACTAGCTGAAAAGAGATGGATCTAGAGGTAGATTGGAACATGTGGGAATGGGGGCTTAATTTTTTTTCCTAATTGTATCTATTTTCACAGTGAAATAAGATATAAAGTGCCAAGGGAGAGGGAGAATGATGAGATGATGAGGATGTGTTAGAGGCTTAGGGAAAAGGAGAAAGTATGAATTGACCAGTAGAACCTTGTTACTTAAAGTGTGGTCCCTACAGCTTCAGCATCACTCTGGAGGGTTAGAAATGAGGAATCTCATGCCTCACCCCAGAGCTAGTGAATCAGATTGTGCATTTTGTCGGGGTTTTCTGGGCTATTGGTATGCACCTATGTCTTGATACCAAAAGCTCCGTCCTTGTCTCTGTTGCTGATCCAATAAAGAGGACAAGGTTTTGGAAAGAAGGAAAAAGAGGTTTTACTGGGTAGCTAGCAAATGAGAAATGCAGGGGACTCCTACCTCAGAGATCATGATTCTAACTTCCAGGGGAACAGTGGGCTTTAAAGAGGGGGTGCAAAGGCTTAACTCCAGGTGTGCCTGTCAGGAATCATAATTCACGTTCAAGTGGTAGCCTTGAGAGACAGCCATTTCTTTGATCCACTGGTACCATCTCCCAAGTCTAGATTTCTTCATTTCTGTGGTCAGTGAACCAAAGGAAAGATAACTTGGCCTAGGATGGGAAGAATGTTAATCTTCCTTCCCTGAGGTTAGGGATGGGAAGAGGAAAAAGAGGAATGAAATAAAATGTCAGCTTTAGAATAAGCTACCAGTGGTTGAGCAGCAAGGTTTACATTTAAAGTCTGAAGTGGACCCCTGTTACAGTGCCAGAAGCAGTGATTTAAGGAAAATGGGAGTTTGAATGGGCCAGGGAGGTGAAGAAGAAATACACCATGACTACCTAGGGCTGGCGTTTAGCAATTGGAGAAATATCACCACGGGTGTGTGTCCAGCCACACGGAAGTAGGGAGTTGGAAATTATTCAAGGCAGGTGGTTTACCAGGTGTGTATCACCAAGGAGAAAAGCAGTGAAGTGAAGGCATGTAATAGTGGGCCATTCCATTCTCAAAATAGGTTAGGAAGGAACCCAGAGGAGTGAAGGAGACTAGATGATAGCTTTGCTTAAGAATTCTCTGGAGACCTTGATGATAACACGGTTCTTGGAAGATGCTCCAGGCCAACAGATTCTTCTCAATCATTATAAATCTAAATGTTTTTGGCCAGGCACAGTGGCTCATGCCTGTAATCCCAGCAGCTCAGGAGGCTGAGGCAGGAGGATTGCAAGTTCAAAGCCAGCCTCGGCAACTTATCGAGGCCCTAAATAACTTAAGGAGACCCTGTCTTTAAAAAAAATGGCTGGGGATGTGGCTCAGTTGTTAAGTGCCTCTGAGTTCAATCTTCAGTACCACCCCCCCCCCCCCAAAACCAAAACTAAATATTAAAAAAACATCATAAACAGTAAAGGTTTATTTCATGGATCATTTTTTTGTTTTTATTAATTAATTTTTATTGGTACATTATAATTATAGTGGGATTAATTGTGACATATTTGTACATGCACATAACATAATTTAGTAAATTTCATTCCTTGGTGCCTCCCCACCCCCTCACTTTTCTCTACTGGTCTCCATCCTATAGAAATCTAGATTTCTGACAGTGCCTGTGGGATTCTGATGAGACTACCTTTGGTCCATACTTTGTGAAACATTGATCTTCCCCTGGAAAGAATCAAATCATGGTGTCCAGATGCTCAGACCCCATTCCTGACATGAGTAGAAGATCCACAATCTTAGAAGATTTATTAGACAATTTAGCATTAAGGTCTGTAAAGTAGTTTTAAGAAACAAGGCCTGGAGGGAGAGCTTCATATCTCCTTCCATAGAATTTCATCTCATTGCCCATATATCTATTTTAAAAATGGGAACTCAAAAGACATTGAACTGAGCTGTAGTGAAGATTCTTGCAATGGCATAATTATGCATTTTGCTGATGCACCTGCCTGGTGGTTTGATGTTCTGTTTTTCCTACAGCAAAGGATGGTGATTACTGGAGATTGCTTGTACCTGGGAACTACAAACTTACAGCCTCAGCTCCGGGCTATCTAGCAATAACAAAGAAAGTGGCAGTTCCTTATAGCCCTGCTGTTGGGGTAAGTAATCATAATAATAGCTCAGGACTGTAAGTAAGCTACTAACACTTCAGCACTCACCATTGTCCAGCATATTTAAGCAACATGTTTAACCTTTCAATAGCCCTGTGAGATAGGTTCCATCATTGTTATGGCCACTTAACAGATGAGCAAACTGAGGCCTAAAAAGTTAAGGATTTGCCCAAGATTTAATTGGACGATTTAACACCATTTGGTGTGAAACTCTATTACCATTTCTCAGCTTTTGAGGAGATTCCCAAGAAGATGAAATAACTTAAGAAATATTTAATTTTTTATTTGCTAACCTTGGTTTCAATCTAAATGGAATTCTGTTCCTCTTGTCTTTTTTATCTCTAGCACCTAGCATAGTGCCTCACTTAATAAGTATTTGAAAAATGTGATAGCTGCAAGATAATTTTAGGCATTAACTGACATTTATTAAGAACATACTATGGCTGGGCATGGTGGCGCATGCCTGTAATCCCAACGGCTTGGGAGGCTGAGGCAGGAGGATCATGAGTTCAAAGCCAGCCTCAGCAAAAGAGAGGCACTAAACAACTCAATGAGACCCTGTCTCTAAATAAAATACAAAATAGGGCTGGGGATGTGGCTCAGTGGTTGAGTTGCCCCTGAGTTCAATCCCTGGTACCCACCCCACAAAAAAAGAACATACTATGAACTTCTATCTGCCCCTACACCTTGTTGTGGGTTAGCATCCACATATTAGAAAGAACATTCAACTTTTGGTTTTTGGTATTGGCTCCTTTCACTTAGCATGATAGTCTCCATGGAGCATCCATTTACTGGCAAATGCCGTAGATCATTTTTTTTCATTGGCTGAGTAAGATTCCATTGTGTATATATATCACATTTTCTTTATCCATTCATCTGTTGAAGGACATCTAGGTTGGTTCCATAACTTAGCTATTGTGAATTGAGCTGCTATAAACATTGACATGGCTGCATCACTGTAGAAGCTGGTTTTAAGTCCTTTGGGTATATGCTAAGGTGTGGGATAACTGGATCAAATGGTGGTTCCATCCAAGTTTTCTGTGGAATCTTCATATTACTTTCCAAAGTGGTTGCACCAATTTGCAGTCCCACCAACAATGTATAAGTGAACTTTCTCCCAACATCCTTGCCAACATTTAGTGTTACTTATATTCTTTTTTAAAATACTTTTTAAATTTTAATATCTTTGTTTATTAATTTATTCATTTTGTGGTGCTGAGGATTGAACCCAGTGCCTCACACATGCGAGGCAAGTGCTCTACCACTGAGCTAACAGCTCCAGCCCCAGTGTTACTTATATTCTTGATAATTGACATTCTGTCTGGAGTGAGAAGAAATCTCAGTGTAGTTTTAATTTGCATTCTCTAATTGCTAGAGATGTTAAACATTTTTTCTTATATTTGTTGACCATTCATATTTCTTCTTCTGTGAAGTGTCTGTTCAGTTCCTTTACCCATTTATTGATTGGGTTGTTTGTTTTATTTTGGTGTCAAGTTTTTTGAGTTCTTTATATATCCTGAGATTAATGCTCTATCTGAGATGCAGGTGGCAAAGAATAGAAGTTCATTGGATTAGATAAAGAGAAACGAAGGGAAGGGAGGTGGGATGGGAATAGGAAAGACAGTAGAATGAATTGGACATAACTTTCCTATGTTCACATATGAATACATGACCAGTGTAACTCCACATCATGTACAAGCACAAGAATGGGAAGTTATATCCCATGTATGTATAATATGTCAAAATACACTTTACTGTATTTTGTATATGATAGTAAAAAGAACAAATAAAACATACTATGAGCTAAGCACTATCAAAATCTATATCTTATTTAAGTAGTGCTAATTAATTTTGTTAAGAAATTGATGGTGGGGCTGGGGTTGTGGTTCAGCAGTAGAGCGCTCGCCTAGCATGTGCAAGGCCCTGGGTTCGATCCTCAGCACCACACAAAAATAACAATAAATAAAATAAAGGTATTGTGTCCAACTACAACTAAAGAAATTACATATATATTATGTAATTTATATATATATATATATATATATATATATATAATACATATATATATAATGGTGATGGTGATAGTGCCAAAATTTCTAGAGCAGTGTTTGACTACTATCTTTATTGAGAGACACAGGGTGGCCTACAGGATTTCCAATCAAAAAGTTTACTTGAGGAAAATGTATTATATATTAGTTTATGCACCCAAAGTTTGGAGTACAAATGCTTTATTTTTGCAAACAAAATAACTTGAGTGTTTCAACTGGTGTTTTGATTTTGATTGTGTGTATGTGTACATTAGGCTGTATGAGTATTAAGATCAGGAAGTAACTTTGGGCTACTGAAACCTGGAAAAAAAATAATAAACCAGGAACAGGTTGTAAAACATTCAACTATGACTCTCCTTAGTCTTTCTAACATGCTGTTGTCCAAGGAGGTAGTGAGTACATAATCCCATTCCAAAATATCCAGGGTTCCAGTGGCCACATCAAGGAACTCTTAGTTCCTGGGATGTGAGCCTGAGGTGGACTGGTTTGGGGGCTGCACATTTGGACTTGTCCTTTATGCAGGAGTGTGTGGATTCCCTATAGACCTGATGAAGACCCCCACATCACAGGAAGAGTGGTGTGAGATGTGCGCTTCGGTCAGTTTCTTTAATGAATTCACGATTCTGGAAAGCAGGACCCAGTAGACTGTGATATACCAGTCCACTGAACTATGTTCTGTATTCCCCCTCCTATCAGGAGAAAATTCACAGCTGACAGAAGGGGCTCCCTAAATATTCAACGGCATAAAATTCACTATAGTTACATCTTTTTATGAGTGGAAAAGGCTGGGGAGGGGATTTTGTTGAACTATATCTGTCCTTAATGCTATTAGATCAAAGCACAATTGAGACATAATTGCTTTTTATATTTGTCTTCTGAAAGTATATTTTGTTTAAATGAAATTTTTGAAGGGTCTACTTTAATTCAGGTGGCTGTATCGAGTGTGTTTTATAAAGTCTAAAACTGCTCTAATTATTTTTATTTCAATTTTTAAAAATATGCAGTTTGAGAACAATGTGTTACTGATTTTTCTCCTTTAGGTTGATTTTGAACTGGAGTCATTTTCTGAAAGGAAAGAAGAGGAGAAAGAAGAATTGATGGAATGGTGGAAAATGATGTCAGAAACTTTAAACTTTTAAAAAGTCTTCAAATTAGCTGCTTTTAATCTGTCATATAATGTAGTATGTAATGTGGCCATTTTATTTTAGATTTTGTGCAGTTAATATTTAACATTGATTTATTTTTTACTCATTTAAATATTAATCAATATTACTTAAATAGACTCTTAGGTAAAAATATAAGAACCTAATCTATTTCATTCTCATATATAGCATTCATTTCCCTACATATATTACACAAAGGACTATAGAAGAGATTTAAATCATCTTGCCATTTTAGGCTTAAATGCACTATTCCAGATGTTATTTACAGTTCAGAACTTTTTGGGTAATTCTAGCTTTTAAAAATTAGTGAAGTTCTTTAATGTAATTGGTGACAATGCCACATAATGAATGCCAATGAGAAAGTGAACAGATAAAGCTTGGAGTTGTGAGCACTCTACTGCAAGAATTAAATAGTTCAGTTTAAATTGTCATTTGTCTCTTGTGCTGACTAGCTACATAAGCATGATCCTATTAATGCATTTTTGATGGAAAGAAATTGTATGTTTACCAAGAGGTTTTATGAACAGAATGAAAATTGACTTTCTGCTTGTACTTGTAGGGGCAATATTGTTTTATTGTTCAGCCTGTTAACACTACTTCAGAGTTTAGAGTTTTCTCTTGGTTGTAGATTGGCTCAGAATTGCTTTGTGAATGAATAAAGGCTAAAACACATCTCCAAGTGTACATCTTAATTCACTATAATTTTCGGTCAAAAGTTGTGGTCTCATATGAAAAAAAGGTATTCCCTTGAGGATGTCTTCTCATTTGTTTATCTTCTGCTTTTTAAAAATTTATTGGCTGCAATATGCCAAGCAGTGTGCAGGCTGTGCATCGCTGTGTTGGATGAAAGGTTCTGATTCTGTGGATCTTCTTGTGGACACAGGCTTTAAATAATATAAACAAATATTAATATGTAATTATGCATTGTGATGAATAAAGTGAAAAGAAAGAATAGGATGTGGAAAGAAAGGATGACAGAGTGACTTAAACTGGACTGGATGAGGATGGTTAGGAATTTAAAAAAAATATGTATAAAGCCTAGACCTAAAATGTGAGTGGGTAAGGGTCATGCAGAGTGACCAAGTATAAGAATGTGTGTGTGCCAAAGAACCCAATAACCCAATTAATGGGCAGATGAATGAAACAGACACTTCTAAAAGAAGAACTACAAATGGCCAACAAATATATGAAAATGTTCAACATCATTAGCAATTAGGGAAATGCAAATCAAACTATACAGATTTCATCTCATACCTGTTAGAATGGCAGCCATCAAGAATACAAATAATAATAAACAGTAGGATGTGGAGAAAAAGGTAGAATTTTACACTGTTGGTAGGACTGTAAATTAGTACAACCACTATAGAAATCAGCTCCTCAAAAGGCTAGGCATGGAACCACCATATGGCCTAGCTATACCACTTCTTGGTATTTGTCCAGAAGAATTAAAGTCATCATATTACAGTGATACATGCATACCCATGTCTATAGCAGCACAGTTCACAATAGCCAAACTACGGAACCAGCCTAGGTGTCCATCAACAAATGAATGGATAAAGAAAATGTGGTATGTATACACAATGGAGTTTTATTCAGCCATAAAGAAAAATGAAATATGTCATATGTGGGAATATGGATGAACTAGAGACCATCGTGTTAAGTGAAATAAGACAAACTTAGAAGGTCAAGGGTCATATGTCTTCTCTCCTATGCAGAAGCTAGAGAGGAAAAAGGAAAAGAAAGATGAGAATGGATCTCATGAAAATCAAAGGGAGATCAGTAGAGGAAAGGGACCAATGGGTGGGAGGATAGGAGGAAGTGCTGGGGAGTGACACTGGCCAAACTGTATTGCTATATTTTATGCATGTACAAATAGGTGACAACAAATGCCATCTTTATGTACAACTATAATGTGTCAATAAAAATGAGAGAGAGAGAGAGAGAGAGAGAGAGTGTGTGTGTGTGTGTGTGTATGGAATTGGGGATTGAACCTGGGGATGCTCTATAACCAATCCACATCTCCAGCCTCTTTTATTTTCATTTTGAGACAATTTTTTGAGGCTGCACTCCAGCTGGCAGTCCTCCTGCCTTAGCCTCCCCATTTGTTGGGGTTACAGGCATGCACCACCACGTTTGGCTTCTAGGACCCATTCTGACAGAAGATCTGCCACCCCCTCATCTGTGTGCATCAGTGTGGCATTGGTGGCCATCTCCGTGCAGCCAGTGGGAAAGGGAAAAGTGCATGGAAGAGCATGGGGGCGGGGGATGTTTTCCTCAGTGTGGTTAGAAGTGGCATACATTACTCATGCTCACACCACACTGCTTAGACTTGGATTCCCGGCCACGGTGTCTGCGAGGGAGTCTGGGAAGTGTAGTCTCACAGTGCCTCTGGGTAGGTGAAGTTAGTGGATTTGGGGGAACATCTAAGTGTCTCTGCCAGAAGGAAGGAACAGCAGGCACAAAAGCATTGGGGGAGGAAAGATCATAGCTTGTCCGAGGTTTTTAGATAAAGAATGCTTGGAGGACCGAGTTGGGAGAGGTGGGAAATGAAGCCCAAGAAGTAGATAGGAACAAAATCATGCAGGGTCTGACAGGCCAGAATTGAGGTTTTAGGATTTTGTTTTAGAATCATTGAATGTTTGTGAGCTTGGAAGGGACATGATCTCATTTGTGTATCAAAGATCATTCTGGCTTCTGTGTAGAGAGTGGAAGAAAGAGTAGAGACCTGGTAAGATTGCAGGGGTCTAAAAGAGGGGTGGCTTGGACCAGATCATGACAGTAGAGATGAGAAGTAGGTGGTTTTGTGATGTATTTCAGAGGTCAAATTGACAGGTCTTGGTGAGGAACTGGATGTGGGTGATGAGGGAGAGGCAGCTGTCAAAAATGACTTCGTGTTTCTAATTTGAGCAACTGGGTGCGTGCTTTGGGGGAAAAAAAACAGATTAGGAAAGTGAGAAGAAAATAGCTTCATTATAGGAAATGCTAAATTTGAGGTGCCTTTTCTGTGTGGTAGACAGAGGTGCTGAGTGGGTGGCTGGGTTTGCTATGTGTGAAGCTCTAGAAAGAAATTTGGGATTGGGGATAGAGGTTTGGATATATTGGCATATGGATCAGGTGGTCATATAACCTTTTCATCCACACTGGGGCACTTTTGAGAATGAGGAGGGTACAGTTAATTTTTTTGTGGCAGTAGGTATTATCTAGAACTATCCAGGGCATACCTGGGAATAGTCACTTACATACAGGTGATCTTAAAGCCATGGGAACCTATAAATGTCCTAAGAGGAGCCCATTAAGTGAGAAGAAAAATAGGGTCTGCATTGAGCTTTGAAGAACTTCAAAAATTTTCTCCTGGTGGTTTATATCTGACAGGATATGTTTGACTATATTATAGTAAGAAGCACCCCTAAATCTCAGTGTTATAACCTTAACAATAATCTATATTTTGTGAACTCTATAGGAAATTTGTCCTGGTTGGTGATGTAGAATGTTTCTGCCTTGTGGCTCTGCCATCTCACATAATCTCTTGTCTTGGTCACAGGAATAGATGAATGGGGTCACTCCTGCCCACACAGCTCATTGGCCAAAACTAGTCACAGCCTTGCTTAACAACAGTGTTTGGTGAACCACAACCTCACTGCCATGGTCCCCCCTCCTGGTTGCCAACACAACTTTCCTCCTTTTTCCCAAATACAGGATTTATCCCACAAGGAAGGCAATTTAAAGTCAAATCAAATCAAATTATGATTTTTGGATCTCTGAGTGATGGGAGCATGGTAGTCTTTAGATCAGGTCTGCATGGGGCTGCTCCTGCCTCTGAGACCTTGGAACTAAATAGGCTATATGTACTCCTCATATCCAGCACATGGTGGTAGAACAGGGTCAAGACAATCAGCAATACTCCCTTTTGAAGTGGTGAAGAAAAAGAGGCGCATATACTCCCCAGTCTGTAGCAATTCTGAAATCTTTCTGAGCAGACATTTCATAGGCTCTCTATTTTGGGAGTGGAAAACATTACTGGTACCAGAATTGATCCTACCCTCTTGGAAGAGCTTCCTTCTCTTCTTGTTTCTATGGCCAACACTTCACTCTCTTGAACTCTCTCTCATTCACTCAGAACTCAGGTTGATGGAGGCCCCACCTTGCAGAGCTGGGGAGGTGGGGTGCTCCTTCCCTCAGTCACTGCAGGGGGAACAAACAGTGGACTTTTCAGTGCCTGAGTCTGAAAGTGACAAGTCACACAACCTTACCTAAGTGAACAGAATGCAGGAAATGTGCAGGACTCTTTGCCAAAGGCCATAGCGCCAAGTGCACTACCCATTCTACTGTCAGAAGGAGGTGTCAGATCCATAGACTTGCATTTGCAACCATTTGTCATGATATCAGAGTTCCAAGTTCGCCATTCACCTGGTCACACTCTTACCGTGCTCCTGTTTTACCTAATGAGGGGTCAACTGAGAGATGTTGGAGGGAAACTCCTTTCCCCTGATTTTTCATTCCTGTGTTGGAGGAGCTCCATTGGAATAAAACTCTCGGCCTTTAGTCCTAACACTCATTCATTTACTCCTTCTTGCTTAGAGTTCAGTTACCTAACTGTTAAGTGATGACAGGTGTGCAAATCAGGTACCACAAATCTGCTAGAGGAGTGGAAACTTCCCCTTTTCCTCCCCAGAGGCAGCTTCGGACTTTCCCTTGGGTGCTGAGGTAGGTTTGGGTGTGTGTTGGGACAGAAAAGGAAGTTGGAATCTAACGTCATTTTCTCCAATAATTTATCAGTAATAAAGTGGACCGTTTAATCTGCCTGTTCAGGCCTCTGATTAATCTTATTTTTCAACTTGTTCTGAATACAGGAATAGGAGAAATGGATATCTTATGTTAAATTCTTAAAATTTTAAGAGGTGTAATACTCATAGGTATGACCTTTTTTCTTTTTCTTTTTTTTCCAAAACAAAGACCAGCCTCTCTCTCATTTGAATACTGTGCTTCTCTTAATATAGAGCAAGCTGATACTGACATTTTTTGGAAGTTATGTTACACTGTTGCTTCATATAAACTTAGCAGAAGAGAAAACTCCACATTGAGATTTTTGATTGTGGTTTTGTAACTGAAGGGCAAGGATGGGGAGGATATGCAGCTGAGGGTTAAACAGACATGGGTTATGAACAGCAGAGTCAAATTGTTTTAGGCAATAAAAGTCTGAAAGGGAGGGGCCTGGGTAGCTGATTTTAATGAAATAACACATTTTGAACTTTAATTTTTTTTCCCTCTCTCTCATTGACAAAGAAAACCAGACACAGTATGGAAGGAATAGCTAACCTTAACTCATATTTTGATTGCCAATTCTTCACATAAACAAAGATAAACATTATTTGCAGAAAGGGAACTCTGAACTTGGATATTCATATTTTATTTATGTAGACAACCTCTGAAAGCTTTCCATGATTTGGTGTTGTGGGAGGCTGAAAAAGCCATCATCTGTTCCAACATATTACTCAACTTCCTTTCACAGAATTCTCATGAGGATTGTCTTCTGTGGTTATGATTGGATGGCATTTGGAGTTTCTGCCTCAAAAATGTCAAGATAGAATAGACCCAGACTTTTACATCTCACCTTGTATATATATCACATCCTGGTTTTGTTATTAAAATAAACATCATTCTAAGTACTTATCCATGCTCTGATTCTTTACACTTTTTCTTCGTGTTCCCCTTCCTTCCATTCTTCCATCCTTCCTTTCTTCCTTCCTGCCTCTTTCTTTCTCTCTCTCTCTTCCTTCCTGCCTGCTGGAGGATGGCCTTATGAATCAACTCCATCATGACGTGAGTTTCTAGGGTAGTATATAATTCTAGTTTTATGTGATTAATTTAAATCACTGTAGAATTCCCCAAGAATCAGTGTTTTAAGACAGAAAGAAGAAAGAAATTATAGCATTTGCCAGTAAATGGATGGAACCGGAGACTATCATGCTAAGTGAAATAAGCCAATCTCCCAAATCCGAAGGCCAAATATTCTTTTTGATATGTGGATGCTAACACACAATGGAGGGGTGGGGGAGAATAGAAGTTCACTGGATTAGACAAAGGGAATGAAAGGAAGGGAGGGGAGACGGGAACAGGAAAGACAGTAAAAGCATGAATTGGGCATAACTGATCTTCACGTATGAATACACGAACAGTGTATCTCCACATCATATATAGCCACAAGAATGGGAAATTATACTCCATGTATGTATAATATGTCAGAATACACTCTACTGTTGTGTGTGTCTAAAAAGAACAAATTAAAAACAAAAACAAAAACAGGGCAAGCCGGGCATGGTGGTGCATGCCTATAATCCCAGTGGCTTAAGAGGCTGAGGCTTAGCTGGCCTAAGGGTCATCAATGCCATCTACCCTAGTACTAAATATGGCCTGTAATGACAACTCGGAAGAGAAAAATTACCTTGATGAGGCTGTTATGGGCCAGGCTATATGGGCAATGACCAAATAGACTCCATTTTACCCTAAGACTCCATGTCATATAAGAAATGCTTCTCCCGTGGGAACACCCGGCCTACGTACCTATCAATAGTTGCTTAGCATAGCACATTTGGCAACACAAAATGGCAATTCTTATACAATGTAAAATTGTTCTCTTTGGTTCCCATTTTTCTTATGCAATGTACCCTGTCAGAGATTGACTGTCTAGACGTTAGTAACCATTCTCTAACTTGTACTCAACTAGAGTCATTTTGACCCACTTCCCTCTTTTTGCTTGCTGCTATGCCAACCTGGAAAGTCCCATGGGAAATACCAGTGTACCCATTGCATTGTTTTGCTAACTGCTCAATTCAGCTTCTGTACCCCTGTTTGATTGCAGCAATATCAACCCAGATGTGGTTTTTGAGGTTTTTGCCTTTAAAGACCCTGAAATGCTCAGACTGTAGCAAGGATGCAGAGACAGTTATGGGTCTTGCCAGGAGCAGTCACTGACTGGCTGGCTAAATAAAGGCTCTCCAATTCTGAAAAAATGGACTTGGTACGTTTTCTGAGCGGTCTGCCCCATAACAGAGGCTTAATGTAAGTTTTTGCAGGATGCTATAGTTTCTTTTCCCTCTTTCAGGTATTAGTGTATCTCAGCTCTAATAATTTTACCATTTCCTTTCTCCTTTTCCATTCTTTTCTTTTGAAGATTCGTCCAGCAATGACTAAATGCTAACCCTGTGTTCTCTACCAGGGATTTGAATAGCACACTGCCGTGGGGTTTGGCCATCACCACCATCACTGTAATCTCCACCATCACCATCACTGCCACCCTCCCCATTACTGTGCATGTATCCTGTGCCAAATTCTGGGTGAGGCACTTGAACCCAGGTAGTTTGAGACCCCACCATAGCACCGTAAGGTAAGAAATGTCTCAACATTCCTATGCCACAGATGAAGAAAGAGATTCAGAGTTAAATTCCTCACCTTGCACAGCCCGTGAAGGTCAGAGCAAGATTAAAAGTCATGTCTGCCTGACCTTGAGTCCATCCTGGTTCTACCTTACCTCCCTTCTTCAGCACAGCCTGGAGAGAGCTGGAGTCCTCTTGATCAGATGTGTCTGTATTTTATATTCTGGTGGCTATTTGACAGATGCTAACTGCTATATTTTGGGTTTCAGGAAAGTACTCAACTACCTATTCTAAAAGATGATGATTTTAAAACACTGCTCAAACAGATGCAACAAACACCTATTTTATATCTTCTTTCCACATGGAATCACTGTGGATCCAATTATGTTGCTTGAGTTACCTGTAGATACTGTGATGTTTGGCACAGAGGCTGTGCTTGGTTTTGACATTAACGTGGCAGAGAGACATGTTTCAGGACTTGCCAGGGCAGGCCAATACTTCACAGCAGAACAGGGCAGCTGAGGAGAGGCAGCTCCAGCAGTGTGCAATTCTCAGAAGAGAGTCTCCTCCGACAAGCCAATGAGGGCAGGGATTTTCTGGGAAGCCACCTGGCTGCAGGTTCTGGTTGTTGAAATTCTGTGGGTCTCAAAGGTAGAGTCAGGGCAAACTGCAGCAAGGTGGAGTGGCGGGTACAAAATGAAATATCAGGAGTGCTGAGGTCAGGTGGAAGGCTGAGGTAGGCGAGACTTGAAAAGAAAAGAGAGAGATTCTTAGCATCAAGGAGGCTGTCCATGCACAGGGAAGCTTCTGTTCTTAGACAAAGGCTCCTGGCCATCATACAATGGCAGTGCAGATGGAAGGCTGGTGAGGAGGGCACCACAGGCACATATTAAGTGAATTTTAAAAAGCACTGATAAAACTGCCTAGCAGAACCGGGCACAGTGGTACATGCCTATGATCCCAATGATTTGGGAGGCTGAGGCAGGAGGATTGTAAGTTCAAGATCCTGTCTCTGGACACACAGCGAGACCCTGTCTCAAAAGAAAAAATGATAAAAATAAATTAAAAAGAAGAACTGAGATAATAGCTCAGTGGTAAAGCACCCCTGGATTCAATTCCCAGAACCCCAAACCAAACAAACAAAAATCTTCTTGGCATGAAATAGCTGTTCATGAAGCAATTACTGCTGTAATTATTATTTGAAAGAGGTGTAATTACTATTACTCAAAAAGTTGTTGCTCTTACTTAAAAATATGTTACTCTTTTTAGTATTAGTGCTAGTATTACAAGATAAATTAAAGGACTTGGTACTTAAGAACCTGAAGAAACCCAGTTAAAGACCCACAACTTTGACCAATGCTTGCATGTGAGGTGAAAACCTAGTCATCAGAAGAGCGACGGAATAAAATTAGGTTACAACAAATTTGGGGTCTGTTTATCCCTATTTTAGATTAAGATGAGTCTAGGGACCTGCATTGGACTTGCACTTGCTGGTGGCCTTCAGTGGGGAGCATTGACAATGTGGTGAGGACACTGGCTGGGCTTCATACCAAGGGCATTCTTTGGTAATAATTTCAGTATCAACCATAGTAGTATTTGAATAAGTTAAATTTGAATAAGTTAAATTACTTAAAATAATTATTTGTATTCATTGCTATTTAACAGTCAACCATTTAATGTTAAGGCCAAGATGATAAAAAGTAAAAAGAGAAATAAAACCATAATGCATTTATATTTCAAGTTTTTTTTGAGATTAGTGACATTAGTGCATTGTTAAAAGCTGATGGAAACAGTTTTTGTTTCTGAAATGTCATGCCCCGCGTGTCTGTGTGGAGGTGACACTGCATGAAGACAGAGGATTTTGCCCAGACATTTTTGCCCTGGGTAACTGGAATGTGAATCTGCCGGTGGATATTTGTGGAACGAATGATGTTGGAGGAGGCGGCACACGGTGAAAGGTGAGCTGCGGATACCTGAGCAAAAATACTTCAACATGAACTGTAGATAAAATCAGAACCTTCTCAATAGCAAACAATCTGACACTTTTAGAACATTTATTGGGCAAAGAACGTACTGATGAGGTAGCCATAAATTTGCCTCTTTTACTTTGTAAACACTTAAAATTTACCTGCTGCAATTGCTACAGAACTGGAAGAAAAATGATTCCTTTGCTATGACGATACTGAATTATAGTGGCAAGGGAGGGGAGATGAGAGGAATGGAGGAATGTTAAATAGAACAAAGGGGAGGAGGAAGTGGGGAGGGGGCAAGGGGATAGGAATAATGGCAGAATGAGTTGGATATCAATACACTAAGTGCATGTATAAAAACTCAAATGGTGTGAAAATACTTTGTGTAAAACCAGTGACTTGGAAAACTGTGCTCTTTATATGTAATATGAAAGGAATTGCACTCTGCAAGCATGTATAAAAATTAAATTAAATAAAAAAAATTTACCTGCTCCAATTGCTACAGAACTGGAAGAAACATGATCTTTTTTCTCATATTTCCTTTCTACATAATTTTTCAGAATTAAACCATTACTGGCGCTTAGGATTGATCTAGCGGAAACACTGTTAATGGACTTACAACTGTAACCAGCAAGATATTTAATGAATTCCTAAGAAACCACTAGTTGATTGCCACAAAACAAAATACAACACAGAAAATGATACCCTGGTTTTTTTTTTTTTTTTTTTTTTAATAGCTGGTTTCATGAATAGTGGTTGAGTTTGTCAAATTTCATGAGTGTGAATGTTGTAAAAATGCATTCTTCTTATTATCCTGCTTAGATGATTTACAAATTTTCCAGTGAACTGTCTGGCTGCAATCGTATATTTTCTATTTACATCAACACTAATGCTTATTCTAGAAATTTCCAAAAAATCAGCCTGGCACTTCCAGGCCCATTTCTATTCCTTGTCTTTACAATGGAACTATCTAAAAAGCAGCTGGCACTAGTCATTTGTCTATAGCTGTATTTTGCTCCAGAATCTTCACTTCAGCTTCCCCCTGTGTTTATTTTAAACCTTAAATTTGAAGAGGTGATGAGGAAATAACATTTAACAAGAGCTCCATAAATTTGTGGCTGTGGCTTACCTGGCTACATGAGCTACTGCTGTGGGATTCCGGGTCCGACCAGAGAGGATTAAAGCAGTGGGTGGTGCAGCATCATAGCTCAAAACCTAAAATACACTTCCTTGTGCATTGAATACACAGAGGTATTTTGAAACCAAGTACACATGTCATTAAAGTAAGAGAGTGCCAGCATTATGTGTGCACCTCCAGCTGCACACCACCACATATGTTCTTTGTCAATCCAGGTGCAGACAAGCTGAGCTGATGGGCAGGTGCGAAAGGAAGGATCAGATGCTGGATTGTTGGTTCAGTCCTTTACCAGGTAAATGATTCTGCAAGTTTTGTCTGTACAAACTTAGTTTTGTTATATCTTCTTCCTATTATTCACAAATGCAGAGGTGACGATATGGCCCCTATAATCTCAGTACAAGATTCTGAACTCTTAACTTCTTACCTAGGGCAGCAGTGAGCCACCTTCCATAAGATCTGTATGTAGCCCACTTAGATAAATGAGGAATGTGCCCAGTACTGACACCCCAGATTCTTTGAGATTGTACCTAAATAATGATAACAACAACAAAATGGAAAAGCAGAAGTCCTTTTTTTTTTCCATTCAGGAATAATTTTCAAACCCAGTAGCATTATGTATTAGTCTGTTTTCATTGCTATAACAAAATTCCTGAGACTAGTTACTTTTTTGAAAAAAGAAGATTATTTATCTCCCAGTTTAGAGGTTCAAGGCCATGGTACAGCATCAGCTGGGCTTTGGTGAAGACTGTATGGTAAATGGCATCCTGGCAGGAGTGCTTGAGAGGGATCACATGGCAAGACAGGAAGCCGGGGAGTGGGGTGGGGTCTCAATTGCTGTCTTATAACAAACCATCTGGCAGTAACTAAGGAGGCTCCCAGAAGGACGTGCTAATTCCTTCTGAGGGCATGTGGCCAATGCACTACTTATTTTGTATTAGCCCCACCTCTTGAAGGTTCCATACTACCTCAACATTGCCACATTAGGGACTAAGCTTCCAGTGCATGAAACTTTGGGGAACACACTCAAACCATGTACAAACTACAGCACATTATTTATGAGATTTTTTTCAAAATAAGATATGGTGACCATTTTGTCTGTATTTCCACTGTTTCCCTAATCATCTGTCCCCCAGTGTCACGAGCTTTATCTGTCACAAGCTTCTACACCTTCCCTTACCTCTTTTCCTTCTGTTTCATCTGGCTTTCCTCCTTTACACACTGCCTCCTCCTCTCTGGACTCCCTATGTCATGACTGACTTTAGCTTTGGAAAGAGTCTGAAGAAAAACAACATAAGCTCTCTTATTTTTTTTTCTCTCTATAGGCCCTCCCTTTGGAAGGGCCCTTTCAAAAAGAGGATCTTCTGCCCAGACTCTCTCAAAGCAGTTCGCTTTCTACAGAACTGCCCTCCAAGCCTTCTATGCAACCCTTATAG
The DNA here is from genome assembly GCA_025594165.1 of Tamias sibiricus. NCBI lineage: Eukaryota > Metazoa > Chordata > Mammalia > Rodentia > Sciuridae > Tamias > Tamias sibiricus. Next base: position 29,111,984 of record CM046661.1, read on the forward strand.
CTCCCTGTATCAGTCAGCTTTTCATCACTGTGACCAAAATACCTGACAAGAACAACTTAGAGGGGGAAAATTTATTTTAGCTCATGGTTTCAGAGGATTCAGTCCATGGCTGGCTAGCTCCATTGCCCTAGACCTGAGGTGGGCAGAACATCATGGCAGAAGAGTATGGAAGAGAAAAGCTGGGTAGCTCATGGCAGCCGGGGGAGAGTGTGGGGGGGAGAGGAATGGAGGGAGACAGAGAGGGAGGAAGGTGCTGGGGAGAAGATATAACCTTCTAGGGCACACTCCCAGTCTAGCTATCAATTTTTTTTTTTTTTTTTTTTTGTGGTACACACTCCCAGGGCCACCCAGCCCCTTTTTGTATTTTATTTAGAGACAGGGTCCACTGAGTTGCTAAGTGCCCGCCACTGAGGCTGGCTCTCATCCTCCTGCCTCAGCCTCCCAATGCTGGGATTACTCCATCCAGGCTATATCAATTTAATGGATTACTCCACTGATGAGGTCAGAGGCCTCATGATCCAATCATTGCCTAAAGCCCCATGCCTGAACCTTGGTGCATTGGGGATCATGCTTTCAACACATGAGCTTTTGGGGGGGACATTCTCAATCCAAATCATAATATTACCCAACCACAGTCCTGACCCCCAGAGCCTAGGCCCTAACTCTGGGTTTTTCCCTAGTGTATATAAAATCAGGTTTCCTGAATGAAACAGAAACTTAGCAGATTAGGTTGCTTTCCTCACAATTGACAAATATGGGAAACTGCAACCAATGAACTAATATAGGAAAGAGTTAACTTGGGAGATCAGGTGGTATGGGGGAACAGAAAGTGCCCTGGACTAGTCTCAGAAGACCTGGGCAGCAGTTACAGGTTGTCTAATAAAGGAGGTTGGCAGCTCTACAAATTTAACTAGGAGACAGTAGATTTGCTATTAAGATATTCTTTAAAGTACTTTCCCAGATAATCTTGTAAGTCTACAAAAGAAGTTTCCTGTGGAATGTAACAGAAAGTCAAAATGGAAGGCAAACTAAAATTTTTATGAGGTAGTGTTAAGTAGGGTTAAAATGTACCATGACTCAGAAATGGTGTCGTATTGCACACAAAACTTGGCCATAAAAAGGTGATTCCTAAGTATCAGTAATGTTGACTCCCTGAGCCAGACAGAGAATCAAGTCCTCAGACATGTCCTCTCCATGGCCACACCCCTCAAGAGTGAATTTTAGGAATATAAAAGAAACTCTGGGTTGGATATAACAGCTATGGGGAGGAATCAGAGAAACTGGCACTGATAGTAGAGGGCAACGGCAAGGGCAGGAGGGAGGAAGGTGGTGGACACAGGCAGGGGACCAACAGGGAAGCTGCTGTTGGGGTCACGTCCAGTTGTGGGATGGCGTTCTGCGTCCAACTAGTTCCATCCATTATCTTTTCTAAAAAAAATTTATATAAAATACAAGTCTATTCAGCTAATATTTCTAGAGCCTGGTGATTAATGGGCTGCATGTTAGTGGGCCTTGCTGCATCATAACATGGTGGAAGGCACCCCATGGCAAGAGAGCAAGAGCCTGTTAGCCAGTGTCCCTTCCTCCTCCTCCTTCCCTTCCTAGATGTCCTCCTCCTCTTCTGTCACCTTTCCTCCTGATGCAGCTCCTCCACCACCTCCTCCTCTTCTCCTCCCTCCTCCTTTTCTACCTCCTCCGCTCCTTCTCCACATCCTCCTCTTCTTCTCCCTCCTCCTCCTATTCCTCCTTCACCTCCTTCTTTCCTCCTTTCCTCTCTTCTCCTTCTCTACTCCTTCTCTTCCTCCTTTTTCTCCACCTCTTTCTCTCCTTCCCCCTTCTCCTCATTTTCCTCTTCTTTTTCTTCTCCTTCTTTTGATTTTAAAACAATTGACACATAATAATTGTACATATTTATGGGTCCATGTAATAATTGGATACATATATACAATGGATAATGATCAAATCAGGGTAGTTAGCATTTCTTCTCCTTAAACGTTTGTCATTGTATTTTGTGGGGGAAGTTTCAAAGTTCTCTCTTCAAGGCCTTTTTTTTTTTTTTTTTTTTTTTTTTAATTCAGTGTTGTATATATAACAATAGCATTCATTACATTTCATATTACATATATAGAGCACCTTTAACATTACACTATTTGAATACAAAGAATATTCATACTATTCAAGTCTTCACTCATGCGTTTAAGATATTGAAATCCATCTCACTCTATCATCTTTTTTCCCCCTTCATACTCCCTTGTTCCCTCCCTCCCCATTGACCTTTCTAGAGTTCTTTACTCCTCCTATGTTCCCTAACCCAACCCCACTATGAATCAGCCTACTTATATTAGAGAAAACATTCAGCATTTGGATTTTTTGGATTGGCTAACTTCACTTAGCATTATATTCTCCAACTTCATCCATTTACCTGCGAATGCCATGATTTTATTCTCTTATTGCTGAGTAATACTCCATTGTGTATACATACCACATTTTCTTTATCCACTCATCTACTGAGGGGCATCTAGGTTGGTTCCACAACCTAGCTATTGTGAATTGAGCTGCTATAAACATTGATGTGGTTGTGTCCCTGTAGTATGCTGTTTTTAAGTCCTTTGGGGATAGACCAAGGAGTGGGATGGCTGGGTCATAAGGTGGATCCATTCCCACTTTTCCAAGGAATCTCCATACTGCTTTCCATAATGGCTGCACCATTTTGCAGTCCCACCAGCAATGTATGAGTGTGCCTTTTTCCCACATCCTCTCCAACATTTATTATTGTTTGTATTCTTAATAGCTGCCATTCTGACTGGAGTGAAATTAAATCTTAGAGTAGTTTTGATTTGCATTTCTCTAATAGCCAGAGATGTTGAACATTTTTTCATGTATTTGTTGATTGATTGTATATCTTCTTCTGAGAAGTGTCTGTTCAGTTCCTTGGCCCACTTATTGATTGGGTTATTTGTTTTTTTGGTGTTAAGATTTTTGAGTTCTTTGTATATTCTAGAGATTAGTGCTCTATCTGAAGTGCATGTGGTAAAAATTTGTTCCCAATTAGTTGGTTCTAAGGCCTTTTTATAATACATTTTTTAAATAAACTACATTCTATGTGCTGTAAAACATAACTTCTCCCTCCTATGTAACTATTTTTTGGTGCCCCTTATCCAAGGTTCTTCTCTCTCTCTCCTCACTACCCTTCCCAACTTCTAGTGATTGCTATTCTATTCACTACTTCTATGAAATCTACTCTTTTAGTTTCCTATGCATGAGAACATGCAGTATTTGTCTTCCCATGCCTGGCTTATTTCACTTAACATGATGTCTTCTAGTTCCATCCATTTTACTACAAATGACAGAATTTCATGGCTGTATTGTATTTTTGGTTGAATAATATTCCATGGTGCACACACACCTATTTTTTTTAATCTGTTCACTTGTTGATGGACACCACAGTTAGTTCCATACTTTGACTATTGAGAACAGTGCCACAGAAAACACAGGAGTGTAAGTCTCCTCAATACACTGATTTCAGTTTCCTTAGGAATGTATCTGGCATCCTTTACAGAAATAGAAAAAACAGTCTTTAAATTCATAGGGAAGACTACAAATAGTTGAAGCAATCCTGTCCTTAAAACACACTGAAAAGCTATAACAACCCAACAGCATGGAACTGGCATAAAAACAGACACAGACCAATACAGCAAAATATAGAACACAGAAATAAAGTCATGTGCCTGAAACCAACTGATTTTTGACAAAAACATCAAAAACATATTTTGTAGGAAATGATAGTCTCTTCAATAAGTGGTGCTGGGAAAACTGGATATCCATATGCTAAAGAAGGAAACTAGATCTCTTATCTTTCACCATATATAAAAAAACAACTCAAATAGATCAAGACCTAAGTGTAAGACTCGAAACTTTGAAATTAGTAGAAGAAAACATAGGGGAAAGACTCCAAGATGTTGGTATAGGCAATATATTTTTGGATAAAACCCTTGAAAGCAGAGGCAACTGTTGCTGCCTGAAGCGATGGCCGCTTGGAGCAACGGAGCCGCGGGAAGAAGTTCAGAGGCAAACTGGAGACAAACAGCTTTTTATTCTGATAACTTTTCTCTCTGGTTCTAACAACGACTAACACGCGCCACACGCACCACCAAAATGGCTCTGACCCGATCAGCAATCTCGGCCAAGTCACTCGAGATCCCGGGCCAAGTCCTGTGAGACTACGGAAGGCGACAATGCCCAAATCCTTATGGCCCATAGTCGACTGCAATTTAAGCCATCTCCCCAAACAGGGCTCCTGCATTTCCCCCCTTTTGTTTTAAAAGAGGGGATGCTCTAGGACGTCTATGTGCAACCAACATTCTTACCCGTCATCGGATAATCAAGGCTGTGCCCTTGACTCCTGTCTTAGGTTGATATGTCGGCCACATGACATATCAACTGTGCGACTGTGCCTGTCTTAGTTTGTTCCCCCTGGGGATCTTACCCGTCATTGGCTAACCAGCCATCCAATGGAGCCCTTTAGGATCGACTGTGTATGATGACTAACAGCCGTCCAATTGTGAGGAGATGTTGCGGCTTTAAGGCGACAAGCCTTTTGGTGATGAGCCAAATTGCATAGCATATCAAATTGTTTAAACAAATCAGCTGCCCTAAGTTCCATCAAGTAACACACTGAATTCTCTAGACAAATACCCGCAAGGCATTGTCCCGTAAAGTCCCAAACAATGAAAGATCAAAATGTCCATTTGTTATAACACGTTGATGTAGGAGGCCCCATGCATGTAGAACAGAGGCCACACTGTTGGTGAGGTTGTTTGATGCTTGAGCAGCAGGGATGCTTGCGGCGACCGCGATCCCTACAGCTGTAGCAGCAGACTTTTTTTTTATGTCTAGACAATGCCACCGGCAAATCTTCAGGGCCCGCTAGCTAGAAACTCAAGCATCAATTATTAAAGGAAAGGCAGTGCTATTGCAGCACTGAGTCAAGTGGCGAGTTGTCAAATTACAAAATTGAATAATTAGATTAGAAAATTAAAGTTGATTTTTGTTCACACACATCGCTGGTTGAGCTTCTACAAACATAAGTTGGAAAAATATCATATTTAGAACAAAACAAAGACAGACTGAGGGTAATTACTGCATTTAAGATAGATTAAAGAAAAGGTAAAGGCACTTTGGAGAAATAATTTGTTAGCTGGAACCCTTGAGTCTCTGTATACAGAGCAATCTTTTACCTGTTGAGATAATTGAAATTAATGAGCTATTAAACAAATGAAGTTAATAACAAATAAACAATCTTATGTCAAAACACTAAAATATCAGGTTACATAGCACTAGTCATATTGTTTGCTAAAGAGAAGTCCCAGGGACACCTATAAATCAAAATTGAAAGTACCTTCATTTATAAAATTATTTACTCTTAATTGAGTACTCTTAACCTAAAATGAATTAAAGTTATTTGGATCCATATATATATATATATTTTTTTTTTCATAAGCGCTTTGTTATTTGTGACGTCACACTGGACAGACGCACAAACATACAAACATATATTTGTGACGTCACATTAACATGAAATGTAGACAAATGTACAGACATAAAGACATGTATAAAAAGAAAAAAAAAAATAGAATTGTGTGCACACTAAAGAGAGATCTCCTCATCCCGGCCGGGAAGAATGACACTTAAGTTGTGAAATATTTTGAAGGACTCTTTTGAGGGAATCATTCTATACCTTCATCTTGGTCCTCTTGATTTTGTACCTTTTTTATTAATCTTGATTCTTCAACAACTTCATCTTGATCATTTTGATGTGGTACCTGTTTTATCAATCTAGATGGTATCCATATTGGAGAGGATTTGTGTTTTGGAAAAACACAAACAGATCCTCTTCCCCAAATTAATACTGGATCTGGACCCTTCCATGTACCTGAAAGAACATCCTTCCAGTAAACCAAAGGTTTATGTTGTTGGTGTGGATTCCAATGTCTGTCTCTAGCAGAATAACCATTAGAGTCTAAAGTTAAAAAATTTAAGGTAAACAGGGCAACTGCCAATCTGTCCTTAGGACTTTTCCAATTTCCTTCTTTTTGTTTTAATAACATAATTTTCAGTGTGTGGTTTGCTCTTTCAATAATGCCCTGACCCTGAGGATTGTATGGGATGCCTGTTTTATGGGATATATTGAATTTTGCGCAAAACTGTTTGAAAGATGAGGACGTATATGCGGGGCCATTATCTGTTTTAAGCATTTTGGGGATGCCCAATGCAGCAAAAGCTTGCAAACAATGAGATGTAACATCTTTAACTTTTTCTCCAGAATGTAAGGAAGCAAAAATCATGCCTGAGCATGTATCTATGGTCACATGAATAAATCGCAATTTTCCAAAACTTGGCTCATGAGTAACATCCATCTGCCACAAATGATTGGGCATTAATCCTCTAGGGTTAACGCTGAAATGAGGATTGGGCAAATGTGTCATACAAGATTTACAATCTTTTACAATTGTTCTGGCTTGCTCCTTTGTGATTTTAAACCTACGTTGCAAAGTGGTGCTGTTGACATGAAACTGGGAGTGAAATAAAGTAGCTTGTTGTAGCACTGAAAGTATAAATATTGTTTTTGTAAGTTCATCAGCCTTTTGATTACCTTCATGGAGGGGACCAGGCAAATTAGTATGTGCTCTAATATGGCCTACGAATAGAGGTTCTTTTCTTGCCCACAAAAGTTTTTGTATTTGATAAAACAATTTAAAGGCTGGAGTATGAGGTGCTATTGGTCCTGCTAACTCTAATTTTGGGACGGCTTGTACAATATAGTGGCTATCTGAAAAAATGTTTACGGGCTGGTCCCTAAAATTTTCCAGAGCTCTTACCACAGCTTCCAATTCCACTAGTTGAGCTGATTTGTGTGCAGTTATGTAAGTCATATTTTCTTTTTTAGTGACTACTGTAGCAGTACCATTTGAGGACCCATCTGTAAATACATTAAATGCCTTAGGAATAGGTTGATTTTTTATTACCTGTGGAAATATAATAGGATGATTAATACAAAAAGATAATATAGGGGACTTAGGAAGATGATTATCAAAATTTGCAGAAGTAGAGCATTTAGCTATAGCCCAATCATTATCATTGAAGCACAAATATTCAATCTGTGATGATGAATAGGGAGTAATAATAGTAGCAGGGTGAATGCCAAATATTTTAGTAGAAGTCTTAAGTCCTTGAAGAATAAGTTTAGCCACCATAGAGGTATAAGACTCAATTATACTTTTAGGAGAGACGGGCAAATGTATCCATAATAAAGGCCCTTGTTGCCAAAATACTCCTGTGGGTGTATATTGTGAAGAAATAATAATCAACATCAGCGGTTGAGTTAAATCAAATCTATCACAGTGAGCTCCTTCAATGGCATTTTCTACTAACTTTAAAGCTTTCCTACCATCAGGAGTCAATGTTCGCGGTGAAGATGGATCAGGGTCTCCACGAAGGATGTCAAATAAAGGTTTTAGTTGGCCAGTAGTGAGGTTTAGTGTAGGGTGAAGCCAATTAATGTCTCCCAGTAGTTTTTGGAAATCATTGAGGGTGGTCAAATGTTCTTTATTTATTAAAATTTTTGGGGGTCTAACAAAAGTATCCATGATTTTAAATCCTAAATATAATATGGGAGATCTGGTTTGAACTTTTTCTTCTGCTATATATAATCCGTATTTTTTTAAATTTTCTACCACATCACTGAATATATTAAATAAGATTGTTTGATTAGGGTGGGCCAGTAAAATATCATCCATGTAATGTAGACACATGAGGTTTGGATATTTATTTTTAATGGGTTGGATAGCCTTGTCCAAATATATTTGGCATATGGTGGGGCTATTAGCCATTCCCTGCGGCAAAACCTTCCATTGATATCTCTGATCAGGGCCATTATTATTAATAGAAGGAACTGAAAAAGCAAACCTGGGGGCATCCAGAGGATGTAGGGGAATAGAAAAGAAGCAATCCTTTATATCAAGAGTAATAAGATGGAAATTTTTTGGAATAGCTACAGGACTAGGAAGTCCAGGTTGAGTAGGGCCCATAACTTGCATGGTTTTATTGATTTGTCTAAGATCATGTAACAATCGCCATTTTCCTGACTTTTTCTTGATCACAAATATGGGGGAATTCCAGGGAGAGGTGGAAGGTTCTATATGTCCTGCTTCTAATTGTTCCTGAACTAGTAGGTGGGCCGCTTGTAATTTCTCTTTAGATAGGGGCCACTGAGGGACCCACACTGGCTTATCAGAAAGCCATGGTATTTTCAAAATTATTTTCTCAGTGGCCCCGAAAAAAAAATATCTTTTTCCTTTATGATAATGATTACTTTTAGGGTTAAGATTATTCTGTACTTTTTGATAATGATTTCTTTTATGGTTAAGATTACCCTGTAGATTTTCACATTTAACACCTGCAGGTTTGGTTGCAAGGTGTACTCCCATTTGCTGCAAAATATCTCTTCCCCATAAAGTAACTGGTAGGTTAGGTAAAACATAAGGCTGAAATGTTCCTTTATGGCCTTCATCATCCTCCCATTTTAAAATTACCGCACTTTTTTCTGGGAGGTTATTATATCCCAAGCCTCTTAAACTGGTTGAAGCTTTTTGCAGAGGCCAGTGCTTGGGCCATTGGCGTAAATTAATAATGGAAGAGTCAGCTCCAGTATCTATTAATCCCTCCATTTCTATTCCTTGGATTTTTATTTTACACATAGGCCTCCTTGAACAGTCTTGAACCCATCAAGCCATGGGTCTTGAGTCAGTGGAACAAAATCCTCTATTGTTCCCTTTTTGAGGCATACTCATTTTAAATGAATTATGTAAATTGGGAAGGAGAAGCAACTGAGCAATTCTATCTCCTTGATTAACAGAACTTATACTTTGGGGTGAGCTAAGCATTATTTTTATTTCCCCTTTGTAGTCTGAGTTTATTACACCTGGGGTCACTTGCAAACCTAATAAGCTTTTAGGACTACGCCCGATAATAAGTCCTACAGTCCCTGAGGGAAGAGGTCCCCTGACTCCTGTGGGAATCAGTTGAACCCCCATTTCAGGTGTTAACACTATTCGGGCAGTGGAACAGAGGTCTAATCCTGCATTTCCTCTTGTTCCTCTGGCGAGGGAGTGGATGGGTAGTAGGGATTGTGTTGGGGAAGCATCTGAGTGGATGCTTGAGGATACTCCTCCTCCAATGCCCCGTACATTTGTGGGCCCCGGGGTATTGGGCCCCGTGCCCCGTTTTTTGAATTCCTGAACAAAGGATTTCCATGGATGTCAAATTTTGAATGGCATTTATTGGCCCAATGATTTCCCTTTTTACACCTGGGGCAGCGGCCTGGGGCACGGTATGAGCTTGGTCTTATTTCTCTTTTGCGATTTTGCCTAGAATAGCCTGATTGATTATGATAATTTTGCCTGGAATATCCTGATTGATTATAATGTCTACGTTTAGCCTTTGTGAAATTTCGAGGGGAAGCACCTCTCATTGAGGCTGCAATCACATTTCCTGTGACAAAGGCGTCATTTATATCTTTACATAGTTGTATATATACGGAAAGATCCTTTTTAGTTCTCCATGGCCTGATGGCTGCTTGGCAGCATTTATTAGCATTTTCATATGCTAATTGAACAACTAATGGCATAGCTTGATCAACATCTGCAAACACACTACCTGTAGTTCTCAAAAGTCGATCAGCAAAATCAGCATATGGTTCATCAGGTCCTTGAATCACTTTTGACAAGCTACCTTGTAGATCCCCAGGTCCTTGTACAGTTTTCCATGCCTCTAAGGCAGCTGCGTTTATCTGAGCATATACATCTGGGTCATAATCTTTTTGAGCCTGTAAGTCTGCAAATTGCCCTTCTCCTGTGAGCATGTCTATATTATAGTTTCCAAACCCTGCAGCCGCGTTTCTTTTAGCCGTTTCTATACAAAGTTCTTGGAATTGCGATCGCCAAACCAAGAATTGTCCCCCGCTTAATGCTGCTTTACATAGACTTTTCCAGTCTGAGGGGGTTAAGCTAAAGGTGTTAAGGGACTCCAGCATACTCAACGTGAAAGGAGCTTGGGGCCCATAAGTCATTACTGCCTCTTTGAGATTTTTTATTGTTTTGAAATCTACTGACAGGTGGACCCTCTGTCCATTTTTCCTTTCAAATGCTGGCAGTTCCCAATGTATCTGTGAATTACCCTCAAGAGTGCATAAGCGATCAGAAAGACTTTTTATTTCTGTTTCTAGGGTATGCAAATGCCTAGTAATACCCTTCATATTTTCTGTAATGGATTCCACCCATGGGGGAGTAGAGGACACAAGTGGTTCCTCTACTGGACGGTCCTTTTTCTTGGTCTTTTTTAGTTTCTTTTTCCTCATTTTCTCAGGATCAGTTTTACTAGATTCCTCACCACTGCTAATTTCACTGAGAGCAATATCCTGAGGCCCAGGTTCCATTAAGTGCAAGTATCCTTCAGCTATCTCCAACAACTCCTGAATAGCTCTAATAGCTTGGATTTTTGTCATTTTTGGGACTCTTCTAATACTCTCTTTACTGGTCTTAGTTGGCCCAGTGGAAGCAACGCTTTTTTGATCACTTTCACTTTTTTCTATATCCTCCTCACTGAGAACAGAGTCAGGTATATCAAGGAGTCTTTGCATAGCCTCTATCACTTGGGATTCAGTTATATTCGAACCCATCTTTAGAGACCTTTCAGTTCTTACCTGTCCGCTCCGAAGTTCCCCGTACGGGCCACCACCTGTTGCCGCCTGAAGCGATGGCCGCTTGGAGCAACGGAGCCGCGGGAAGAAGTTCAGAGGCAAACTGGAGACAAACAGTTTTTTATTCTGATAACTTTTCTCTCTGGTTCTAACAACGACTAACACGTGCCACACACACCACCAAAATGGCGCTGACCCGATCAGCAATCTCGGCCAATTCCCGCGAGATCCCGGGCCAAGTCCCGTGAGACTACGGAAGGCGACAATGCCCAAATCCTTATGGCCCATAGTCAACCGCAATTTAAGCCATCTTCCCAAACAGGGCTCCTGCAGGCAACAAAACCAAAAATTGACAAATGCGATTACATCAAACCAGGAAGCATCTTGACAGCAAAGGAAACAATCATCAGAGTGAACCTGCAGAATGGGAGAAAATATTTGCAAACTATCCATTTGAGAAGGGATTGTTATCCAGAAAATACAAGGAACCCAAACAGCTCAACAGAGTAGGGAAACCCCCCCCCCCAACCCCTACAAATAATCCAATTAAAAATGGGTGAATGATCTGATTAGATATTTCTCAAAAGAAGATATACAAATAGCCAACAAGGATATGAAAAAAACAGGCAGCGTCACTAGTCATCAGGAAAATGAAAACCAAAACCACAATATCATCTCCCCCTGATTGGAACAACTAAAATAAGAAAGACAAAAATAGCAAATGCCAGGGAGGATGTGGAAAAGGGGATCCTCTTAAGGCTGTTCATGGGAATGTAAATTAGCACAGTCATTATAGAAAACAGTATGGAGGTTCCTAGAAAACAAAACGAAATGAAACAAAACAAAACAAAAAACTCTAAAAATAGAGTTATATCCTTTTGATATGGGAGTTTTATCAATCTCATCTACATCTATGCCTGTGTATCTCTGTGTCCATCTGTGTTTAGCAGCTGTTAGCAGTCCTACATTATCAGGCACATACAGGGGATAGGAGTGGATCCTGGAGTCAGAGGTGGGAGGGGAGAGACTGGGTAGGCAGATGCTTCTCTGCCTTTTAAAATTCTCTATATTAAGTAGACTTGCTTCTTTTTTCGTTTTTAAATAATTTCCTGTTAAGAACAACCGATTCTTAGAGACTAAGTCAAAATAAAGTGTCTTTAATCTCCCCCCGTAGCTTGAGAGGTATTTGAAATAGTTTTCTTATTTTACAGAATGTGTCGAAGGACAGATTATATGAGAAGGCTAGTCTACCGCTGATATGTGTGAGATGATGATGTGTACATTTCCATGTATTTATGTGCCAAGTAATAGCAAAGCAATTAAGTGCTATTGAGGAAAAATTGTGCATAATTGCTTGGGGGGGTTTTCCTGCATTTTAAAAGGGCTATTAATTTTTTTTTCTTGCAGTGAGTTGTTTTGCTCAGAGACAAAAGCAAGGGTGCACCAGCGTCTAAACCAGAAAAAGATGCTCTGCTTCGGGCTGCTTTGGGGTAACACACAGCCACAAATATCCTTCTGCTAAAACTCCTTGCAGTGTTGAGATCACGCAACCTTTTAGTTTCAAAATATTGCCATTTACCTGGACTTCTGATAATTTTCAAATGCCAGACTTTGTCCTGAACTTGGGAATCTTCTTCTTTTTCTTTTTTCCATTTTCTTTAAAGGCCATCCTTTAGGAGACAAGAACACGGTCAGGGGATGCTGGTTAGCCAGTGACTAAATATTGCAGGGTGCCAATATAAACCTCATCCCACAGCAGGCGTCCCCTGGTGGTAGGTAGCTTTTGGCACTTGACATTTGCTGAAGTCAGAGGCTTTCCTTCCAACTCTCCTTTTTCTTCCATGTGGACATGTGTTGATGATCTAAGGAAAGCGACTGGGTCACAGTAAGTGCTCCACAAATACTACCTGTTCAGTATGTCTCCAGTTTATTGCAGATGTTGGCATCCTTTTAACAGTGAAGTACAATATGTATGAAGGAAAGGGTTATGGAATCCATCAAGAAAATGAGTCTTGGCTATAACTTCAGAAGTAAAACAGGAGGAGAATGGATTAGGTGTGCCATCTGAGAGCATCTCACACGTATCAGCGGTAGACTTTGCCTTAAAAAAAAAAAAAAAAAGACACCTCCCTTGCCTGGTCATTATGTGACTTACTTGAGATCAGGTGCACAAAATCAGTGTCTTTTTCCTGGGCTGATGCATGATTTAGGGAAAGCAGTTGTCTGTCTTAGAAGGAGCTATGATAAGCTAAACACAATTAAATATGTTTATAGAACTGTGGAACCAGTTTAATTTACATAAAATAATTGAAACATTTCTCAGACACAGAGCTGGGTAGTGAAAAATCCAGCACTGTTCTGGCCAAACCAAAAGAAAACCAAATAAAGGATCAGAATTTTTTTTTCCCTTCACAAAATAAAGAAATAGAGAAGACAAACTTATGTGTTGGTAATGATATTTGGTAATTCAAATAAAATAAGATTTCTATTTTCACTTAGTTCCATTACCATATATTTTTGTGAAGTGAATTTTGGGTTGGTTTTCTACATTTTGTCCAAGATCAGCAAACTTATTTTTCCAAGGACCACATGGAATCAGGTAATGTCAAAACAGAAAATTCAGAAATGAGAAGAGAGGGTTATTTCGAGGCAAAGAAGAGGTTGGATGCAAGGCCCGCATGAGTCACTTGGGTCACAATCATGATAACAATCTGGTGACAGTGGATGATAATGGTAGTCAACATGACTGGAGGGCTTACTGTGGACCCCAGAGGCTGTGTTGAGCACATTTGCTACAATCTCTGCTTTCCTTTCCCTAATAATCTATGTACTATTTCAAATCCCCATTTGAAAGTGGAAAAGTGAATCACAGTTAAGAACATTGTTGTTTAACTATTGAGAGGTGGACCAGGAGGATTTTGTCTGTGGTTCCCAGTGAGCAGCAGGCACTTAGCATCTCTAAGATGTGTCCTTGTGTCCCTTTTACTAATAGCCATCACTAGGGTCAGTCTGGATTTGCTCATTGTCTTTATAGTTGCACATTATTTTCCTGCCCCACGGTCCTGGAATACTGTTTTAGAGTGGGGTTTCTCAACCATGACACTATGGACATCTTGGGATGGATCATTCTTTGCTGTAGGGGTGCTGTTCTGGGTTTGTGGGTGACAAGCAGCATCCCTGGCCTCAACATACTAGACGCCAGTAGCACCTCTCAATTGTAATGACCAAAAATGTCCCCAGGTGAGGACAGGGCAAAATGTTTTACCGAGGTACAAAATAGCCCCTGGCTGAGGCATCTTTAGAAAAGCTTCTAAACGAATCAAAAAAATGTCACATGCAGATTAATTATAGAATCATCTTGTATTACCCAGGTATTGGTCATCTAGTATAGTGATCATCATAAAACTTGTGAGCACTAGTGACACTGTCCTTTCTCCTCCCTCCTGAAATTGTGGCACCTGGAGGCACTTTTTAATTTGTAATAGTAACACTTGTTGTGGACACAGACACTCTTACACATTGTGCACGGGTGGTCCGTTAATTCTCTAGGGCTGCAATAACAAATTACAACAAACCTGGAGGACATAAACCAATTTATCCTCTCATACATTTGGAGACTAAAGCCTGAAATCAAGGTGTAGCCATGGCTGAGTCCCTTGACTCAGACTTGGGTGGGATCACTCCTTGATTCTTCCCAGCTTCTGGGGCTGCTGGGAAGCTCTGGCATTCCTCGGCTTGAGACATGTCACTTCGATCTCTTTCTCTGTAGTTATATCATGGCGTCTCCCTGTGTGTGTCTGTCTGTCTCCACTTTCCTCTCTTCTATGGACATCAGTCATTGGATTAGGGCACAGTCTGATCTAGTATGGCTCACTGTAACTTGATGACATCGGCATAGACCCTATTTCCAAATGAGGTCACATCATGGGTACCAGAAATTAGCATTTGAACATCTCTTTTGGGGAACACAGTTCTACCTATTGCCTGAATAAATGTGAAGAGGATGCTAGGAGGCAGAACGGAAGCTGTGTTGCTTTTATTTCATATCACCTTTTCCTTGCCTATCTCTTAAAAGGCCATCTGTCATTGGGATTGAGGGCACATTCAGTTAATCCAGGATAATCTTTTCATCTCCAGGTCCTTAATTTTAGTATATCTACTTTTCAAGGAAGCTAACAGGTCCGAGGATTAGGAAATGGACATATCCTTTGAGGGCTACCATTTAACCCACTATAGAGGTGATGGAATTGAAAGGTAGATAAACTCTCAGGGTAGATTTTCATCTGTTTGAAATGATTTGGGTATAATTTTGTCTGAAGTGGGGTCAGTTAGATAACTCTTCAAGTCATTTCTAATTAATTTAACTGTATAATTTTGTAGTCATGTCAGTGTTTGGGTTTCCAAGACCTTGGCTAAAGAGGACAAAAACATTCTAGGCAAATCTACCATGAGTTAAGAGATTCTATTTTTGGCATGTTTAAATTCACAAAAATGATCTGTTCAGAAGGACGATATATATTCTTGCTCAACTTCTGAAAAAGAAATATTTTTTAAAAATGCTTAGTAATTTATTAAATGATTTAAATCTCAAAGGTGGGCCAGTTTATAGCTAGGACTGATATTTATTTAGCATTAATATTCTCAGGTCACTTGTGCCATGTAGGTCAGACCTGGATGGTTAGAAGATTTAAAAGATGTGATAGATACTAAAACAACCCAGAAACCATAGTGGATGCCCACATAGCATTGAATATATAAAGGATCCTTGTGTAAACTACCTTTTCCCTCTACTTCCAAATCCACTCTCCATTGTTCATTCTCTGGTCTGGATTGCATCTATGACTCCTTTATCCTCAGACTTATGAGGGGGTGATAGCAGTGGAATGCATCAGCATTAGACTGGAAGGCAGGAGGAATTGAGATCACAGCATTTATTCCCTGCACTACTTCCTACCCTGATTTTGCATGTTGGCATATTCTTCTGTCCAGTCCTATAGCTCCTGTCAGGTGGCTCCCTTCATACAGCTGCTCCTCCAGTCTTCCCTTGCCCAGGCTCGGGGTCTGCCGTTGTTAGCCATAGCAATGGCGCCATCTTTGTTGGCTTCTCCCAAGCATTTCCACCCTTATGTTACTATCTCCTTAGCCAGTTGCCCTCTATTCTCTCTGCCAGACCCTGATGGATTATAATACTAAACACAGCAATAGTTTGTTTAGAAATAATGTCAGTGCTTGCCTGTTTAAATTATAGGGAAAAAAAAAATCCATGTTTCAGATTCATAGTTTTCCTATCTCTTAAATGAGCAGATGAAGTTTCTGACAGGTTGGCTCTGGGCCACATCAATTGGAGACATGCAGTCTCCTCCTGTTTAGTCTTTTGGATTGATTTTAGTGAAGCAGCACTGGCCTTTGTGAAGAACAGTCTTTCCTTTCAGGAACAATTCATGTTTGCATCTGTCTTGTATTTTGCTTATGAAATCTTATTTGCCCACCTCTGCAGCAGAGCACAGGTGAGGAAATTGGCCTCTTTGCAATTTGGAACCACACCATTTAGAGCCTATAAATCATTCAACGAAATGGAAAGAACTTGCATTTCTGGGTAGGTCCATAGTAATCTTATCCACTTAGGGTACCATTAAGCAACTCTCCATGGTAATGTGTCATCAAAGCTGGGGCTCTGGGGCTCCTTCAAGGTCTTTAAGAATGGACAAAGCTCCTTAGGTACCAGGGTGGAGCTACAACTGACCCCATTTACTGGAGCCTCTCCAGAAGAAGTCCTGGGAGCATGAAAGAAGGAAAACTTTACTGATGGAAAGTCAGTGATGATAAATATTCACGTTCTTCTTTCTTCCCTAATTTTAAAGGGGAGGAATGGGGCTGGGAGAAAGGAACTCCGGAAGGAGAAAAGACATTACAGGTCCTCAAGAATGAAGATAGCGTGGTAGGGCAGTGATTTCTAAAGTTTTATGGGCTTGTGAAACCTGGTTGTAGATTTTTGAAATCCTTGGTTTTATGGCAGTTTCTGGGTTTGGCGGGGGCGGGGGGGGGGGCTTGGAATGTACCCTCTTTCCTCTCTCTTCCTTCTCAAAGTCTGTTTGGCTCTCTGGATAATAGCATGCTTGTCAGGACCTGTTGGGAAAGACATAGGAGCTGTCTGTTAAGGCTCAAGGAGAATCCTTCCCTCCTGGGTGTCCAGCCAGCTCACCAGAGGAGGAAAGGAAGCAGAGCTGGAGGGCACTGCCTGCTGGTGGGAGCTGGGCTATTTCAGGAAGCAAGGAGGGCAAATGAGGTTAGAGTCAGATTCCATCAACAAAGGAGTCTCCGAGTTCCTGAAGGCATAAAAGTCACATAGGAGGATGGATCCCAATCTTAGCAGTCCAAGTATTGCATAATCTAAAAGTATCTTTGCCAACCATACCTTCCAACTGCGTGTATTTAGTGCTAGAGAAACTTAACCAAGAAATGGAACACTTATAAAAGTACTCTGGTGGAGAGTATTCTGGAGGAGAACATGCAGTTATTCATTATATTAGTTCTTTTGAGTGGCTATAACATAATACCATAGACAGGGTATCTTATAAACAAATGAAATATCTCTCACTGTTCAAGAAACTGGGAAGTCCAAGATCAAGGTGTCAGTATACTTAGTGTCTGTGAAGGGCTTCCTTCCTCATAGCAGAATCTTCTTGTTATGTCCTTCCTTATGGGGTGGATGGGGTGACGGTATCTCTCTCTGAAGGGCACTAATCCTAATCAATTATGGAGGCTCTGCCTCCATAATTGTATCGCTTCCCAGAGCCTTTTTTCTTAATTCATCACATGTTAGCTTTCAACATGTGAATTTTGGGGGACATACATATTCAGACCATATTATCAATTTACAACACTTCCATTTATTTGGATGTGACCTAAGGACACTTCGTACTGTCATGTCAGTTACTTCTTTAGCACTTTACAGAGAGCCACTCTCCTGGGGTACAAAAGTCATAGCACCTGGGGGATGAAGCATTATCTGGAATAAAATTGGTTTAGTGAGCATTTCCATACACATATGCATTAATTTTGACTGGAGAGAAGTTAAGTGACTTGGAGACAGAACTATTTGATGATACTTGAATCAGACACAGAAACGAGCCCATTTTTCCAAAAAAAACTGAGTTTCTCCTCTTAGCTGAAATTTTCAGAATCTGGAGCATTGTTGCATCTCTTTATGAATTAGGGCTCAAAAGTCTTAGGGTGGGATGATTATCCTTTTTTGGGGGGGGCATTTTTTTTAAAATTTATTTTTTATTCTAAGTTGTTACAAATACAGCAGAATGCATTACATTTCATATTATACTCATACAACACATTTTTATGTATCTCTGGTTGTATACAAAGTATATTCACACCATTTGTGTCTTCATACATGCACTTAGCATAATGATATCCATCTCATTAGAGATGAAAAACTGAGGCTCAGAGATATTAACTGAAACCAGAGATTTGTAAAAATGTGCTCTATATGTGTAATATGAAATGTAATGCATTCTGCTGTCATTTATAACATCTTAGAATAAAAAAAAAAAAGAGTTTGGCTTTGGCCAAGGAGAGGTCTGCACTTTCCTTGTGTTTCTGGAAGGTAATCCATGTAATACTTAATAGTAATGTCTTTGTAGAGGGCACTGTCCATCCTTGGCAATCATAGGGTAAAACTGGTCACACCAGAAATGCCAACTATGTGATTTTAGGGTTGGGCCTTTGTATCATGTATCTGCCAACCTGAGGCTGAGTTTCTACTATGTAGTCAATCAATCAGTCATGCCTATCTAATGGAGCCCTAATAAAAATTCTGCACGTGGAGACTTGGGTCAACTTGCTTGGTTGGCAATACTCTATGTATACAGTCATATATATCAACATTGAGAAGGTACCATATCCTGAGACATTTGGAACCTTCTGTGTCCTTGCTGTATAATAAACCATAACCATGAATATGATAGCTTTCAGTGAGTACCATGAGTCCTGCTAGTGAATTAGAAAATGTGAGCATGGTTTTGTGAGCCCCCTGAACTTGAACTGAAGGTGATTTAGTGTGAACTTTCCCTTTTAGATTTGTAATTGGACTTTTTAACCCCTTGCAGTTGGTGTCAGAGTTGAGCAGACCTGGCATTCTGGAGGAGTGTGCCCTTGAATATTGCAGTCTAGCAAACTTTGGGTAAATAACCTGTTCCAAGTCACCAGAGCCACAGACAGAGCCAGAAATGAGGCTTGGATGATTATAACAGTCTATGTAAGTACTGTTCATAACACAGAATGCTCTTAATCATTTGCTCCAGTGTACACTATCAAGAATGTCCCAACTATGCAGACCTTTCTGAGGCATCTTTTAGGAGAAACACAGGCAATCGTAGCACCTAGAAAGTAGGATGTGAACAACAGAAGGAAATACAGAGGGGTCAGTCCACCAGCAGGCAAAGCAGCAGGACCAAGCAGGAGTAAATGGGAGATTCTGGGATTGGACCAGTTGGCTTGTGGTGGCGGGCAGGGTACTGCTTCTCAAGCTGTAACCTACACATGTGCTGGCAGGCCCAGCTTAGTGAAGCTGACGTGCCTAAGCCTCTCTAGCATTTCTTCCAGGAGCTCTTGGGTTCAGAAACGGCAATCAGATACCCCAGCTTTGGATTACACCCATATCCATAGGTCTCTGGGCGATTCCAACCCAGTGGGATGAATTATGAGATTAAAGTGCCACACCTATCCTCTCTGCATGGGTCCTACATTGTTGCTGGTTCTCTCATGAAATTTCAAAATTCCAGTAAAAGGAGTAGAGCTGCGGTGGTAACAGTGTTCACCTCAAAGTTGATGTTAGATGTGCTACAGCACAGCGAAGCACTCATTTTCCACAAGTTTACATTCCAAATTGCCCAGGAGCACCGAGAAGTTCTGCGCTCGGTAGGTCACACCATGCTCCTCTTCAAAGAGAACAGCAGAAACAATTTTAATCTTCCATAAAATCTGCTCTAACATTAAGAATTTTTCATAAGTTGTCAGTTTAACCATTTTGACTAACTTAGTTTAGCTGGGTGCAGTGGTGCCCACCTATAATCCCTGCTACTCAGGAGGCTGAGGCAGGAGGATTGCAAGTTTGAGGCCATCCTCAGCAACTTTGAGAGGTTCTAAGCAACTTAGTGAGAACTGTCTCAAAATAAAAAAGGGCCAGGATGTAGCTCAGTGGTAAAGCACCAATGTATTCAATTCCCGTACCAAAAAAAAAAAAAAAAAAAAAAAAAAAAAAGAGTCAGTTTAGCCCAATGTTTGCTCTGTTAAAAGCAAACATTTGAATTAATTTACTACATTAGCAGGTAAAGGATGTTTGGAAACTGTCAAAGGGCAGTGTGTATGGTCATGGGGGTTGGGTGATCATTGGTGCCCACTACATACTCTGCACTTTCCCTGCTGCATTTAATCCACATAATAGCCTGTTACTATGTATAATTATTCCTGCTTTATAGATAACAAAACTGTGGCTTAGGGCGGTCAGGTCATTTGCCCAAGGCTATAAAAAATATGGCAGAGATAGCACTGAAGTCCAGACCTTTCTGCTACCACATCTTGATCTTCCCATTATTCCATACTATCTATCCATTGTAAATATAATTAAGAAATATGTTTCACCATCATACTATATCAGGGCACTACTAATTTAAGAATCTAAGTAAAAAATTCTGAGATATGATCTAAATTTTACTTGTGATTTTTGTGTGTGTGTGTGTATTTTATTTTTAATAAGTCAGTTTTTTTTTCCTGATCATTTGAATGCCTAGGACTCAAATAAATTTAATAAGTATTGACTAAATATGATTTGTCCAGCCATTCCTTCTCCTTAGACAAAATATGGATCATATAATCGATATTTGGTGAATTTTATAATCAATGTCTTTTCATTTTTGTAGGAAAAATTCCAATTTATAAACTGCAGTGGTTCACTTGTGATTCCTTTGTCTGTTACAGAGTTTGCACTCAGATTTGTGTTGCATTTTCTTTCAAATGTCAACAGATTACAATATGCTCCAGGTTTCACTGTGAGATGGGTTCTGCTCTATGATGTTGGTTACATAGTAATAACTATTAACCTAGACTGGCTTGCTAGATTTAGTTTCCTTAACCTCCACTTCACAACCTCACTTAACCCTTTCTTCACTGGGTTATGCCTACTGCCTGGTATCTTCATATTGTTCTTAGGTCCAAAAGGGGTGTCCTTTTCTCAGGAGATGGAGACCCTTGTCTGTTTGCTGTATGTCTCAGGGACTGCTCCAGGTTCCAGAGCTCCAACACTGAATACAACAGAGCACATCCTGCCCTTCCTTCTACTGACACCCCTTCACTCTCAAAATTCCTGTTCTTGAGTACGTATCTTGGTTGGGCATGAGGTAACTTGATGATCAGATCACAGTGTGCTGAGGTAGGATAAGATTGAAAAAAAAAAACCATGAAATTTATTAATCTAAGTATCTTTCTGAATGATTTAAGAGCTATGTATCTAAGTTTTCCCTTCTTGTAAAATGGATTCTTTTAATGTACAAATATGAATTACCAGTGATTAGGGAAATGAGGTGAAGCCCTTGTGAAGGGGATCAGTTTCCTTGTTTTTACACAACATCAGGACACAGCAGGAAGGTGTCATCTGTGTACCAAGAAGGGAGCTCTTGCCAGACACCAAATCTGCCAGTGCCTTGATCTTGGACTTCCCAGTCTTTAACTCTGTGAGAAATATATTTCTTTTGTTTATAAACGACCTAGTCTAAGGTATTTTTTAATTACATAGTACCCCAAAGAAGCTAAATCACCAATCAACAGAAGTCATGGTTAAGGGGGAAAAAAATCACCGAATGAGAAATAGAAGAAGGAAGTTGTAATTACCAACAGGCTCCCTCCTCCAAGTTTCTAAGTTTTAATAATTTCAATCTCTTCCCTTTGTTCCCCTTAGTCTAGAGATCATACCTGTTCCTGCAGTGGCTACTGAGATTAACATAAATGTTATGGTTTATAGTGATAAGACCCTCTGTGGATGTGTAGCTGCCTCCATGGTATTGCTCAATAGGCTTTGTGGTCACAATATTGTTCAAGACAGGAAACAGGGAAATACAAGTGAATTTTTATGGCATCATGTCTGGAAAGCATTTAATTCAGGGTCCACTGGTCACATAACTTCTGGTGGGGAGCTGTGTTAAAACACCATGCACAGGCAACTGACTGGGTTGTAAAATCCCCATCACCCATGATGTTAATCAATGAAGCATTTGGTTCAAAGTTGGAAGGCTTCTCAGCTTATTCCTCTCATCAGTACTTAGATTTCAGCAGCAAAGCTGTGGTATTAGCAGAGGAAAGAGTCCAGAGCCCTGGATCAACCATTCAGTGGAGGAGCTCTCAAACACAGGAGTATGGAAGTGTTGAGGACATAAAGCTCTAAAAATGTTAGTAGTTACTTAGAGAGGCAGAACCAGGCGAGGAGTCAGGAGGGTCTGTCCTCAAGTCCCTGCTAAAGACCTTGCTGTGTTGCCTGGGGACTGGCTTCACCCTTTGTCCTTCTTGACCTTGCTGGTTGCATCAAACCCACTCTGCCCTGTTGGTTCCTAGAACATGCGAGACTCCTTGTCTCTGGAGGACATCTGAGGCTGTTGTTTCCTCTGGCCAGAAACAGGCTCTGCCTTCTGCCACCCACCTCTCATCTTCTCATGGTGGTTTTCCTTGTCCTTTAAATTTCAGTTTTATATTTCTTTCCCAGAGAGGATGCCTTGCCTGGCACAAAATGGAGGCATTTGATAAATATTTATAGAATGAGTAAATGAAAATGATTTGTGGTGACTGAAAGAGGTTAGGTATATCAAGAATGTAACAAGATGTCTGATGAGCAGTAGGGGCTCCTGAATTATTAGTTTTCCTTACTGCAATGTCCGGAGTGGTTCTGAAAGTCTTTAACCACAAATAAAAAGTCAGCTTTGGTTATAATCCCAGTACACATCAGCCATTTAAAAGCTTTCCAGTATGTTTGGAAGGATTACTATGTTTTAAAACAAATCCATACATGTATAAGAGTGAAAGAGAGAGAGAGAGAGAGAGAGAGAGAGAGAGAGAAAAATCTTTCATATCTCTGGAGAGTCTTCATCATCTCTCTTTTTTTTTTTTTGGTACCTGGGATTGAACTCAGGGGCACTCGACCACTGAGCCACATCCCCAGCCCTTTTTTTTTGTATTTTATTAGAGACAGGGTCTCACTGAGTTGCTCAGTGCCTTGCCATTGCTGAGGATGGCTTTGAACTCGCAATCCTCCTGCCTCAGCCTCCCAAGTGCTGGGATTACAGGCGTGCGCCACCACGCCAGGCTTCATCATCTCTTTTAACAGAGATTTCCTTTGTATTACCGTGCTTGGAGTTCTCTGAGCTTCTTTTGTGGCCTTCCATCTTTCACTAATATTGAAAAATTCTTGGCCATTATCTTTTTTAAAAAAAAATTATTTTTTTAGTTGTAGTTGAACACAATAACTTTATTTTATTTATTTATTTTTATGTGGTGCTGAGGATGGAACCCAGGGCCTTGCACGTGCTAGGCGAGCACGATACCTACCGCTGAGCCACAACCCAGCCCTGGCCATTATCTTTTCAAATAGTTCTTCTGCCCTGATATTCTCTTTCTCTTCAGGGGCTCCAATTACCTGCGTACTCTCTCCCTGCTCCCCCCCCCCTGTTATTTGATATTGTCCCATGACCTTAAATACTCTTTTTCTTTTAATTTCTTCTTCTTTTTTTCCCCCCCCTCTTTGTGTTTTAATTCTTATGATTTTTTTTTTCTGGTCTATTCTCAAGTTTTGTTCTTTTCTTTTCTTTTTCTGATATGAATAGCCCATCAAAAGAATTCCTTATCTTTAATTTTTCTTCTCCTTTTATCTCCATCCTCCAATTCTTCCTTTTTGGTTTGTCGTTTTTCACTTGTTGCAATTCCCTTTGGCTCATTTTTTAAAAAAAAGGTTCAGTCTCTCTGCATACATTCTTCATTTACTTAAACACACCATACACCTGTTATGCTAAGTCATTTAACATATTAGACACAGTTATTTTAAAGTCTCAACCTGATAATGCCTTTTTTTTTTTTTTTTTTTGCGGGGGTGGGGGTGGTACCCAAAGTTGAACTCAGGGGCACTCAACCACTGAGCCACATCTTCCGCCATACTTTTGTGTTTTATTTAGAGATAGGTCTCACTCAGTTACTTAGCGCCTCACTGTTGCTGAGGTTGGCTTTGAACTCAAGATCTGCTTGTCTTAGCTTCCCGAGCCACTGGGATGACAGGTGTGTGCCACTGCGTCCGACTGATAATGCCATTTTTGAGTCTGATTCTGTTAACTCATCATTTGGCTTAGGTGACATTCCTTTATTTCCTGACAGTGGGTCTTTTCTTCTTCTTCTTTTAGATGTCCTATCTATTTTTTGTTAAACGCTGGACACTGTGTAAAAGAACAGTAGAGATGGGGTGAGCAATATGGATGCCCAGGAACAAGGGTGCCTCTTCTGTATAGCCATCTCTGTGTGTATTTGGGGGAGGAGGAGAGGTTGAGTTGGTCTAGACTGCAGCTGAGCTGGGTTTGGGTTTGGTGGGTGCTTTAATGCAACAGTCCTTTAAGTGAGGGTAACTACCATTGTCTGGTGCTTCATATGAGACATGAACCAAGAGATTTTCTCTCAGTATTTTTGTTCTGCCTCAGATTTCAGTAGCTCTAGCATAAGTCTGTCTTGGAGGGGGTCTTTTTAATTATTATTTGAAGTTGTTGTATATGACAGTAGAATGCATTACAATTCATAATACACATATAGAGCACATTTTTACATATCTCTGGTTGTATACAAGAAGGGAGAGGGCAAGGGGGTAAAAGAAAAGAAAAAAGAAAAAAAAAGATGGTAGAATGAGATGGATATTATTACCCTAAGTGGAGGGGGTCTTTCTTCAGGCCCATTTGTTGTTAATAGATGATAGTTCTTTGGTGTTGGATATAAAGCTTGCAGTGGAGAAAGGGAAGTTTCTCGGTTTTCCTGCTCTAGTTTCCTTCTTAAGCCCTATATGCCTGAATCTCAGGGATAGGACTTTAAAAAAATTCAAAATCCTTTCCATAGCAAACATCCTGTTTCCTCCTTGGTATATGGTCTGGAGTCCAGGTGGATCTCCTTATGGGCAGGACAACACTGCCTTGTATCAGGGAGTTGGATTGGTGGATTTTCTGCTCATATTCCTCTCTCAAGAGCAGCAGATGTCTTCCAGTGGCTGTGAGTGGGGTACATGGGACAGGTGAGTTTCCTGTCCTTCCTTCATTGACAGACAGGTTCCACCTGTGACACCAAGTATAATATATAGCAACAACTCACTGTTATTGTTCCAGAAACATGTGTGTACTGTCCTCAGAGTTCCCCACAGGGAGTGGGAATTTGGGGGAAAGCAGACAATTTATCCAAATCTGTCTCAGAGTTTTTTGCCAACTAGATTCTCCTTCTGTATCAGTTCCAGTTTATTTCATCTTCCGTTCTCATGGTTCTCTTTATCCTCAGCTTGTCCCATGCTGCCTTGTGCAAGGAATCTTAACCAACTCTAGTTAAAAAGATTAGAGCCTCCTGAATTATTGGTTTCCTTTATCTAATGTCCAGAGCAACTCCAAAAGAGTCTTTAACCACAAATAAAAAATCAGCTTTGGTTACAATCCCAATACACATAAACCACTTGAAAGCCTCTAAATATGTTTAGAAATGTCATAATGTTTTAAAACGGAGAGAAGGAGAGAGGGAGAGGAGGAGGAGGGGGGAGAGGAAAGAGGGAGGGAGAGAGAGAGAAGGAGGGAGGGAGAGACTTTACTGTCTCTTTGAACAGAGGTTTTCTTTCTATTATTCTACTTGGAGTTCTCTGGACGCCTTTGTTTCCTGAATTATTCAGTGTTTCTGTACTCTCACAGTCTTCTGACTCTCTCATTGACTGTCTCACACTTCATTCAGTTTTTATTTATATTTTTATCTTTCCAGACTAAGCTAGATGGCAGAGGCCATTCCCCATTCCCTTTTATTGACCGTATTGGATCCACTGAAGCACATCTAGAGTGTTGTCTGTCAGGAAAGGTAGTATTGTGGTTCCGGGGACTCCAGTATCAGCTCTGGATCTTGCATTCACTGGATGAGCTTATTTTTCTAAAGTTGATATGTAAAATATTGGTTTGTAGCCTGCTGAGGACAGAGTTAGAGCAGCTTATTAAAGAAATACACTGAGAAACAAGAGAAGGGGGTCACCATGTCTGAAATCCTTATGAACATCATTCTAGGTATCTCTGTCAGTTTGGACTACTGTAAAGGAATACCACAGACTAGGTGTCTTAAGCAACAAACATTTATTTCTTTCAGTTCTGGAGTTGGGGAAATTCGAAATCTAGGGTGAGAAGATCTGGTATCTTGTAAAAGCCCAGTTCCTGATTGTAGATGGCTGTCTTCTTTTGCTGTTATCATATGGCATAAAGAGGGCTAGAGAGCTCTCTGGGGTCTTTTTTTTTTTTTTTTTTAGTGGGACCACTAATCTCATTAATGTAGTCTTCACTCTCATGGTTTAATTACCTCCTAGTCTCCTACCATAGCATTGGAGGGCAGGATTCAACATTTGAATTTGGGAGGAGGACATGAACATTTAATTCATAATACTAGACCACCAGGTAAATAGACTGGTGATACTTGCTAAGAGGAATAGCCCTTATCTACTGTATGCTCTGTGAGGGATCTCTCTGGTTTAAGGTTGCTTATGGTAAATGTATTTACAGGTTGATACATTTTGGTAACTGTATCTACAAATTGATATATTTTATCTACAGATTTTGGTACAGGCATGGCTCCCTGAGTGACATCATGCAAGCTGGGTTGAATGATGCTTTGTGGCTTAAACACTTCCTGCTATGTTAGGTGTTTTGAAAACCTGATCAGAGAACTTACCTACTTCTCTGTGGCAGTAAGTATCTACCATTATGAAGAGAGACCCTCAGGCACTTGAGATTCTTCAGACTCTTCCTTTCTTTGCCTATGGTCTTGATTGCTTTTATCCTTAAATTTCTTAGTAAAGCTTGACATTGGGTAAATTCTTTGAGTCATGTGAGTTGAATTCATTAACAAGACCTTTGGTATTGGCTTACTACCTAATGAAAGTCTTGTAAGGATTAAATGATTTCATGAAAAACCAATAGTACCATACCTGGCACATCCTAAGGGCTTAAAGGTTTACTATTGTTATTACCAGTAATAATTAGTAATAGTAGTAATAGAACAGATAGCAGCAGATGTAGCAGTAGTAGCAGTGGTAATGGGTATGGTTCTTTATATACATGTAAGTATATTCTGTTATTTTTAACAATAGCTACTGGTCATATTGTTTCCATTAGTCCAATCTGTAATACAACATAATTTAATGATTCAATTATTGCTTGCTGAATGCTTAGTTTTAGACTCATGCCCCTGGGTCCTTAATGATTCTGAATTCTAAGTGTAAGAATCAGGCTTCCTTGTTCACAAGCTCACACTGTCACCAGGACAGCATTAATAATCTTCTTTCTTGGTATGGTCCTCTTGTGTGAAAAGTAAGTCATTCCAGCTGATTTTTAACCTCCCTCTGTTTCTTTTATTCAGAAACGCTTATTAGGTAATCACCAAGTGCTAGGTGTGGTGCTAGGCAAGAGACTGTCCATGCCTTGAGGAGACCACAGGCATATGGGCTCCAAACTAAGAACAATACAGTAGAACAGTTTCATTAACTGGGATTTGTGTAAAGCGCTGTGGGAGCCCAAGCAGTGACTCACTAACTGGGTTTGGGAACAGCGGAAGTGCTAATGGAAGTAACTATGTTCAGGATGTAGAACAACCACTGCCCGAGTAGGGAAAGAGATATCATGTTCTCCACTGTCAGAGGCAAAGTTTGTTAGGCCAAAGTATTATCACATTTCTGTGGGTGCAGCAATTGGCCACCGGCTTGCTCCTCTTCCCATCTATCATGACTTTTTATGCCCTTGGGAACTTCAGCATTTCTGTAAAGATATGGTTAAAGAAGAAATCTATTACATCTGCTCAGTGCAGTAATGGGATGAATCCTTGATTGTATTTGGATCTGAATAATCAAAATAAACTATTTAATCTTTGACCATGACTTTGATTTTTACAAATCTTTCTCATTTGTGTGGAAATTGCTGCAGAGCAGGGTGTTTGAAGATATAGATTAAAGACAGCTATTTAACACTTCACTAGTGTTTCTCGAATTTATCTGATCTTATATCTGTCACATAACATCTCTTAACATCCACAGAATCATTTGGAGAATGCTGATTTGGAGGAATGAACTGGCTTTTTCCTTTGGGATTAGGATGCATCCTTTTGTGTCTATTTGTGTATCCAAGCATCCGTGCAAGGGTTCTGTGTGTGCGGCTTTGCTTCAGTGACTACATGCATGTAGGTACAAACATCTGCCCTTTGCTGTCAGAAGCCATATATGCAGGTGTGCAAATATGCCTCTGTATGTGTGTTTATGCACATTGGCGATTGTGTGTATGGGTATGTGAGTGTGGAGCATTTTTGCAACGACTACAGCACAATTTACCAAAGATGATAGGAACCAATGAGAGGTAAGAGCTTGGTGTATATACTGATAGATTTCAAACTAGAGATGAGACTTGGACACTCCGTTTTCCCAAGAAATGGAAAAATTTCCCGGAGAAACTGGTCCATTCAAGATTCTTGGAAATACCTAATAACTTATTGGTTAAAACATCTTTATCTCTGAAGATTTCCCAGTTCTTAAAGAATTTATCATTAATTACTTTTTAAGAGGGATTTATGTTTCCCATAGAACTGAACATTATTAACTTTTTAAAATTTGTTCTTTTTAGATATACATGATGGTAGAGTATATTTAGACATATTACATATACATGGAATATAACTTATTTTGGTTAGAACCCATTCTTGTGGTTGTACATGATGTGGAGTTTCCCTAATCATGTATTCATATATGAACATAGGAAAGTTATGTCTGGTTTATTCTACTGTCTTTCCTATTCCTCTCCCCACTCTCCCCTTCATTCCCCTTTGTCTAATTCAGTGAACTTCTATTGTCCCCCTTCTCTCCTCTTATTGTGTGTTAGCATCCACATATCAGAGAGAACATTTGGCCTTTGGTCAAACAATTAGCTTTTTAAAATTATGTATACATTCAATAGCAGATAATATTGTACGCTCTAGTAGTTATCTATTGCTGTATAATGAATTATCCCCAAACTTATGGGCTTAAAACACCGCACTCTTATTATCTCATATATTTTGTGAGCCAGGAATTTGTCCACAGCTTAACTGGGGCTTTGCTTTAGAGTGTCTCAGGAGGCTTCAGTCAAGATTTCAGCAGGGTACTGGTTTATGTGAATGCTCAGGTGAAGGATCTGCTTCTAAGCGCACTCATGCAGCTGTTGCAGGATTTAGTTTTTTCAGCTCAGAGTTTGTTGGACTGAGGGTCTCAGTTCCTCACTTGATATCGGTGAGATTCCATCACTTTTTCTGTATCCTATTCATGAGAAGCATGTATTAGGTCCAACTCTAGCGCGCGTGTGTGTGTGCGCACACACACACACACACACACTCACATACCAGGGGATTACCTAAGACAGGACCATCAGGAGGCAAGGATCATTGGGAACCATTTCAGAATCTGCCTACTGTAGATAGCCATGCTGTGCTGGCTTCTCAAAAATGTATGGTGTTCATCAAAAGACACACATTTAAAGAAGATCAAATCTTTTCATCTGTTCACCAAATACCTTTCACATTTATTTCTCCTCATTTAACCATCACCATTCAGACCTGCCCCTTTGCCCCTGATATCTGATTTTTTTTTTCATTGACTCCTAATTAGCCTTTCTGACTTCAGTCCCATATCTGTTACTGCTGCTAAAGTCATCTTCCTCAAACACGCCTGTTCAAAACCTCGAGTGGCAGCTTATTTCTGGGTATGCATTGTTTGTCAGTTTAGAGAGGTCACATCCTCCTTGATAGGTATGAAAATCTTATATCTTCCTTTATTACTAATGGAAGTTTCAAAGTAAATGTCATGTTAAAAAGGAAAAAAAGACAGGGTATTTTGTTCTAATTAACCACTGAGTTGAAAATCATCCACCAAGAGGATCAGGTTCCTGCTATTTAGCCTGGTCTGCAAATCCTCTTCAATCTGGATCATTGTGCCCTCCAAGCCTTCCATTCCAGTTGCTATATTTCTAGAATCTATTTTTGTGCATTGCAATTTTCACTCCTTTATTACAAAATATTTAAAATTATACATAGGATTGTAAAAAAGACTCTTGTATTTTGTTCCATTTGATGAAGTCTAGAGGACACACAATGGATGGAGAACAGATGCTCTGGAAAGCACACAGATTGCAGGTGTTCACAAGAGCCATCCTTACTGTCTTGATCATAGAAAGAATGACACAGGGAAGTAGCAATTTCTAAAATTGTATCCTTTGCTCAAACATTGTAACAAAAGGCACGAACATTAATGATGTATTAATAATCTCTTTAGTAAATACTTAAGATCAGTTCTGTTCAAAACTTTTGCTACCCATACAAGTTAAAATAAATTTAGCTAATTACTTAATACTTACTAAAGAATTATTTCTTTAAACAGAGAAGACTTAGTATATGATTTTGGAGTTTCTATAAACTTCTTTCTCACTGCTCCTATCTAAAATGTAAATGATGTACATTCAAACCCCTGGCTTCTAATTGTGCTGTTCTTGAGAACATATATTTCATTCCTTTACATAAAGAGAATCCGAGAAATTCTTGCTTCCTTTATGGAAACTGATTGTTCAATTATAAGACCTGTACCACCATTTTCAGTTACATTTTGTAAAGGTGTTTCCATTCTGCTGGAGAGGTTTCCTCTGAAGGTTTAAAATTGGAGACCTCCCTGTGTTCTATGGTTTCTCTGAAGGTTAAAATTGGAGACTCCCTGTGTTCTATGTGCCTGACATTAACCCAACAAGGCCATCTTCCAAATGTACGTCAATTCCTTGTCGTTTCTATGATAAGTAATTAAGTGAATGTGTTCCAGGGCTGAGTGTGGGGCACAGTGTTCAAGAGCTTGCCTAGCATGAGGTCCTGGGTCCTATCCCCTGCGCTGCCCACCCCTCTGATAAATGCATTCCAATGTCTGCATCATACAGTGTCTTTCTTTCTGTGTTATCTTTAGAAAAAAATATGAGAATTATTGAGAACAAGATGATGTCAATCCAAAAGACAAGTCACCTTTACTGTACAAAGTAAGTGTGGTAAGAAGTAAAAGTAAACATGCTAGAAGTTTGGGCTTATTTGGCAGAAAGAGAATAGTTCTCTCTAGCTTTTATGGTCTTGTAGGATGTGCTGGAAGATAATCTTATAATTTTTATTTTTTAATTACTCACAAGAGCTTAATAACCATTTTTTAAATAGAATTAAGAGTCAAATAAGTCCAATAATGTAAATTTTTTAGAAGATAAGTAAGGTTACATAGTTTAGGCATTTTATGATTAAAGTCAATGCTAGAAATAAGCAGAAGTGTTTTTATTCACATGCATCAAATGGAAAGAAATTGTTTATGCTTGCCCTTTACCATGATCATCTTTCAGAAGCTCTTCATGTAGCAAGTAGGAAAATGTTTGAGGCTTATAGGACCTGAAACATCTGCCTTATTGCTATGAAGTCAGAAGCAGAAGAGACACTAATGGACTACATCTCCTAAATAGGATATTTCCTTTAGGTCCAATTAAAGTGACTTATTAGCAAGGACTTGCTCATACAAGTTGCCTATTTGGTACATAACAAGTATAAAATTCATTTTTTAAAGTTGTAGGACATTAAGGAGCAAGCATTAGCAAGTGCCCCTCTCTACTAACAGAAAGGGACCTTGGCAAATGGGATCAACTTCTGGGGGATATTGCCTCTGGCAGCTGTGTAGGTGCGTCACACATTTTGTCGTCACTAGGTGGCAGTATAACACCAATGAAAAAACCAGAGAAACTCACTTCTCCCAACTTCAAAGCAAGTTTAATATATCTTTACACTAAGACAGTTTAAAGAAGACTCTCTGGAGAGGGGTAATTGTATTCGAAGAGTAAAAAGATATAAACATTTTCTTTTAAAAGTATGCCATCAGATTACTCACCATAGTGAAAAATTGTCTTAGTTCTCCTTCTTTTAGCCCTCAGACAATTTAAGTTTGTAAGTTGGAATAGACCGAAATAATCTTATGCCTTTTTTTTTTATTATTACCTGAAGAAGTTTTGATACTTTCCAGATGCAGTAAAGCCTGTGAAGAAAAATAACACTTGTTTTAATCCTAGAAAGAAAAAAGAAAAGAACACACCCCAAGCCCAAACGAACAACTCCTACATGTTAACAACTCTGCTCAACTGTACTCAGGTACAACCACCTATGACCTTGTCTTAGGTACCTTGTCATCTGTTTATTTAGGTTTTCAGTCTTCCTAATGTAAATAGAAATCTTCTGATGTCTTATCAGGACACTTGTTCAAGTGAGTGGCCTGTTTTTCATACTGTCAAGGATATGGAGCCTGCACTTGAATCCAATGATAACTGCTTCTTGATCTTGTTTTTGATCCAACAAATGTTAATACTCATCTGCTAACTAACAGACATGGCACTCGTTATTTTGGGGAATCAGGCTATGAAGACAGTCTCAGACCTTGGTTTACTTGTAATCTAACTAACCAATGCTGTCTGCTCTGTGCCCGGTATTGTTCTAGGCACTAAAGATTCAACAGTGAAGTAAACAGAAAATGACTTCTGTCCATATGGAGGTGTGTTTGAGTTGAGGGACACAGAGGACAACAAACAAAATAAGTTGATTTGATAGTAAATTGTTAGGCAACAAATACGGGGAAACACAAAGCAGAAGTGGCATTGATGAGGAGGCGGATGTTAAACAGTGTGGTCACAGAGGGTCTCACCGGGAAGGTGACACATGACTCAGAGCTTAAAGTAAGTGAGTGGAAAAAGCCAGGTAGATATTGGAGAAAGGATGCTCTGGTCAAAGAGAGCAGCAAGTACAAAGTCCCTGGAGCAGGGACTATCTGGTGACTTCAAGGAACTGCAAAAAAGACTAAGGTGGCTGGAATGAAATGAACAGAGGTCTGGGGTACTCGGACAGGGAAGTGGTGGGTAGAAGATCATGCAGGATATTCATAAAGCCATTGAAATGTCTACCCAGATGGAGCCAGGCAGGCATGAAGAGTTTTGAGTAGAGATGTGACACCATCTCATTTATGAGAGGATCCCTGAGGCTGCTGTGATAAAAATGTTAGGGGTCCCAGAGAGAAGCCAGAAGGCCTGCAGTCCAGGAGAAAGATAATAGAAGCTTGGGTCTGGGTGCTGTAGCAGAGGCATTGAGAAGTGGTAGATTCAGGATTTCCTGAGGGATTAGATGGAACTTGTAAGATAAAGGTAGCAGCCATGGATGGCTGCCAGATATTTGGCCTCACCAGCTAAAGGGTGGAGAAGCCATTAATTGAGATGGGGAAGACTGAGGGTAAGAACAAGTTGGACCTGTTAAACTTGAAGTGTCTGTCATTTATTGTTTTTGTCAGCTTTGTGTCATTGTGACCGAAAAACCTGACAAGAACAAGTAGAGGAGGAAAATTTTATTTTGGCTCATGTTTTCAGAGGTTCAGAGGTTCTGTCCATGGTTGGCTGACTCATAGCTCTGGGCCTGAGGTGAGGCAGAAATATCATGGTGGAAGGGCGTGGTGAAGGGAAGTACCTCAGGACCTGACAACCAGGAAGGAGAGAGAGGGAAGGAGGGAGGGAGAGAGGGACAGGGAGAGAGAGAGAGAGGGTGAGTTGATTCACCGGGGACAAAATATAAACCCCAAAGGCATACCCCCAGTGACCTACTTTAGCCACATCCTACCTGCCTATAGTTATCAACCAATTAATCATTTTCAGTGGATTAATCCACTGATTATATTAAAGCCCACATAATGAAATCACATCATTATGAACCTTCTTGTATTGCATCATACATGAGCTTTTGGGGGACACCTGATATTTATTTATTTACTTGCTCTTTTTAGATATACATGACAGTAAAATATATTATGTATATATGGAGTATAACTTATTCTAGTTAGGATCCCATTCGTGTGGTACACAATGTGGAGTTTCACTGGTGGTGTATTCATATACGAACATAGGAAAGTAATGTTCAGTTCATTCTCTTTCCTATTCCCATTCCCCTTCATTCTCCTTTGTCTAATCTACGGAATTTCTATTCTTCCCTACCCTCCTTATTGTGGGTTAGCATCCACACATCAGAGAGAACATTAAGCCTTTGATTTATTTGGAATTGGCTTCTTTCACTTAGCATGATAGTCTGCAGTTCCATCCATTTACTGGCAAATGCCACAATTTCATTCTTCTTTATGGTCTAGTAATATTCCATTGTGTACATATGCTACATTTTCTTTATCCCTTCATCTGTTGAAGGGTTCCATAGCTTAGCTATTGTGAATTGAGCTGGTATTAACATGGATGAGGCTGCATCACTGTAGTATGCTGATTTTAAATCCTTTGGGTATATACCAAGGAGTGGAATAATCGAATGAAATGGTGGTTTTATTCTAAGTTTTCTGAGAAATTTTCGTATTACTTTCCAGAGTGGTTGCACCAATTTGTAGTCCCACCAGCAATGTATGAGTGTACATTTTCCCCCACATCCTCACCAACATTTGTTATTACTTGTATTCTTGATAGTTGCCTTTCTGACTGGAGGGAGATGGAATCTCAGTATAGTTTTAATGTGTATTTCTCTAATTGCTAGAGATGAATTTTTTTTCATATATTTATTTATTGGTCATATTTCTTCTTCTGTGAAGTATCTGCCCAGTTCCTTTGTCCATTTATTGATTGGGTTATTTGTGTTTTTGCTTGTTAAGTTTTTTTGTGTTCTTTATAGATTCTGGAGATAAATGCTTTATCTGAGGTGGATGTGGCAAAGATTTTCTCTTATTCTGTAGGCTCTCTCTTCACACTCCTGATTGTTTCCTTTGTTGTGAAGAAGCTTTTCGGTTTGATACCACCCTATTTATTAATTCTTGATTGTACTTCTTGTGCTTTAGGAGTCTCATTGAGGAAGCCAGTTCCTAAGCTGACATGATGGAAAGTTCTTCTAGTAGTCACAGTGTCTCTGGGGATACCTCATATTAAAACCCAGCTAAAGAAAAAAACATTTCGTTTCATTTGGAGTGCAAGAGAGAGGTCTAGACTGGAGGTATCAATTTGGGAATTGACACTATTTAGATGAAATCGAAAGTTGTAAAGTTGGGGGAGTGAATGACATAGAGGTGTGTGAGAGGAGGAACAGGAGGTATTCTATGAAGAAGTGACATTCTAGCAAAGATATGAAAGATGAGCAAATTAGCTGGGTGGAGAATTCAAGGAAGAACTCTCTTCCCTCAATGGCACCAGTAAGAGGTGTTCCAAGGAGGGGCGGTCTAGTAGTAGAGATTGTAGGTGCTGGAAAGGATACTTGGGGTAAGAAGGTAGCTTTCTTTTGACAGTTTTATGAACTTTGAAATACAACATTAAAGTAAGTAGCAGCCTAGACTATGTCCTGAGAGTTCCTAAAGTCTGATAGGAGAATGAGGTGTGGTTTTCGATAATTGAAAATGACTTTGATACTTGTATGTTGGAGCAGCAGAGGGCTCAGGGCATTTGTAACCAACTGACAAGAGCATGTATGGTCTTCCTCAGCGGGAACAGAAGCATTCTGGGAACTTCCTGTGTGCTCTTCTTGGTAGGTGGTCAGTTGTTGAGTAGTCAGGCTTGGGGTTGATCCCAGGCTGCCACCTAGCAACTGTGTCACTTTAGGCAGGTTGTCTAAACATTTTGTGCTTCAGTTTCTTTCTTAGAAAAACAAGCATTGAGCTGGTGTTGGCAGCAAGATCAAATGGAGATATGATAAGTTACTCAAAGTGCTTAGAAAACAGTGAGGCTTTGATCAATGGAGGTGCTCTTTTTATTGTTGTGAATCACCATGGACTTAGTTTTTGAGATGGAGGGTCCAGAAGCAGTCAGATACATTTCTGGTTGAGAGAAACACACCAGGTTGGAAAAAAAAAAAAAAAAAAAAAAAAAAAAGAAGAAAAAAATGCCTACTTGCCATCTATCACAGTTTTATCCAGACTCTCAAATAGTGAGACTGAAAAACAATAGCACACATTTATTGTGCGCTAATTGCCCTTAGTACAAGGGAGGCACTGTTCATGTATCATCTTCTTCAGTCTTTACCACCCTGTGGGGAAAGTAGAATAGACCTATTTTACAGATCAGGAAACTGAAGCTTGGAGTCTCATCTGAAGGTCTGAAGATAGTGAGTGGGCACGTCCACAATTGAAAAGAAGTTGTCATCTTTCAAGTTCTAACCAATATCCTCCTAGCACAGAACCTATTAATTTTAGCAGGTTATATACCAAAACAGACTGACCTTCACTGAAACATTTAACATAAGAATTCACTTTTGAGGAGTAAGAAAACAAAATCTACATGAGCATATGCCTGTATTTCAAATGCTAATTTGGACCCTTTCCCTCCCTCCCTCCCTGGCTTGCTTTCTACCTTTCTAGCAATCTGCCTTGCTTTCTAGTATTCTTTCTTTTCCCCCTTCCATTCCCTTTCTTTTAATTTTTTTTTTTTGAGATAACAAGGTAGTTATGTGTTCATACTGGCTCTGATAAAGACTTTGAAACTTAGGAGTTCTCCTGTGTCTACTTGGACATCTAAACAGAGCCCAACCCCTAAGACACATGAACCTGGCTGACGACACCCTGTCTGGCTGCCCCATTAGCCAGTCTAGTGATGGCTGGAGAAGCTGAACTAGATTCTTCCTTCTCTGCTTCACTGAGGCAGATCAGTCATCCTCACACTTTGGGGGCATTGCATAATAGCAATAGGACCTCTTTTAATATCTTTATATTCTGGAAAGATTGGCTCTATATTTTGGAAAAATTGGCTTGGTATATAGCGCTGTTGGACTTTTCTGTTATTTTCTACAAATGTTATTAGCTCCCTTCTGCAGCCTAAAGCCGCATCTTCCAGGCATTTCTGGAAACTGCCATAAACTAGTCTCTGCTGATGTCACTAGCACGGAGGAGTATTCTGTTGTGTGCACAGTATCTAGCCATTTCTCTTTATTTCTGAGGCACTCCCCATGCCTGAGCCATACGCAGCTCACAGAGGCACAGCTTTCTTTTGGTAGAACATCTCGGTGTTCTAATGTGAAGGCAAAATATCGCTTTGTTTATTGACCATGAGATTAGAAATTCTGGGTAGATACTTATCATCGGTGTACTCTGCATTCTCCAGACAGGTTTCCAAGAAACAGCTCTGGGGCAAAAGGGAACATTACTGTTCGCATTTTTCTTCTAGAATTACATGTTTTTTTTGGTCCAAAAAGGCCAAATTTTGGAGTACATCCAAATCACTGCGTGCATGTTCCTTTCTTGACCACAATTCCTCCAACACAAATCAAATTTAGAAGCTTCCTATAGTTCCAGATGGTCAGAATCGGAATATATCTAATTACCATTTCCCACTAGAATTAATGCCAACCAGGGACTGAGCTTCTGCCCAAATGACATCTACTCTCTTCCTCGTAAGCTCTGATTCCTGAATCCTGCTTACTGCCAATTACTAAAATGAAAATGTTCAGCTGGTTTACAGGATTCCTGTCTTCGTTTATTTTATAGAATTCAAAGGGTGGGGCAGAACAGATTCTTTTAATTTAAATTATTCAAAGTGGAACAAGGAATTTTTAAATAGACAATATCTATTATTGCTGAGGTTACTCCTTTTCTCTTTTTCCTCTCATAAGTCAAGGTGGGCGTGAGTACACTTCTGTACATACAATAACTCCCCGTCACATTTATTTAGCATGTACTTTGTCAAACTCTGTTAACTATCATGAGAGATACAAAAATGAACAATACTTAATTTTATTCTCTAGGACTTTATAGTTCCAGAGTGAAGTAGATATTTTAAAAAACATATATAATACTACCAGTCTGTGTCACTACAATTTAAACAATGCTTTTTGGGAAAAAGATTAAGATCAGTGGTGGACAAAAGATTCTCTCTGTAACTGGAAAGTGCTTTTTCTTCTTGTAGAATTACAAATAATTCAAATGAATTATTTTAGGAAACTAGAAGGAAAAAAAAAAAATCCATAGCCCAGGACAGAATGTCATACATTTTACTAGAATTGAAAACAAAATACTCAGGAGGGAGCAAGGATTGGAAAATGAATTCTCCCTGGGGGAATCTGGGAGGCCTTTGTAGAGCAACACTGTTTGAGTTGGTTGGATGGGCTGAGAAGGGAGGCAATCTCTGCAGGCAGAAATCACAGCACTTAAGGGTAAATGAGGTACTTTGGGAGACAGCAGTGTTTGAACTTGGACAGATGACACTTTAGTGAGTGAAAGCAAGAGATGGCAAAGTTAATGGGTAGCTAAGTGGAAGACCTTCAGAATCAGGCAAGGGAGTTAGGTATTATTCCTCAGGGCCGTATTTCCCTAATTCTGATCTTCGAAGTGTTGGTTCCCTGAGATGTACCCAGTATGAAATCTACATTCTTGAAGATTTACCATGGATGTTAGAATATTAAAAGCTCTGAGAATTTCTATTGCAAAGATTCTTGCTTTACTACACCGAATGGAACATTTTCCAAGGGTTTTGACCACAGATTAAAAAAAAAAAAAAACTAACAATCATATGGAAGGAAGTACATTGCATTGGTTCTACACAGAGGAAGCAGTTATGTAGTGTAAGTATGTGCTAGGCACTGCTTTCTGTGTTTTAGGTATTTGCTCACTTGATCCTTACAACACTTTGTAAAGTAGGTACTATTGTCATCCTGATTCACTTGTGGAAGTTGAAGTACCAGGAGGCTCAAGAAACATATCCTGAGTTACAAGTTAGTCAGTCCCCATTCTTTTCTAGTTTTGCTTTCTGGAGTTTCAGTTACCTGAAGTCAACCAATGATCTAAAGATAATAAATGGAAAATTTCAGAAATAAACAATTTGTTTTAAATTGTGCACCATTTTGAGGGGTATGATGATATCCTGCACCATCGTACTCTGTCCTGCCTGGTATGTGCATCATTGACTCTATCCAGCGGATCCACCCTGCATGTACTATCCACCTGTTAGTTACTTAATAGCTATTTTTGGTTGTTGGACTGTCATGTGTCATAGTGATTTTGTTCAAGTAACCCTAATTGTACTTAATAGTGGCCTCAAAGTGCAATGGCAGCAATGCTAGCACTTTGAATATGCCAAAAAATCAACCCATGAAATGCTTTCTTTAAGTGACAAGGTGAAGGTTGTTGATGTATATGTAGGGTTTGGTATTACTTGCAATTCTATTGAGGATATTAGAACATATCCTCTATGGATAAGGGGGGACGATGATAGTAACTTTGGTATTTGAATTCAGAATCTGACTGCAGACTCAATGTTTTAAATTAGTATAATGCACAGCCATTCCAACACTGTGAGATGACGGGGTGAAGAGGGAGCTATTGACGATTTTTGAACAGCAGAGTTACAAGGTCATCATTAGGCTGAAGGAAGATAAGGCTGATGGTTTTGCAAGGACTTAGAGGATAAATAGTTAAATATATTTAGCGACTTATTTTTCTTTATTTTATTGTGAAAAATTTCAAACACACAGAAAAGTTGAAAGAATAATTGCAAAGAACAGAGTGCAACAAAAGAAGTATGGATTATTCACTGGAAAATTACCTACAAGGATCCCTAACTTCAGGTGGTTTTCCTTGTACTTTAATAAGGGTCTGGTATACTTTGCCTTATATTGGTGAACTCCAAGAAGGCAGGTTAATTTTAATTTAAAATGGGCTTTAGCCATAACAACAACAACAACAACATCAACAAACAAAACAACCACAACAAAAATAGTTGCCTGATAAAGTTAGTGCCAAATGCAATCCACATACTCTATGTCAGTGTCAGATTAAATTTCACTGATTTATAGTATTGATGCTTCTTATATTAACAAGAACGATTTATACTTTTTGGATATTGAACAATGTTCTGAGCATTTTTGTCTACATGTTGTACACATTAGTAGTGGAAATAAGGGAGAATTCATAGTTAATTTTATTCAGAAATTTGGGCCAGAATCATCACCTTCTTTTGAATGTTGCTGTTGTTACACAGCCTGGTTGGATTCTATAGTTTGTGCTTTTAGTTCAAATTAGGCCCCTCGTAAGTGTGAACACATCTAGGGTCCATCACCTACCAAAATGAATCAGAGTTGCTTAGAGAAATGGCAGATCCCAGGTTGGGGTGAGGAAGAGTCTGTGTTTAACCTGGAATATCTTATTAACTAGAAACTAAGAACCCCCTAAATAATAATGAATCTC
This sequence comes from Tamias sibiricus, assembly GCA_025594165.1. Classification (NCBI taxonomy): domain Eukaryota; kingdom Metazoa; phylum Chordata; class Mammalia; order Rodentia; family Sciuridae; genus Tamias; species Tamias sibiricus. The sequence continues at coordinate 29,152,255 of CM046661.1, forward strand.
TGTCAAAACCAACCAACCAACCAACCAACCACAGGAACTGACTGGAAAGGGATCCTATGAACCAAATTTGGAATAATTTGAGTTTCAAAAATAATAGTAATAATAATAAAAAAATATATTAAATATTCACATTCCTGGAGTCCATAGTGATATGAGGAAGAGAGAGGAGGGAGAAAGAGAAGGAGAGCCAAGAAAAACTTTTCTTTAAAGCAGAATGGCACCTAATAAATGCAGAAGGAATGATAGAATTGGAAAATCTCTGTTTTGTAAATTCCCCAGGGTAACAGTTGACTTAGGTCAGGAGCATCTCCAAGCTAAAATCATCAAGTCCAAGATTGTTGAGGGACAGATTATTTACACAAAGATTCACACCACATATCACACATTAATGGCAATGGGACAAAATAAGCCTTTATAATGGAGAGATCCAGTAGTTACCCTGGTTCCAAATGGTCCAACGTGGCAGTGTCACAGCAGGTTGGCCTGATTAGCCTCCAGATGTTGATACAGGGGAAGGCACACGGGAAGTGAGGTGGGGTCCTTGCAAGAAATGTTTTGCCAAGAACTAATCACAAGGAAACAGTCATAAAATAAAAAATGTCAAATTTTCTGCAGAATGAGTGGCCTGGACTCATCAAAAGACAGTGTCATGAAGATCAGAGGGTGGCGATAGGAGAATAGAGAAAAAGGACACCCAATCTAACATGTGAGTTTGGCCAGACCTTAAATTTTTAAAAGCTATAAAAGGCAAATGTGTTTTTTTTTTTTGGGGGGGGGGGCAGGGACAAAAGGGATAATTTGACAAATGATTTTGATGTTGGTTGCTGATATTATATTGACTTTAACCCCAGGTAATGGAGTTGGGTAGTTTGGAAAAATGCCCTTGTTTATGAAAGATATATATTTAGGGATGAAGTATCCTGTTGTGCACAGTGATGTGTTGTCCAGTTTTCTGCCACTGTAACAAAATTCCTGAGATAATCAACTTGGAAGAAAGGTTTATTTTGGCTCAATGTTTTAGAAGCTTCATGGTCAATTGACCATGTTGCTTTGGGCCTGTGTCAGAACATCTTGGCAGGTAGTGCCTCTGTGACAAAGCTACTCACCTCTTGGTGGCCAGGAAGTGAATAGAAAGAGGAAGGGGCCAGGATTCCAATATACCCCCAAGGACCCACCCATAATGACCCAACTGTCTGGTGAGGGCTTGCTTCCTGGTTCATAGATAGCACCTTCTAGCACATGTGTCCTCATGGGTAGGAGGGGTAAGCAGTCTCACTTAGATTTTAATTTTTTAATCTGCTGTGATTCATTATTATATTAATTAATTAATTTATGTATGTATGTATGTTGTGCTGGGGATCGAACCCAGTGCCTCACACATGATAGGCAATCGTTTTACCACTGAGCTACCACCCCACAACCCCAGCCTCGGATTTTATTTTATTATTATTTTTTGAATAATGACACTGATCCCATTGAAGAGGGTTTCACTACCATGATTTTTATGATTTAGATGAGGTGTCCCCCCAAAAGCTCATGTGTAAGACAATGCAAGAAACTAAGGTGTGAAAGGATTGGGTTATGAAATTCTTAACCTAATCAGTGCAGTAATCCTCTGATAGGAATTAATGGGGTGGTAACTATAGGCAGGTAGGGTGTGGGCCTGCCTTTGGGGTATATATTCTGTCTGGGGTGGGGACAGTCTCTCAATCTCTGTTTCCTGGTGTCACATCCTGTGTCACACCCTTCTGCCATGATGTTCTGCCTCGCTTCAGTCCCAGAACAATGGAGTCAGCCATCTATGGACTAAGACCTCTGAAATGTGAGTGATAAATAAAATTTTTCCTCCTCTAAAATAGTTCTTGTCAGGTCTTTTAGTCATAGCAATGAAAAAACTGACAAAAACAGTAACTTAATCACCTCTCAAAGGTCTTATGTCTTAATATCGTCACCTTGGAGGTTAGGATTTCAACATATCTAGTGTTGCGGGGACACAGGTGTTAGTTCATATCAGTTTTTGTGCCCAGAGAAAGAGCAGGTACAACAAGATTATTAATAGTTGGTGTATATAAGCAAGGGATATAGCAATGTTCATTGTACTCTTCTGTAATTTTTGGGTGGATTTGAACTTTCTCAAAATAAAAAGATCACCTACGATGGTCTTTGAGAGAACATTTTTTTTTTTCAATCACTTTTCTTTTTTGGTATGGGGGGTTAAACTCAGCAGTGCTTTACCACTGAGCTACATCTCCAGACCTTTTTAAAAATTTTTCGATAGGGTCTTGCTAAGTTGCTGAGGTTGGCCTCAAGCTTGTGATTTTCCTGCCTTAGCCTTTTGAGTCGCTGGGGATTACAGGTGAGCATCACTGTTCACTTTTCATCCCTCTTGTCCCCTTGTTTAGTTATCATTTCAAGAAATAAAAAGTTCTGCTTTGTTTGATCTGTTATTTATGTCCGTTGTGTGGAGTTCAGCGTTGAGGACTTTAGACTCACCCTATTTCCCAGCAGGTGAACAGAATGCTGCAGAGACAGTGAGCTTAGATTTATAGGATACATTTTCTTTTGGCAACATTCTTTGATTAATATGTGAAGTGACAGCAAGGGACCTTGAGAAGGTCTCGGTTCTTGTCATTCCCTGCAGCTGTAAGAGTTGGTTGCAGAAGGCCAGTGAAGAAATGCAGTAAATACATGGCACATTTCTTATGGTTCAGGGGAAGGCCTGAAATATTTGTGGAATGAGTAGGAGAGAAATACCTTGAGACTTTTTACATGCACGTCTGTTAAAACCATCATGTCAGAGCATTTTATAGCATTTTGTCCTCTCCTTCTGTTGACAGATTTTGGCGGCTGTGACATGGTAGTTACACATTTTGAACTACTTGCAAAGGGTGTTCCTGTGTCCTTTCTACACAAGAAAAGATGGTAGAGAGAAAAGAGAGTTGAGTTTACTTTCTTACACATTTTATTTTTCCATAGATAAGATGTAACTTGAGTTACAACTTTATAGTCATCACATACCTTTTGACAAACTGGTAAATAAATAGCAGAATTTAACAAAATAGGAGAAGAAGGTGTGGCGCTACGAAATTTTTTGCTAAGTGAAGTTTTTATACTAAAATCATAGCTAGAAGTAATGGGTAACTTCAAATTGGGTATTTGCTGTGTTCTTTCATTTAATGCAATCACTTGCTTGGCACTACTATTCAAGAATACTTTAATGACCCCATCTTCATCTTTTTGTTTCAATATAGGGAGCATGCCTCAATTATATTTGACTGAGTTTAAGAAGTATTTGGGGGATTATGTCTGATAAGGGTCTCTGGTTTCCAGTCTCTCTTCTCTCTAAGAGTGACGACACAGCAGATTGAAGATTAATGATGGGTTGGAGGAGCTAGGAGATACAGATCGTATCCGATGTCATTGAACAAATATGCATGGAGCACCCACCGTGTACCAGGCACTGTGCCAACATAGATAAAGACACAATAAATGGCATTTCACAGAGTCTATTTGGTGACTGTCAGTGACCCAACGCATATATTTGGAGGAGTTTGGCTGTATCTTGCTGTGATGGTCTTCAAGGACAGACATCACTACCCTCTTTTCATGTTAAGTCCATGGACAGAAGAACTAACCAATCCCTTCTCAGACTATTCTGCTTTTGTCTTATACAAGTTATTGGGGAAATGAGTTCCATATGTTTAGTAAAATTGTTCCAGAACTACTGCCTTTCTGGCTCACTTTTAGTATTTTGGGATTTGGTGGCTGTGTTCATGGTCAACAAATGCCTGTTCTTCATGACTTTTGTGTATTCTGTAGCACATACACCTCTGCAATCATTCTGTCTTTCAGATGTGAAAATCTTTGCCTTTTTTTTTAAACATTTAAAAAGATTTAAAAAAATTGTTTTTAGTTGTAGGTGGACAAAATACCTTTATTTTGTTTATGTGGTGCTGAGGATGGAACCCAGGGCCTCACACATGTGAGACGAGCACTCTACCACTGAGCCATAGCCCCAGCCCCAATCTTTGCCTTCTTAGTCCATCATAATATTTAAATTTATGCAAGAGGCATTCACAATTCTGATTATTCTTAGCTTTCTTCCCTCTACCCCTTTTTTTTAAATGGGAAAAAATGTGTACATTTCCATTAGGAAGTGAGAGAAACTTTCTTTCCTTTAAATAAAGGTATATAAAGTATTTAGAATTACCCTTGCAATGTTCTAGATCTGTCACTGAAGGCTAATGCATGGCTCATGAAGACTGGCTAATGGCATTCTTACAAGTGATCACTTCTGATTACAGAGCTCTGGCTATCCCAGATTTTGCTTTCCTGTGGGATTTGATATCATTGATCATTTTAATTTCAATATCATTAATCATTTCATGTATCAGCCATGCACAGAAAGTCCTTATGGGACAGTATGCAAACTGCATTCTCATTAAATTTGTCCTCCGTCTGTTATCAATAACACAAGGACAGCTGAATATTCCCAATCACTTCTTCTATACAGTATGCCTATTATGGGAATGTGGCTTATCTTTCAGAAGAAGAAGTTAGGCTTTATTTTGAGCCATTCAGACCAGGCAATTATTGAGGCATTCATTCTTGCCAACCATGTTTTACATCTATTTTGCCTTCTGACTTCCTTCCTTCAAATCTTATTTCATGCTGACAATGTTGTAATAGAGTTATATGTGTGGCTTAAAAAATTATTTCCTACTTAGCATGTATTAATTTTATGTTACTTTCTATTTTTCACTGTCATTTAAATAGTGTTAATCCATTCAATAAATATTTAATTAGCAAATGATAATTTCTGTAGCTAAAACTTTTCACATATTCATGATAATTTTCTTAGGTCAAATTCTTGTGGAATTAAATTATACATGGCACTTAGACAAGAGCTTTGTGATACTTTATGTATTAACTAGTATAATATTTTTTACTGTTATTATTATATTATTCCATGACTCTATGCCCCATATTATGTTGATGCAGGTAACTGGTTTATTTATTGTTACTGCCATATAGTATCCCACTATAGGTACATGCCATAATGGATTTATCCATTTTAATGCTGATGGACTCTTGGACTGATCCAGATTTTAGCTGTTATGAACATTATTGGTAAGAATATTTCTGTACAGGCCTCATTGCACAAGAATAAGAGTTGCTTTAGATTTTTAGGATACATTAGTAAGAGTAGAAGAATCTCTAGGTCATAGGATATATACACATTCAAATGTACTTGGTAATGCCAAGTGATTTTCTAAAGTAATTATATCAGTTTATCCACTGACTAGAATGTGTAAGAGTTGCTCCATGTCCTTACCAACACTTGGTATTGTTTTACCAATTTGGTGATGGGAAATACTATCTCTTCTTGGTTTTAATTTCATTTCTTTGATTATGAGTGTGGTTGATTCCTATGAGTCGTTTACATACTCCAGATATTAATCCTTACTTGGTTATTATTATGGGCATCATGTTTATGTCCTCTTCAAATTAACATGTCGAAACTCAAACCCCAGTGGGGTGGTATCAGGAGGTGGGACCTTTGGGTGGTTAATTCAGTTGGGTGAGGTCATGACAGTGGAGCTCCCCCAGTGGATTAGTGTCTTTATAAGAGCAGAAACAGACTAGAGCTTGCTTTCTCCGCTAACCAATGAGAAGAAAACTGTTGCCAAGTAGGAAGTGTCCTCACCAGACACAGGATCTGCCAGCCCATTGGTCTTGAGCTCCTCAGTTTCTACAAATGTGAGAAATAACTGTTTGTTATTTAAGCCACCCAGTTGATAATATTCTGTCACAGCAGCCCAAGCTGACTAAGACAGTTCCTTATGTTACCATTGTCCTTTCCTAGTTTGTGGCTTATTTTTCATATTGTTTTTATTATCCCTGTATGAAGAGAAGTTCTTAATTTCAATGTGGTTGAATTTATCAAACTTTTCCTTTGTGGTTAGCATGATGGTCAGTTTTGTGTGTCAAAGTGACAAGGCCATGGGAGTCCAGACATTTAGTTGAGCTTTATTCTGGATGTGTCTGTGTTTTTTTTTTTGGAATGAGATTAACATTTGAACCTGTTGAAGAAACAAAAGGGGGTCTTATCTAGTCAGTCGAGTAACTGATTAGAACTAAGAATCTGACCCTCCTGTTAATAAATGGGAGTCCTCTGTCTGGATGCTTTGAGTGGGGCATTGGTTTTTCTTACCTTTGGACTTTCAGTTCTGAGCCAGAGTTCCCCAGATGTATACGTGAGGGGGTTTATTAGGAAATTGACCCTTGTGATCATAAAAGTTGAAAAGTTCCCTGAGGTCCATCTGTATGCTGGAGAGACAGTAACTCAGTCCAAGAAGTCAGAAGCCTCAAAATCAAGGAGACTGACAGTGTAGACTTAATTCTGAGGTCAATGGCTTGCAAATTTTCAGAGGGTCACTGGTGCAAGTCCCAGAGTCTAAAGATTAAAGAACCTGGAGTCTGATGTCCAAGTGCAGCAACAGCTATAGAGAATGTGCCCACTAAAGGAGTGAGAACTGGGGCGGAGGTCGTCCTTTTGTTTCCTGTTTTGTCTGTGTCTACCAGTCCGTTGGATGATGTCCACCCACATTGAGGGTGGGTCTTCCCCACTTAGAGTTTGTTGAACACATGCCAGTTTTCTCTGGAAACTCCTTCACTGACTCACCCAGAAGTGTGTTTTACCAATTCTCTAGGTATCCCTCAGTTCAGTTGTGTTGACACCCCAAATTAACCACCACACATGGGCTCCTTCTGAGTCTCTGGCCTGCCAGAATTCAGACTAGAACTCTACCATCTGCTTTCCTCATTCTCAAGCCTCTGGACTTTGACTGGAGCTGCACTACTGGCACTATAAGCCTGGAGACTGCAGACCTTGGGTCTTGTCAGCTTTCATAATCAAGTCAGTCAATTTCTTACAGAGAATTTCTGTATAAACATATATCTTATTAGCTGTGTTTCTCTGGAGAGTCCTAATACAGTTAGCCTTTGTTTTGTTTTGTTGGAGAAATAATTTGCTCTTCTAAGGTCCCATGAACAGTTTCTATATTATCTTCTAAAAGTTTTGTCTTTCAAACAAAATATTCTAATCTACCTTGAATACATTTTTAGACATATTGGGAAGTACACATGCCATTTCATTCTCTCTCATGTGATAACCAATTAATCTAAAGCATTTATTGGAAAGTCCATCTGTGTCAATGTAAAATTCATGCTTTCTTACAAATTAAGTCTAATTAAAATTGGTCAGTTTGCCTATCCTCACATGGTTTTAATTATTAAAGTTTTATGATAGAACTTGATATCTGGTAGAGCAAGTTGCCTTACCTTCTTGTTATTTTCAGAGGTTTTTTTTTTTTTTTTTATTTTACTCTTTCTGGTCCTTTACTATTTGAGGTAAATTTTAGAATCAGCCTGTTCAATTCCATGGAAAACCCTGTTGAGGTTTTAATCAGTATTACACAAAAATCCACAAATTAATTTAGGTAAAATTTAATTCCATAGACTATTGAATATTATTATTCAAGAACATTGTATAGCTTTCTATTTATTTAGTTTTCTTTTTTATCTTTCAATTAAATTTTCTAATTTATAAAATAAAAAGTATATGTAGGTTTTGTTAGATTTGTTCCCAGGGGCTTAATACTTTATTTTGTAGTTGTAAATTGCATAATTAAAAATTACACTATTTAATTTATTGTTGCTAGGCTATTAAATTGATTACATCTTAATTACATTTTCAATATGATTTTCTACCCTGAAACATTGCTAAACCTTCTTTTAAAATTTTAATAATTTATTCATGATTCTTTTGATTTTTTCCATGTTATCTATATGGCAGTATTTTTTTTTTAACTGAAGACATCTTCTATTTTCTTTTTTTGATGACACAAATATTTGTTTATTGTAGGCACATATATTTAAAACAAAGTAGAAAAATGAAATAGGAAAACAAACCTTTCAAGTTTATTATTACATGATGGCAGATATTTTTGTACTTTTAAAAACTAAATTAATTTTATTCTCTTTTATTGCTGAGTGATACTCCATTGTGTATATATACCACATTTTCTTTATCCATTCACCTGCTAAAGGGCATCTAGGTTGGTTCCACAGTTTAGCTATTGTGAATTGTGCTGCTATAAACATTGATGTGGCTGTGTCCCTGCAGTATTCACAGGTAAAAGGATGAAGTTGGAGAATATAATGCTAAGTGAAATTAGCCAATCCCCAAAATCCAAATGTTGAATGTTTTCTCTGATACAAGGAGGCCGATTCACAGTGGGGTTGGGACAGGGAGCATGGGAGGATTAGAGGAACACTAGAATGGCCAATGGGAAGGGAGTGAAAGGGAGGGGGCAAAAGGGTGAAGAAAGAAAAAAAAAAGATGATAGAATGAGATGGATATCATTACCCTTGGTTCACTGGGGGTGTACTGCAAAGAGACGGGACACCAATCTCTTCCTTTTCCTCTTCTGCTTCTGGTGAAAAGGTAAGCAGCTTTGTTCCATTGGGGGCTCCCCATCATGATGTGCCAACTCACCACAGCCCCAAAGCAACAGGGCCAACTGACCATAGACTGAAGCCTCTGAAACCATGAATCCAAATAAACCTTTCCACTTAAAAAAAAAAATAAATAAACAAAAAAATAATGAATTCATCCTGAACATGGTATTTAGTAATCAACTTTGTTCAGTTAATATCATATATGTTTTCCATGTTACTAAATATTTCTCAAGAATATTATTTTAGAGGTTAAGATTCCATGATAGGGGCATGATTTACATGATTTAAATATTTTATCTTATTGTCAAACATTTAAATTATCTTCTAATTTAAAACAAGAAGCTCAGGGTGACAAGAGTTCCCACTCTTGTCATTCTGTCATTTTACTTGCTCATTCAACCTCCCTGCAGGGTACCAGGCACATGCAGACAGGAGAGATTCTCAGGTCTGAGATATTCAGATTTAGAAAACCAATGGCTGAGCTCCCAGGGCTCTTCATGGGCAACTCCTCCTCCTCCAAAAATTACCATTGTAGGAAGATGTAGAAATGCAAATGAGGAAAGTGGAATCAACAACTGTCCTAGTCTCTTGCCCTGGGGCCCAGGTCTTAGTGTACCAAGGAAGCCCAAGTTAAGGGAACAAATACACTATGAATATGGTCCAAGTTCAAAGGGCTACTTAAGTCCCCCAATTGCTTAGGCTGCATTAAAATAACACCTTATAAAAATCTGTGAGTCTGTATTATTTTCCTATTGGCCAATGCCTGGATCGAAATTTCATTATATGTCAAACACTGTAATCAAGTAAGTTTGATATTCTAGTTCTCCTGCTTAGTGTGGTGGATAATTGGAACACAGAAGCAAGGATCCTATTCCCTTCCTGACCCTAAGTTTACCAAAGAGAGTAGTAAAAGGTCCCAGCTAGATATATCCTAGAAATGTTTATTACAAAATGGAGTTGAGTTCCCAATCTGGGAAAATGACAAAACAGATGTTTTATAGCTGCCTGGGGAATATCTGTCTTGTAGGACTTTGTTAAGTCATAGTCACCTGTCTACTTACTGTGACCATTCCCTCTCCTTGATACCACAGGTGGTTTTATGAGCTGTAAAAGTCCTCCTGATTTCTCTAGACTTGGGTGAGAAGAACTTTTAAAAAGTGCATACTCAGATGAAAGACTCAATACTCTAAAATTCTCCCAGTAGGAGCTAGAAAATCTCCGCTTCATGTATCTGCAGGAATTTGCAGTTGGTTTTTCTGGACCCAGCCCAGTGGTAGAAAGTTGCTCCTTCAGGGATCTGAACAGAGCTCTAATTTTTTGCTTCTATCCCCTCTGATTCCGAGCAGCATAGCTGAACATGGTCTAAAACTTAAAGGAACAAATACTTCAAGAGTTTCTCTGGGTATGGACCTCCCCAAACCAAACCAAACTTTTAGCAAGCTGCACAATAAGTATAGGCACAAATACCAGGAAGTAACTTGCAGGAAAGATTGGGTCTGCCTAACTCAGGAGGCCCAGGTTCCAATATCAACTCTGCCAAGAATATGTTGTATAATCTTGGGCCTCCATTACCCATCTACAGTAGATATCATGAGGACTGTAAAACGATCCCTGTGATTTTCCAATTGTTTTCCAGTCTACTCTCTCCAAGAGAGAAGTGGTGTTGCTCTCCACTGTCAAACTAGTTCATGTGGGGTGTTATCAGACTGTCCTCTTGCTCCAGGCCTGGGCACTGCCTGGGGAGTGCACGCAGTAGTACTTGTTCACCACATGTCCACACTGGTCAGACTTGACTCTGCAGCTCCATTGGAATTTGCAGTTATAGCTACTCATGGCTTCAGTCTTCTTCTCTTCCATCTGTAGCTCACACTCAGTACACAGGTGCCTACAGCTGCATTGCTCCCACTTGAATGTATTGTGGCTGCTCTGCAGGCACTTGTGACCCTTTGTGCCATAGATGCCCAGGCTGGAATTGCAGATATGGTAGTCTGGAGATTTCTCTAAAATGATTATCTTAGCTTCTATGCTAGGAGGAAAGGCCTCAGTGGGAGCCCAGCAACCCTCAGCAGTGTTCCCAGCCCTTAGCTGCTGCTTATCCTTCTCAATTTTCAGTGACTGGTCATGCTTGGCTGTTAGGTAGTCTCCCATCTCCCAGCAGTGAGACAGCTGCAGCCAGCATGTGTGGATGCTGCGGCTCTCTGAGATATCATGGCATTTGCAGATTCTTTTCACAGTGGCTCTTACTGCCTGCCAGCCAGCCCTGTTGTAAAGATTCATCAAGGCTTTGGCATCCTTCCCCTTCTCCAGATTGTTCACAAATAGTTTGGAGATCCTTTCTCCAAATTCCACATTGCCACTGCAGCCTTCCTGGATCCAGTCATGTCCTCCTGTTTTTCTGTTTTTGACTCATCACAGTCACAGTTTTCAAAGTCACCCATGCTATAGTTCTTGATGATGGTGTACATGACTCAGGCAAAGCTGATGGCATGAATAAAGGAAATCTCTCTGTTGGTGCTTCCCAGCCTGTTGTGGGTGGACAGCTGGACAGCATTTTCAGCGCAGTTCTGCAGATACTAAGCAAAAAGGAACTTACACTGCTCAATGCCACTCTGGATGCCCAAAGCCACACTGGTAGTAGGGGTGAGATGGACAGGCAGAGGCACCAACGGTGGCATGATATATGCCCATGGCCACCCACAACACAAAATAGTGCCATGGCCCTGCCTACCCCCAGGGACCAGGTCCAGCTTAGGGTCAAGTGCAGAGAAGTGAGCTCAACCTGAGACTTCTAATTTTATTTTTACTTTATTGTATTTTCCATTCCAGTAAAATAATGAATAGGAATGGTGAGAACTGTCATTCTTAGCTTTGCCTGATCTTAAATGTTTCCATCATTTCAACATAGGTTTTAAGATTTTTGGAGTTTTATAAAATTAGTTTAGGCTGGCCATGGTGGCTCATGCTTGTAATCCCAGTGGCTCAGGAGACTGTAGCAGGAGGATCACAAGTTCAAAGCCAGCCTCAGAAACTTAGTGAACCCTAAGCATCTTAGTGAGACCCTATCTCAAAATAAAAAATAAAAAGAACTGAGGATGGGAATCAGTGATTAAGCACCCCTGGTACCAAAGAATAAAATAAAATAATAAAATAAAATTAGTTAAAAAACATTCTTCTATCTGATTATAGTTTCAAAATGGCTGCAGCGCATGCCTGTAATCCCAGCACTTTGGGAGGCTGAGGCAGGAGGATCGCGAGTTCAAAGCCAGCCTCAGCAATGGCGAGGCACTTAGTAACTCAGTGAGACCCTGTCTCTAATAAAATACAAAAAAGGGCTGGGGATGTGGCCCAGTGGTCGAGTGCCCCTGAGTTCAATCCCCGGTACCAAAAAAAAAAAAAAAAAAAAAAAAATGGCTGCAGTTCTTCCACATGTCTTCCACAAAGAGGTGGGACTTATTTCTCCTACCCGAAAGGTGATTTGGACTGTGACTGTTTGACCAATAGAATACAGTAAAGGTGACATTAGCTAGTTCTAAGCTTTGCCTTTAAGAGACTGGAAGCTTCCAGCGTGGCATATTGGAGCCTGAGCTGCCAATAGAAATCTGACTATCTTGCTTGAAATACCAAATGGAAGAAGAGGGGTCCAGCTGAGCCTAGCCTTAAAGCCATCCCTGCCAAGTCTTTACATTTAAAGATATGGTCCACTCCCTTCTGGCTCCCATAATTTCTTGTTATAAGTCAGCAGTTATTTGATTTGATACTTCTCTGAATTTTTATATTGTTTTTCTCCACAAATGTTCAAGATTTCCTCTTGGTCTTTGCATTTTAAACATTTGACTATTAGATATCTAGTATGTTATTTTTCACAGGTGGCCTGATTAGATTTTGTTGATCTTCTTGGTTCTGTAAATTTATATCTCCTATCAAATGGGGAAAATTTTCATTTATTTATTTCCTTTAAATTTTTCCTCTCTATTTTTCTCTTCTCTCAAAAAGTGAATCCAGTGATATATATGTTAGATCCTTTGTCTTTCCACTTCACTTTCTAGTGCCTCTTTTTGCCCTCAAATCTTTATTTTGGTTCTCATGTTGCGTAGCATGGATACTTTCATGGTTTTAGCTACTTTAAGACTGCAGCTACTTAAGACTGAGCCTATTCACAGGCTGAAAGCCAAAGAAGTTGGTATTCTCACTCCATTCTGGTCCTTTGAGGTTGTCCTCCACAATATTCCTGCTTCTGTTCATTCTTCAACACCTTCAGGTCATTGTTTTTTTTATGTTTTCTCAAGATGTCTGCAGGAGAGACAATTTGTTAATAGTTTATTCCATTATTCTGAGAGTAGACCTTCTTAAAATCTTTTTTTTTTTTAAACTGTGGCTTTTCTGCTAGTTAATCAATGTAGCAGTAAATTTAATTAATTATTTTACTATGTTTTTATTAGTACATTATAATTAAGCGTAATAGTTGGATTCATCATGACATATTCATACATGCACATAACATAATTTGCTCCATTTTTAGTTGCCAATTTTAGTTTCCATCTTTTTTCTTCACTTCAAGACATTCCAATTGGTTCAACTTTTATTCTGTCTTTTTCTTGCTAATTTTTTACAATTTAGTACTTTTTTTTTTTACCAAATTATTATTTAATTAATAACATAACCAAATGTGAACAATGATTAATAAAAAATTGAGACTAAAGCATAAAGAAAGTTGTGGAAAAAGACGATAATTTTAGAAAAACTCAAAGTGATTTAACTGGATAGAATTCTTGCATTATTAACTGGCTTTAGTTTCCTGGAAAGTTTGCAAAAATATCTTCTGGAGAAATTAGTGAGCAAGTCTTTGGGAATAGGTCTCACCAAAATCTGGTATTTGGTAGAAATGTGGTATGAGTCAGGTATTGGTCATCTAGTGAGAATATAGTTGAGGATTTGGGCTTCTCTGAATTCCCTCTTTTTTTTTTTTTTTTTCACATTGGCTAACCTTCAGCTCTTAGAAGTGGCTCAAAGCTGAGCATTTTTGTGGGTTGAAATGAATGTTGTCAGCTGAATCAACATCTTAGCATAAAGGGCAGCATAAAACTTTCATCAGGACATGGTCCAGGCAAGTCAAAGTCAGACCAGAATTGGTCAGGCTCACCTGATTATTGTCAATGCTGGACTAATGCAAATGAAAAATACAATGCATGGTAAAGACCTGTTATAGTTTGCACATGAGGTGTCCCCCAAAAGCTCCTGTGTTAATGCAGGAATTTGAAATGATTGTGAGAGCTGTAACCTAATTTAGTCTATCCTAGTTTGAATTACTGGGAAGTAATCGTAGAGAGGTGAGACATAGCAGGAGGAAGTGGGTCATGGTGGGGGGCACGAACCCTGGAAGGCTGCATCTTTCCCCCTCCCTCTCTCTCTTTGCTTCCTGACCGTGCCATGAGCTGAGCAGCTTTCCTCTTCTGAGCCCTTCCCCCACGATGTGCTGCCTCACCTTGGGCCCAGAGCAGTGGAGTTGGCTATCTATGGACTGAGACCTCCAAAACCTTGAGCCCCAAATAAACTTTTCCTCCTTTAAGTTGTTCTTGTCAGGTATTTTGGTCACAGTGATGCAAAAGCTGACTAAAATAATAACCAATTAAAGAAAAAATGTCTTGTTGGTGGCAGCCTTCAACATTTCTGTCTCTAAAACCAGTGTGGACAGGTTACCTACAGAATGGTATCTAGATATTATCCCAGGAATATTCTTTAATTCTCATTTCCATTGCATCTAGTTTCTGGAAAATTGCTTCAGGTTTAGATCCCAAGCCTACTACTAGTATTCAAAATTTCTTCTATCATGTTATACTATTAAAGAGCTCTCTTTTAGTCTCTGAAAAATCCTTTTTATAAGATCTCTTTTGTTAGCTTTCAGAGGATATCAATGGTAAGTTTTCTCCTTTGAAATTTTATTCTCCTTGCAGCCGCATCTCTGTCTTCATTGCCCTTGTCTGTTTTGTTGCTTGTTTGCTTATTAACTGTGGTCTCTGTCATTTGTATCAGAAAATAAGCATGCCCTCCTCCCCACACCTCCCCACTCCCTCTGAACAGTGTACTTACCCATGTTTTCTGTTCTTGTTCCTGAAATCTGCCCACTTTTTTTGTATTTATTTGTTTTAGTTGTACACAATGCCTTTATTTTTACATGGTGCTGAGGATTGAACCTGGTCGTGCACGTGCTAGGCGAGTGTTCTGCCACTGAACCACAACCCCAGCCCCAAATCTGCACATTTCTGCTTAAATATGTCCTTTAAGTAGGTCCTTCTAGATAACCCTATGTAAAGTCATTGTCTCCCCTTTCTCTGGGGCATTGTCCAGGGCTCCTATTCTTCATCTGTGCTTTGCTTTTCTACATGTTTCCACCTAGTTGAAAAATTATATATGTCATTACCTGCTAATTTTCCATCTTTTATCATTAGAATTTAAGCTCAATGAGGGTGGAGAATTTCTGTGGTTTATCTGGTTGTACATTCCTACAAGAGGACCTGAAGTGTAATAGAAGCTCAATAAGTACTTGCTGACTCTGTCATACATTGTGCTAAAGGCTTGGTATATGTTTTATTACTTAATTTTCTTAATAACTTTTCATTTATTTAGTTAATATTGATTATGTATTTCTTGTTATATTCTTCTCTCATGTAGGAAAATTGAACATTGGAGATATTAAATAATTTATATGAAGTTGTTAAACTAGTAAGCAACAGAAACTGTATCTGAATGTAAGCATATCTTATATCAGAGAGTTATTGCTAAACATTTTTGATTTTTATTGTCATCTCATGAAAACAATAAACTATTATGTTATCAATTTATAGGACTGTGTATCTTTTAACATTATAAGTATTTGTGCTAATTTATCAAAATAGAAACATCTTTAAAAGTAATGCATAAGTTGCATTTATTAAATGTCAATTGAATAGAAAACTTCAGTTTACCAGAGTAGAAACTGAAGAAAGACCAGAGAAATAAAACATAAGTATTGGAAGAAGTCTAAGGGGTTTTTTAGTCTAGCTCCCATCAGTCAGTCAATTACTACATTTTTCCTGAGATAGGAAGGGGTTACTTTTACAGCATAAATTCTGTTATGAGGATTTATTTCCATATAGGGTGTAAAATGGAATAAAAAGTATGTAAAGAGTAAGCCCGTGGGGAAAATAATAGACTCTGATAATGATTAAAAGAAACAGAGAAATGGTCCCATAACCAATGCTGGGCTAATGCAAATGGCAAATGCCAAATTCAAACAGAGTATGGTAAATGCCACATGCAAATAAAGTATTATTAAGGCTGAGAGGAGCACACATCACTTCTGGTTGGAGTGATTAGAAAAGGCACAATGACAGTTTATCCACAAAAGAAGACGTGAACATATCCAATGCACATGTGGAAAGATTTTTGACCATTAATAATGAGTTAAAATGAGATGCCATTTTCCATCTATCAACATGTCAACTCTTTTGCCAGATAAAGAAAATTCCATGTTGGTAAGAGTGTAGAAGAATAGATAATTTTATTTATGGATGGTAAAGTTTTATTTTTTAACAGACTTTCAGAAGGAAAAATTGGCATTAAAAGCTTAAAACAGTTTCATTCTTTAGCCTCATAATTTCACTTCTGAGAGTTCCTTCTAGGGATTGAGCTGAAATGCAAGCAAACATTTGTATCTCTGAATATTTACTGTAGGTTTATATATATAAAGACAAAAAATGTTTAAAATAACTTGAGGGACTAGATTAACAAATTATAGTATGTACACATGATAGAAGAACCTTCAGTCTTTAAAAATGTAAATTACAGGATTTTTACAATAACCTAAAACATGCATTTCTGGAAACCCTGTGTTTTACAATATCATTCACTAAAATAAGAGGATTTAGAAAACAGCAGTGGGTCAGACTGTTCTAAACCGATTGCATCAGCGGATGTCATCATGGATGTAGAAACTGTACCAGCTTCTTTACAGGGAGAATTTGTTACAATTGGTCAAACAAGTATTATAGAACTGAAAAAGTAAAAAAAGAATACTGAGGAAGTTTAAACAGAATAACAGAAGGACATGTCTCCCATCCTAAATTTGGGGGAAAAGCAAAGAAAACGAGATTTTGGGAAACTAGAAGGAGCTAAATGAAGTTAGGACCCATAACCTCTGAGTTTGAGTGTTGCCTTACTTGTGATGGTACTTTGGGAGCTCAGGGGACGTGTCCCAGGGAACACAGCTGCAGAGCTCTGAGGGAGTAGGCTGAAGTTCCTGTTGTGGATGCTGAAGAAATTGAAGACAGAACCAGCTGCAGCTGTCAGAGTGAAGGGTTGTTACTGAGGCAATGCTGATAGGAACAGGGAGCAAGCAGAATGGCAGTGACTTTTACCCTTCCCAGCATTTCTCTCTCCCTTTATGTCCACCATCAGCAGCACCTAAGAGGGAGCCAGCTGACAAGCAAGAAACACAGCTTGCACAGTTTCAGCTCCAATGCCACAGGGCAGAATGGAGAAGGGCAGTGTGGTCAGCGAAATTCTAAGGGGACCTTGGAGAGTCTCCCTTCCTGGTGAACATCCTGTATACAAATCCCACCCTTGAGTGTGGATGGAACCTGTGAATACAATGGGATAGCCTCTTCCTCCATCAGATTACATTGCATGGCAAATAATGCTGAGAGAGGCACTCCTACAATTCCCTTACAACTGTGTAAGACTGGGATATAGCCAACTGGAGAGGCACTAGAAGAGAGGCATTGCCACTGTTGTCTGGGAGAAGGCAAGTACCTCCATCCTGAACTGCCCACAGGAGTCACATACTGAAGACCTGTAGGAAGTTTGTAGGAGCTGAGGGGTCCTCCACCAACAGCTAGTAAGAAAACAGGAACAACAGCCCCACAGCTGCAACCTGCCAATTGCCTGAATGAGCTCAGAAGAGGACTCTGAGCTCCAGTGAGAACCACAGTGTCTCTGGCACCAAGATTGCACCCCTGTGAGCCCCTGGACAGAGGAGTCACCTAACCTCTGCCCAGACTCCTGACCTTTGGAAAATGTGAAACAATAAATGAGTCATATTTTAGGCCACAGAGTTTGTGGGTATTTGTTACACAGCATTAGGAAATGAACACAGGCAGGTTTGTGTAAGCTGCCTGTCACGGCCAGCCACGGCGCCGCCACGGGAGGAAAATTCTCGGAGGCAGAGTTAAGCTTTTACTACTTTTACTTCTACTTTCTTAGAGCTTAGAGAGGGAAAGAAAGATTTTTCTTAGAGAGGGAAAGAAAGATTTTTCTTAGTAGCTTAGAGTAGCTTAGAGTAAAGAAAGATAGAGCTTAGCTTTTCTTCTTAGCTTAGAGTAGAGTAGCTTAAAGAAAGATAGAGCTTAGCTTAGAGAAAGACTAGAGCTTCTTTCTTCTCTCTTCTTTCTTCCTTCTTCTTTCTTCTGTCTTCTGTCTTCCTCAGGAGTCTCGGCCTAACTCTGACCAGTCATTACTTCTTCTATCTGGTTTCTCTTCTGTAACCGCTCTGCCTACGTTCTGGTCGCTCTGATTCTTCTGACCGACCGAGTGACTGCCCGGCTGACTGAATTCTCCGTTCTCCTAACTCGGACCGCTTTCACCCGGTTATATACCTTCAGGTTTGCGGGTGCCTACAGGTGCGTCACATACATACCAGGTGGAACCCATGGCTTCCAGCTAGCTGCAACAGCCCTTCCTAATTAGGGCTCCTTCAGGTTTGGAGGTGAAAATAGTAGTTAATAACATGCACATGCACACCTATTCAGTATGTAACCATGGAACTAACAACAACAACAACAACAACAACAGCAACAACAACAAAAACAACAAAAAAACAATTGCTATCTCAGATAACAACCTGAACAGAGCTGGATGATTCAGTGTGATTGGAGGCTACTCAAGGGATATTCAAAATATGAAAAACAGTGGAGTGTAAATGTGGGCTGTGGGTACCAACATATTTATAGAGTAGGAGATGGAGTTCCAAAGGGGTAGAAGAATTGCTGTAAAGGTGTACCCAGGAGAAAAGATAAATATGCTACAAATGCTGACGGCAGATATTAGGGTAAGAACTCTACATATAGTTACTTATTTTTAATTTTTTCTTTTTTTGTACTGGGGACTTAACCCAGGGCAATCACTGAGCTGCATCCTCAGCCTTTTAAAAATTCTTTATTTTCAGACAGGGTCTCACTAAGTTACTTAGGGCCTCGCTAAATTGCTGAAGATGGCCTTGAACTTGTGATCCTCCTGTCTCAGCCTCTTGAGCTATTGGTTTAATTTTCTTTTTTTTTTTTTTTTTTGGTTGTGCTTCCGTATTCCCAGGGCCTTGTGCATCTTAGGCAAATATTCTGCCATGGAGCTGCAACCCTGGCCTGTGATTTTCTTAAAGCTGAAAAAGACTTTGGGCTCTAGTAGAGCTGAGGGCTCCAACTGAAAAAATCCAGTCTACCAAGAAGAACTGCTTATAAATCATTGCAGATAAACAATGTTCAGGTTTTGCCAATCTCCTTGCCCAATTATCATGTAAACATTCTAGCCAATTGGAAGGTGCCATACTTGGAAGCAGGCCCAACTACCTCAATGCAGCTTGTTCTCTTGAAGGGAGATTAGAGCCTAGGACCTCCATGGTTAACACAAATGCAGGTTGTTTATTTTGGAAATTAATTTACCACCCATTTTGCCAGGGGAAGAATGAGAGAGTTGGGCAATACAGTTTCTAGTGGAACTAATGCCTATGATTTGAGACAAAGATCACATAGCAAAGAAACTGCACTGACTTTGGTGGAATCTTCTGGAAAGAAGGGCATGTCAGGTTCCATATTGATGATTCAAGCCATATAGCAGAGAGTGTGAGAGAAAGAGTCCAAATCACCCTAGTAAAATAGAAATAAAAATTAGAAGAGTAAATGTTTAGTTTTAGTTATGTCACATATATAGAATTGCTTTTGGTATTCCTCGGGTCTCCAAACAAGCTGAAGCGGAAAAGCCTGCTACAGCAGTAAATCTTCATTTCCAAGCAAACTGCAGCGGCCCCGAAGACACAGTGATCACTGTCCCCTCTGACCTTAACAAAAGAAATAAGACACAATATTGTGCTTGGATGGGTAAATTAAACCCAGAGGAAAATTAGAAAATTGTTGATAATAATTATGGTTTAGAGTGACACATTATAACTCTTTGGAAATTAAAACAATTACCTTTTCCTCAGTTTTACCTTTATATATATTTTTTTTTCACAAATTGTTTACCTATGCAAAGTTCTTGAAAATATCTGTTGTTTGAATCCTTCAAGTAGACTTTGCCCCTTAGTTGTCCTAATTTGCATTGTTCACTTCATAAGTTTCTTTCGTGTGTGTGTGTGTGTGTGTGTGTGTGTGTGTGTGTGTAAGTACTCTCAAATTCATTGCAATAACATTACAGGTTTTCTTTAACGTTTTAGCTCCTTCACGCAATATAGATGTGTCCAATTAAAATGGGAAAGCCTCTTTCTTATGCCCAACTTCAATTACTTTTCAAGATATGTGGAATTAAAAAACTTCAAGTGTTCAATGTTGAAGAAAATGTATGTATATTTTTACATCTTTAAATTTGGGTCTCTCACTTATTTAGTTTGTGAAACAAAAGTAAAAACTTAAAAACCTGAATTGTGTATATCATTTTTTAAACAGAGTATCACATTTTAAGAAAACAGTTGTGATCTATGTGTATAGCTCTTATCTCACTGTTGATGTTATTCCTTTCTGATTATACACCAGTCTTGAAATCAACCATAAACCAAGGCATCATAGTTTATGAGGTAAAGCTGTGGGATGCGCTCCTGCTTTATATTCAAGAACTAGTGAGGAAGGCAGTGTGGTTGTGTGGGATGAACAGTGGCAGACCATGTCAGAGACATAAGAAGGATTTAAAAAAAGGGGGGGTTTTAGCCACCATAAGACTTTGGATTTTATTTTAACTGAGATGAGAGGCTGTGAAGGACAGTGAACAGAGGGGTGAACTGATCTAATTCATTTTTACCGATATCTTTTTTGGGTCTCTCTTAAGGTTATTATTTACGAGGTCACCAGCCAAAGCAGGGAGAACAGTCAAATACTGAGAAATTTGAGTATAACCTAATGGACTACAGTCATGGTGGTAGCAGTGAAGTGGCTAGATTCTGGCTTCTCCAACTTCTTCCCCTCTGCCTCTTCAAAAGGCCCTTATTGTGATCTTCATATGATCTTGACTCTAGGTTGGCACAAGATGTTTCTAAATCTGCATTCCTGCCTCCCTGGTGCTCTCTGAATAGGCCTGCGATCTGAACAAATGACAAATGAAATGTACATGATCCTGGTTTGAATCTAATCTAAGAACAGATTTAGGGCCTTAAAAATCCATATTTGCAATTTTGACACATCTTTTAAGTCAGGATTCTTCTATTCATTCTCCCCACCCCTTCCCCTTTGTGTTCTTGCTCTAGCAGCTCAAAGAAAGGAATGACACTTGTTTTGCTTCTTCGGGAATCTATTTTAGTTATCATTCAATCTTGGACACTTAATTTCTCAGCATTTAAAATTTTTGACTGAAGCAAGCTTCTTTTTAGAAAATTTTGGGAAAATATATATAACAAAATTTACCATTATGACCATCTTTAATGGTACAGTTGAACAATATTAAGTATGTTCACATTGCTGTGTAAAGAATCTCCAGAACTTTTTCATCTTGCAAAATGGAAACTCCACACATTGAACAACTCTCCTCATCGCCTTGCTCCGCAACCACCATTCTCCTCTGTCTCTGTGCGTCTTACTACTGTAGATGCTTCATATAAATGGAATTATATGCTATTTGTCTTTTTGAGATTGGCTTATTTAACACATCAAAATGTCCTTTTAAAGACAGAACAATAAATAATTTATTTTTAAATGAAACTCTTTTTGGAATAAACTCCTAACCTGGAAGGAAGAACTGACTTAATTAACAAGGACATCCAAAATTGAAGCAACTATTTAATAAAGACTTCACCACTGACATGCATCTTAGAATGTATGAAAGAAGTTTATGAATGCCATTTGGAAGGATAAGAGACATTCTAACACAGGGCAATATATAAAGAAAAATGTGTTCTAATTGACCTCATTCTTTTGAATTTCTAAAAAGCCATACTTATTAGGTACGTAATCATTTTTAGATGGTTCTATAAAATTGGCTCAATTCTCAAACAACAAGTGGATCAGACAGTATTTTAAATTAGCTATGTGAGTTCAGATTTTTCATTGCTCCTGCTTTTTAGGATTCCATTGATGTCCTGATTTATGGATGAGAATATTTAGGAAACACCTTGGGAAGGCTTTTCAGTTTTGTATGTCAAATATCCAAGCAAAAAGAATATATTTAAACTCAGCCTTTCAAAAGGCATTTCTTGCTCTTTGTCTCTCCAGCGTTCCTCTTCTTAATACTGTTTCGAATTTCCTTTGAGAAAACTCCCTTCCCCATTCTCAGATAATGGGTTTGGGTGACATCCATTCTCAGCTCCAAAGGGTTCTTACCAGCTTTAGGCAATAGCATTTCCTGCAGCCCTTAACTATAGTATTTATTGGTTCATAGATGAGCCCATTCAGAGCTAAAGAGGTGGAGGAGACTTTGCTATGAAAATCAGTATTCTCCTGAATATTCTGTTTTAGATGTGAGTTCTGGAACTGGAAGATATTAAGCTACTCCAAGAGCTGGTCCAAGTATGAATGTAAGCAAATGCACTGATTAAAAAACTAAGGATGATGCTAAGATGGCAGAAAAAGAGTGAGAGACTGAGAAATTTTTGTTCCCATGGCCATGATTCAAACCACTGGATCAGAACTCATCTCTGGCACATTTAGTTACTTGAACCAATTCATTTTCTTTCTTATTTGAACATCATGGGCCTTAATCTAGAGTCTACTTCACTATTTCACAGAAAAGATGTATGCATATGAGTGTGTATGTATACATATATGTATATATATGTGCGTATGTCACATATATATGCATGTGACAAAAGAGATATCATGTAGACGTTACAGAAGAATAGTTTGGTTAGTAATAAAAGAGAAGATGCAAAACTACTATTGAAATATTTGGAAGGCTAATGCAAGAAAACATGACATTTTACTCAAAATAAGACAAAGCATGCAGCACAAACCAAAAGAAAGCAAATTTATTTATTTATTCACTTTTTAATGAACAGCATACCTTTTGCTTCCAATATTTGGGGGCGGCAGCAAATAAAGGGGGCCGCTGATAAGCCATTGCAATTCTTACTTTCTTTAAGTGGCCATACCCAACCAAGACTCCTAAAATGATTTGTCAAGTTTGCATCTTAAAACCATTGGTCTGAATAGCTCATAGGACTCAATGTCTGAAATTTACCTAACAGAAACAGAGTAAATAAAAGGTTATTTTTCTTTTCCAATGTTATTTTATTTTCCTGAAATAAAGGATGAAGACTGGTGGGGTACACTTTGCATTCATTTATTTCTGCTTCCTTCTAAAAGCCCATTAAAATGATAGTAAAGCAAAAGAAGTAAAGTAGAAATCTACCAAGGGCAAAAGAACCCACAACAAATGATAGATATCAGCCAAGCTTAGGAAGGTGCAAAGCAGATAAAAAAGTATCAAGACTAGAGAGGACAGAGAACATAGGAAATGAGCAGGGAAATGTGAATTGGTAGAAGCCACTTTGGAAAACAGTCTGGAATTGCCTGGTAAAGCTAAAGGTACATATCCAACAGGTCAGTAATTCTACTTTCATGTCTAATTCCTTGGGAAAATTCTTTCATGTATGCACCAGAAGATAAAGCAGTAAAAATTGGATTAACTCAATTGTCCATCCACAGCATAAACAATAAATAAACCTGAATGATATTTACACAGGAAAATTATATGGTAATAAAATGGATAGCTTAATCTAAAAGCAATAGCATGAAAAAATTAAAAACAACAAAATATATTCTACTACAATGAGCATAATTCCATTTATACAGTGTTAAACATCAAGTACAATAAAAGTACATTATTTAGGGATGCACATGTATAGTATACATAGAGCAGCTATGTGGAAAAGCAAGGTAATAATTAACACAAACAAATTAAAATAATGATGATCTTCAGAGCAGAAGAAGGGGCTGTAACTGAAAGGGACGTTGCAAGGAAAGCTTCAAAGAGCATTAATGATGTTCTTTTTTAAGTTGAAAGATAGGTAATTTTTTTTTAAAATCATAATTACTATGTACATACTTTCCTATGTTTTGTGCTCCATTTCACTCTCTCCCTTTTATGCACTAACAGGGAGGTGGGAGAGAGAAAGAGGGAGACATAGCACTAGAAATCAGAATGACATTACACTTCTCAACACCCGTGCTGGAACCTCACAAATGATAAGGATGTACATTAGTAGGAAGTCAGTAGAGAGTTTCAGAGTGGAAAAATAACAAAATACCATTATAAAGTACCATAGAGAAGTCGGAGAATATAATGCTAAGTGAAGTAAGCCAATCCCAAAAAACCAAAGGCCAAATATTTTCTTTGATATGAAGATGCTGACTCATAATGGCGATGTGGTTGGGGAAGCATAGGAGGAATGGAGGAACTTTAGGTAGGGCAAAGGGGAGTGAAGGGAAGGGAGGGGACATGGGGGTAGGAAAGACGGTGGAATGAGTTAGATATCATTACCCTTAAGTACATGTATAAAGACACGAATGGTGTGAAAATACTTTGTGTACAACCAGTAACTTGAAAAATTGTGCTTTCTGTGTGTAATATGAAATGAATTGCATTCTGCCATCATGTATAGCAAATTAGAATTAATAAATAATTTAATAAAAAAGAAAGTACCATAGAGATAAACACTGCAAAAAACAGAACTATTAAATAATTTTCAAGAGGTTGCCCAAGAGAGTGGGCTCAGACATGGGGAAGGAGAAGGCAACTCTGAGAATTATCTTCTTATAAAATTGCTCAATCTATAGCTACGTTACTTTGCTAATTATTAAACAATAAAAATAATAAAGGATAAATATTTTTCTGATTTTTTTCTTTTCTTTTATTTGTTTATTTTTATGTGGTGCCAGGGATCAAACCCAGTGCCTCACACATGCCAGGCAAGTGCTCTATCACTGAGCCACAACCCCTGACCCCCTGATTTTTTTCTTTTAATAAAAGTTATTAGCAAATTTAAACATAAACTTTGATTTTAAATTGTATTAGTGGACCCATTTTAAGTATTTTCTCTCATAGTGCCCTTTTTTCTCAGATATCACATTATCTATCTCAACATGTATTAGAATGATGTGAAATTATTACATAATATTTTGGATAAAGTGGCTAATTCTTTCTTCTTGAAATCATGCCTTTCTCTTTCAGGGCACTGAGGTGGGGTGGTTATGTGGGAGGGCTGGATTCAGATTGGCTAAGTCACATTCTCTCCCACATTAACTGTGTGACCTGAACAAGTCACCTGAACAATACTTCTTGTTCCTTACCTATAAAGCAAAGATCTGAAAGGCACCTAACCTGTAAGATTGTTGTAGTACATCGAGTTAGTACAGTTGGCTCTCTATTTCTGCAGATTGTGCATCTGTGGATTCAACCAACAGAGTATTAAAAATATTTCAAAAATAATTGCATCCATATTGAACACATAAAAACTGTTTTTCTTGTCACAATTCCTTATTTCTTAAATAATAAAATATAACAACTAGTCTCATAGCATTTACATTGTATTAGGTATTATAAGTATTCTAGAGAAGATTTAAAGTATATGAAAAGATGTGCATAGGTTATATGCAAATACTACATTATATTATATAAGATACTTGAGCTCTGGGATTTTGGAAATTGTTGGGATCCCAGAATCAATCCCCTGGGGATAGTGAGAGACAACTGCCTATGAAAGTTTTAGAATTTTAGAATACATGTAATGTTTTACCTGACACGTTGTGAATGCTCTAATAAATACTAATTTTGATTGTTTATTACTAGGCTACTTTTAAATTCAAGCTTAATAGTGATTTCTGTATCTTTGTGAAACAGGCATACATTTAAAGTGGAGTACTAATCACACACATACAACTTTGGAATGTATTTATTAGGAACATAATGAAATTTTCTTGGCATAAACAAGTCTTTGCTTAGGTAATATGGATGTCCAAACTTTTCACTTTTACAATCAGATTTTAATAGCGTTTGTATCACAGGCAAGGTTCTTTATGCCCCATTACAGATCTTCTTAGCTTCACTTTGGGGTCTAGAGTGAAAGTATTTGAAAAAGTTCTGGTACCATTTTGATCTAAAAACTATTTTCTTTTTTTTTGGCCAAGATACAAAATGAAGGTGTAAAGATAATTGTTATTTTCAAGGCTTTTCAGTCTTTTTTGGCTGGGAAGACTATTTCTGACTGTGCACTCTGAATAAAACCCATTATTGTTATTTAGTGTTTTTTTTCCCCCAACCCCAATAATCATGTAATGCTTGCTCTTTTTAAAAAACTTCATTATGCACACGAAGAATACAAAGAAGTTTATATTTTTAACCCTTATTGAGCTGATAGTTTAGTAGGAGAGAGACAAATATATCAGATTATAAGCAATTATGGATATGCTGTGGAAGGAATATGCTTAATTGCTGGTCGAGAATTTAGACAGTAATAAAGTAGACATTTCACTTTGTGATGCCAATTTATAATTATGTAAAAGGAAATAACACTCAGTGTACAAGGTCATACCCTAAGAGAAAGGATTAAAAAAAATCAGTATTTTGTTGAATTTTAAAATGGGAATGGATTTTGTTTCTGTGTTACCAGTTTTCTAAAAATCTGGAAATTGTGCATGTCTTGCAGGGTGGGGATGGACAGAGAAAAGCAATATTTTGGTGTGTGGCTTTAGAAACTGTGTCAATTTAACTCAAATCTCCTTCTTTGGGGTCCGGTAGGATGTAACACAGCACAAAGTTTAAAAAGACACATTTCTACAGCAAAGCCCCAGTGAATGGGCATTAGGATAATGCCAAAACTAAGTGTGTATATGTTAGTGAATTTTAGTTATGAATATTCAGACTAAATCCATTATACATTATACATTCCCTCCCTATTCCCTATGTATTTGTCATTATAGTTAGTGGACCTTTTCTGACCCTGTTTGAGAAACACAATCTATCATTTCACTAGGCATGACATGGGTCCTTTCCCTGAAATTTTCCTTTGTAGTCCTCTTTATCTTTAAGGCTTGAGTTCTTTAGTTACACATCTCTTTCTTTCTTTTTTTTTCTTCCATTTTTTATTCTAATTTGTTATACATGTTTACAGAGTACATTTTATTTCATATTACATATAAAGAGCACAATTTCTCAAGTTGCTTGTTTTATATAAAGTATTTTTACAATTGTGTCTTCATACGTGTATTTAGGGTAGTCATGGATAACTCAGTCTGCCATTATTCCTATTCCCTTGCCCCTCCCCCCTTTGTTCTATTTAAAGTTTTTTCATTCCTCTCATCCCCACTCCCTTGCCTTTATAAGTTAGTATCTTCATATCAAAGAGATCATTTGACCTTTGGTTTTTTGGGATTGGCTAACTTCACTTAGCATTATTTTCTCCAACTCCATCCATTTACTTGCAAATGCCATGTTTGTATTGTTTTTTAGTGCTGAGTAGTGTTCCATTGTGTATGTATACCAAAGTTTCCCTATCCATTCATCCACTGATGGGCATCAGGGTTGGTTCCACAGTCTAGCTATTGTGGATTGTGCTGCTATAAACATTGATGTGGCTGTGTCCCTGTAGTAAGCTGTTTTTAAGTCCTTTGGGAATAGACCAAGGGGTGGGATAGCTGGGTCAAATGGTGGTTCCATTCCCAGTTTTCCTAGGAATCTCCATATTGCTTTCCAGATTGGCTTCACCAATTTGCAGTCCCACCAGCAATGTAGGAGTGTGCCTTTTTCCCCACACCCTCGCCAGCATTTATTGTTGTTTGTTTTTTTGATAGCTGCCATTCTGACCGGCACAAGATGAAATCTTAGAGTAGTTTTGATTTGCATTTCTCTAATTGCTAGAGATGTTGAACATTTTTTCATATGTTTGTTGATTGTTTGCATATCATCTTCTGAGAAGTGTCTGTTTAGTTCCTTAGCCCATTTATTGATTGGAGTTTTTTTTTTTTTTTTTTTTTTTTTTTTTTTTTTTGTGTAAGGCTTTTGAGAGCTTTATAAATCCTTGAGGTTACTGTTCTATCAGATGTGCTTGTGGTAAAGATTTGCTCCCATTCTGTAGGTTCTCTATTCACATCACTGATTGTTTCTTTTGCTGAGAAGAAGCTTAGTTACACATCTCTTTCTTTAAAGAGCTCTTATTAACGTTTTATACCCCTAACCATGACTCCCAAAGCACCCTTCACTTGACTGTATTGGACACTAATAACCTTTCTTTTAATTGCCCTTGCCTGTTTCCTGGCTGCCTCCAGATTCATCTGAGTCATGTCCTATTTGAGACATTTTGAGACATCTGTGAAACTTTGTTATTTCTAAATAACACAGGAACTCTCTGCCATACAATAGTTCTCCACTGAACTCTATAATAATATTCTTCAAGGAAATTATTATCATAAGCTTTATATATGAATTTTCCATTTATAGATTGTGTCAATCTGGTAAATATGTAGAATATACTCATTATCCTCTCTCTTTACTATCTCATCCCAGGTAGCACAATGAAGACCTTTTTGTACATTAGTCTTGTCTTTGTAGAAGATATATTGCCTTGACTCAAAGCTTTGAGAAGAAAGGAAACCAACTGGGAACTCTCACAACCTGGAGTCATGCTTAGTAAGAAAGAAAATGATCAGTCAGCAACATTTAGATGTCGTCTGGATTTTACTTTTCTGAGCTGGTTGTGTTTAGTGCTCTGAAAACTTAAACGGCTATGCTGAAACATGTTGGTTCAACTTAATGGGTTGGTTGCAAGTCTGGGCACAAACCTCAAGGGGCCATGGAGTCTAGTGGGCCACCCCAGATCTCCCCTTCCCTAGGTCCCAATGAGCACACTGCAATCATGCTGTCATCTGGGAAAGTGACCTTCTAAATGATTTCCCCCAATCTTTACAGCTTGTTTAGAGCCCCTCAGTTAAAACAAAACAAAACAAAACAAAAAAAAAAAAAAAAAAAAAAAAAGAAGAAAGAAAAAACAAGATTCTCTGTGGTCCGTGGTGAGTACCTGGACATTTGCAGCCTCTGAGTCATGTCTAAGGATCTAGAAACGTCTGACTTCAATGTCCATACAGCAAGAAGTAAACGCAGCAATTTACCAATTGAATTTTATTATCCAGCTGACTAACCCACTGTTTTTCCTAGAACATTCTGCCATGCATGTTTTAACAAGGCAATGATTAAAAACATGGTTAATTAAGTTTTGGTGGAAAATGCTCACGATGTTCTGTTCAAAAAATGAAATGATTCAACACTGACTCTTTGGTGTTGATAAAATCAATGGCATTGTCCTACTGATATGCTATAAACCAGTGGTAGACTCACAGCGACAGCTTTGTCAAGCTGTTAAACATCAACACCTAGAATGAATGACAGGATTATGATCACCTATGATTAGCATTGAGATGGCATGGTTCACAAATCCATGTTCCAAAGCGAGGCGACATTACTTGTGGGTGTTTGTAACAGTGGAATTGCTAAGAGCATAGGAAAATTATTAATAGCTATTGTCCAAGTTAATTAAATGTAAACCCATTTCACATAAAACCAGCTTTAACAAGCTCACACTACTCACATTTAATAAAGTCAGTGACAGATATGGCTGCTGAAGAAAACAGAGTGCTTTGCTGGCTTAGGCGCCCTAAAGGCCATAAACAATTTTGAAATAAACACTCAAAGCACAATTACTGACTTCCCTTTGGATTCCCTGTTGTCAATAGAAGTAATTATTCAAATCTTGTTGGCTACATGAAAATTATTTTGAAAAATGACTGTTGAAGTTAAAATAAGTGGTTTTTCACACTTAATTTTACTCCCCAAAGTAAACTGTATGCTTTTTAAAGTAAGCACAGTACCTTTTACTTTGTTTGGTGTCCCTCTATCCTCTCTCATTCTTCTATCTTTTGTGTTTATTACAACAAATAGCATAATGTAAGTGCTCTCCCTTAGTTATTTATTGTGTGGTTATTGAACACCCCTACTATGTGTCAGCACCATGTTAAGTGTTGCAGACTCACAGGTCAATAAGACCTGACCAAGTGAGGTAAAGAGGCAATTAATGTCCTAACAAGGTAATGGCAAGTGTGCTCTGGGAATTAGGTTGGGGGAAAGAAAGTGGTTAAAAAAGGCTCTTTTGCGGGCGCGCACGCCTGTAATCCCAGCACTTTGGGAGGCTGAGGCAGGAGGATCACGAGTTCAAAGCCAGCCTCAGCAATGGCGAGGCACTTAGCAACTCAGTGAGACCCTGTCTCTAAATAAAATACAAAAAGGGCTGGGGATGTGGCCCAGTGGTCGAGTGCCCCTGAGTTCAATCCCTGGTACCATGAAAAAAAAAAAAAAAAAAAAGGCTCTTTTGAAGGAAATGATGCCTATCTTGAGTCCAGCAGGGTAAAAGGATAATGAGGGCGGAGCAGAGTTCATGGAAAGGGAACAGCCATGTACCTTTAGAGGCCTGAGAGACTGTTTTGAGCCTGACAAGCTCCATGTTGAGGACTATGTGACATGGGATTTGAGGAATCATTTTTTTGATTTCTTTTCACCAATCACGGAGAAGTGGTTTTTAAGTGAAATGGGTTTACATTTAATTAACTTGGACAATAGCTATTAATAATTTTCCTATGCTCTTAGCAATTCCACTGTTACAAACACCCACAAGTAATGTTGCCTCGCTTTGGAACATGGATTTGTGAACCATGCCATCTCAATGCTAATCATAGGTGATCATAATCCTGTCATTCATTCTACGTGTTGATGTTTAACAGCTTGACAAAGCTGTTGCTGTGAGTCTACCACTGGTTTATAGCATATTAGTAGGACAATGTTTATGCTATTTTTCTGTTTCACGCTTCAAATAAGTCACATGGATAAACCTTGGCACTCTTTAAAGGGGATAGTATGGAGAAGACGTGGAGCATAAGAGTGGAAGAGATTAGCCATGAGGAATCAGCCTGGAGAGTTAGGCAGGGGCCAAATAATGAAAGATGTCCTTCTGAGGGGTTCAGACTTTACCTTTGAGGCAAGTGGCATTGATGGAATGACTATAGTTGTTGTTGTAAGATCTCCCTAACAGAAGTTAGAGAATGGAGAGAAAGGGGAAATATTGATGGTAAGGTAAAAATGTGGGAGAGTATTATGTGTGTGATAGAGGAGAGCCCCAAATAAGGGCTTAGAGGACTGGAGGACTGGGGCTGTAGCTCAGAGGCAGAGAGCTTGCCTAGCATGGTGAGGCACTGGGTTCGATCCTTAGTACCACATACAAATGAAACAAATAAAATAAAAGCATGCCGTCCATCTACAACTACAAAAAAAAAAAAAAAAAAAAGGCATAGAAAGGCACATGGGCAAAAGAGAAAGAATATGATATATATTATCTTTTATGTGTGTATGTGTGTATGTGTATATATATATATACACATACATATGAAAGACTGTGGTATATATAAGGGAGACAGACAGAATTGAACATGTGAGGTGAGAACTCTTGACTTGGGAGACAGAGTAGATGGAGAAGTTATTAAGCCTGGGAATGAAGAAGATCATGGTCAGGATAAAGGTATGAATTCAGTTTTAGAGTGTTTGAAGTGCTAGGGAAGATCTAGCCCAGAGGTGGACACATAGATGTGTCATTAGATAAGAGATGTGACTGGAGGTAGATTGAGCACAGAGAAGAAAGAATAGAACTTGGGTACAAGCTAATGCTGAGGCCTTAGAAATTCAGCGTAGGACACTGATCTTCCTCCATAGAGTTTGGAACCAATGTGGCACCAGACACAGCAGTCAGACAGGGTTGGAAACATTACCTTCATCACTGGTAAAGCTGATTGGAGAATGCAGCTTCGTTTCTAGGGTCAAAAGATGTGGATAACATTTATATTCAGGAGATATGTTCACTTGTCCCTGGGTTTGATTTTATTTTTATTTTTGGTACTGGGGATTGAACTCAGGGGCACTCAATGACTGGGCCACATCCCCAGCCCTTTTAGAGAGAGGGTCTCACTGAGTTGCTAAGTGCCTCACCGTTGCTGAGGCTGGCTTTGAACTCACGATCCTCCTGTCTCAGCCTCCCAGGTGCTGGGATTATAGGCATGCGCCACTGCGCCCAGCTTGTCCCTGGGTTTGAAAGCGAATCAAAGCACAAGCCATCTGTATGCAGACAGGTTAGAGGAGAGAGTTCTTTGTCCCAAACTCATCAATGAAAGAAGACACTCTACTTCCATGGGAAATAGTGAGGAGGGACTGAGAGAAACAGAAACATGAGGCCAGCATCCATGTTTTCCCAATAGCCTATTCTTGAGATGACGGCAAAGGAAGCGAATGCAGAATAGTAAGATGATGACAGCGATAATGATATAGATTATGGAAGTTGCTAGCATCCATTGAACACTCACCACCAGCCAGGTGGGGTCCCAAAACTTTATAATCATTGATGTCTTTAATCCTTACATGAAGATAGGGGAACAGAAACACAATTGAATGACTGAACCAAAATTTGAATCTAGGCCGTATGCCTTAGAAACTGATCTCTTGAGAAAAAATACCCAGAGGAGGAAGACAAGAATAACAAATAGAAGAGTGTAGAGCCATGAGGCCTGGACAGGAGGGAGTCACATGGTTAGCACAAAATCCAGGTAAGAATTCAACCACAGATCTCTACCTTCATGCTGTGACATGTAAATTGTTGACAAACAAACCAGTTATTTACCTCATCAAATAAAGAAGAATGAATTAATGAGTTAACACATAAGTAAATACCTTAAGATTTTGCATTAATTGATTTCTTATGTTTTTGGTTTATTTTTTTTATTATTAAAGTCTAAGTACAGTGGTTTCTTATGTGTAGACATTGACTTCAACATTCAATTAATTTAACCTGGCAATGTCTAATAGATGGAACATGTAAAAAAATTAATTTGTTTGCTTACAAATATGAAAATTAATTGTATCACCCTAACATTTCCATTGTACTTTACAACCAGTGTAAGTCAAGCCTCAGAGAGCCAGAGATTGGGATTGTGTCTTGCTTTTGCTTTAAATAATTAAATTAGCCTCTCTAACCCCACTCCTTCCATTATAGGGGTTCATAGTATATTAATTCCATATAGCACTACCCAGTGATATTTTTTAGGATGGCATCAATCCTGAACATTTGAACTTGGATTGGAGGTTTTCTAAGTCTCATCTTCACTGTCATTGCCAGGTGGGTATGCCAGGAAAAACATCATCTCAAGAATTAGTTTTTTTGGATCTTTTTTCTGGGAAAAATTGGGAAGTCGGTTAGACGATCCTATTACTTTAGTGAAATATCTGTTTCAAAGAACCCTGTCGTTGAAATGACAGGCCTTTAGTGTAAGATCTAGACATCTTCACACAGAAATGTGTGCCAGGGAAAACATGTTTAAGCCTTTTGACTTACTGACATCACAGCTCCAAATGGTACTCAGTGAGGTCATATTTTCCTAAATTGCAGTACAACTTGTACTACTCTTCAGGGTGCTGCACCTGGACCATCTGTCTGCAGTTTCTTCTGATATCCCCAGTTGGAAATTTCAAGATGGTATATATCTCCTTAATTGTTTCTTGACAGGCAAGTTAAGAATACCACAGCAGGCTCTCATCTCCCAGAACAAGCAAAAATGGTTTTGTAGGCATTTATAATTTACAGCATCCTGTGTCTTGGAAGATCTTTGATACAAATATCTGTAAATTTTGTAATTTCTGTAATTTCCCCTTACCTGCCAGATTCTAATTGATAGACAGTAGATGCTTCTGACTGTATAGAAAACTAGCATCAGGACACAATCTAGGTTTTAAAGAATGTACTTGAAAAAGTGCTGATAGTTTTGGTAATAAGCTAGAGTTAGAGACTGCTTTCTCACTCATTTTATGTGGTCTCTATCTCTTTGTGCTCCCAAATAAACAGGACAGAGCACTTAGCTTTTATTAGATACCCCTTGGTTTGTTATTCAATGTATAGTATCTTGAAGCATGCACTCACTGGTCAGTACATCCAAATGTAATAGCCTTCATGAACGAACAAGTACACATGTACATATACAAAATAAGGTTGTTTCTGAATATGAAGACCATTAAGAAATAGCAGTGTCAAAGATGGTAGAATGAGATGGATATCATTACCCTAAGTGCATATATGAAGTCACGAATGGTGTGAATATACTTTGCATACAACCAGAGATTTGTAAAAAAGTGCTCTATATGTGTAATATGAAATGTAATGCATTCTGCTGTCATTTATAACATCTTAGAATAAAAAATAATTAAAAATAAATAAATAAATAAAAAGAAATAGCAGTGTCAAGTTTTAAATGATCCAATGTAGGCAAAAGACTAATTATCATCACAAAATGAGGAGCTTGATTTAATCTCTTAATTCCCAGGAGAATATTCACATATGCATACATTTTTCTCCCCTCTTCTATTTCTTTGCTTGAAATTGATCTGTTTAAATTGTGTATGTCCTCTTGACTCAGCTTGGGTTGATCACATCCCTCTAGAAATTTGTCGGTGTCTTTGAGATTTTCTGTTTTACTGGAGTATAAACTTTCAAAATAGTTTCTAATTGTCTTCTGTATTTCAGTAGTGTCTGTCGTGATATTTCCTTTTCCATCCAGAATTTTGGTAATTTGAGTTTTCTCTCTCCTTCTTTTTGTTAGGGTAGCTAAGGGTTTGTGAATTTTATTTATTTTTTCAAAGAACCAGCTTTTTGTTTTATCAATTTTTTGAATTTTTCTTTTGTTTCAATTTCATTGATTTTTGCCCTGATTTTAATTATTTCCTGTCTTCTACAACTTTTGGTGTTGGTTTGTTCTTTTTCTAGGGTTTTGAGCTGTAATGTCAGGTCATTTATTTGTTGACTTTTTCTTCTTTTAATGAATGAGCTTAATGCAATGAACTTGCCTCTTAGCACTGCCTTCATTGTGTCTCAGAGATTTTGATAAATTGTATCAGAGTTCTCATTTACCTCTAAGAATTTTTTTTATCTTCTCCTTGATGTCTTCTATTATCCAGGCATCATTCAATAGCATATTGTTTAGTCTCCAGATGTTGGAGTAGCTTCTATTTTTTATTTTATCATTGATTTCTAATTTCACTCCATTATGGTCAGATAGAATGCAGGGTAGTATCTCTACATTTTTGTACTTGCTAAGACTTGCTTTGTGCCATAACATATGGTCTATTTTGAAGATGGATCCATGTGCTGCTGAGAAGAAAGTGTATTTGCTCCTTGATGGATGGAATATTACCTGCCCCTTGTGCAGTCACCCAAGTTGGCCCAGAGGCAGAGTATCCAGAGAGAAAGGCGAGAGATACAGAGCTTTGTTCTTCTCTCAAACTCAGCAGTCAGATAATTTAATATTTATTTAATAATTTAATAATTTAATTTAATAATTTAATATTCTTCCTTGGAGAAGAAGGAAGATGAACTGGAAAGAATATCCCAGTGTTGGTCTAGGTGAAATATCTTTTTATAAAAACATGAGACCAGAAGAGGTGTCCCCTCCAACAGTCAATATTTCAAAGCAGGGCAGAGAAAGAGAAGACAGAACAAGATGGTAATGATGCTGCTGATGATGGTGAAATGATGGGGATGGTGGAACTCTGTAGAGAGCTCTGTCCAAACTGAAGAGTAGCTAAGTCTCTTTTCCTAGTTCCTCCATCCTCCCCTTTCTGAGCCTTACTTCTGCTTTGGTAGTTTTTGCAGGGTTTTATATCCTTTCAGATATTCTGGCTTGAGCATCACAAAACTATCTGAGTGTCTCTAGCCTCTCTCTGAAATTTTAATCCCAAACTGGAGGAAGGAAACAGGCCCTATACTAATGTCTCAAGCCTTTCTAGCTTCTCTCTAGCAGCTTTTCCTAATCCAAAAAGGCTTTCTCTCCTCCTAGTGGGGTAGTAAAAGGATATCTTGTCTTCTCCAGTGTCCTTCTATGTACTGTGGTTATCTTTTACAATATCTGTAGTGTAGCCTTCATCTTGGTCCCTTAGGATACACAAATGATTTCTTTTTCCAACAAAGCTTGGCTTTCCCAAGCAAAATTCTTGTCTCTGAATTGGGCTATTAGAATTTGTTTCTTAACTCTAAAGATGAACATTTCTCCGTTGGTTCTGGGTTCTGTTTTCCCCCTACATAATAGATGCTCAGTTCTGTTGAGGGATGATAATCAGCAAGAATTACCAGGTATGAAATCATCTGATGAGATTTCATAGTGTATTATTGACAGAACCATGTGAGAAACATTATCTCCTCCTTTCAACCTTTGTAGACAGTATCAATTCTGTTACTTCCTGGGTCACATCACTGTATCTCTGCCTTCTGGAAGCACTGTCTCCATTCTAGTCCTCTCATGTGGTGCTTGGTCACACATACACAGACACACAGTCTCTCTCACACACACATACACACACACACATGCAATTATTACATTTATATTATGATATATACACACATGCATATGCATGTGTAAACACACACAAACATAAAATGATGGCATATCTCAGGTTACATATGTATATCTTAGAACTAAGGAGGTCCAGGAAGAATGGATTTTTTTTGGTCTTATATACCAAACTAAGAGTAGTTCAATAGCCTCATCTCTAGAGTGATTTCAGTTCTAGTTCCTCTATATCAACCATAACATGCCTATAAATCTCTTGACACATTTTCAGAAAGATGAAGGCATACTTTTTTCTCAGTTAGGACCATCCCTTCCAGTAGTGCTTATTGGGACTAAATAGAATAGGCCCAAGACCTCACCACTTAACAAAACCCAACCCACTAGTAAAATTATTGAAAATGAAACTCTTTAATGGCTCAGGAAGGGCTTGAGAGAATCCTTTTGATTTTCGTAAGCTTATTAAGTCACATCCTGGCTATGTGACCAACAGTTACCAGTATAATTAATTCTCCTGGCAAGGAGTTGGTGGAGGCAGTGACTGTACATCTGAAATCTGCATTAGGGAAAGGGTTTTAGGAGTGAGGCGTGTAAAATCTCACACAGAGCAGTCCTTCCTTTTGCCCTTCTGGACACACACCTGTCAGCTGTGAGCCTGGGCTTCTTGCCAGTTTAAAATGCTGGATCACAGGTCTGCTGGGTTCAGACGGGAACACTCTGAATTCAATGGACACTCCCCCTTCTCCCTCTCAGCCTTCCCCGGAGGGGTTGGGAAGGCAAAACCCATTTCTGTTTTGAAACCCATTCTTTTATAACCATCCTTCAGAATCCCCCAAATAGATCCCCATTTACATGCTCTCAGGCCATTGTGGGTGTGTCTTCATAGATCTTGTTAGTCACCAGTGTCTGTTTCATATTCCTCTTAACCCCTGGGTTCTGAGCTCCACGAGGAGCTTACATCCCCGGGCTTCAGCCTAGCACTTGGCATCATTTGCAGAAGGGGGTTGAGAAAATAATAGGCTTTCCTCTGCCACCCTCTCTAACACCCTTGGAAATGCCACTTGTCACAACTCATAATACTCGGATATGAAAATTTCATTTCTCCACTTAACTAGACATGACCTTGGGTTGCCATTTAGCCTTTGTTTCTTAGCCCATAAGAATACTTATGATATGTTCTGGCTTTAAAAAATTAATGGCTTAAGAATCTAACATGTCCTTCCATGTTTCAATGTTAGTCAGTTGGAAAATTTTTCTCCAGTGAGTTTAATAGGGAAAAAAAATATTTTTCTCTTTATATTCTTTTAGGAAGAAATAAATCAACATCGTTAGTAGTACTTATGCCTTCACAAATGAAATAAGTGACAACTTTGCTCCATGGGCTCAGCACTTTATAATTGTCAATAATGTTAATAACTCCGGCAAGAATACTCTCAGAAGTACTCTTGTAAGCATTTTCATCTAGAATTCTCTTGACTGGCATCTCAGAGAATCATCCTAACAATGATAGAATGTGGATCTTATTTTGCTGAATTCTTTTCTGGATGGCTATTATTTTTCTTGTCTTCAGCTTCATCATCTCTTTCTTTTCCTTTTATTCTCCTTTTCCATCTCTTGTCTCTCTCTCTCTCTCTTTTTTTTTCCACTATTATTAAGTCTGAGAGCCCTCGATCCCTCCATTCATTGCAAAGTCCTACTTCATGTTTTGGCACACCTGTGTACCACACCCATAGGCTGCCTGCAGCCTTTCTAAGGTTTCCTCTTCTCCTTTGTAAGCAATATTATGCTTGTCCCTTGCAGAGGGCTTCATTACTTGCAGAAACCTCATCTCGGTAATTCTAGGAGCCTTTTACTTCCCTGGGTATTTCTGACCTGAATTTTGGCCAACTGTGTCTTACAAAGTCAGCAGGTTTCCTACAAATATTATCATTAAGTGTTTCCTGTGTGAAATCCTGTCCTTTCCAATGTACTTGGAAGAAGGAAATAGAAAAAACAACATGGGTATTTACATAGGATCTTTTCCCCTTACAGCCAACTGCTTGTGAATCCTTAGACAATTTCAGTGAGACTAGAGAGCTGATAGGAGTTGGGCAAACAGAGGTTAAGATGGTTGAAGTCTTTCCCAGTGTTCTCATAGGGAATGCTCAGGCTCATGTGACCTCCACAAAGCTCTTTGAGCTAATTCCCTTGATGTCAGGGAACCAGATTAGATTTCTAGAATTCAAGGCATCACTATGCCCCGTGCACAGTGGAGAAGTACAAAGCATGTGAGCTACCCCCAGGTCTTTGGGCAAATGGCCAGTGTTTCTGTAGAAGTTCAGTCCAGGAAGGGGTGAGAGCATGGAATGGAAACTGATACCTAATATCAACTTTTCATGTGCTGGGCATCTGAAATGGAGTGGGTGGGATAGTTATTAGCAACAATAATTTTTAAGTGGTATAATGGGTGAGGAAAGGTCAGGAAAAATTTTGGAAAGGAATTTTAGACTTAAGCTATTATACATATATTAAAAAATGTTGAATATGGGACATGAAAGTAATGTTGAGCCTTGAAACTTAAATAACTCTTGAAAAACTCAAGACAAAAAAATCTTTGGGTTCCTTATATGTCTATTAAAATATTACATAAATTTTCTTTTGTTCCCTACAACTTTTATATTGGTTCAGAAGTTATGTGCATAAGGTATACTTATTAGGTGAGTTCTTTTGCTTTAATCTCTGAAATTCTATCTACATTTGAAATAATTTTTAAAATTATTAATGTGCTGCTTGTCTTTTCCAATGTGAGTACATGAGTTTTGCCCTAATTGTCTCCAGATAGTGATTCTCTTAAGGGAAATTCAGATTTATTATGTTAGGAATGCAAACAAAGAACATGAAATCACTAAGCTTTTGACATGCAAAATAGCATAGAGTAAGACAATTTTTTTTCCCAATCAGATCATTTTCTTGAGAAGGTTTTCTTAATTTCTTTGTTTCCTTTTAGAGCATTAACATTCAATCCTTGAGGAATTATTTCATAGAGTTCTCCAGCTGGGTAGAGAAAATGTTCTGTGGGCCAGGAGGTCGAATTCAAGTACAGAATACAACAGTGTGGGAAACCATCCCTTCCAGCTCATGGGCATAGTGAAAAAGGGAAAGGAGGAGGGAATAAAGAAGGGTAGCTTTGGGGTTTGTGTGTCCTTATTTTCCTGTCCACATTTAGCATGTTATGAACAATTCTAAGGAAAAGGAGCAGCTATAGTCATCTTACATTAGGACTCTGGAAAACAATGACTGCTTGTGGATTTTGTACCTTAAACTTGGTTCCTGTGTGACAGAGATGAGTCTTAGAAGAAGCTGAAGGTATGAATGGAGAGTTTTCCAGAGGGCTGCTCTTCCAGGAAGAGAGAGCTCTAAATTAGGGCTGCAATGCAGACTGCTTGAACGTGATCTGAGTGTGTGTGTCTCTGAGAACTTCCACAGGGGCCTTAATGAACGAGTAGAAGGCAAGGAGATGTATCTTAGCATAGGAATTCTCCAGGCACATTTCAGGAGCAAAAAAAGTGAATCTCATAATTGCTGTGACTAGATGCTAGCACTGTGTCCTCCAGCATTGCTGGGGAGACCAGAGAAACCAGAATATATGAATTTCAAAACATTCCAATCCCTCTGACACTAGTACTTGAAAGTGTCTATGTGAGTGAGTGTGTGTGTGTGTGTGTGTGTGTGTGTGTGTATTTTCAAGAGACAATAAGAACTGTTAAAAGGTTCATTAAAATGATCAGGTTGGACTTAGTTTAAACTATGTTGGATATCTGCCCCCCTGTGCCCCCAGTCTTCTTGGTCCGTCCTTCCTTCCTTCCTTCCTTCCTTCCTTCCTTCCTTCCTTCCTTCCTTCCTTCCTTCTTCCTTCCTTTCTTCCTCTATCTGATCACCAGTGAATGGGGTTTGGGAAGGAAATCAGATTTATGTTTTGTATTTCTTATTTTCCTTTTCTGGACCAACATTTCTACCCCTTTCAATCATAAATTATTCTCCCCTAACATGTCCTAATGCAGCCTCTGTAACTTCTGTCCCATGAAGGCATCTGATAAACTAGCAGTAAAGCATTATGATATTTCATTTCTCTCACAAATATTTACATTAAGCATAAGTACAGGAAAAATTTAATGCTAAAATCAAAGAAAAGGAGAAATAGCAGTTTCCCAGATTTCTTCAGGCAAAGAGTTTAGGTAGTGTTTTTTCTCTCAAAGGTCAGAACATATACATATGCTACAATGGAGAATTCAGTACCTGCAAAACGACTATTATTTATTCTAGACCACAGGAATGCCCATTATTTCAAATGTTTTCTTTTTCCAGATTATGGAAGGTATGTGGGCAATTGCATTCAGGAGTATATCAGAGTTAGCCAAATGTTGGGGAACAGGTGCCAAATACAGAGAAGGGAAGGATAAGATCTGATCAGAAGGGACAGAAATGGCCCTGGTCTTCCTCAAGGTGATTTGTGGCATCCCAGATGAGGTATCAGCAAGAGTCTCCATTGCTTGGTCAGCTCATGAGAAGTAGAGATCAATGTTATCAATCTGGTGGTGGGTGAAGGGAGCTAAGGGGTTTGGAATATATTGGGAAATGCCTTTAGATGTCTTTAACTATTCTATAAATACAGTCTGGAGAACTTGACAAAAGTATGAATCACAGTTCATTTCCACAAGATGCAAATCTGTGTCCATTATTTGACCTTGGTTGGCTGTGAAAGATAAATTTCAGCCTAAATTAATACAATGCAACGATGAGTTTAATAAGTAGAACAATGAGAGATGGGTGGGCTGTTAAGGTAAATAAATATTTGTTTACTGAAGGTATAACAGGTATTTTCTCTTGAATGGTTGGAGTTTTCAGGTTATGATTACAAAATATTATGTATTATGGATAAAGAAGAAAGAGGTCACATGTATCAAAATCTTAGGTAAAATAGCTTAAGTAATTAGTATATTTCAAAAGAAAGAGAATTCCTACAGAAGTTTTATATTATACAAATGACATGGCTAGAAATATGATCATGGATATAAACTTTGGGGTTATTAAATCCCAGATTGAAATTCTGATTCAGACTTCTTTATTGACTGAAAGAACATCTGTCAGTCACTTAAAGTCTCTGTGAGACATTCTCATTTGCAAAAACAGTGGTAGCAATTATTACTAATAAATTATTATTAATAAACATTGCAGATTTTAATTTATGCCATTGACTAGGGAGTCAGGAGAGACCTGCTCTCCTCTGTCTGTATTTAGATTAGAGGACTGAATAAGTACATACACACACCTAGGAGCTAAGGAAATTTCAGAGAAGTTCCTTTAGAAATGACCAAAGTTGGTACTGTAGAAAAATAGTGCAAAGCAGGGGAATAGAAAGTATCAGTGGGGGAAGGACTTTATAGTTTTCAATAGTGGATTTAAAAAAATTCCTATAGGAGAGGATAAATAGAGCTGTGTGCATAGCTGGGGAAAGTGTGATGTAGGGAGAGGAATTACAAGTACAAAAGTCTTTTGTGGGAATGTGCCTGGCATATTCCAGAAGAAATAAAACCCATATGCTGGAATGGAGTGAGCAAGGTGGATGCTGGATATAGCAGGTTGTAAGAGTGGGAGAGAGAGCCAGGTCTTCTAAGGTCTTGCAGGCCCTTCTAACATTGATTTTTCCTTTCACTGAAATAGGATGCTATTAAAGGGTTTGGTAATGGTCACTAACATTTTAACAAAGTTTCTTTGGTTGCTTCACTGAGAAAAAAAAAAAAAAAAAAACGATGAAGGGACAAATATATGGGCATGGAGACCTGTTTGGAGGTTATTGCAATAATTCACACAAGAGGTGCTGGTTGGTAAAGGAAAGGAAGCCACTTTTATACTATGGTGGGTGGTAGCTGTGTGGAGTGCTGACAGGTTAGATGTGTGGTATGACAAAGAGTTCAATCTAGGCTTCCACATGATGGAGGGGGTTGGTACTGAAATGGGGAAGACTTTAGGAGGAGAAGGGTTGAGAGGGAAGGATAGGATCTTAGGTTTGGACAAATCAGTTTTAAAGACCTACTGGACATCCTGGTGAAGTTACAGAGCAGGTGTTTAGGTGTATGAATCTGGAGTTGAAGGGAGATGTCCCGGTTAGTGTTGTAAATTTGGGAATTATCAGCATATAGATGATATATAAAACCACGATGCTGGATGAGATCATCAAAGGAGCACATGTAGAAAGAGAAGAGAAATGGTTTGAGGACTCAACCCCAGAATACATCATGTTAATAGGCTGAGAAGAGAAGGGACCTGTAATGAAGAGTGAGGAAAAAAAAAAATCAGTGATATAAGAGGAAAAGCAGATGAGTTTGCCAAACATGAAGTGAATAAAACGTTAACAAGGAGGGAGTAAAAAATGGTCTCCAACAAAGCTGAAAGTCATGTAAAAGCGAAGAGTTGAGCATTGATTTTAATAATTTGAAAGTAACATGAGACCCAGATAAAAGCCATTTTTTGTGAATGGTAGTTAAAAAGGATGATTAGAGGAGCTCAAGAGAATAAAATGAAGACTATTGAAAGCAATCAATTTCTTAAAAGCATTTTGTTTTAAAAAGGAAGGAGAGAAATGGAGCAGCAGGTAGCCAAGTATATGAGATCAAATAAAATGTCTTGTTTAAATGGGAGAAATAATAACATATTTATGTGCTATTGGAAAAGATTCTGTATCGAAGGAAAACTTGATGACGCAGGAAAGAAATGGAGAATCATGAAGCAATGCTTTCAAGTAAATGGAGGGAAAAAGAACGTAATGCTTAAATGGAGTATTTGGGCTTTGCTAGGACCATGGGCAATTTATTCAAAGTCACTACAGAAGCAGAGACAGGGACACAGACACAGATAGCTTGGGAGATGTAATGGAGGTTTGTGAAGAGTGTCTTCTGATTGCTTCTTCTTATATATATATATATATATATATTATTTTAAAGAGAAATATAAAGCCTCACTCTTACCTGAGAGATGAGAAGAGTAGGAAAGGGAATGGATCAGAGAAACACAGAGTTACCAGACAGCACCTGGGCAACTCTGATGGTGGAGGATATATCAGTCGGGGCACATTCTTTCCTCTGGTGCCAATCATTTGTGTGGATGCAGGTATGGTACACTAGAGAATTGGATTTTACCAAGATTAGAAGTTTGCCAAATAAGTATGAGGTTGTAAGAGAGGAGCATGGGATTTGAAGATATATGCAAAGGGGCTGATTTAGAATGAATGATTATGAACTTCAAACTGACTATAGAGGTGAATGAGGAGATGATGGAGGTGAAAGACAGTGAAAGATGGTAGGATTGACAGATTGTAGAACATGGTGGGTCAAAAATTCATAGAACCAGGAAATAGTGTTAGGTCTTCACAAGACATAAAAACTAGTAGTTAGACTTAAGTGCTTTCTGTGGAGATTGGGATAAGGACTTTGTGCTTTATTCTTCAAGTAAGGCTTTTGGAGGGCTTAAAGAGGGCAATATCTGATTTTTTCTTTTTAAACTTATTCTAGCTGTTTGCTGGAGAATGGGTTACCATGGGCATTGGAAAATAAAAGCAACAGTAAGAGGTGATGGAAACTAGAGTGATTCAGGTTATATTTTAGAATGAAGTTGAAACAAGGGCTGATGATTCAGGTGTGGATGAGCAAAAATGGAGAATCAAGTATTATTTCTAAAATTTTTTAGTAGAGTGACTAGGTGACAGCTGGGTTTGTGATGTCCTGTAGGAGGAAAGCAAAAGCTTTCTTCTGAAGATTAAATCACACGTTGCTTACTGACAAGAATATGTTTTTGAGAATGGCAGTGTACAGCAATTTTATCATATGAACAAGGTAGACCGTTCTCACACAAACTCAGTTGGCACACCCTATCACACTTGTAGCCTATTTGATATGTATGGTTTTATCTTATTGTTTCTATGGCCATGATGAACAAAGCAATGGGAGATTAAATCAAGCACAAGAAAAAATACTGCAATCCAGAGGCAGAGAAAACATGGATGTATAAGGCTGCTGCTGGCATAACATGGCATATTGTTTTTTTTTTTTAATGTTTATTCTTTTTTTAATATTTATTTATTTACTTTAGTTGTACACAATGCAATGCATTTATGTTT
Organism: Tamias sibiricus; assembly: GCA_025594165.1. Taxonomy (NCBI): domain Eukaryota; kingdom Metazoa; phylum Chordata; class Mammalia; order Rodentia; family Sciuridae; genus Tamias; species Tamias sibiricus. Next base: position 29,196,568 of record CM046661.1, read on the forward strand.
ACGTGGTGCTGACGATCGAACCCAGGCCGCGCACGTGCGAGGCGAGCGCTCTGCCGCTGAGCCACAACCCCAGCCCGGCATATTATTTTATGACAACTTTTCTTCTATTTGTAAATAAGGATATACCTTAAAATGACAAAAAATATAGAATAGTAAATGTATAAATCAGTAATAGTAATTTGTAGTCATTGTCAAGTACTACGTAACATACATATTTCATGTGCCATGCTTTTATATGACTAACAGTGTGGTAGGTTTGTTGACAGTAGTGTCGTCACAGGCTGGTAATGCTTTGCACTAAGATTTTATGTCACTATGTGGGAGGAATTTTTCAGCCCCAATATAATCTTATGGAGTACCGTCTATATGCAGTTATTATGAGCATGGTTCTATTAAGTTTAAGATGCTTGTAAGATATGCAAGGAGAAATACCATGCCCTGCCTACAATTGTGGAGCTCATGACAGAGGTCAGAGCTGAAGTCTGAGGATGTGCAGGAATGTGGTGTTGAAATTAGTATGTTTGTGTGAGCTCAGGGAGTGGGATTAGAAAGAAGAAAAAGGTGCCATACATTCATTAGTGACCCAAGGCCAAGCATAAGGAAGAATAAGTCTCAATCAAACAAACAAACAAATAAAATCCAAAGTTAATAAAAACTGAAATGGATGCTCAAGGGAGACCCATGATCACTTCTTTAATTCCCTCTAGGAAGTAAAACGCAAATGGCTTCCTGGGGTGTGGAAAATGTACCTTTCAGTCTCCTCAAATGTTTTGGGCCTTCTGCATCCTGCTTTAACCATCTTAAACCAGGACCAGAGTTGCCAAGTAACCTCTTTTTTGCCCATAGTTTTGGTAACAGAACAGTTACTGAATGCTCCCAGCATATTCTAATATTTGCTTAATCACTTGACATTTGTTCTCATATTGGCTTGCTTAATATTTGGGCCAATTTTGTAGAATTGTGGAAATGAGGGTCAAAGTCTTATATCATCAAAAGAAGTAGATAATGTGAAGATAGTGCTGCTAGCTATTTTGAGTTTTTACTTATGCTTGAAGAATGCCTTCATTAATGAAAATTCTCACACAGAGACTGAGGAATCTTCAGATTGTCTGGAATTCTTTAGTGACTGACAAAACTTTCACATAAACGCAGGTTCCTTTTCCACACAGCCCATTTACAGTTTTAATTTTTTCAATGTTCATTTAACAATAGCCTACAAGTGTAGCAATTGAATATTCTTTTGTGGTTAGATAATGTTTTTTACCCCAAGGATCTCTAAGTATTTTCGTCATGGATCAGCATTTGATCCCCTATTTGGTGCAAAACAGAGAGAAGGATACTTAGGGAACAGATGGATTTCATAATATTCCAAAATGAATTAAATACAGAGCCAAGAAAAAAAAAATTTCAGGGCTTCTGAATCACAGCGCCGAAGCAATGAAGAACACCAAATTATGGCTAAAGACAGTAAGAAATGATAGCGTCTAACAAAGTGGGAATAGAAAATGCATATTTACTACAGTTGTTTGCTTTGAGATATCATTTCATCCCTCTTCTTACCAACCTACCTTTCTCCTGTTCTTCCTCATTTTCTTTCTCTCTTCCTCTTCCTCCCTTCTTTCTTGCCTTCCTTTTGGCCCAAACACTTCCTGCTCAGAAACATTTACTCTTGGATTCAGCAAAGGAGTAAATGTTCTTTTATATCTCTTGTTCTTTTACAAGATACTCCCTTTCATTGCATGGTTTTAGCTAAACAGACAATTCAATGGATTCAATTCTACAAATCTCTGCTGTGTACTGTATTGGGTATTGTGTATAGGAAGCCGTGGCACAAATACAAATATGTCTTAGAATGGTGAGTTCTGTCATGAATGAAGAAAGGAAATCAGGGCATAAAGGTTAAAAGCACAAACTTGGGAGCCAGACTGCATGGCACTAGTGAGTGATGGTGGCCAAGTTACTTAGCCTCTGTGTTCCTCAGTTTCCTTATCACTAAAAAAGTAACAATAATAAAACTTCATAGGATTTTAATGCAGATTACATGAGATAAATATTAGAACTTTACCTGGCAAATGGTAAACATTAGATAGGTGTAATCATTATTTATAATTATTTACATCTATAAAGTTACAAAATTATAATCATAGCATTTTCTAGCTTGCTTCTCATCTCCCTCTCATTTATCAGCATATTAGAAATGGCAATAGTCATGAAAATCCCCCCTCCCCTAGTTTCCCAGTCTTCCTTCATTTGTTCTCTACCTGACTATCCCTTTTCTTTGATCTCTGTTTCCTGGCTTTCTACTTGTTGGTATACTCCATTCTGGCCATCCACTTTTTTTCCTCTAGGAACTTTCCTTGAGTAATCTCACCACTCCTGGGGCTTGTATTACTACCTGCAAACAAATGACCATGACTCTGTGTAAAGTCAAGATGTCTGTCCTAGGTGCTAACTTCCATCTATTGGACTAAGAAAACACAACAGGAGACAGCAGCTTTACCTCTCTGGTCCCTCCTAAGCAATTGCTATTATATGCTTCCTATCCAACAGAGGGTATGGTTTGTACTTAATATGTAGGTTGCTAGGCCATGAGGATCTGCATACAGACTGGACTTGGAGGCACGCTTATTACCCAAGAACCTGGAGTCAGCATAAATGCAATGCCTCAGTGATCATTGGGATGTCTCATGGATGAACAATGTGTGGGGTGTTGATGGCTAGAATGCATTTTTTTTTTTTGGTACCAGGGATTGAACTCAGGGGCACTCGACCACTGGGCCACATCCCCAGCCCTTTTTTGTATTTTATTAGAGATAGGGTCTTATAGTTGCTAAGTGCCTCTCCATTGCTGAGGCTGTCTTTGAACTCCCAATCCTCCTGCCTCAGCCTCCAAAGTGCTGGGATTACAGGTGTGCGCCACCATGCCCGGCTCATGTCATACTTTTAAAAATACGATCCAACTGGAATTCCTATTAGGATATGTCTAGCTGCATATGAAGACAAGAAAATGTAATAATAACAAAATGTTGGGAGGGAAGCATTTTTAGTTTAAGTTAACTCATTGATTCAATGATGTCATTAAGCATCAATGAAGGTATCTCTTGCCTTTTCTTCTGTCCTGAGGTCTCACTTATGTCTGTCTGAGTGTCCCACAATGGGCTACATGCCTACCCCTGAGCCAGCCATTGGCAAGATAATGGGATAACCACAAATGGTGAGACTAACCAGGATTTTCCTGTGGTTTTGGGGTAGGATTACCTTCCCTGGAGGCTGAAAACGTGAATAAAATAGTGTTCTGTATGTAAGAAAGGAGAACAGGTGTTGAGTGGGCAATCAAAAGGGAATAGACTGAGTAAAGTCACGTACAAGATTAAGTTACTCGGGTCTGAGCTTCTGAATTCCCTCTTGTCTTTCAGGCTCCTCTCAGCGATTCAGAATGTCTTTTTATACAAACCACTCTGTGTACACAAACCATTCCCATCTCAGAGGAAAAGGTGGCTCTCTTCTAAATCCTCCACAGGACCCTTAATCATAACAGCATTTGCCCATGTTTGATTTGGAGATTTCACCCTGTTATTTCTTGTCTCTATTCCAAGTTCAAGTCTCTGTAGTTAACAGTCCTTCCTGGAGTCAGATTCAAGCATTGCTGTGCATTTCTTCCTCTGAATATATCCTCGGCTGATATTCTAACACTCTTCTTGGTTCATTGGGAATCCACACTCCTTGACACCTTCAGATGTTTTGTGCCACACTCTCAGGGCCGTCGCCTTACCTGCTGCCTACCTCTGTTTTCCAAGGAAGCCATCTTTCAATGGAGGACGCTCCTGCCCCATTCAATGGCAGCTGAGCTTTCCTGAGTGGTGTGGGGCTGTTTCTAGGCCTTCATGCTTGGCTCTTGTTCTGAACTGCTCCTTTTTATAAGATTCAAGCTCTCCAACTAGACAACCTTCTACTTTCCCTTCCCCAAACTTGGACAGTGACATATTTATCAAGAACATCAGCATCCATATCATATACCTCCTTCCCATCCTCTTCTCCATGTTCTTGTGTGTGTGTGGGGGGGGGATTTGTCATTATAAATATTCTCACAACTAGACTCATCTTCTTATCTTCTTCCACCTTTCTTCCCTGCTTGCCTCCCTATATCTCACCTCACTCCTCTCTTCCCTCTTTCTCTCCCTACCTCTTTTTTCTTTTCAGCTTGAGTGTTAATTGCCATGTAATAAACTGCAGACGTTTTTAAAAGATGCCATTTCAAAAGTAGATAAAAGCTCTGGGAAGGATTTCGATTGGCCTCTCCTGGGTTGCCTCCATCTCCAGATCAGTTGCTGAGGGTGTCTTACTGGATGGGCTGCCCCTAGGGCCATGCGCAGCCCAAGATCATGGTTAACTGTATCTCACCCTGTGGACCTGAGGGAGTGGGAATGATTCTGCAAAGGTGATAAGAACTCATTTAGCAGAGGAAAGAGAAAATGGATCCCTGGCACCTCCCAGAACCCCCCAAGGCACTCTCTGATTCCTCCTCTGCTCTAACTACAACTGGTAAGTAACTTAATTAAAGTCATTATTGCATTTTAATTGTGTGTTAGCCCTGTGTATCTCTATGTGATTATAAATTCTGTGGCAACAAGAACTGTTTATTTTCACCTGCATTTCTCCATTATTTAGCAGAGTTTCCAGCTTATGATAATGCTTAAGAAATACTCATTACTGGATTTTATCTATTTAATTGATCTGGTTAATTGCTTTCTTGCTGGAGCCTTCCTTGTACTTAAACACTAGGTTTTCTTCCTCCACCCAGATCTTTCTAAGGTAGATGTCCTTTAAGAAATTTATTATCTACCTTTTACCAAAGAGTCTCTCTTTATCCTTTTGCTTTCAAATTTCTTCAACAGTTTTTCTCTGCCCTTCCTCTTTCTTCTATGCACTGATTATTTTTCTCTCATTGTCACTAGTAAAATCCAGTGATCATTCACAGACTTGGTCCTTCTTGATGCTACAGCACCAGCCATGACTGGCCTTTGGCTCTCATTGTTCTCTGTGTGTTTCTGATCTACCTCCCAAATCTCCGATTGCTTACTAGCAAGACATACTATGTCTTTATATAATATGCTGATACCTTGGGTAAAAAGAGTGATGATCTTGCATCAGCAGCTTTTAAACCAGTTGTTCATTTTTTTCATTTCCAATAAAACTGTACACTTGGGTTGTTAGATTGGTCTACTAATTGAATTGTGCACCTATAGAATGCACCAGTTGTTAGACTGGTCCACTAATTGAATTTTGCACTATAGGATGCACCTTGCAGTCCATTCAAAACACTGTGAAAATTTTATCCTTTTAAAGTCAGTTCTCTGCTTGGAGCATTCACGGGCTTTCCCTTGCCTGCTTGGTATAATTCAGGCTCTTTTGAGGAGGGCTTGGCCCCTTTGGTAGGCCCAGGACCCTTGACAGCATTATCTCTTCTGTTCTCTCCGCACATATCCTGCCTTCAGGCAACGCTAAACAGCACCTTCCTAAACACTTGCTTTCCAAACTCTGCAATTTGAATGTCACATTTTTTTCTACGTGCAATATACAGATATTAGTTTTCTTCCCATTTCTGTCTTTTGAGGCACAACAAATTCCATCTCTCCTTTTGGGCTCTCTTCCTAGACTTCCATTTAGAAGTGATTATTCCTTCCTTTAAATGTAAATAGCATTTAGATTATGCTTATCTGTAGTTTTCAAAACCTAGAGGAGCTGCATTTAGAATGTGAGTCCAGACCCCAGGTGGACAGAAAAAACTGCCCTGTATGTGCCAGTACATAGGTTTTAACTCAATAAATATGAGATGAGTGAATGAATAATTATCTGCTATAAAACTAGCCCTGAAGGAGTATAAAATATTTGCCCAAGAATGCTTCTACTGGCCATGAAGAACCCAGATGGAACTTTTCCATGTTGTTCTTAGTGCTGTGCCAGAAATAATACACATGTTGTCAGCTACCACTGAGCAATTCTTGACTCTAATCGACAAGATAAGGAAAATCTGGAGCAGGGTGCAACAGGAATAAGCAAATCAGCTCCATCCCTCTGAATGCTTGAGAATTCATCACCTTCTGCAGAAAGGAGGTTATCAAGTGAAGGAGAATAAACAAAACAAAAACCCAATTACCAAAACTTCATGTAGCCATCCATTTGGGGATTTATTTTTTTAATTTTTTTTTTTTTTAGTTCTTTTAACATCTATCATTTTTAGCCATTACATAGGGTATAAAAAACATTAATTAAAGTAGTATGGTTATCTAGCATCACTGAAAAGGGATGACCAACTGGGCACTGGGCATGGTGGGACATACCTGTTATCTCAGTAACTCTTAGTAACTTGGGAGAGTGAGGCAGGAGAATGGCAGATTCGAGGCCAGCCTCAGCAACTTAGCATGACCCTGTCTCAAAATAAAAAGTAAAACAGACTGGGGATGTAGCTCAGAGGTGAAGTGCCCTTTGGTTCAATCTCCAGTACCAAAAAATAAAATAAAGTAGATAATTTGACAATAATCAAATTGACTAAGAATATCACCTAAATATATGAATAAGTTAGAACTATAGTATAAAGGTGTCAGTTTAGTTTTAAATCATTGACCTCCTTGGATTGGGAGTGTAGCTCAGGGATAAAGCAAATGTTTTAGTATGCATGGAGCCCTGGGTTCAATTATGCCTGAGCCCCCCAAAAATAATTGATACCTTCTCATCAGGGAATTTATAATAGTTCTAGACTTAGTGTTATTGACAGAATAAACCCAGTTGGCAGTGCTGGCATTTCAAAGCTGCTTTTGTGACCTGCCAATCTCTCTCTGTGGGGGCTGTCTTCTCTGTTTTGGAGAGTGCTTTGCGACTCCTGATGAGGTGCATTCGATTTCTATTCATGCTTTTCTGCCTTTGCTGTGGACCCTTGGATTCCTTTGTCCTGTTCGTTTTATTTCTGGTTGGCTTTTTTCCTTTGAAACTCTTCTTTTCTTGCTCTGTATCCGTCACTACAATAAAATGTTTGCAAATTTCTTTCCCCATAGGCTGCCCTTCCTAAACTTTACACTGCATGCTAGTGTCTTTTCAGCATTGGATCCACTTCTTTTCAGTTCTGAACCTGCACATAATTCTGTCTCTCTGGTGCTACTGTGATCTCTCTCTTCCTAACTACACCTAATTTATGCTGACAACATTTATATGAAAACTTACACATCCACATATCTCTGTCATCCTTCAGTTTATTTCTGACTCTGTGCTAGTGAAAGGATTTACTTATTTTCCCTGAGGAAGCCCTGCTTTTTGGAAACTATACTGATATTTTGACAGAAGACCTCAAGAAACTCATGCTTCCAAGAGACAAGCAAACAAATAAATAAACAACAGGCACATACAAGCTTTTTTTTCTAGGGGACATTTTAAATTTCTCCTTTCCTTTATTTATAGTATACCAAGGCTGCAGCAAAAGCATTGTAAACACATGCAAGAAAAAGACATGGACATCCTGCTCCAGGGTTGCAAGCAAGAAAACGTTAAGGTTTTCATGGAATTTAGAATAATATCTTCCATTGCTGTTTTATTCAAGTAGAAATGTAATATGAGGTTATAAGATCTTGGTTCATGTGGTAGTTTTGTTGGACCTGATATAGTTGCTGCTGTTTCTTCCATTGTATTTTTAAATGTATCCAACTTCTTTTGTCTTCAATAAACCATTAGCCTGTGAAGTTTAATATTTAAACCCATCAGCAGAGTTATTGTTAATCAGGTCAATGGCTCTAAAACATTTATGTGGAAGAAAAGGGCCCCTTTCATCAGCAGCATGAACTGTTTGGACAGATTCCTCTTGGTCAAATATCTTATGAAATTGTACAGTAAATAAATGAGCAAATGCTAATATGCATGGAGCAAAGCCACCAGTGTGTCTCATTCAGATCTATGGGACATTTAGGATCTGATCTCTTTTCTTTTTAAGAAAAACTGTCCATCAAATTCAAATATACAATAGTTAATGTGGATAAAAGACCATTGGGTATTTATATGAAACCACAAGACATCTTTTCACCAGCCACCTCAATTTGGGATCTGAATTCAAACTCATCAAAGAAAAAAAAAATCTATTAAGATATATAGTCTTTAAAGAAAAATTCAGTATTTCACTTTTCTGACAGTTGAACAAAAGGATTTAAATATATTTCAAGTGGAAAATAAAAAGCCTTAATCCCTTTGTGGACTAGTAAGACAGACAGTCTATTTTAGGAATCCCGTGTAGACGAGCAGGAGAGAAACCACAGAATATGTGGCGTGGCCTTAGTCCTAGTGATTGGAATACAGCAGGAGCCTGTCTACTCATTTATTTTCTCTGAGCCTAGGTCACTCCCTATAAGGTTTAAATAATAGGGAATCCCAACCCAGCTTCTGAGTGGTTGCTTTCTTCAGTCGTGTGCTAGTTTATTAGAGGTGATTTAGAAGGTATGGCCTGGAAGGAGTGATAAATTACTTTAACTAGGATGCAAAACTGAAGCAGAGTAATGAACTTCACATGCATGAAATAAACTGGATACAGTAGGCAGACAGGGGCATGGCATTTACAGGAGTGCCACCAAAGTGGATGGTGTGCCACATTGGACTGGCTGCTCATGGCATTAAACAAATGTATATTTTGGGAAATGTGTCTTGCTGTGCACATGAACTATAGAATGCACCTTGTAATTTGTTGAATAAAAACAATATATTATACATGAAGAAAGATTTTGTATGATATAATCAGAAACAGATTTTAGCAACTAGTGGTTTTGATGTTTTGGGCCAGACAAGTCTCTGCTGTGAACAACTGGGTTTGCATTTGAGTATTCTATAGTACTCCTGAACCTGGATCCACCACACACCAGCAACTACTTCCCCTGTTGTAACAACAAAAATGTCTCCAGACATTGTCAAACACCTCCTGAGTGGCCTAGCTCCTCCCACTGAGAAGCACTGTGTGTGGGGGGGCGGTGTGTGGGGGAGCATGATAGTTTGGTCCACCAACTTTCTATTTTCAAGGCTCTGTTGGCAGTTGGGTGGGAAGGATGAATTCAATTTCATCTTAACCATTAGTTAATTTAGTAGTTTTCTAGGGTTGTAGTAACCACCACAAATTAGGTGGCTTAAACAATAGAAATTTCTTGTCTCAAAATTCTGGAGGATAGAAGTCAGAAATTGAGGCGTCAGCATGATTGGTTTCTTTTGAGGGCTGCAGGGGCAGTTTGTTTCAGGCTTCTTTTCTAATTCCTGTTAGCCTTACATGTGAAGTTCTTTTTGGGTTTTCATGTCTTCTTTCACCCATGTGTATCTCTCTGTCCAGATTACCCTTTTTATACAGGTATCAATCAAATTGGATTAAGGCTCAATTTAAGAACCTCATTTTAACTTGATTCTACTCTGTAAAGAACCTATCTCCAATTAAGGTCATGTTCTGAGGTACTGGGCCTTGTGACTCCAACATATCTTTTTAGCAGGGACCCAGTTTAACCTTTAGCAGTTTGAATTTACCAAGTATGCATTTGTTCCTGAAAATGAGATTCTGGCCTTTAGCCATTCACTGCTTTAACTTGTACTTGCTGGTCATGAGTCTGTCACATGTCTGTTACCTGGAGGACAACAATGGTATTTTGTTTGAATCTTCACAGTACCTAGAGGAATATTCAGCAGTGGCTTAATCAAATGCAGAAGAAATGCTTCTTGATACAGAAGGGGAGTTAATTATCATTTTAGCCCCAATTAAAGTCAATTTAAATTGATGAACTTGTCTATTCTCCTCTTAAAATTCAAGCAGTGCTGAGCTTTGAGTATTCATTTATATATATATATATATATATATATATATATATATATGTATATATATATATATATATTTGGTATCGGGGATTGAAATCATTGGCACTTGACCACTGGGCCACATCCCCAGCCCTTTTTTGTATTTTTATTAGAGACAGGGTCTCACTGAGTTGCTAAGTGCCTCACCGTTGCTGAGGCTGGCTTTGAACTCATGATCCTCCTGCCTCAGCCTCCCAAGTGCTGGGATTACAGGCGTGCTACATTAATTTTTAATTGAAAAAAAAATCCACGAATACTTAAAAAATGAAGGAAAAAATTCAAATAGAACAGGTGTATATAATTCATGTTCCATTTTAAGATCTGTGGTTTTCCTCTCAAAAGGTAGATATTGGTAACTATTTTTTCATAACCCTCTAGAATATTTGCTTATGTTGTCTTCTGTGTATTGTGACTTATCATTCTGAAATTGAATGTGGACTACACATTCCCAGAGATAAAGATTTAGAATTAGTGATTTGTGCAGGTATGAAACAAAAGATATACACTTCAGATTACCATCAACTGAACACTTACTAGGAGTAATCTAAAGTTGATTTTTGGATCCATCACTATACAAAAGAGCACAGACATTAAAGAATGCAGATAAGAGAGGAAGGGCAGTCAAATGGACTGCAGAAACCCTCAGGAAACCTGGATATATTTGGATGATGATAGAGCTGGACATGGTTGAGAAGTTCCTGAAGAGCCAAGAACAATGCCAGCAAGCCTGGCTTTCCTTGGAACCATGACCAGCAACATCTCTGGCTCATGAGTCCCTACAGACCTTGACTAGAAGGAGATGCTTAACAGTGATGGATTCCAAGGTACAGAAGGAGCTTCCAAAATCTATGCAGAGGAAGAGAAAAGCAGCCAGAATACTCAGTTATTACTGAACTGGCACAAAGTATGCAAAGTAGGAAATACTAATGAAAAGAAACCTGACTTAAGATGTAACTAAAAGTTCAAAGATGAATGTGATGCCCACATACTCAAAGATGAAACTACTGCTTTGGTATCTATTGGTCAGATGCATTGAGTTATTTTCTGGTAGTACTTCATGGATTTGTGCTGAAACATCCTTTTCCTACTGAGTTGCCTAGGCATGGAATGGTAGGCATGGATTCGCAGTTGGTAGAAAAAGAATTAGGGTCAGTACTGTGGGGAAGGCTGACTATCATTTAACCTTATACAACCTCATAACTGAGGGAGACGTTAGCTTGCTACTTTAATTGGCTTAGCTGGCACTATCCCAATATTACATGTTTAAACCTCAAAACCCAAAATATGAAAAGAAAGTATCTCTTAATCTAGTATAATTTGTGGAAACTTTTTTTTTTTTTTTTTTTTTTTTTTTGGTACCAAGGATTGAACTCAGGGGCACTCGATCATTGGGCCACATCCCCAGACCTTTCAGAGACAGGGTCTCACTGAGTTGCTAAGTGCCTCGCCGTTGCTGAGTCTGGCTTTGAACTCGTGATCCTCCTGCCTCAGCTTCCCAAGTGCTGGGATTACAGGCGTGTGCCACCACGCCCAAAGAAACTTTTATTTAATAACTAAAAAATATTAAAAAGGGAAAATACTACCTTTTATTTAATGTGACACTAGCTTTGCAAATTAGATTTTTCTTTCTGGCATATTTCTATCAATCATTCTCTATGTATACAATTATAGACTAAGTAGTTATGAGCTTTGTTAGCCTGCACTTTTAGAATACTAATGAGGAAAGACTGTTATTATTTGGTTTTCTTTCAAATACTGTAATCTCTCAGACAGCCTAAAATTTTAGTGGAGAAGAGTTTATGGGAGACTATTGATAATTCATGCTCCAAACAGCCTTAAGAGTACTAGGCTATTTGGAGGTTTATTTTTTGAATGGTTTCCCCAAAGATTAGCAAGAATTAACCAGCACAGAGAATTCTTCATGCTCAAAATCTTTGGTTAAGGCAGTGGATTTTCAATTCTCATCAGATTTAGATAAAAAAAAAAAAAAACAAAAAACAAACCACCACAAATTAAATTCTTAGTGCCCATTCATAAACTATTAAAGTTTCTTTCTCTTGTGGATTTCCATAGTATCATTTAATTTGTGACCAATAATTCCTATAGGTTTTATAACTAATTTGAGTATCCTACTGGGGTCACTGTGTCAAGGAAATGTCCGTTGACAAAAGTGACTGCTGCATTTGTGATTTACTTAACCTGTTCAGTTGTCAACTGGGATAACCTAGGAAAAATGATAACTCAGGTCTGTTCTGGAAGCAACTCCTGCCTGAACCACTGTGGTAGGTGGAATTCCAAGATGGCCTCAGGAAAACTAACCCCCACCTCCCTACCCCAACTGTACATGTCCTATACAACCCCTCCATTTAATTGTGGGTGGGACCCATGAACATGACAGGCCAGTCACTCCCATTATGTTATATTATATAAGGTTTTGTCTTAGCAGACTGGAGGAGAAATTCAAAGTGAGAGGTGCTGTTCTGCTAGCCTTGAAAAAGCAATTTGCCATTTTGTAGAGAGGATTACGTGGCATGAAACTGGGGTGGCCTCTGGGAACTGAAAGCAGGTCCCTGGTGCAGCCATCAGAAAATCAAGGACCTTGGACCTACAACCACAAGGAATTGAATTCTTCCAAAAACCAAGGAGCCTGGAAGAAGACCATAAGCCTTGGATAAAATTATTCTTCTGGTTCACACTTTGCATCTTTGAGAGACTATGAGCAGAGAACTCGGCAGAAATGTGCTAGGATGCTGAATCTGTAAGATAATTGATCTGTTTTAAGCTGCTAAGTGTGTGATAATTTGTTATGCAGCAATGGAAAACCAAATACAAATTATCCTTACAAGATTTAGGATTCTGTGTTCTATCATGGATCCTAAAAATTGCTTAGGTTATATTTGGACAACATAGGACATAGGCAATTTAATACTATTATTTAAGAAACTTAAAATCAAATGCCACTTATCATGATTTTTTAATTAAGGAAATACAAAGCTGAACACCAAAGCAGAACAGTAAGAGGCATGGCTAAGAGTTTTGCAAAGCTGATATGCTCTATCTATTTGAGGGATCTCTAAGTAGAATACTAAGCTTCACTGTTGACTTTGCTACAGACTATTTTTAATGAAAGAGAGAAGGGAAGATTAAGAGGAAATCTGTTGAGGGTGAAATAATGAGGAAGAAGTGTGTGCCAAGCAGCTAGCTCTAAGGAACATGATCATTCTCATTCTTAGGCTGGATGTCTGAGTTCTGGGGCAGGAGGCCTAAGGAAGCCAAGAGCCTTGAGTTTTATCACCTCTAGCCTGGGCAGTTTGCAATGAGGCAAAGGCCATTTAAGCTTCTGGGCTCAGATGTGGAGGGAACCAGTAGAAAGTCAGCCACATGTTCACCAAATTATTGGTAAAATGTGTTCACCAGAAGTTTTTATTGTGAAAACATCAGTTACTTTCAGGACTGCAGTGAGTCACCAACATCTCGAATATATTAATGCTTGTCTGGTCTATAATCTTAGGTAACTTAGTTATCTTGTCAGGGCCTCAGTTTTGTTTTGTTTTGAAACTGTGAAGTGTGGGCTGATCATGCTTACTTATGCTGCTCCCAGACATACTGGAGAAGATAATAAGGGAGCCAGTGGGGGAGTAAGTGGGAAAAGAGCATTGATGTGATAGATGGCCCATGGGAAGTTGAAAGAACCATGGAGATATGCAAGTTCAACTTTGTGTTCTGACTGAGGAAGCCACAAAGAAATGTATGAGATGATGCATTACATGTAAGATTTGGTGCAAATAGGAAAAAAAAAAAAGGGTTGGGTGGGTGATTCTAGCAGACTAATAGCAAGATGTGACTCAGCACATTGCAGACAGGAAACCAGTTTCCTCCAGGTAACAATGTCTATCTGGTGGAAGATAGTGTTGGCAGAGGGGAGGAAGGCTCACAGGGAAGTTGAGGAGGAAGGAATTGCTGCAATCTGTAAATATTTTGGTGACAATGTCCTGATGTGGATCTTTGTAGGAAGGAAAGGTGAAGAAGTCTGTGTCACAGCCTAGACCTTAGAGCAGTGCTCATTGTTCTGGAAAAAGGAAAATGATAACGACAAATGAGATCTGCAAAGAGGATTAGAAACATGGGGAAAAGGTGTGCGATCATACAAGTTGGAGATACCAGTGCTGGGACTATTGGATTATTATGGAAAATTGAGAAGGTAAAAATGTAAATAATTTGATCAGCATGCTGAAGGCTACTTAATGAGGCTTGTCTTCTTCTGAAGGAGAAAGAAAGAGGATGAGGCAGTTCAGGAGGGAAGAAAGCAGGGCACAGTTGAACAGGTGGACATTGTTACTGAACCTAGGACCTAGGATAGACTACCCAACTGCACTTTCCTCTATTCCTGGCTGCCTGCTCTTTTGGGAAACAGATGAAACTGAAACTCAAATAATTTGCTGGGGGTCATGGTGACAACTGTAATCCCAGAAACTCTGGAGGCTGAAGCAGGAGGATTGCAAGTTTGAGACCAGACTAGGTATCCTAACGAAACCCTGTCTCAAAATAAAAAAATAAATAAATAAAAAGGGCTGAAAATCCAAATACCGAATGTTTTCTCTGACATAAGGAGGCTAATTCACAGTGTTGTTGGATGGGGGTACATAGGAGGATTAGAAGAACACTAGAATGGTCAAAGGAAAGGGAGGGGAAGGGAGGGAGCAAGGAAGGGGGGGGGGAAGGGATAAAGAAATTGGTGGTTGAATGAGATTGATATCATTATCCTAAATGCATGATTGAAGATCTGAATGGTACTTATATACTTTGTGTACAAACAGTTGTATGTAAAAAGATGCTATATATGTGCATTATGAATTGTAATACATACTACTATTATAAATAAATTTTTAAAAAAAGAAACACAAAAGGGCTGTGGATATAGCTCAGTGGTAGAGCACCTCTGGGTTCAATTCTCAGTACCAAAAAATAAATAAAAAAAGAAAATCAAATAATTTTTGCAATTTTGTTACTGTTAGGAATTCTAATAAAATATCTGTCAAAAAGGTGCTTAAAAATATTGCTTAAAATGATGTTTGTGGATCTAATTTATCCATGCTAGACTCATCTTCCATTATCATAGTTTATTGAAAATTAGTTGTAATTACTTTAGTAAGAAATATATATGAAATACTGAAAACAGACTAGGTGAGGTATATATAACATATCTACAGGGTGTTATACAATTCCCAGTTTTAGTCACTCCTATATTTTATTGATGCCTGAATAGGAAATAAAATTTCCAAATACAAATTATTTTTTTAAAAATCAGAATTAAAAAGTTAAGACATTTATATGCAATTGGTAAAAATTTGCTCCCAAGATGTGGGTTCCCTATTCATTTCACTGTTTCTTTCTTTCTTTCTTTTTCTTTTTTTCTTTTTCTTTTTTTTTTTTTTTTTGGGTACTAGGGATTGAGCTCAGGGGCACTCGACCACTGGGCCACATCCCCAGCTCTTTTTTGGTATTTTATTAGAGACAGGGTCTCACTGAGTTGCTAAGTGCCTCGCCATTGCTGAGGCTGACTTTGAACTCATGATCCTCCTGCCTCAGCCTCCCAAATGCTGGGATTATAGGTGTGTGCCACTGCGCCCAGCTCACTGATTGTTTCTTTTGCTGAGAAGAAGCTTTTTAGTTTGAATCCATCCCATTTGTTGATTCTTGATTTTAATTCTTGTGCTATAGGAGTCTTACTAAGGAAGTAGGGGCCTAATATGACATGATGGAGATTTGGGCCTACTTTTTCTCCTATTAGATGCAGGGTCTCTGGTTTAATTCCTAGGTCCTTGATTCACTTTGAGTTGAGTTTTGTGTGTGGTGAGAGATAGGGGTTTAATTTCATTTTGTTGCATATGGATTTCTAGTTTTCCCAGCACCATTTTTGGAAAAAAGCTATCTTTACTTCAATGTATGTTTTTTGGCAATTTATGTCTAATATAGAATAATTATAATTATGTGAGTTTGTCTCTGTGTTCTCTACTCTGTACCATTGGTCTACCAGTCTATTTTGGTGCCAATACCATGCTGATTTTGTTACTATTGCTCTGTAGTATAGTTTTAGGTCTGGTATAGTGAGGCCACCTGCTTCGCTCTTCTTGCTAAGGATTGCTTTAGCTATTTTGGATCTCTTATTTTTCCAGATGAATTTCATGACTGCTTTTACTATTTTTATGAGGAATGTCTTTGGGATTTTGATTGGAATAGCATTAAATCTATATAGTGCTTTTGGTAGTATGGTAATTTTGGCAATATTAATTTTGCCTTCCAAGAACAAGGTAGATCTTTCCATCTTCTAAGGTCTTCTTTAATGTCTTTCTTTAGTGTTCTGTAGTTTTTGTTGTAGAAGTCTTTCATCTCTTTCATTAGGTTTATTCCCAAGTATTTTATTTATTTATTTTTAGGCTATTATAAATGGAGTAGTTTTTCTCGTTTCCCTTTCAGTGGATTTGTCATACAGAAATGCCTTTGATTTATAGGTGTTGATTTTGTATCCTGCTACCTTGCTGAATTCATTTACTAGTTCTAGAAGTTTTCAGGTGGAATGTTTTGGGTCTTCTAGGTGTAAAATCATATTGTTGGCAAATAGTGCTAATTTGAGTTCTTCTTTTCCTATCTGTATCCCTTTAATTTCTTTCGTCTAATTGCTCTGGCCAGTGTTTCAAGAACTATGTTAAATAGAAGTAGTGAAAGAGGGCATCCCTGTCTTGTTCCAGTTTTTAGAGGAAATGTTTTCAATTTTTCTTCATTTAGATAGCTTTTATGATGTTGAGATATGTTCCTGTTATCCTTAATTTTTCTAGTGTTTTGAACATGATTGGGTGCTGTATTTTGTAGAATGCTTTTTCTGCATCTATTTACAATGGCATATTACTCAGCAATAAAAGAGAATAAAATCATGGCATTTGTAGGTAAATGGATGGAGCTGGAGAATATAATGCCAAGTGAAGTTCGCCAATTCCAAAAAGCCAAATGCTGAATGTTTTTTATGATATAAGGAGGCTAATTCATAGTGGGGTTGGGAAGGGGATCATGGGAGGATTAGACAAACTCTAGATAGGGAAAAGGGGTGGGAGGGGAAAGGAGGGGGGATGAGGGTAGAAAAATGGTAGAATGAGATGGATATCATTACCCTAAGTACATGTATGAAGACATGAATGGTGTGACTATACTTTGTATACAACCAGAGATATGAAAAATCGTGCTCTATATGTGTAATATAAATTGTAATGCATTCTGCTATCATATATAATAAATTAGAATAAAAAGTAAATAAAAAAAATTAAAAGACTTCAAAGAAGAATGAGACTTTAGAAGTGATTCTCTTCTGGAGCAAGAATTTAAGATATTTTGAGAGTATTTTGAAAGCGATGACTGGTGAAAAAGAATGGAGGTGAAGAATAAAGAATATATACCACATACATTCATTAGTGTAAGTAGTTATAGGTATATTCCAATTTCTTGTAATTTTCTTTTGTTGATGTTGTGCAAAATGTCTCTTGGTTTGACCAATTCATTACTGCTTTTCTGGGTATAATAATTATTTCCCTCTGAAGGTATACCACATGGGCTGAGAATATAGCTCAGTCGGTAGAGTGCTTGCCTAGAATGCACAAGGCCCTGTGTTGAATCCCCAGCACCACACACACACACACAGACACACACACACACACACACACACAAAGATGTACCACACGATCAGAATATCACCCTCGTAATTCTAGTAAAGTCTCAGGGCTCCGCTTTGCCCAGCCTCATACCTGGCCACTCATACAATATACTTTCCCTCCTCCTTCTTGTCCACAGAACCTCAGCAGAGAAAGCTCCCAGTCTATGAGCTGTTAGCCTGCTCTTATTCCTCATCTTCAATGGATTCTTCACATCCTCTGTTTGATTGTCTCTAAAGTTCTCCTGGTCAGTTTGAGAACATT
Source organism: Tamias sibiricus (assembly GCA_025594165.1). Classification (NCBI taxonomy): domain Eukaryota; kingdom Metazoa; phylum Chordata; class Mammalia; order Rodentia; family Sciuridae; genus Tamias; species Tamias sibiricus. Next base: position 29,214,393 of record CM046661.1, read on the forward strand.
TTATGTCTCTCAGATCCTCAATTTCTCCGTTCATCTCCACTCTCAGCAGGACACTTGTGTTCTGTACAATGTCTCTGATTCACTGCATGGAAGCTGGTTATCAGGATAATTTCAAAGCTGTCAGAAACTTTGAAGATAGTCTTGTCTCCCTCCTCAAATTAGAAATGATGAAACTAAGGGCTAGAGGTTAATTCCCCTAATAAAGTGGAAAACTTTTCATCGCCAAAGAATTAGCACTGTGCCTGTTGTAGGAATCTACAACAGGTTGGAATCTATGACTCTGTTAGAGAGTTGTAGTACTGGCCTAGTGATTCATTTTTAATTTATAATACTCTTTAAATAAGGGAAATAGCAACAGTCTGGGTTTCTTTCCCATTACCTACTCCCAATACTTAACCTTTAACAATATTTTCTACTATTTGTAAGCCCCAAGTCTTGTTCCCCTCAAGCATGTCTCTGGTCATTTGCTTTGAGATCATAGAATTGGATTGAAGATCATGCTCCTGAAAGTGCTTTCTACTGCCTGATGTGCTCTAGTTCTGAAATAAAAACTGTTTTCAGATATTTGAAAGCTGGCTATTATATGGAATAACATTTGCTCTTATGGAATTCTAAAAAGCAGAATTGAGACCAGTGGATGAAAATGATAAGGATGCTCATCTCAGTTCAAAATTTAATCCACCAACAAAAAATTTCTGGTGCTCACTATGTACCCAGTATTTCTAGGGACTGGGGATTCAGTGGAAAAATTCAATCCCTGTGGGTGTTTTTTGTTTAGCCTATATTTCTGTGCTGTATCAGATAATTAACTAATAAGAAGCCAATAGAATAATGTCAGGTGATTTTGAATATTATGAAGACTTAAAGGATGGTCAGGATTGTAGGGAATGACTGGAATGTCTCTCTGAGAAGGTGACTTTTAAACAGAGAAGGTGACTTTTAAACAGAGAAGGTGACTTTTAAACAGAGACTCATTGTATTTAGGGAGTAGCCATGCAAAGCCCTGAAGGAAAGTTATTTTTATCAGGCAGAGGAAGAACAAATAAAAAGTTTTGAATTAAATCTCTCTCTCTCTCTCTCTCTCTCTCTCTCTCTCTCTCTCTCTCTCTGATTTAGTGGGTTCTGTGTTCTGGAACTGTTCAGAGTCTGGATTACCTTCTAGGAGTCCAAGAAGATGTTCCTCATTCGTTAGGAAGTTGAAGTCGTCAGCCTTAAAATGTCTATCCAGCTTGAAGATCCTGTATATTTACCTGGTATAACCATATGGCTTAGAACTTAAAATAAGAGAAACTCAGCAAGAAAAAAAAAGATGCAAAGCTCTTTGGGGAAGGAAACAATAAAGCTATAGGTTGAAGACTCTATGAATAACCTTGCTTTGTGTTGACATTGAAACTCAGAAAATAGAGCTAAATATAAAAATAAGATGGGGGCGTGATGAATCAGAAGTTAAAGTAATTTGGGTCATTCAGTTACGCACAGATGCATAACTACTCTCCAGTGATTCAGAAATCATAGGAAATGACTTAAAAGAGCTGATACTAAACTTTGTATGGGAAGCAATTTTACAAGAAACAATTGTTTGTAACTCTTGCACGATGTAGAATTAGAAAAACAAATGCTTGAAGAAGTATTTATAGATTTCTTTGACTTCTTCAAAAGAAAGCATTGCCACAGATTTTCATTTTTAATTATGTTAATTTTTTTGCTTTTAGTTTTTTTTTTTTTTTTTTTAAATCAGGAAGCACAGAAAGGTAATTAGCATCAGAACTTATTTACAATTGGAACTAAAAAAAAAAAACCAAACAAACAATTGATCTGTTTTCATGTTTTTTTCCAGAGCCTTAGAAGAAGAAATTTATTTAAAAAATTATGTTGAAAAATGTTGATGTTTCCTGAGAAACTCCTGCAATTATAACATTTGGAGAATAAAATAACTACCATGAATGAAAGGTAAAATATGATCATGTTTCAGCACCAGATTTTGGCATTCAGAATAGACTTACATGGACAATATTTGTATCCTCTATCCTGACTAATCAAGTAGTTTTACAAACAAGAAAAAGCTCTATTTTTAAAATTGTATCTTATCTCCTTTTTCTCTAACATGAACTGCTCTCAAAGTCACTGAAAACTACACATAGAAATTAGGAAGTCCACACAATAAAAGAATGGAAACCAGGAGACCATTATTGCTACTTAATAGAAAAGGAGTATTGAGTGCCAAAGGAGTAAAATATTTGTGAAGTATAACATTATAAGTCAAAAGAAAATGCCAAGAATTGAGCACATGAGAGTTTCTCATCCCTGGGTCAACTCCAAGCTAATTCTTCTCCTGAACTGACATTTATGGAGACCAGATGTGGTGCCACTGTGGTATATGTGAAATTAGTTCTGCCTACTTCTATTCTGAACACACATGTGTATTACACATGTATATTTAGCTAAAGATGGTCCATATTTTGCCAAGTTCTCATCCAACATATTTTTCTAGTAGCTTAGGGGATGACTCGAAGAACTTGGGAATGAGGCCAAGGAATGATAAATGAGAGGAGTCAGGCCAATATGGAGGTAGGGAGATGTCATGCTTTTAGCACGCATGGTTGATAACATTGTTTCTGCTTTGCTTTTGTGTTTTGAATGAGGATATTGTCAGGGAGGCCAATAAAGCTGAATTGTATGAAGTATAAAAGGTTACAGAACAGAAACAGCTGCTCAAAGCCAAGTTTGCTCTCAGGACTTGTCTTTCATGAAGATCCAGGATTTTCTATCTAATGAAGAGTGAGAACAACTCAAACAGTGAGTTAAATAAGACAATTAATACAGCCATAGGAGGCCAGGCATTGGAGTTCAGGGAAGAATATTGTCCTTGGGTTATAGCAAGTCACAAAATGGTGCATATCTTGTCACAGTTTTAATCTTTGTAGGTATGTATCCTGCTTTCCTGTAATTGATTTGGGCACAGGAAACTTGTGAAACTCAGAGCCTCGTAGCATGGGGGACTGGTGGTCAGTATTCATGTTGGGAACTCATCTCAAGTTCACCCACAATAATTGGCATTTAGACTCCATGGACAAATTGAGGCTGTGAATAAAGTAAAGAGAGTTTGTAGTATTTGTGAGGAACTTCTGACTTCCAAGAATTTACACAGGCTCTATCCTCCACAAAGAATGCTTGTTCACACACCTTAATTGCCTAACAGTTGGCTTTTGGATGTTCTCTGGATGGTTTTCCAAGAAAGCGCCTAGAAGGGGTTAGGTGTCCTGTGCATGAATGTATGTGGCACTTATCGGATCTATTATAACTCATATGTTATTTTCTCAGAGACAGGAATGGTGTTTGGTTCAGTCAACTGCTATAAAGTAACACCCAGCACAGCTCTTCTGAACCAGAAAGTGTTTTGGATTTGCTGGAACTAAGAGTCAAGGGGTGGAGGAGTTGGAAAGAATTAAAGCTAATAAATGGGGACATATTATGAAGGATTATAAAAGTTACATTAGGAGTCTAGTTATAGTCTAAGATTCTACTGAGATAGAGCTGTAAACCTCCTGAAATGTGGTAAAAGTTTACATTGCAAACGAGTCATGGGAGAAAAGAAAGATCAGTTGATTAAAAATATACTTTATTCCAGGTATCAAGAATGCTTGGGGTGCTATTTATTTCTGCTGGTACTCTATTTCCAGGCATATACTTTAAATTTTATGGGAGAGGGGTCAGCTGTTGCTCCTATTCATAAAATGGTCCCTGAGATGCTTGAGAGATGGAGATTGTGGTGTGGAGTGGAGAACTTGTTCTGCACAGCATCCTGTCCTCAAAGCTTTTGTTCTACACTGAGTGCTCTGGGAGCCCAAGGCCCGGGTGCTATTTTCCTATGGGTTTTCTTGGCCTTGGTCCTGTGAACACTTTCATGTGGGTTCATTTATCAGTGCTCAGAGGCTCAGTAGTAAGACACCCAGTTCTCTGGAAGGATGAGAACTACCCGTGCTTATGTAATTGAAGAAATTCCAACTGAAAAGTTGTCCTCTGTTTTAGATACTCATATGACAGAAACAATGAGTACCTTCTCAAGACATTGACCTGTTTCTGTTTTGAAGAACAAAATATTTATCTGGCTTTCAGTACTCTAATCCATGTTTATTTCTTTTATTTGTACCAGTCTCAAATGATTAGATAAAAGAATCACTTTGGTTTTAATTTTAATAGAACTTATATAATATAGTCTGGTAGTTTTTGTAGGCAGCAAAGTTTTAACCAACTCTGCGATTTTCTAAAGGATATTTTCTTAAAAGGCTGTTTCTTCTGTGGCTTAGGACTATTGAATTAGATATAAATCTGACATGCCCTTTAGTTCACAACCTAAAACAACAATATAGTGAGTAGGAAAAATAGATCATAAAGGGTAAGCAATGCTGGAATCCTGCTGTACTTGACACTCTGACAGTGCAGGTGATCCCAAGGGAACTCAGATTGGGTCAGTCTCTATTGGTTTTTGGACAGCGGGAGAATGCAGAAATGGCAAAGTCTGTCTGGTTCATTTTATATAAAACAGAAAATATTAGGGATGATTAAATAAAGTCACAGGTATAACCTGTGCAGTGACAGCTGAGATCACCTTACCTGTGGCAAATGTAGAGCTGAATTTGCTCTTTACTCTTTGATAGTTTTCAAGAGAAGATAAATACCATTTACATAAATGAAAAAAAGGAAGCAAATGGATAACCACAAATTGTAAAATGTGAAGGCAAATTTGGGATTATCAATTATACTATTTTGAAAAATATGAATTCATGAAGTCTGCATGTGTAAAAATTAACTTAGAACTTTAAAATAACTTTAAAAGTATTTAAAGAGGAATAATTACAAAGAAATAGAGATGAATAGAGTGATCTGGCATGTACCTTATTAGTGAACTAGCTTTTCCCCAAGTTGAGGAACTTCAGGAGAAGAACTAATTCTTTTTAAAATGTTTTTGTTCTTTTTAGTTGTATATGACAGTAGAGTATAATTTGACTTATTTATACAAACACGGAGTACATCTTATTCTAATTAGAATCCCAGTCTTGTGGTTGTACACAATGTAGAGATTCACTGTGGTGTATTCATATATGTACTTAGGAAAGTTATGTCAGAAAGAAGAATTAATTCTTGGGCACCATTGTTACAAGTTATTTACAATCAATTTAGCAAACTGTGAACTTGGAATCTAACAGTACAGGTAATAAATTTCTCTCTCTACAAGTTAGACTTACATCTGTGAAGGACTGGAGTAGATAATGCCCGTTGAATTAGTTTCCTGTGACTGCCCTAACCAATTACCATCAACGCAGCTTAAAACAATAGGAATTTATTTTCCCACTATTATGGAGGCTAGAGTCTAAAATTAAGGTGTCAGTAGAGCCACACTCCCTCTGAAAGCTCTAGAAAAGAGTCCTCCTTTGCCTCTTCCAGCTTTTGGTGGTTACTGATACTCCTTGGTTCATGACCACAGTTTCTATCTCTACTTCACATGACCTCTTCCCTCTGTCTGTGTGTCCTTATAGACAGAGATGTCTCTCATCAGGACACTCTCATTGTGTTTAGGCCCCCACTGATCTCATCTTGAATCTTAACTGGTGATATCTGCAAAGACCTATTTCCAAATAAGGTTGCATTCTGAGTTTCTCTATAGACAAGATTTTTTTTTTTTTTCGGGGGGGGGGGAAGATTATTCAACCCATTATAGAAATTAAAAATCAAATTTATCAAAAGATAAAGTAGATTTTTTTGAGTTGATCTAGACTTTTAGGACTGACACTCACTGTTTATCTCATCATACTTAAGGATCCTTATGTTCAGGAAAAATTCAATTATAAAGTGTAAATATTAAAAACATTAAAACAAACATTTCATAAAATAATATGTGCTCCAACTATCTAAACTGATAAAAAATGTTACCTAAAGAAATCACATGTACAACTGGAAATCCATATGCAACAAAATGAAATTAAACCCCTGTTGCTCACCATGCACAAAACTCAACTCAAAGTGGATCAAGGATCTAGGAATTAGACCAGAGATACTACTCTTAATAGAAAAAAAAGTAAGCTCTAATCTCCGACATGTAGGATTAGGCCCCAAGTTCCTTAATAAGACTCCTGTAGCGCAAGAATTAATATCAAGAATCAATAAATGGATAGATTCAAACTAAAAAGTCTTTCTCTCAGCAAAAGAAACAATCAGTTAGGTGAATAGAGAGCTTACTAATTGGGAAAAAAATATTACCACATGCACATAAGGTAGATCACTAAACTCTAGAATATATAAAGAACTCAAAAATCTTAACACCAAAAAGAAAACCAAATAACCCAATCAATAAATGGGCCAAGGAACTGAGAAGACACTTCTCAGAAGAAGATACACAATCAATCAACAAATACATGAAAAAATAGAGTGCAAAGACAAATTCAACATCTCTGGCTATTCGAGAAATGCAAATCAAAACCACTCTAAGATTTCATTTCACACCAGTTAGAATGGCAGCTATTAAGAACACAAACAACAATAAATGTTGGAGAGGATGTGGGGAAAAAGGCACACTCATACATTGCTGGTGGGACTGCAAAATGGTGCAGCCAATATGGAAAGCAGTATGGAGATTCCTTGGAAAACTGAAAATGCATCCACCTTATGACCCAGCTATCCCATTCCTCGGTCTATACCCAAAGAACTTAAAAACAGCATACTACAGGGACACAGCCACATCAATGTTTATAGCAGCACAATTCACAATAGCTAAACTGTGGAACCAACCTAAATGCTCTTCAGTAGATGAATGGATAAAGAAAATGTGGTATATATGCACAATGGAGTATTACTCAGCAACAAAAGAGAATAAAATCATGGCATTCGCAGGTAAATGGATGAAGTTGCAGAATATAATGCTAAGTGAAGTTAGTCAATCCCCAAAAGCCAAATGTTGAATGTTTTCTCTGATATAAGGAGGCCAATTCACAGTGGGGTTGGGACGAGGAGCATAGGAGGATTAGAGGAACACTAGAATGGCCAATGGGGGAGGAGGGGAAGGGAGGGGACAAGGAGATATAAAGGGGAAAAAAAGATGGTAGAATGAGAAGAGATGGATATCATTACCCTAAGTGCATGTATGAAGACACGAATGGTGTGAATATACTTTGTATACAACCAGAGATATGTAAAAATGTGCTCTATAAATAATATGAAATGTACAAAAAACAAACTTAGAGGTAGAATTGACTTTTGAACAAGAGCCTCTTACATGGCCAATGTGTATCTTTCCACCAAAACTTTTCTTTAATTTCTATTAATAATGTTTTATAATTGTTTTCAGTTTAGATGTCACCTTTTATGCAGAAACATCTCTAAGTATTTCTTAGTTTTTGATGTTATTGCAACTAATAATTAAAATAATTCAATTTCCTAAAAAACAAACAAACAAAAGAAATCACATATACATATTTTCCTTTCTATAGACTTTTTCACATATATTTTTAGCTTAATTTTAGGGAAGCATTTGTAGCCTTTTCCTGCACTGAAACAGACACAATGAAAGGAATGACCCAATGTAAAATTTAGCTTCTTATACCTCTGTCTATCTGAATGTTTTCAACTTAATTATCAAAGTGAATCTGATTATTTACACAGCACTTATGTATTACTCTAAATTCACTAATACAGTTTGGACATCACATCAATATTTTCTGTGTTGATACTTGAAAAATATTTTGCCATTCTTTATTATAGATGCAATGCATAGTGTACAAAACAATGGGTGTATTTCTCAGAGAAACATTGGTCATGTAATCTTATCATTTGTTAGTGTAGTCTAAATAAGTTATTTGGAAAATTAATTAGGAATGCCTGAGCTGAGAGTTTTCTTTCTCCCTCATTTAAAATTTTTATCTTTTGACTCACCTGTTGCTTACCTTGGTTTCATTGAACTAGTATGGACCCCATGGATGGTCTTTAGGAAACTGATAATTGTTCAATTAGCAGCACAGAAAGCTTATAAAAGTTTTATTTTTGAAGACTACACACACACACACACACACACACACACACATACATATGAACTTATTTAGTGAGAATAGGCATAAGGACAGATCATTTCTACTTGATTTTTTCATATTGTTAGATTATTCCTCAGATATCAGAATTAAGTACATTTATTATTAATCAATGTTCCATTCCTCAAGTCTTTACTGAGGAATAATTCTTTGAACTTGTATAAGACTTTCAGATTGCTTTGATACCTATTCCTATATCTCTGAAGAGGAGATGGTAAGCTCTGTGTCCTTCATATATTCTGCTGTCCTCCACAGGGCTTAGCAAAGGCAGAGTTTTATGCCAATTGTGCATTTTTAATACTTGATGAATAAATTATTTCAAGACTACTGTTTAGAAACATTGTTTTAGTTAGTCCAAGCACATGGAATCAATGGATAGTGATGATTTCAAAATCTCCAAGAAAGGAAGCTTCTCATTCAATATCCTAAATTTAAACAATGAGTAAGAAGCCAGTGTTCTGGTGAGCACTCTGCTTTGGGAATATGGCTACTAGAATCTCTATCTAGCTTGGAGACAGTATTTGAGACTTTCAGAAAGAGCACCAATACTTTAGGTTGTGTGACTTTTGTTAACTTTCTCTTGGCATTTTCTCTGGCGAGAAAGACCACTTGAGAGACATGTAGCCCTCTTCAGCTATTGAGTCTTTCTAGGGAAGTCATCTGTGCTATGAACTTGAACATGACATATGCAGTCCCTGATATTTCTTCAGTGTGACAGTTTATGATCCTCCCTTGGTACAGTCAAAACATTTTATAATTATGGGGAAAGCTCTTAAGTGTGGTGACCTGCGTGATGGTTAATTCAGGAAACTGAATGAGGGGTTAAAGGGGATCAGAAAAAACAAACAGACACACAAATAGAGAAAAAGCTGGGACTCGGTGGGCACCACACTTTGATAGAGTGCAAAGACAAGTCAGCTTAGCATGTTTATTATATAGGTTATATCATTTACAGGATTTATTGTGACAAAGTTTCTTCAAAGCACTCAAAGTTAAGGACAAACTTCTGCGCAGTGTAATTATAATTATCAGCTTGTGCCCATAAATCTCTATGCCTGGGCAGCTAGTGTTTGAACCCAAGGTTATGAACTGATAAAATTCTGTGGCTGGCACAGAATCTACCTTTGAACAGGGTGTCACCATAGCCACTGGGCTATCTTGATCGGTGCCTTCACACCAGGAATTCTACAGAGGGGCATCGCTTCTGTCACAAGACCATAATTCATTTGCTGCTTCTGACACTTAAGAGTTTTAGATACTAGTTATCTTCCATACATATGGCACAATCTTTGCTTTGCAAGGTTTAGAGTCTTGATTGTCAGGCATTATCCCATGGTAGAGGTGTATCTTAGCTCATTTGTGCTGCTATAGCATAATTACTGAGACTTAGAACTCTATAAACAGTAGAAATTTGTTTTGTACAATTCTGGGTGCTGGGAAGTCTAAGTTGTCAGCAGATCAAGCTGTCTGGTGAGGGCTGCTCTTGTTTCCAAGATGGCACCTTCTTGTTGCAGCCTCACATGGCAGAAGTATACAAAGAGGGAATGATGCTGTGTCCTCACATGGCAGAAGAAATGGAAAGGCGAAAAAGCCCCAGCTAGTTCTCACTGTCCTTTTTATAAGACTCTAATCTGTTCTTGGGAATAAAGCCCTAGTGACATAATCTCTTTCCAAAAGGACTCACTTAGTGCCACCACAAAGAACTTTTAGTTTCAACATGAATTTTGGAGGGGACACAAACATTCAAACCATAGCAGGGTTTTAGTTTGGGTGTGGCTTGGTGGGATCAGGATGCAGCCAATTTGTTTCCAGCCAGAAAGGCTCAGGGAAGACAATATTTATAAAATGAGGTGTGTTCTCAAAAGCCTGAGGAAGGAAATTTAGATCTATGTGAGCTACTGCCCGTTCCTTCTATTTATAGTTGTGATGTTTGACAATTCATATATAAATATTCTGGGCTTCAAGTTTCTGCTGTTTCAGAGCTAGGTTTCTTCTAGTGAAAAAGAGAGAGAGTCTGCATTTCTCAGATTCTACATTTGGAAAATGAAAGCACCTATATTGTCTCACAAACTATAGACAGCCCACCTGGCATGGAATAGCTGACTATTTCTTAGTGATAGGGTCTCTTGAGGAACAGAACTGGAAGCTGGCTTTGTTCAAGCTTTATTCTCCAGGCAATAAATTTGCTTGCCTAATCTCTCATACTGGAATCCAGATTCTGGTCATCAGGGGCAATACATCACTTGGAGGGGATCTATAGCAGCTGTCTCTTGTGTACCACTGGGCATCCTTGACCTCCTCTCTCTCTGGAGTTTTGTTCTATCTGCCACTGTGGAAACCAGCTCTGTGTGGGCTTGTTGGGCTTTATAGAACTCTATTAATATTAACCTCTTGCTGCCTGATAAGGTCCAGCAATTGCAAACCCATAAGTATGTGGAACTAGTTTGTATCCATTCAAGCTTAGTATTCCTTTCTATTTTATTTTCACATTTTAGAGGATCATTAAGTAACAATGACCAGCAAACAAAGTTGATTTTCTAGGCATCATGATGCTAAACCACAAAGAAACAGATTCTAACCTCCCCATTTGTAATAGCATAGTCATTTGATTTTATTTTGTAACATGTCTCTTAATGACAACATCTTAAAAAATATATTTAGAATAATTCCAGGAAAAGCAGTCTGATTTCACTTTCAGTTTGTATAGTTGATGTTATTACTGTTATAAAGTATTAAAAATAATGTGATAGTATTATTTAACAAAGTTGTGTTGTAAATCATTCCTCTGGGCTTTGTGTAAATTGGGGAGAAGGTGGAATTGCTGAAGGCATGCCTCGTAGTAACCCCAGAAGCAGGTTGGTGAATGCAGTTGTCATTGCCCTAGTAGACAGCATCAGTGTGATGACAGCAGAAGCAAATCTAGAGAGAGAGGAAAATAGTCATAGGTAGGAGATAGATATTTACACAGGGACAATTAGAAATGAGTAGAACATAAAAAAAATGAGTAGATGTATTGTATTGAAATAAATTTGTGCTTAGCATCAAGAAAAGTAAAAAGAAGAATTTTTCTGATGATTCATTTGCTGTCACGGGACATGAACTATTACTAAACTCATACAGCAGAGTAAAGCAAAAATATCTTAAGACTTGGAAAAGATTAGGCTATGTGAGACCAGGTGTAAGTACAGGAAAAGTAGCCTTGAGTTGCTTGATTAAGTTGATACAGAGGCATTTCAGTTAGCAAATGTTTTCAAGGAAAAAATTAATTTGGTCTGAAGTTAATCTGACAGGTTAGAGAGAGAGGATTTAAAATTTGAGGTTATTGGGCTTCAGGATGACATACAGTTTATAAGGCTATTGGAAATCTGGTGATGGTGACTTTTGAGAAAACCCGAGTTCTTGTTGAAATACATACAGTATGACCTCTGTGCTTGAGGGGGAAAAAATGCAGAGCTTTGGGGAAAACATCAGCATTTAGGTAAAAAAGAAAAGGAAAATGAGTCCAGGAAGGAACACAAAAGCATCTTTTGTGAGTACAAGGAATATACTGTATTTCAGGACATAAACACATGTTTAATATGTTGCTAAGAGGCCAAGAGGATAAACAGTGAGAAAAGGTAGTGGATATGGTGCTTAGGATGCATCTGTGATTTCAGCAAGGTCATGGCCGCAGAGCAGGTTGTAAACTGTTTTTACTGTGTGGATGTGAATCAAAGTTAAAGAGAGATTACTCTTGCAGGAAGTTTGATGATCAAGAAGGGTCATTTTTAAAGTGAAGGGAGAAGAACATTAGGTATGGGAGCAAGGAAGATACCAAAGTTGTATAAAAGAGAAATGTAAAAAGAGATGGAAAAAACATTCTAAGGCAGGTTGTAGAGAACAGGATTTAAAAAGAGTGGAGTGGATTAACTTTGATAAAGATATTTCTTTTCTCCTTCAGGTATAGAAAAGCACCAGATTGGTGAATATCCAGTGAGATTTTTATAAGCATAGTGAGAGAAAGTGAAGGGAGCCTGTTTTATATGGTCCAAATTTTCTTGGTCAAATAGAAAATGAAGACATCTGCTAGGAATAAAAGATATTGGGTGGAACTGAGTATTTAAGGAAAGTGGAAAATATCTGCAACAACTGTTGTGGGAAAAATGATGAAGAGCACTATACTAAATGGATGAAATGAGTTCCAGGTAGCAACGTGACCCCTGGATTTCAAAGAACATGGTTTCACAGTTCAGGTTTGGTACTATCTCCAGCCACACTCAGGATCTTGGTACCTTGATCAAGATATAATATTAATAGGTAGCATTTATGTAGTGATCTAGAGTTTAGAATACATATACCTATGTTCTGTTATATCTAATAAACTGGCAGTTGGAATTAATCAAGATTAGAAATGGGCAGGGTGGTAATGATGCTATCCCTTAAGGGTAGGATGCCTTGAAATCATTACCTCCAATAGCACAGAGAAGCCTATAAAACCCTGCCAGGGTGAGGCACCAGGAGCCTCAGAGGTCATGATGGAGTTCAAGGGTACATTCTGGAGTAAGAGTATGAAGTGTGGATTTTGTGGTCTGAGAAAAGAATTGCATTTTGTTTTATGACATATGTTATGGGGGGAAAATCCCCCACACTTTCATTGGGTTATTCCATTTCATGAAAAAAGCATAAGCCTTACTGCTTCTATTTATTTCTGCAGTGAATTTATCATATGTCAAATGATTATATTTAAAGATAATCAGGTCTATCTTTAGGCTTTAACATGTTGTTAAAATATTTAAATTTTTTTCTTTTATATAATATATGCTATTTCTGGCTTATTTTTAATTAGACAAACCATATATCTAGCTAAATATACATATTCCTAATTATATCTGTATTTATATCTATTTTACATCTTTTTTTGTTGGTTTTGCCTTAAACTGGTGCATTTACATTCAGAAATATATATTTCTTTATTTCTCTAAAGAAAACTGGATAGTTCCTTAATATATTAGACACTATTACTCATGCATGATATGTGCATATTTTTATTTATTTGTTTGTTTATTTATTTATTATTAAAGCCTTATAGTTAGTTATACACAGTAGCTGGATTCATCCCTACACTCATACATGCACAAAATCTATTTCAGTTCTTTATTTTTTATCTGGACATATTTAAATTCTTTAAATGATTCTATTAATTTGTTCTATTTGATATTTTTGAATTTAATATGTCACAATTATAGTAGAAAATGATTGTTTTTTCTCTTATTTCCAATATTATTTATTTCATTTGTTTTATAACTAAAACTTTCATTTTGTTATTATAGAACCAGATTTTTTAGAAAAAATTCATAATATTGAATTAGGAATAGGTATACACATACATATATGTATATACACATATTAAATTTTTTTGTGGTTCTGGAATTGACTCCAGGGCCTCATGCTTGCTAGGTATATGCTCTACCACTGAGCCACATTCCTGGCCTAAAGTTTTTATTTAAATTAAATGCCTTTAAAATACTATTTCTGCATTTAAAATAAGTGTTCTTTACCATATTAAAGAATATTTCAAATGATGCACTGGGATTTATACATAATTCAGTTGTTTTAGGAAACAACTCCTTGCCAAGACCACATGAAAGAAAAACCGTCCACATCTGTGGTTATAGATCAAGTTCCTCTCAGTCTGCCCACCATTCTGTCTATCTTATAAATAGTAATCCCAATTTTCTGATTCCTTTTGGTACCAAGTCCTTTTAGCACAGTCTATGGCTGGCCATACTCCCAGATCTAACTAACTGCCTTTATTTGCAGATTCTGGCAACTACCTCTTCTTGGTACCAAGATTCAGAAATAAACACAGGTCAACAACCCTCTTTTTAGCCTGGCGCGGTGGCACACGCCTGTAATCCCAGCACTTTGGGAGGCTGAGGCAGGAGGATCGCAAGTTCAAAGCCAGCCTCAGCAATGGCGAGGCACTTAGCAACTCAGTGAGACCCTGTCTCTAAATAAAATACAAAAAAGGGCTGGGGATGTGACCCAGTGGTCGAGTGCCCCTGAATTCAATCCCCGGTACCACACACACAAAAAAAAAACACCTCTTTTTATGGCCCTAGGAAACTTCCTATCAGTTTATTGCTCTCCAGGGCTTTTTGACAGGACATAGTCAAGCCTTATAATCTGTTCCTAAATCTTTTCAGCATCTACTAAAATTATTGTATTTTTCTTAAATGTTATTTAAAATTACTCCATTATGTTGGAAAATTCTTGTAGTTCTGAGATACACCAAGAGTGTTTGCAGTGGGTTACTTTATAAAGTGTAACTAAATTCTTTATGTTAGTACAACATTTTAAAAAAATAGATTTTTCATACTTACATTCATAAGTAAGAGTGTGTTGACATGACCTAAACAGATTTGGGTGGGAAAAGTCACATTTATTTTATGAAATAATTTCAGAATATTTTTCGAGGTTTTATAATATATATTACAAGAAAATCATCATTTGAAAGCTTGAAAGATTTTTTTGACCTCCCTTCCCCAACTGTGTTTGGTATTTATTACATGACTTATATTTTAATACTTATATAGTTCTCTATAAGGTTTCTAGTTTAATTTTATAGATGTTCAGATTCAAATTTACTAGGAACTTTTGGTTCTTATTTTTATTTAATAAATTTGTGTATGGTAATCTTTCAATTTCAAATTATAACTTTTTTTGTGACTCTGGTTAGCATGAATTATTTTGGCTTATTGAGTAATAAAATAAATTTTAAAAATTTCTTGTAAAAACATTTTATCTGTATACTATTATATTTATACTCAGTATTCAAAGATTGTCCTAAATAGTCTATTTTTTAATTTTAAATTCAGTTACATTATTGGGAAATATTTGAAGACATTAAAAGAGTTTTACACAAACTTATAAATTAATGTATTGTCATCACTGCATTAAAGTAAGAATTAACATGTCCATATATAAATTTAGATTTTATGTGCTTTTGTAAATGGTCAATTCATGAAGATTCACCAACACTTGAAAATTAGATGTATTTTTTGTTTAGAGTTGAAATTTAATGTGCATTAATTTTACATTTTATTAATTAGAGTTTTTATTGTCCTTTTTTTGGTTTGAAATTTTGTTACTCATGGGCAAAAATTATATATATAGTTATGTTTCTATATTCTTCTGCTTTTCTTTCTACAAGATTGTAATTAACAATTTGCTATACTACTTATCATATTGTATCATTTTCATGTACTTGTCTTTATTATTTTCCATGCTTTCTACAGTCATATGTCGTGATTCTATCTCTCATAGCACATTTGGTGGTTATATTGCCACATCTAGTTTCTCTTATTTGAGATTCATTTAGCTTTACATCAGCCCTTGCTTATCTTTGGCTCATCATCAGAATATTGTTGGGCTCAGTTTTTTAGTCTCTGTGAAATTCTTTGCCTTTTAATGTTAGAATTGATAAATTTATAGTCATAATCAGTGTGCAAGGGTCTAATGTGTGACATTCTGCAATAGGCAAGTCCAAGCATTTGATAGAAAAATTGCTGGTAATTTATGAGGCCTTGAGGTGGGCTGTCCAAACATGAGGCATGTGAAGTATCATAGATGAACAGGTTCTCAATGACATCTATTAAAAATAAAACATAAATATCAAGTATAATAAAGCATACTTTTATAAGTACATAAAGTGTAAGTTAATAAAGTAGTATTTTCAAAAACCATGCTTTTTGATGGAAACTGTTCAAAATTTTGCAAAATTTATCAGAATTCTGATGTTATAGGATAAAATTCTGAAACTCTGAATATCACGTTTTATGCATCCTATCACTGGTATATAACAAATTTCCTTTAACCATAAAGGAGGAAATACAAAGTTGTTTATATCTTCTTTCTGTAGAAAAGGATAGTTTTTTTTTTTTAAAGAAAAGTATATGGCTAGGAGCAGTGGCACATGTCTATAATACTAGTAACTCAGGAGGCTGAGGCAGGAGAATAATAAATTTAAGGCCAGACTCAGCAATTTAGCAAAGACCTTAAACAACTTAGTGAGACCCTGTCTCAATATAAAATTTAAAAGAAGAACTGGGATGTAGCTCAGTGGTAAAGCACCCCTGGCATAAATTCCTAGTATCAAAGTAAACAAATAAGACAAGTAAACAGACAAACACCCACCCCCGCCCCCAGCAAAACAAAACAGAACAACCCCCCCAGAACAAAAACAAACAAAAAACAAAACAAAACCTGGTATTATGCCAGAAGAGTTCAAAGAAAATGAATTCATAAATACTTCCAACAGAGACAATTTCAGAACTAGACAGCTTTAATGGCAAATTTTACCAAACATTTATAAAAAATAATATCAATAATACCCAATCTCTCCTAGAAAATACAAGATAATCAACTCACTGTATGAGGGTAACACTATCCTGATTCTAAAACCAGACAAAGATATTATAAGAAAAACACAATAAAGACCAATATCTATCATGGTTATTGACACAAAAATCTTTAGCAAAATATTAGCAAATAAAATCCAATAATATAAAATAATAATAATAAAGCATGACCAATAGGTTTATGTCAAGAATTGACATTCTATTTTTTTTGGTTGGTTAAACATTAAAAATATCAATCAATAAAATTCACGTCAAAAGACTAAGAAAAAAAAATTGTAGAATTGTTGGATAAGATTCAGGCTGGCAGGCCATACCCCCAGGTGCCTTCCCGGAAGTGCCCAACTCTCGCGAGAATTCACCTTTGGCGCGCTCCGAGTCCCCACCCTTCCTGATCCTGGGAATACTCGCCTCTCGCAGGAATTCAACCCTGGGCGGGCTCTCCCTTTCTGAGCCAATCCCTACCATACAAGTCATGCTCCCACCACTCTGTATTTAAGCCCCGGCTTGTCCAGAACTCTCTCTCTCTTTTTTCGCCGTCATTTTCTCACCAGCTCTCCCCTTCCCCTTTCCCCTTTCCCTTTCTCCCTTTCCCCTCTTCCCTTAATAAACACCCCCTGTTTCTACAAGGCCGTCCCGGTGTGGTTCTCGCCCTTCAAGAATCATTTAAAAAATGCAGGAAAACATTTGATAAACTGCAACATCTGTTCATGATAAACCTTTCAGCAAGCAAGGAATAGAAAATAACTTTCTTAACTTGTTAAAAAGGAATGTACAAAAAAAAACCTACCGTTAATAGCATAGTTGGTGAAATCTGAATTTTTTTCAAAGGGGGACAAGGCAAAGATGTGCTCTCTTACCATCCCTCTTCAACATCATAGTGATAGTCCCAGCAGCATGGCAATATTAAAAAAAAAAAATAAAGTGGCAATGAAATGAAAAGGAAGAAATAGCATTATCTTTATTTACACACTACATAATTATCTACCTTGTTCTAAGAAATAGACAATAGCAAAAGAACTTGTATGATTAGTAAGTATAGGAAGGCTGTAGGGTACGTGGCTAGTATACAAGTATCAATGGTATTTCTATATACCAACTGTGAACTATTGGAAATTGAAAATACCACTTCTAAGAGAACATCAAAAAATTTAGGCATAACTTTATCAAAATATGTAGAAAGTCCATTATATATTTAAACAGTTATCTTTCTCCTTTGGATGTCTATTTTCTCATCTCTGCAAAGTTTCAATTCAATGTCAATTCATTATTGATTATTTTACATCTCTTCAATAGCAATATCTTTAGATGTGTATTTTTTTAAATGTTCAATCATTAGTTGTCTTGAGTGCATAGTCTAAATTTTTGTACAAAATTCCTTGATTCATAAAATTTCCAGGACCTAGTTAAACCTGAGAATACATTTCCTTTGTGTGAACAGATGAAATATTAACTTGTCCACATCCAGTTATTATGGATAGTATATTATCCCCAGGCATTTCTGAAACCAATTGCAACTGTTTTCTGGTATTATTTCTAAATATTCTTTGGTTTTTACTGCACAAAGGATTATAATGCCTGAAAACTTAGTTTTACTTTTTCATCATATTCTGTTTTTTATAATATGCTTGATTTTAGTGCTGTTATTACTCAAAGCTATTATCTCAAGTGTTGATTTTATCCCACTCATTTTGATATCTTTAGAGATTTCTATTATTAGCAATATGAATATGATATTCTGTCTCAAAGTACATTATTTTTGATCCAATTGTTTATGTATTTGTGTATTTGATCACTGTCTAAAATTTCCTCTTAATCATTTTTCTGTTTTATTGATTCGACTTTTGATCTTGGCAATCTTATTTAGTGGATTTCTATTTGAATCAAATTTATTCTCCATTTCATCATGTATTTTCTATATAAAGCCGTTTTCATGTGGAATTTTATATTATTTTCATATTTAAAAATATTTTTAGCTGTAGATGGGCACAATACCTTTATTTTATTTATTTATATGTGGTGTTGAGGATAGAACCCAGTGCCTCACATGTGCTAGGCAAGCACTCTACCACTGAGCTATAATCCCAGCCCTATTTTCATATTTTTTAATTTCTGAAAATATTTTTATAGATCTCTGATTAGATTTGCTCAATGACATATATGTGAATACAACTTGTTGGTCTTTTTGATGATGAATATTTTCTTATTTAAATTATTTCATGGGCTGGGGTCATGGCTCAGCGGCAGAGTGCTCGCCTCTTACGTACGTGGCCCGGGTTCGATCCTCAGCACCACGTAAACATAAATGCATTGCATTGTGTACAACTAAAGTAAATAAATAAATATTTTAAAAAATAAATCATAATGCTTTGTTTTAAAAAATTATTTTATGTGGATTTAGTGGAAGAAATTTCTATTTGTTCTACCATTGTTGCCAAAGCATCAAAATCATGTATATTAAATGTTAGTTTTTCTTGTTATCTTAGGTTTTTATTATGAATATTAATTATAATTCCTAGCCATAAATTAGTGCAAATTTCAAGGCTCAGTGAAGGTTGGCACTTCCTAAGTGGATATAGGCTAGAATGTTTTGTGAATTAGTTAGACTAGAGAGGCAAACAGGAGTAGGGGGTATGGGGGTAGGCCAAGGAGGCCCACTCCACCTCGAATGACAAAAGATGACTCCACTCAGCTGATGAAAACCCCACCTATAAACCACCTCATTCATGGCCTGATACTCCCTTCTTAAAACTAAAAACAAATGGGTGTAACCAGCCTCAGGGACTTTCCAACTTTGCAACATGAACTTAACCCTGAGACACTAAGTCATGGTGGGAAACACCTATAACCACCCCAAATACTTGTATACTAGGAGGGGGGTTTCCAGACCAAATATTAAAAACAATCAGCCCTGTGTGCTCCCTGGAACATACTTTCATGTCACTTAATAAATCCTTTAGGCTTTTCCTGTCTATATCTCTTGACTGAAATCTTTCAAGAAGACAGGAAAAAACTGGTGTCTATGCTTTTTTCTTAATCTATCCTTGCCCTTTAATATTCATGTTTTAAAGCCATCCTCCTCCTCTTTCTCCAGACAATGTATTCCTTCTGTTATTGTGAGTTTTTTTTTCCCCCTGTTAGAATTAGGAACCAATTGGCCAAATTCATTATAATAATGCCTAAGACCCAGGTTCTAAGTAAGAACCCCAAGGTCTCCTTGGAAAAGCTGTATGTTTACTTTTAGCAAATGGATATGGTGACTGTTGGAGCTTTTGCTCAGGAAACTTTTTACTTATTTGTCTGTTCTTTGCTAGGCTTGATTTTTATTTATTTTTTCTATTTATTTTTATTAAGCAAAGAGCAGGTAAATAAGATTGAACCCAGGGTCTTAAGCATGCTAAGCTTGTGCTCCATTACCAAGCTACAGCCACAGCCATCTTTGCTATTGTGTAGATGGTTGGGATTCCAGGTAGATATATCAGTGAGATGGGACAGAAGGAACACAAAATAGGTAGAAAGGAAACATGACAGAAGGACAAGTGGATATGATTTTAATTCATAAATTTTACATACTTTTCCAGGCCTCTCAATCTCTAAACCAGTCTTTTTTCCAGGTTACTCCCCAAATCCTGGAAAATCTATAAATCTACTTGTGTACCCCTTCCACACCCCCAGTAGATTAAGCAAAGAGAGATACAATGTCTTGAGGAACCTATAGTTTATGGAAACTTCCAGCACCATCTACTGATCAGATAATTAAGGCCAATGTCAACCTGAGCATCCAGAGATTGACCTCACCACCAGAAACTGTCTTATCACCTGCCATCATTTCTTCATCCCTTCCTGTATCCACCCCTCACTAAATTTACTTTAAAAGAAGAACCAGGAGCTTCCAAAATGCATCTCTTGCTCTTGAGATGGCCTGAACATGTACCTGTTTCCTAAACAGCCCTTTACGCTTCCAACTGGCTCATGCTGAACTACTTTTTCACAACATAAACTAAGAATCTGCTGGTCCTGAGTTGAGTTCCCTCTTCTTATGAGAATTCCTTCAGAGACACCTCTTTTACTGTGACCATTCACCCAGTACTTTTCATGTGTCCTCTATGGCCTACAAGTGCCTCCTTTGTAGACCTCGCTGTATGACAAGACAAATCTCCTTTGGCACAGATGCTGAATTTTCCTTCTCACCTCTCTGGGGCTGAAGGGATAATGAATATTGCATGGAATGCAAATTCATCCTGACAGTCTGACTGTAGTCTTAAGGATGAGTGTTTCCCAGGAGCAAGGTTCTGTGTCCCAAGCCATGTGCTGGGACTTGTGGAAGTTCACATGATGTCTCAAAATGATTCAGCTAAGTGTTTGCAAAGACTGTTACTATCTTCTGGATGCACATCACAAACCTCACATTTAAAGTTGAAGAAATTTTATGTTAGGCCCAAGAAAAACTGATAGTGACTACTCACCAGCTGGTTTTATATGGGAAGAAAAGATAAAAAGACGAAGAAATTCAAGTTCACTTAGAAAAGATTCAAGTGCCAAGTGAAAGAATATCACAGAAGGCTTCTCTTAAGGGAGTGCCTTCTCCTGGAGGCGTTTCCCCCCCGCTGGGCTATGTTTAGCATATGAGAAAAGATCCTGTTGAATAAAAAGCTGCAGTTGTTCCAGTAACTACTAGTGAATGAGGTCATTAAGGATCAGTAATGTGGTTTGTCCAAGACAAAATGAAAAAATATTAGTGCATATGTTAATAAGGGAAAAATAGTGAATAATTTTGCATGTTGTATGCATATCCTACTGGTTTAAATGTTTTTACCTGTCATCATTAGTATGAAAAATTTGAAAGTGAAAGCTACTTAAAGGGAAAAAAAAATGACAAGATCCTGGGTCAGGCTAAGGGGTTGGGGATGGTGGGAAAACATTTTCACAATGAACACCAAAACCAAAACAAAACAAAGCAAAAGGATGAGAAAATGGACTGTCAAAGCTATTTAAGTGGTCCACAGACAAGAATAAAGGAAGTAAAGACTTTTAACTCTGTATATCAAATGGATCATTAATAAGTCAATTTAGCATGATATTTAAGAATATGGGTTTTGAAGTCAGATAAAATTGTCTTTGAATCATATATCTCTATAACTTAGGAGTTTTATATTTAGGGTGTTGGGAGGATTAAAGTGGAGCCATTTTTATGTTTCAGTAAGGATTTTTTTTTTTTTTAAAGTCTATACTTAACAGAAAATTGAACCATCAGTGCCTTAAACATTAAGGAAAGTCTTACATAGCAAGAGTGTTAGAGATAGTGTCATTCCAGGCTTGATTAATTCAGTGGTTTTCTGGAGTCATCAAATTCTCTGGTTCTTTCCATCTTTCTGTTCTGCCATCCTCTTTCTTTTGGCTTTCTTTTTATTGACTGTTTGCATAATCCCAAGGGACTGAGAGGCAAATTGTTAGAAAACTGCTGAAACATAGTTAACTTAGCTGGGAACACCGTGTTAGTGAAATAAAAGGGTTTATTGGGGTGCCACATGGGCAAGGGTAGGGAAAGGAAGGGAAGGGAAGGGGGTTAGGGACAGGATGGGCAGGAACAAGGGCAAGCATGAACAGAGAGCAGGAACAAGGGCAGAGTTCAGTCCGGGGCTGGCTTAAATAGAGTAGGGGCCATAAAACCCCCTTGGAGTGAGTCCTTGTCCTATAGGCCAGCAGAGGTCATGGGGGGAGGTAGTGGTAGTGGACAAGGGACTTGCTGGTCAGGTTTTTGGTCATGCTGAGGATCCTGGGAGCTGTAGTTTTTCACAAGGCACCTGGGGAGGTGTGGCCTTCTGCCTGGGAGGTGCAGCCTCTGCCTAGAATCCAACACAAATGAAGGTGAAAAATATCTTGGAAATAAATGGTTCGTATTAAGCTCCTATTGTCAATGAGGAAAAATTTTCCCAGAATCCCCTCTGGTTTCTTTGTCCAGGATTGTGTCAAAGGCCAGTCCTTGCAAGGAGATTGTGATTGCCCCAGTGAGCTGTGGCCTGTCAATATACTGCTCCTATGCCTGAATTAACATTGCCTATAATATCATGGACATTTCCTGTTGAGACAATAGAGTTACATGAAGAACAAGAGAGATGCAAGGAACAACAGAGAGTACCTGCTTCAATTTCAATATTTTGTAGCAAATGAACAGATAGCAAAGGAAGGATTTTATTTTTATTTATTTATTTTTGTTTTGAGACAGGGTCTTGCTATGTTGCCGAGGTTGGCCTGGAATTTATGATCCTCCCACCTTAGCCTCCCCAGTTGCTCTGATTACAGGAGTGCACCACCATGCTGTTTGCAAAGGAAGGATTTTAAAGTTGGTGCCCAATCATGATGGAAGCACATGTCAGATGATTGTGACTCTAAACCACCTTATTTTAAAACTTATATTAGTTCATCATGAGCACAGGAAGGAAGGGGATAATTTTAATAAACAAAGGCAGTAGCATTTTGGAGTTTTATAATCTTTCTGATTACAATCTGCATGATGATTCTCTTCCTCTTACAATACAGATATTACTTTCTGATAAGGGTATGCTATTTGATAATTTAGTTATTCTTTTGATTATTTTTATAAAATACTTTTACTCTATAAAATAAAAACTCTTTGGTCTGCCTCATGTTCAAATTGTGGGAATTTACTGAATACTTATGGCCAATAATTATATGCTTTGCCCCAAACACATAGCAACAATAGATAAATTATAGAAGGGCTAATCGAAAATTAAATAGATAAAGCTTACTATTGACCAATGATGGAAAAGGCTGATTTATTGGGCTTCAGATACACAAACATATGGTAATAGCATATGGCAATAGCTTTTTGTTCTTACAGGGTAACATGGACTAAAATGCCCGTGGGGACAGGGACTAGGGCTTGAGACCCTTTGAATTCTGCAAATAGGAGGACTCTAAAGTTTATGAAAGAAGGCTTAGTAAAGTCATTGTTTCTGATAGCTTTCTAGAGCTGCAGCTTTTAGTAAGCTATTGATACTGCCATTTACCATGAGTTCTTACTTCCCTAAAACATTGAAGTATAACGCTGAAGAAGCACGAGGAGGCAAGGGTAGGGTAGAAAATGGAAGGCTTTATATAAAGGACTGCAGAAAAAGACTTCACCTGGAGGGAGAAGGGGACCCAGAAATCAGGAATCCAAAGGGAGGAGAGGTCTTCTCCCTTTTATATCTCAAAGTCTTCTTTTGTTCTTTTTGTTTTCTCTGTCCTGCCTGGGACAGAAAAGCCAAAAGGTGTGACACAGGTGGGCCCTGGGGGAAGTGCAGTCCAAAAGGAAGGGCTTAGGGTGGGTTGATTAGCATCTCTGTTTGCTAGGAGCTGTTTCATTAACATTCTTCAAGTAGGGTCCTAACCTTGTGGACATTGACAATATTATCTCCCCTGGGGTTGTTCTGTGTTTTTCCAGGACTCAGACTGACTCCATTTCCCTTATGGACTCCATTTTCATTATTAGACTCGACATTAGACCCGATTTGCCTAACTACACTCACTACCTAGCTTTAAATCTGGCTTTGCTATCAGCCAAGGGGACTCATTAAGATCCTGTGATCCTGAGTGAACCCAGATACCCTTCTGCTGTGTATCTAGATCTGAAATATCACTTTAGGACAGCTGACACAAAATACCATCATGAGACCTGGAACTGGAGACAAAGACCTTGGGCTGGATGGAAGAAGCATGGAGAGAATGAAAGTGAAATCAAAATAATAAAAATTCTCAGACTCAAAGTAAGCCTGTAAACAATTCTAAAATAGATGAAGAAACCAAATGCTAAGCAAAAAGATGAACAACAAATCCAGTCATTTTATGAATTCATTCTAGATAAAATTAATTGTAAGGAAATATTTCATAATAAATATATTTAGGTGCTCTTTATAATAGGCAAATTGGTCCCAGACTAGCCAGCCACCATAAATGACAATAAAAAAGGACAAAATATATCAAATTATTGCATTAAAATTTTGGATAAAAGGTTTAAGAGTACGATTCCTTGGTTGTGGGCAGCATACAAAGGAGGATCTGTGGTGGCCTTGACTTTCTGTTTGGAGGTACTTCTAATCTATTCTGTAAGCACTGGCACTCCAAATAAAGCACAGCGCTCTTGATGAGAAGAGGCAGCAGAGATCATAGTTTGGGCTAGTAAAACAGTCTGAAGAAAGTTTCCAGAGAGGACCACATAGCAAAAAGGATTTTATGAAATCTAGGATGCACATGCTCAGGGAAAGACTCCACAGGAATAGACAAAAACAATTACTGAGAAAGAAAACCTACCAGGGAGCTGAGGCAACAATGTCTTCCACAGCATGTAAAGGACTGAGAGGTAATTTTTTTTTTTTTTTATTTTTTAACTGATGTACAAAAACATCAATGTTGTACATATTAATGGGTTGCCACGTAATGTTCAATTCATGTATACATTGTGTAAGTTTAAATCAGGTTAAATATATTTATCTCCTCAAACACTTATTATTTCTTTGTGGTGAAAATTTTCAAAATTCTTTCTTCTAGCTTTTTGAAATGTATAGTACATAATTGTTATCTATAGTCACCATATTGTGCAATAGTACCCCAGAACTTCATGGTTCTTCCTAACTGTGTCTTAGTATTCACTGATAAACATTTCCCATTTCTCTACTCCACCCTAACCCCCAAACCTACTTTCCCTAGCCTCTAACAACCACCATTCTACTCTCAACTTCTATAAGATTAACCTTTTAAGATTCTACATGAGTGAAATCATGCACTACTTGTCTTTCTGTGCCTAACTTATTTCACTTAACATAATGCTTTCCAAACATACTGTTACAGATTACAGGAGTTCATTTTTTTATGGCTGAATAGCATTAAATGGTGTATAGGTACCCCACTTTCTTGATCTGTTTGTTAGCTGATAGACACTTCGGTTGTTTCCATTTCTTGGCTATTATGAGTAGTGCTGCAGATGTCTCTTTGACGGACTGATTTCATTTCCTTTGAATATATATATACCCAGTAGTAGAATTACTGGATCATATGGTAGTTGTATTTTTAATATTTTGAGGAAACTATACATTGTTTTCCATAATGGCTGTACTAATTTATATTCCACTAATGATGTGCAGGGGTTCCCTTTTCTTCACATACTTGGCAGCACTTATTATGTTTTATCTTTGTTGATATTAGCCTTTCTTACTGGGGTGATGTAAAATTTCATTGATTTGCATTTCCCTGATGATTAGTGATGTTGAGAATTTCTTCATGTACTTACTGGCCATTTGTATGTCTTCTTTTGAGAAATGTCTACTCAGATATTATGGTCCATTTAAAAAAAATGAGTTATTTATTTATTTTGTTTGTTTTGCCTTTGAGTTTTGGAGTTCCTTATATATTCTGTATACCAAGCCCTTGTCAAATTTATACATTGCAAGTATATATATATTTTGCCATTCTGTAGATTGTTTCTTTACTTTGTTGGATATTTCCTTTGCTATGCAGAAGTTTTTGGTTTTATGTCAGACCATTTGTCTATTTTTGCTTGAGTTTCATGGGCTTTTGGGGGTCTTGTCCAAAAAAAAAATCCTTGCCAATTCCAATGTCCTAAAGCATTTCCACTTTTTTTCTTTTATTAGTTTTCAATTTTCAGGTCTTATATTTGAGTCCTTAAACTATTTTGAGTTGGTCATTGTAACTGGAGAGAGACAGTGGTATAACTCCATTCTTCTGCATGTGGATACCCAATTTTCCCAATACCATTTATTGAAAAGACTGTCCTTTAGCCAATGTGTATTCATAGATTTTTGTTGGAAATCAGTTGGCTGTAGATATGTGGATTTATTTCTAGGCTTCCTATTCTATTCCATTGGTCAATGTATCTGTTTTTATGGCAATACCATGCTGTTTGTATTACTACAACTTTGTGGTATGTTGAAACTTAATTTCTGACTAACCAGAAAGGAGAGAGCTCAGCAAATGCTCAGGATTTCAGTAGAGTTTCAAGTAGGCTATCACTTGGGAGTAGGATTAATCTATCCCTAGAGTAGAAGGAACTCTAGACCACCCTAACAAAATTTGGAAACAAACCTTGAAAGAATTAAGCAGAGTTTCAAATAAATTAACTGCCTCACAGAGCAAAACTTAAAACTCAAGGAAGATGAGAAAATTCAAACATACAACGATGTAACACATTTAATGACCAGCATATATTTAAAAATCACTAGATAGGAAAAAATTGGCCATAGCCAAGATAAATAATATCAGACAATAACCTAAACAATGAATAGATGGTGAAGTTAACCCATAGGATCTTTACAAAAGCTGTTTTAAAGATGTTAAAGGAATTATGAGCACGGCTGAATATAACGAAGGAATAATAATGAATCTTAGCAGAGAAATGGAAATCAGAAAAAACCAAATGGAAATTTTCATACTCAAAAATATGATGCTTAAAGTGAACAGTATTATTAAAACTATAGCTGGGTTTTTTTTCTTTGCAAGTGAACAATTACGTGATCATCTCTAAGTGAGCCTAATGGTGAAAGGTAACTATGTAGATTTAGGGTGATCCATAACATGAAGACAATGGACTGAAGAACAAGAAAAAAGGGATGTAAGAGCCTTTGATGAGGAAGTAGCTCTAAGATGGCAGCTGGCTGAGAGCCAAGAGGAGGCGTTTACTTGTTTACTACAACTTACACCTGACCTTAGCTCATGGGCACTGCGTGCTGCACCTGTAAGTTGAGCTTGTGACACGTGTATGCTTGTTAAGAGAACGAATGTACCTGTGAAGGGTATAGAGTATTTAACCAGACTGGGAGCGTCAGAGAGGGAGAAGATAGAGAGGAAGAAGAAGGAACAATAAAGGAACCACTCATTCCCAGTCTGCCTCTGATTTCTTTCCCCTGGTATCGTTGCTTAAGGAGGCAACAAGTGGTGGCCCTACAGGGACCTCATCGGCATGGCAGGTAAGTACTGAGGAACCTCGCAGGAGTCTCTAGCTAGAGCGGTTAAGGGCGAGGGAAAATGGGTTCGGAAATTTCAAGGAACTGAATTGTCAAGGTTATTGAAGATTTGTTAAAGTTAGGGAATGCCTGCTCTCAACTAGACCTAGGGTACAGGAAAGTGTTATTGAGTCAGTTAGGGCTAGTGAGGGTAGTATTAGTGAGGAGGAATTAAGTGAAAGTGATTTTGAGAGCACAGTCTTTGATAAAATGAGCAAAAGGGAACTAAAAAGGACCAGGATGGAGGACTGTCAAGTGGAGAAACCACTTGTGCCTTCTGCTCCCCCATAGGATGACTCAATTGCAGAGTCTATTAGGGGTCTTTCTAGGCGCTTGCGTGCCCTTGAGTGTCATAGTTCACAGGAACTATGGGATCTGCCAGTGTTTGAAGATCAAAATGAACAAAGATACCATCAACATTTAGATTTTAAAACTATAAAAAACTTTAAAGAAGCAACAATGACATGGGCCCCAAGCTCCTTTCACCATAAGCATGTTAGAATCTCTTAATACTTTGAATTTAACTCCTACAGATTGGAAAGGCTTACGTAAGGCAGTATTGAGTGGGGGACAATACTTAGTTTGGAGGTCTCAATTCCAAGGGCTCTGTGTTGAAACAGCTCAAAGAAATGCGGTTGCAGGATTTCCAGATCGTAATGTAGACATGTTAACTGGAGAAGGGCAATATGCTGATTTACAGGTTCAGACTCAGTACGATCCTGGAGTTTATGCTAAAATATACACCACAGCTGTTAAGGCTTAGAAAACATTGCAAGGATCTGGTGACTTACAGGGTAGCTTATCTAAAGTAATTCAGGGACCCAATGAGCCATATGCTGAATTTGTTGATCGTCTTTTACAGACAGCAAGTAGGGTTTTTGGAGATGTTGATCAAGCCATGCCACTAGTTGTTCAGCTGGCATATGAAAATGCCAACAAATATTGTCAAGACGCTATCAGACCTTGGAAATCTAAAAAAGACCTTTCTGTTTATATAAAGCTTTGCAGGGACATAAATGATGCATTTATTACAGGTGGTGTAATCGCAGCAGCCATGAGAGGTACTTTTCCTCTGAATCTTGCAAGAGGGGCTCGACCTAAAAGTTATTATCAGTATAGGCAGTCAGGTTATTTTAAAAAACAATGTCCCCAAAGAAGGCAAGAGACAATAGAAATAAAACCAAGCTCATCTCGTGCCCCAGGCCACTGCCCCAGGTGTAATAAAGGAAACCATTGGGCTAGTGAGTGCAGATCCCAAACTGATATTAATGGTAACATTTTGTCTGGCAATTCAAAAAACGGGGCACGGGGCCCAACCTCGGGGCCCACAAATGTACAGGGCATTAGAGAAGGAGTATCCTCAAACACCTGTCCAGATGATTCCTCGACACAATCCCTTTTACCCATTAGCTCCCTTGTCAGAGGGACAAAAGGAAGTGCAGGACTGGATCTCTGTTCCACCGCCCGAATAGTGCTAACACCTGAGATGGGGGTTCAAGTGATTCCCACGGGAGTCAGGGGACCTCTTCCCTTAGGGACTGTGGGACTTATCCTGGGGTGAAGTTCAACTAGCTTATCCGGACTTCAAGTTACTCCAGGAGTGATAGACTCTGATTATCAAGGAGAAATCAAGATTATGCTCAGTTCACCTCGAGGCATTGGCTCTATTAACCAAGGTGATAGAATTGCTCAGCTACTTCTTCTTCCCAGTCTACATGACTCATTTAAGTGTATGCCTCAAAATAGGAAGAATAGGGGATTTGGCTCCACTGGCTCAGGATCTATGGCTTGCTGGGTTCAGGATAGTTCACAGAGGCATATGTGCAGACTTAAAATACAGGGAATAGAAATGGAAGGGTTAATTGACACTGGGGCTGACTCTTCTATTATTAACTTCCAATAATGGCCCAAACATTGGCCTTTACAGAAGGCTTCAACTAGTTTGAGAGGCCTAGGATATTCCAATAGCCCAGAACAAAGAGCAACAGTTTTAAGGGAGGATGATGAAGGGCATCAAGGAACATTTCAGCCTTATGTTCTGTCCAGCTTGCCAGCTACCTTATGGGGAAGAGATATATTAAAACAAATGGGAGTACGCCTTACAACTGAGCCCATATGTGTTACAAGTAAAAGCTGGAGTCTCATGGAAAAACAGGGATATATTCCAGGTAAAGGACTAGGAAAAATCTACAAGGTGATCCTAACCCTATTGCGCTTAAAGGAAATCGTCATTGAAAAGGTATAGGATATTTTTTTTAGGGGCCACTGAAAAAACAATTTTGAAAATACCATGGCTTTCTGATAATCCAGTTTGGGTCCCTCAGTGGCCCCTATCTAAAGAGAAATTACAAGCGGCCCACTTACTAGTCCAAGAACAACTAGAGGCAGGACATATAGAACCTTCTACCTCTCCCTGGAATTCCCCCATATTCGTGATTAGGAAAAAATCAGGAAAATGGCGATTGTTACATGATCTTAGAGAAATCAATAAAACCATGCAAATTATGGGCCCTACCCAACCTGGGCTTCCTAATCCTATAGCTATTCCTCAAAATTTTTCAGCTCATAGCCATTGATATAAAAGATTGCTTTTTTTCTATTCCTTTACATCCTTTGGATGCCCCTAGGTTTGCTTTTACAGTTCTCTCTATTAATAATGACGGACCTGACCAAAGATTTCAGTGGAAAGTTTTACCCCACGGTATGGCTAATAGCCCCACTATGTGTCAAATCTATGTACGTAAAGTTATTCAGCCTATCAGGAACAAATACCCGGAGCTTATGTGCCTCCATTATATGGATGATGTTTTGCTTGCTCATCCTAACCAAGAAGTCTTATTCACCATATTTAGCGATATATCAGAAAACTTGAAACGATTTGGACTAAACAGTGCTGAAGAAAAGGTTCAGACTAAATATCCAATATTATATGTAGGATTCCAAATTATGGATACTTTTATTTATTAGGCCTCAAAAAATCTTAATAAATAAGGAACAGCTAGCTACTCTTAATGATTTTCAAAAATTGCTAGGAGATATTAATTGGCTTCGCCCTACACTAGGCCTCACTACTGGCCAACTAAGACCCTTATTTGATATCCTTCACAGGAACCCTGATCCATCTTCACATTGACTCCTGATGCCAGGGAAGCTTTAAAGTTGGTAGGAAAGGCCATCGAAGGATCCCATTGTGATAGAATTGATTTTACTCGACTGCTGATATTGATCATTATTTCTTCACAATACACACCCACAGAAGTATTTTGGCAACAGGGGCCTTTATTATGGATACAGTTGCCCGTTTCTCCTAAAAGTACAATTGAGTCTTACACCTCCATGGTGGCTAAACTTATTCTCCAAGGACTTAAGTCTTCTATTAAAATATTTGGCAGTCACCCCGCTACTATTATTACTCCCTACTCATCGTCACAGGTTGAATATTTATGCTTCAATGATAATGATTGGGCTATAGTTAGATGCTCTACTTCTGCAAATGTTGATAACCATCTTCCTAAGTCTCCTATACTATCTTTTTGTATCAATCATCCCATTATATTTCCACAGGTAATAAAAAAATCAACCTATTCCCAAGGCATTAAATGTATTTACAGATGTGTCCTCTAACGGCACTGCTGCAGTAGTCACTCAAAAAGAAAATATGATTCATATTACTGCCCATAAATCAGCTCAATTGGTAGAGCTAGAAGCTGTTATTATAGCTCTTGAAAGTTTTAGAGAGCAGCCCATAAATATTTTCTCAGACAGTCATTATATTGTACATGCCGTCCCTAAATTAGAGCTAGCAGGTCCAATAGCACCTTATACTCCAGCCTTTAAATTGTTTTTCCAAATTCAAAACCTTCTATGGGAACGTAAAGAACCTTTGTTTATTGGACATATCAGAGCTCATACTAACTTGCCTGGTCTTCTCCATGAAGGTAATCAAAAGGCCAATGCCCTCACTCAAACAATATTTATATTTTCAGCAGTCCAACAAGCTACCTCGTTCCATTCTCAATTTCATGTTAATAGTACTACTTTACAACAAAGGTTCAAAATAACTAAAGATCAAGCTCGAACAATTGTGAAGGCTTGTCAATCTTGTGTGACACATTTGCCCAATCCTCATCATGGTGTTAACCCAAGAGGATTAATGCCCAATCATTTATGGCAGATGGATGTTACTCATGAACCAAGTTTTGGAAAATTGCAATTTGTTCATGTGACCATAGATACATGCTCAGCCATGATTTTTTGCTTCCTTACATGCTGGAGAAAAGGTTAAAGATGTTACATCTCATTGTTTACAAGCTTTTGCTGCATTGGGCATTCCCAAAATGCTTAAAACAGACAATGGCCCCGCATATACGTCTTCATCTTTTAAACAATTTTGCTCCCAATTCGACATACTTCATAGGACTGGCATTCCATATAATCCTCAAGGCCAAGGTATAATTGAACGAGCTAATTGCACACTCAAACTTATGCTTTTAAAACAAAAAGGAGGAGATTGCATGACTCCTATAGATTAGCTGTAGCCCTTTTTACTTTAAATTTTTTAACTTTGGATTCTGAAGGATATTCGGCTGGAGACAGACACTGGAATCCATATCAACAACATAAACCTTTGGTTTAATGGAAAGATGTTCTTTCAGGCACATGGCAGGGCCCAGACCCAGTATTAATTTGGGGGCGAGGACCTGTTTATGTCTTTCCACAGCACGCGTCCTCACCGGTATGGATACCATCAAGATTGATAAAACAGGTGCCAAGTCAAAAGGGCCAAGATGAAGTAGTTGTGGATCCTCCTCTTAATGATTCCCTTACATAGTGGAAAAGAGGTAATTTGTTATCAATCCGCGCATCTGCGCGAGTTCGTCTCTTTTCCGACAAGGGGACCTCATCTTTGCCTTTTCAACTAAGAAACTTTTAAGCTGCGCGCTTTTTCCTTCAATAAACTCACAACTTAAGTCTTATTCCTCCCGTCCGGGACGAGAGGACCTCTCTTTAGTGTGCACACAATTTTTTTTTTTTTTTTTTTATGTCTTTATGTCTGTGCGTCTGTCCAGATTTCATGTAAATATGACGTCACAAATAACAAAAACCGAGCGCTCATGAAAATTAATTTAAAAAAAATGTATCCAAATACCTTTAATTCATTTATGTCAAAAGTGTTCAATTCAAATTGGGTAAACAAATAAAAAATGAAGGTACCTTCAAACTTAATTCATAAATATCTCTAGGACTTCTCTTTAGCAAGGAATATGACTAATACTGTTCGGCCTGATATTTTGGTATTTGACATGGGATTATTTATTTGTAATTAACTTTATTTGTTAAACAGCTGATTAATTTACAAAGTTAAATGGCTCACTGTTAAATATGCCATCAGGTATTGATTGTTTTCATAAATTGGTCTTTGTCATCAGTAAAACAGGTTAAAGTTTCAACAGGTATAAACAGATGTGTGTGATTCTACATAAGGGTTCATAAAAGGTTGCTGTGTATGCAGAGGCTCAAAAGTTCCAGCTAACAAAATATTTTTCTACTTTTCCACAAAAAGTTAAATGCTCTTAGCCTTTCTTTAATCTGTTTTAAATGTAATATTTTGTCAGATAAATACTCTCAGCCTTTCTTTAATCCATTCTAAATGTGATATTTTGTCAGCTAATGTTCATGGGAGCTCAAGCAGCAATGTATGTGCGCAGAGATCAACTTCAGATACCTGACCTAAGATCTAATAATTCTATTTTTTAGTTTGAATTGCACTCCTACAACTCGCTTCTTGACTCAGTGCTGGAATGGCACTGCCTTTCCTCTAATGATTGTTGCTTGAGTTCCTAGGTACATCCCTATGCCAGTCTTAGTGGGCCCTGAAGACTTGCTGGTGGCATTGTCTAGACAATAAAAGAGATGGCTGCTGCTGCTATAGCTGCAGGGGTCACAATCGCTACAAGCATCCCTACTGCTCAAGCATTAAACAACCTCACCAGCAGTGTGGCCTCTGCTCTGCATGCACGGGGCCTCCTAGATCAGCATCTACATTTTGAAATTGTTTTTCTCAATCAACGTGTTGATCTTCAAGAGCAAGTGGACATTTTGGCAGATCTTTCTACCATGGGATGTTTAGGACATTACACAGAACAATGCCTTACGGGTATCCCTTTTCTTAACCTTAGTAGGGCAGCTAATTTGTCTAAAGAACTTAGTATGCTACTTAATGGAACTTGGAACCATAACTTTGATAATCTGACCAGAACCTTAAGAGCTCAAATAGTTTTAGTCAATTCCACAAGAGTGTCTGTGCCCTCCTTTAGTGATGTGAAGTCCTTCTTTAAAAATATTGTATCTTGGGGGTCAAAAATGGGCAGGTATTTTGGTACTTTGTTTACTATTTCTTTTTTTTCGCTTATGTAAAATACATGCTCATCAGCACAAAGATAAAATTATAATTGGAAATGCGCTAGCTGCCTTAGAGACCGGATCATCTCCTCATGCTTGGTTGGTCAACTGGATGGCTGGTAGTCAAAGATGGGAAAGTCTCATGTGACCAACATATCAACCTAAGACAGGAGTCAAGGGCACTCTACTTACGGC
The DNA here is from genome assembly GCA_025594165.1 of Tamias sibiricus. NCBI lineage: Eukaryota > Metazoa > Chordata > Mammalia > Rodentia > Sciuridae > Tamias > Tamias sibiricus. Next base: position 29,248,482 of record CM046661.1, read on the forward strand.
CTTGATTATCCGATGACCGGTAAGAATGTCGGTTGCACATGCAGACGCCTAAAGACAGGCACAGTCGATCCTAATGTGGTGAGGGTCATCACCCATCCATTTAAGCTATCCCTCTTTTCAAACAAAAGGGAGGAAATGTAAGAGCCTTTGATGAGGAAGTAGCTCTAAGATGATGGCTGGCTGAGAGCCAAGAGGAGGCGTTTACTTGTTTACTACAACTTACACCTGACCTTAGCTCTTGAGCACTACGTGCTGCACCTGTAAGTCGAGCTTGTGACACGTGCATGCTTGTTAAGAGAATGAATGTACCTGTGAAGGGTATAGAGTATTTAACCAGACTGGGGGCATCAGAGAGGGAGAAAGATAGAGAGGAAGAAGAAGAAACAATAAAGGAACCACTCATTCCCAGTCTGCCTCTGATTTCTTTCCCCTGGTATCGTTGCCTTAAGGCGGCAACAAAGGAAGGTGTTCTCTCAGCTTCTCTAAATTCCTGACCATGTGGCTTTGCATCTCTATGTCCTTCTGTATATGTTTTAAACTCCTTTTCTCCCCAGCATATTTCTTTTTCTGAAAACATGGCTGTCCCATACCACCTAAGTTTAAAGATTCACAAATCTTTTTGTGTCAAATTCCTTCAAATGAGCCGGGCGCGGTGGTGCATGCCTGTAATCCCAGCACTTTGGGAGGCTGAGGTAGGAGGATCACAAGTTCAAAGCCAGCCTCAGCAATGGCGAGGCACTTAGCAACTCAGTGAGACCCTATCTCTAATAAAATAAAAAAAGGGCTGGGGATGTGGCCCAGTGGTTGAGTGCTCCTGAGTTCAATCCCCAGTACACAAAAAAAAAAAAAAAAAAAAAAAAAAAAAAAATCCTTCAAATGAAGAAAATTATTTTCTCTTAATCTTACTTCCAAATTATTGTGAAAGAAAATCTAACTGGTCAAACTAAGATTAGGATTTATTTTTGGCTTACTTTTATAGAGTGATGGGGCCCAATTAGTGTTGCCTGAACATAACCACCAATGCCAACCCAAAGGAGTTCTCTTTTCTGAGAGAAGGAGAACTCACTAAGTGAGCCTACCCACAAAGCCAGCATTTCATGGACATCAAATTTATTTCAGTAGTGAAATAGAAATGGAAATGAAATAGAAATTTCATTCTTTTTAAAAGTGAGATTCAGCAAATACCCAATTATTGGTAAACTTTGACATAAGCCTCCTTAAAGTGTAGTGAATTCCCATTTCTTTTCAAAATAATATTTTATGCAACTGATATAGTCAATGACCAATCTGTGCACATTTCTTTGTATTAAGATGATAAAGACAGTGTCTCCTTTCCTTGGGAATAATGATGATGTAAAATGCTTACTACATTTTTATGCCAACCAATTCTGCCTTCTCTTGTTTAATCATTAAACATAGGTAAGAGCAATGGAAAACTAAGAATCACAAACCTTGTCAAACTAGTCTAGGACTATGTAATTTTCTTGAGCCAGCATATTTATCTATACTTTATCTACAGGGCAGAGAATTGCAATCCACTGCTGAATGGCTTTTGAATCAAAAATAAGAGGGAGTAAATGCCCCATGTTACTAAGAAAGAATTATTCTGAAAAATGGAGAAATAAAGGAAACTCACTGCCGCCTTCCTGATTTTCCTCTTTGTTCTTGATTCATTGATTGGGGAAAAAATATATTGAGGATGTCAGAAAAAGTTGAAACTATTCTAGGTTGTGAAGCTATGTGATAGCAACATCCAAGAGGAAAACCGTAGGAATCAGGGTTTAGAGATAACATGGAGATAGTTAAGTAACTAATAATAGTAAAGGTGGACAGCAGGCATGAACAGAGGGCTTCTGTGAGATTGAGTGCAACACAGTAGGTTAGGTGAGAAAAGTGCATGTTCTTAAGATCTTTGCTGATTGGAAAGATGTGCTGTGGTAGAGCTAGAAGAGAATTAACACAACTCAGTAACTTTTGTGGGTCTAGATGGCCATAGGAGTGGGGGTGGGTGCTACAGTTTTAAATGAAGGGTGGGATTCAGCCATTTTGGCTTCATGGTTTTTCCATACTTACCATCTGAGATCACTTCCCCTTTCAAACTCTTTTGTTCTGTGGAGCTCTGCTTTGTTCACAGTTCAGCAGTGCTGTGTATTATGGCCTCACTTGGCACCAACGGTGACCCTCAACTGTAAGCTGAATGTAACACTGCTCTTTTGTGAATCAGCTTGGGCTCCCTTATTTTCCAAATGGAAAAAGACTCTTGACTTTAATAAAACTTAGGAACTCCTTAGTAAGGGCTTTATCTTCTCATTAAAACTTCAGTAATTAGGGAACTCGGTCAGCCATCATCTCACTTTTGTGTGTCTCTCCCACCACGCCAATTTGTCCACTCACTCATGCGTGTGACATGCTCACAGAATTTCAGCCTAGAGCAGAGGGGAAGTTGAAGCATGGATTTTTACTAGATTGATAAAATTAGACAGGACAAACCATTTAGAAAAATTCATTAGGAAACAACATTGACTAAGAAAAAAGATGAGAAGTTATTCTATAGATGTTTTGCTTTTCTGTAGTGGGCTTTTAAGAAAACAATTGACTTGTTTAGGTTACATGTCAAAGCATTTATTTTCAAATAAATTATTCTCTCCACTAAGTCCAGTTGACTCATATGTGAATATGAAATATGGCCATATTTTCAAAGCAAATGATGATATTCAGGTTGCACCAAAATCTTCCTATGGCACTGGGGTTGTGAGTGGCAAAATGCTTACATAATATGCAAGGACCTGGGTTCAATTCCCAGTATTGAAAAAAGAAAACTTCCTGTGACCATTGCAATATTTATTATGATAATTTATATTTCTTTTTTTTATTGGATCTTTTTAGTTATACATGACAGTAGAATCCATTTTGATAAAATTATGCAAGCACAAAATATATCTTATTCTAATTAGGACACCATTCTTGTAGGTGTATATGATGGTGGTCACTTAGGGATTTTCATGTATATACATAGGAAAATTATGTCAGCTTCATTTCATTGTCTTTCCTATTCCTGTCCTCCCTTCCATTCATTCTTCTTTGTCTAATCTGCTGAACTTCCCCTGCCCCCTATGGTGGTTTAGCTTTTTCTACACTTGTAATGATCTACATTGTTCTCGTGTAATCCAAATGGCTAACGATAAGGAAAAAGTTTTAAAATTATGGTACATATAGTTAAAATTTGTCTTCAAAGATGTGCATTGACAGAAAAAGAAATGCATCTCATAAAATTTTAATTAAAAATATACAACTCTAAATATAGCATGGTATATACCTATCTTTCTATTACTATCTTGTTCTAGTTTCTATGCATATATATTTTTTTCTATATAACTATATCCACATAATCTAGGATAAGCAACAAAATGTTAAAAACTCAGTAGTTTTTATTATGTTTTTACACTTAAGTTTTTTTTTCATTTTCTATAATTGAGGAATATTTATTTTTTAAAAAGCATTCTTTGTAACTAACTTTTTTTACATTTTCTAATTTGAGGGCTGAAAAGAGGAAGGGAGTCTTAAGAAAGCTGGATTCCAAGGTCAACTACTGCTGTGTGAGAGCATGCAGAATTCTGTCTCTGGTGCTTGGTTCCCTGTCTCCTCTCGACCACTTACCAAAGAATTGCTCATAGCTTTAAACCAATATTATCTATTTTAGGTTTGGCAAATGTAGAACTCCTTTTCTGAATGACTGATAACATGAGGACTGCTGATTTTGAGAGCCATTAATAACTGAAGTTTGAAAGAGGCCTCTCAGGATCCAATCAAATTCAGATTTATTATAAACATCTCACTACCCTGCAAAAACCATGAATAATAAATTTGAGTATGAAGACTGGAACCAAACATTAAAATGGATCATGAGTATATCCTCTCAGTATAAATTTGAACAATGCAATCAGGGAGCTGAATTTCCAGTTACACAAAGGACTTTTTGGCCCATGATAATTTCTTTTTTAGATAATAATTTTTTTATTAATTATTTTTATTAACATATAATATTAGGATACATTTTGACATAATCACAAAAGCATGGAATATAATTTGCTCTAATTCAGTCCCCACTCTATTTTTTTTTTTTTTTTTTTGAAAAAAAAAAAAGGCATCCTGACACCAAAAATGTTTTGGAACTGCTGCTTTAGACAGTTACATTTATAATATACTCATGACAGCCAGGAGTTGTTTATCTGCCCTGTACATTTTTTTTTTGATATACCAAAAATTTGCTTCTATTAAACTGTGAGTTGATGTGATAATCCTTACATTGTACTACGCTAAGATTAATGACAATAAAGAGCCTGATGAAATTTGTCATTTTGTGGATCTGAAGAAGCAGTTGGGAGGATGCTAATGATTTTTGTTTATACAGTGTATACTCTTTTGAAGTCTCACTAGAGAAATTTCTCTGAAATTTCAGAACTAGAGAACAATCAGGTCCCCTCTATAATTCATGTTTCCAGTGATCCCATAGGCCCTGTAAGCTCTCCTCTTTCTCTCTCTTGGCTTTGGTTCTTGAACTCTTGACATCTTACCAGCCCTATCTGCTCTTTTCTAGTCATTGTTTTGCATAATTTGGGAGCACATTTCCACATGCTTACCTTCTTTTGGCTTTTCCTGACATCTCAATGTCTACACTTATTTTACACACACACACACACACACACACACACACACACATTTGAAGCAAGGTGTACACATACATGCAGTTAATGCAGTTACGTAGTGTACTTACGATTATTTAATTTGATTCTCACAATTCTGAGAGAGAAGCAGGGCTGGTATTGATCCTTCTTTGCTGATGAAGAAACCCAAGTGCTGATTGACTTAACTTAGACCACTTGGCTGGGAAAAGTAGCTAGGGTTAGACAAGATTCTTGCTTTTCTTAAAACTACCCCTCTGGGGCTGGGATTGTGGCTCAGAGGGAGAGCGCTTGCCTCGCATGCATGAAGCACTGGGTTCGATCCTCAGCACCACATAAAAATAAAATAAAGATTTTGTGTCCACCTATAACTAAAAAATAAATATTAAAAAAAACCCTACCCCTCTAACTTTTCCTCATTACTTTCAAAGGAAGTATTAAAAGACCCTTCTCTCTTTAAAGACTAAGGAACTTGTCTATAATGAAATGTACCCTAGGGGCTCAGCAGACATTAAATACAGTTCCTAAGTTGCCAAAATTGAGGAAGAGGAAATTAATATTTTTGGCTCATACTATAAATGCATCTATTCAGAGTTAGAAAAATCCTAAATTTTACATTTATTTTATAGTCACGAAAGTGATAGCATAAAAATTCTTTTAAAAATTCCTTGAAGATTTCAATTCTCCAGTGACATAGTAAATAACGGTCATATTATCAATTCTCTCCTTTATCAACTTATCACTTCCTGTCTAGGAGATTGAAATCTCTATGATATATTTTAATGGCTAAAAAACAAAGTGGAAAACTTGCAGCTTTCTGTATTAAGCCATGTCTTTAAGACAGATAGTCATATCTTTTCCAATTACTTTTTTCTTTGACATGAGTTAACATATTTATCAGGAGGGATTTTTTCCCCTGATCTATAATCTATTAAGCATTTAAATGATTTGTTGTAAAAATATGAAAAACTCTTACTTATTGTTGGATGGAGGCTCAGACCCTGGAAACAGATTCAGGATCCCAGTGGGTAGAAGAAGATGCAAGATGAAGTTGGAATAGTAGACATGCTTTATTTGGGGGTGGCAATAGTCCTCAGCCAGCCCTCAACTCCAGTTTTAGCCCCCACTCATTCCATTTAGCCCCCAAGCCATTTCCATAGGCCTTTTTAATATCTAGGCCAGACAAAGAAGGCGCATTGCCAACAGGTTACATCAGTGGGTACATACTCACAAGAAAATGTTTATGACCTTGAACACATACACTGAATCAGGGTGTTTATGACATTGACTACACACTAACCATAACATGGCTGATTCATGACTTTGATTACATGCTAAAAATATAACATAGCCTGCCAGGAAGCTCTGGCGAGGGAGCCTAACTATAGCCATTTTGGCCGGCTCCAACACTTATCAGTAGCAATAGATGGAAAAAAGAAAAGGGTGAAAGAAAGTGAATACACTGCCAAAGATCTTTTCTGCTACCACATTGGTCTGGTACCTTTCCTACAATAGTAATACATCAATGGTTTTCCATAGACCCCCTGGGCAACATTCAATGAACAAAGAGTTATTCATTTTTTGATGGAGTTTAGGCAATCTCAAACCTTCACAAAGAATTTGCAATTCTTATCACAAAGTGCCCAGATGACTCAATTGGAATTTGGTAGATGGTGTGGAGGTGGAAATGGGATATAAAACCAGATGCCTTATATTGAATTGAGCTACCCATTAATGAATTTGTGTGTGAGGAATCAGCAAACTGTATCCAAGTCTGACACAATTGGGTTAACTGTGGGAACCCTTCCACAAGTTTGAAGACCAGTCACTCGAAGGTCAGTTGGGGTTTCCCTGTGCATAACATTTTCCATATTTACGTTGCTTTGGCTTTGTCACTTTGAGTATTGGCATGGGAACCTGTCCTTTGTGGTTTAAGAGTTTTTTTTAGTTGCTTATTTCTCAACTTAAGCAGTAATCCTCTTTTGCTGACAGCTCTTTAGTTACTGTAGAAATGATTATGTTGTCATAAACACAGCTTTAGGATTTCAGGTTGGGGGGAGAGGATCAGAGGGTGTTCAAGAGAAAGCTCATGTTTCCACCCAAACACACACACCTAAGTATTTACAGAAGGCTCAGGGAAACAGCAGCAGAATTCCCTTCCCTGTTCCACTTTTCCAAGTTCTTTATGTGGAATCAGATGCTTTTAATACATTTTTCAAAAGGTTTGATTTAACCTCTAAAAAAATAAACAAACCACACTTCTGCTCCCATTTTTTTCACAATTTAGTCATTTGCTCCAATTTTCCTACCTTTAAAATCAGATTATTCAGCTCCTCTTTCTTCCTTAACAATTTGGCATAATTCAAATTTCAGAAGCTAATGCTTGATTCTTCAATCTTCCTTATTTTAATATTTTAAAAGTCTTTGTATGCTTTCTATCATTTAGTTTCTTTTCTGATTTGAATCTTTCTTTCAAATTTCCCATTTCCTTCAAATTAGGCCTATTTTCTCTTTTGTGTAAATCTAACTCTGTTCATGTTCCAGGGAGATGAACCTTTTCTCCCATGAGGTCACACTCCTTTTTAAACTTTCCCTACCTGAGTTCCATTGGATACTGCTTCTAATTCAGTAGTGAGATCTTCTTTAAGGGATGACTCAGACCTCATCTTTTAAAAAATTTTTTCCACCTGAACTGGCTTCTAGCTGATTCTGCCCTATCAGTGCTTCCCATTCCAATTTAACTGCTTCTCCCACAGAATTTTGAGTTGATTTTTTTATCTGATTTTTAGGGTTGCCTGAAAGAGTACTCACAAAACAGAATTTGAGTTTCAACTCTGCCAGGGCTGTATGACTGTAAGCAGAGAACTTTGCATCTGAATCTCCTTACCTGTAAAATGGGAATAACTACATCACAAGATTTCTGGAATCATTCAATTAGACCATGTAGTATGGACTTTGAGTCACAGTAAGCTTTCAATGTAATACCTTTTTTTCCTCTGACTTCAGAAGATTTTGCCATTGTTTTACTGATAAAGAGATTACCAGCAGATCAGTGATGTGTAATAAATCCATGGTTTCCAAGAGAAAATGCCCTTTGTATAGTATGGTTTCTTCCCTTCTCCCCCCACCCCCATCACGTACACATTCATTCTTTTTTATATTAAAATTATAAAATATATAAACATAGAAGTATAACAATTAAATATATGTATGTGATCCTCCTTACTTAGCTTAACTAAATCTTAGCATTCTGCTGTATTTATACCAGATAACTCATATTAAAGAAATAAAACACCTTCAATTTGGCCTAAAACCTGGGTTCTTTCCCTGATGTCATTCCTTTCCTTCCTTTTCTGTAGATACAACCTTTCTTATTTATTTGTTTTTATTTTTATTAAAATACATGTATATAGGATATACAAATTTCTTTGCATATTTTTAATCTACACACAGTGCATTGCAAATCGCATATATTCCTCAACCTGCCATTTTTCTCAACATCTTTTGGTGGGCGGATCATATGTGCCCTGTCAAGTTGCTCTGTCCTGTTTATTCAGATTGCAGTATTCTATGCTCTTATGAAATGTGCCACAGTAACAGTGCAATTGCAAAACTAAGAAAAGTCTAATGTTACCAGAGGACAAAAACTGATTCAGTTCCAGTGATGGACTGAGTCCAGTCCTTGCTCTAGAGATAACTTGGGATCTTAGGAGAACCTGGGTCTTCCCAGGAAGCATACTGCTTCAACTGGAGCAACCCAGGAAAGACATAATGTCCTGACATCCAGACCTAGGATCTCTCCAGTGAGGGATGATATGATCTATTGATAACTAGTGCTCAAGGATGAGACCTAATGTGTAGCAATATATTGACATTTTAAAGGATAGTATATTTATCCTAGGAATGATTCTGCTTATTGGTTCTGCTTGCTGGTTGCTTCCTTTATCAACTTGAAGGTTCTGGAGAATTGAAGAAAAGTTATCTTCAAATGCCCACAATAAGGAGGGAATGAAGCCCAAGAACTCCCCACATAGGAATGCAAGATTGGGTATATATCAGTTATGGGCCTGCCATTTTTTATTTACTCAGCAGGGGGAAGGGGTCTGGCAAAATTTTTGCTTTGCTGTCATGTATTAAACTTTTTAGTCTATTTGAGAAAAAAATAGATAGCATATATCTTTTAAGAACTTTGTTTTTGATGTTACTTGGGGAATTCAGTAAGATAATGCATGCAAAATAGCCTCTTTCTGGCTATTTAGAATATGATTAATAAGTGACTGTTGTGAGTTTTTCATTAAAGAATTTTCAGATGAATCCACCACAGTTCACTGTTTAATGGAATTATGTAAAAATGAGTCTCTATATTTTTTGTTTTTTTCTCTTTATTTTCAATAGATTAAGAGTAATAATGCTACCATATTATATTTTTCAGTAGGTGGAACAATACTTTATATGTATTTATTGTCAAGTAGTAAGTTGAAATTAAATGTTTGTTGAAATTAAATTCCACCCCCACAATAACTCTGGGAGGTAAGTTTCCTCCATTTTATAGCATATTATATTAAAAATAGGCAAAGCTATAAATGCATGAAAGCCCAAGGTTAGTGTTTTAGTTATATCCCAATCATGTTAACACAGCAATTGAACAAATGGGAAAATAGTGAAAACACCTTCAGTAAAAGGTTCTGTCAAATTTAGAAATTAGAATTGGATTTAGAGAGACCCTGGGGTGTGATTGATTGTTAATATGTTAAAAGGCATACCTAGCATTTTGCTCCAAGAGGTTTTCTTTTTCTTTTTTTTCCCCCTGCACAGATTTGGACCAAACCTAAGTAACTTTCTTATGGAATTACTTGGGAATGCTTTGAAGATTTTCATCTTTTGAGTGTAAAACATTATTTAACAAGGTTTGGTCTTTGATCAATACTCCTTGAATAAGTATAGAGTATTACTCTCTCTTTCTCTCTCTCTCTCTCTCTCTCTCTCTTTTTTTAAATCAGTCCTGTTATTGAATTAGAAATTAGGTCGGAAAACTTTCATTTTAGCGGGGAGGGAGGATTTTTTGGAAAATGTCAAAGTGAGGTGTAAATATGTATTGTTTAGTTATTCATTTTGAGAATAGCTTAACTCTAAAGAAATTTTCAAGCTCTAAAAAAAATTTTTTTTTCTGTAATAAGTGGTGATCAGAGAAAACTTTGGTAGTTAAATTATGGCAACAATTATAGTAACAACTAGAATGGCTGCTGTTTACTTGCTATTTTTACTTAATTATTGATTTGTTAAATGCATAGCTGCTAATATGAGTAATAGGCTGTAATTTTTTTGTGGTAAATAATTTATGCAGCAATAAAAAGTTATATTTTTAAGAATAATATAGATCTTTAGTCCAGGGAAAGAAATTATATTTTATGTAATCACTACCCAAATTAACTCATTATATGGAAAGATGTTTTACATTAAAATACCCTGGTTAGTTCTTGGCTGAAAGAGAGAAGAGGGAGAAAAGGATAAAAAAGGAAAGAAGGAAAGAAGGAAGGAAGGAAGGAAAGGAGGGAGGGAGGAAAGAAGATCCTTTTTGATTTCCAAACTGGATAATATAACTAAAATTTAACAATTAAAAGCACATGCTTGATTCTTACTATATGCCAGATACTCTCTGTCTGGGTATCCCAGGTATATAGGTCTGCAATTCCTTATCCATGTTTCTAAAATTCAAAAAGTTTCTTTCATGCTCAATTAGCAGCAAGACCAGATGTGACCTGAACTCACTTAGTGCCAGAAACTGCTCTGCAGGGACAGTTTTTGAATTTGTAGTTCATTTTATATGTTTATCCTACTTAAGGTAAATCCTACAGGCTCTACAGAAACATTGTGTTTGATTGCAAAATGTTACATTAAAAATAATACCTCTAATTTTTGAGAAACGTGTCTGAGTTTATAGGTGAGTTCTAAGTAAGTTAATCTTTGCAACAATCTTATGAGGTTGGTATTATTCTTATTTCTATCTTATAGAAAAAGAAATTAAAACAGGTTAGTAAATGAACCAAAAATAGCTGCTTCAAAGTCTATAATTCTCTAGTTAGAAAATTCCTTGAAAATATATTTCTTTAAAAGAATATTGACATGTATCAGTTTTCAATGATACCTTTCAGATTCATCAGATGGAAAGGGGAATTACCTTGACTATTTACAAGTTCTAACTTCTGAGATTTATCATGGTATTTTTAAAAAATTAATTAATTAATTAAATTTAATTTGTTATACATGCTTTTAGAGTGCAGTTCCTTTCATATTACATATAAAGAGCAGAGTTTTCCAAGTCATTGGTTTTACACAAAGTATTTTTATACCATTTGAGTTTTTATACATGCACTAAGTATTTCTATTACTATTTCTAGGAAGTTCCAAATGGGTTAGGATAAAAATTTAGGGATGTTTCTTTGAGGTGGTTCCGTCCATGTGAAGCCCCATAACACAACAACAGGGAAATAACAAAACAATAAAATAGCTCACACTGGGACCATTTCACTCACATCTGGCTTTATTTTTGGTTGCTACATCTTTCAGACCCCATCCTGGGTCACTTTATATATGTTACACATATCTTATTCAACCGTGAGAAGATTCAGAAAAAAATTGCTTTTGACAACTAATTAGCATTTACTTAAAGCATGGTAAAATATTAGTCTCATTTAATTCAAGGCTACATGTCCAGTAACTATGGGCTTTTAAATGTAGGTATTTATTAAAATTTAAGTTTCTGTCTTTCTTTTTTAAAAATTTTAGTGGCAATGTGGTTGTGTTTTAAAGTCGATTCTAAACATCTTTCTATGTTTTATGAATATCATTTTTAATGGTTTTACCATGTTTATTTCAGATTTTAAAGTTTGTGTTTAAATGCACATAATCTAGTAATTAATTTCCCATGAACTCCTATAATTTGCAGCATGATTTGTTCATCTTTATGTCCTGGTGTGTTTTAGAGGTGATGGTGATCCTCTGATAACCATTCAAGAGACACTATCACACCAACTTATGCTTGCAGTAGGGTTTTGTCAGGGGATTTGTCTGTGGCACTTTGGCTAACTGTGAATGCCATAGGAGCCTATCTTTACCTTCAGAAGACAGCAGTGGTAAAGTTAATGTGGACCATCTTACCAATTGTGGGAGCAGGGGGTAGTTTCAAACCACTGCATGGGAAGAAGCCAATTGCCTAGTTGATGGGTAGCACTGTTTATTTGCACGCAGTTGCTGTTGTGATAAGGCCTCCAAGGAATGTGGGGAGGAAGGGTGATGCAGTCCAACTCCAATTGCTGCTGGAATGTTGTAATTTGTCCTTGGTTATCACTGGTAGTGAACATGTTTTGATAGAATCACTTCAGATCTGTCTGAACGCTGCCAATGATCTGAGAAAATTTTTTGGCCTCCCACAGTTGTTCGGCCCACCCTACCTCCTCCCTGTCTACACTCACTCTATCAAATCCACATTAGCACAAGTTCATATTCACACAGCATTGAGAAATGTGAATCTCTTTTTCTTCTATCTCTTTCTCCTCTGTATGCATTGCACATGTGTTCTCTCCTCTTGCTCTCTCAGCTTTTCCTCCTAGGCATACAGGATTCTTCTCTACTTAGAGGATAACATTCAATGCATCTTCTATTTTTTGGGAGAACTAAAATTCTTCAGTGTATTCTATTTAAATTGTTTTTCAACAGTCTGAGTTGGTGAGGAACATAAGGCTGGAGGAACTTCTTATCTCTGAATGTGAGGGTTGTTAGAACCTGTGATAAAAGTCCATGTGAATGACAAGCTACTTGCGTGGTAAAGGATTATTAGTTGAGAAATTTCTTGAGTAATCAAGGATAGTCATCTTAGCTTTTTTTTCAATGAAGTAATGTAGTCAGAATGGAGAAAATATGCTACATCTGTTTCCTCACTTTTTGCTTCTTGGGAAAAAGAGAATGATGAGTTCTGACCTTAGAAGGACAAATGCAACTTTTTCTTAGATAAGCTGTGTGTAGGCAGTTAAGATTCTCCTACTGAAGAAGAAAGCATCTTAAACAGAGAATATCTAATAAAAGAACCACTTACTGGTCTATTTGAAACCTCAACGTAAAGCCCATTTCAAATGGTGCTTTTCTTCTTAAACTTTAAGGAATGGTCAGTTTTAGTTGTGCAGAGATTGAGAACAGGGAATGTTCTCAATCAGCTGAACATTAGCTATTGGGTGACTACATTGCGATGGGAGAGTAGATACAGAATACAGCCTTGGTTTGCTCTAAGCCAGGGGTTTCTGAACTGAGGCACGGTGCAAGAAGTTTTGTGTTTTCAAGGGGAAAGACAAGGCCCATTGGTCACCACACGAAGCTCAAGGCAGTTCACAATTTCAACATTAGATTGTATTGCATTCTTTTGCTAAAGTCAAATATTTATAAAGCAGAGATTTTGTTGATTCCCAAGTAGTTAATAAATGGAACTTTTAGACATTTCTTTTGTCCTAGTGAAAAAATTTACTGAACTCCTGAGGACGCCATGAACTGATCCCTGCCCCCCACTGTCTGTCTGTCTGTCTGTCTCTCTCTCTTTCTCTCTCCCTCTGTCGTGTACACAAATGCATTTGGTTAATGGCATTTAATATTTATATATTTATTCTAGTGGTTAGTTTTCTAAAAACATTGTTAATTTGGGATATTAGACTATACCTTTTTAAATCTGTACATCACATTTATAGAAAGCTGTTATGTTTAGATTGTATGAACTTTTTAGATTGACACCATTCACTTGGTGGAATTCAACCAAAGCATATAGGCATCAAAGTGGCAGACCATCCCTCACTCTTGTGACTCAGAGTGAGGCTCTATCTGCATCCTTTGATTTTCTCATTCAGTTCTTGAGATTTAAAATTGACTCAGACTCATTCTGTTTCCAGGAAGGCCAATTTAGGAACTGTTTTTCCTACCTCTATAAGGTTTGGGGAGGAGGTGCTGGAATCAAAGGTGAACACAGAGCCTGAAAGATGAAATTTAGGGGTAGCATAAAATTGTGTTTACTCAGAGAACCAGTATTATAATTCTTTCCCCAAATTCCTGTGTTCCAGGGTTGACTGGTATGTGAATAATTTCACTTATAATTCAAATATTTTGTTTGCTCCTAATTCTACCTACTATATCAATCCTTTTAGTGTGTCTAAAAGGGATAATTTGCATCATAAATTCTGTCTCATTGTATGTTATGGCATTTGGACAACGGCCCTGGATTGCAGACCTGTCAAAATGATAGTGGTAACTTCAGTCTACAGATTACAAGGATGTCTGGAGCTCAGTGTACACCTACCAGTTTCACATTGCTGTTGGCGACAATCATTGTAAGTACTTGCTCAGCTCTCTCTCCGTCTGCATGGTCCATTACCTTCTTCTCAGCTCCTCTCCTTTGCTTACTCAATTACGGTTGTCATATGTGATCTGAGCACTGCTGAAAAGCTGCTACTTTGCCCCATGATGCCTATTAAAATCTGCATCAGTGGGAGGCAGCATCCCAACACCTCAAGGTGCAGCCCCCTCCTCACTAAGCCAGCAATGATAAGTAGTCGTGTGACTGTGTCCTTGTCTTGACATCACTGGCACTTGTCCCCTGTTGTCATTCGTTGACTCTCTAGGATTTCTGTTAAGACGCTTGACAAGTGTATATATGGGTCTTTGTCATTTCACCTCAAATGAATATTTTCTGTACACAAGAATCCCTACATTGGAAGCATCTGTCTCTGTAATCCTAAAACATATATATGATCTTAAGTGGGAAGCAAGGGCTAGGTGTAACTTACATAAATGGCTTGGAGCAGTGGTGTCCCAGTCTTTCCAGGTAGAGTCTTTGTCTTCTGAGTGAAATTTTGCACAACTCAAATATATAGACAAATGCACAGTTGTTCTTTTTCTGCTTCAAATCAGAACTTGAGCCTGAAGCCTCCCTCGCTGACAATTCCCTCTGTTTTCCACTCTCCCCCCACCGCAAACAAACAAACAAACAAACAAACAAACAAAAAAAACAACTCTCTTCTCTCTAAAGGAAAGTAGGCTTTAGGGGAACACCTTTTAGAAAGTATAGATTGATGTTATTAGAAATTTAGGAAGATAACTTATTTTCTGATTTTTCAGGAAAATGTTCTATTTATTAAGTGCATACACCATTTCATTCTCATCAGATAATAGAATCATTTAGAGTTGGTGCAGAGCATGGGTTGGATGGCAGACTACAGCTTGATGGCCAAGTCTAGCTCACCACCTGATTTTGTAAGTCAAGTTTTATTGCAACAAACACATTTGTTTATGTATCAATTAAGGATGTGTTCACACTATGATAGCAGAATTTAGAAGAATCTGGACATAACACAGTGCCTAAAATATTTATTATCTGTCCATTTAAATAAAAAGTTTTCCAGAAAACTATCTCTTGAGAACTATATGCTCAGTAGTCCATAAGTACAGAGTGCTGAATATATTAACCTACAACTTAGGAATTACAAATGATTAAAGATATCCAAGTAACTTATGTATGGTTTAAATCCAGGTTTTCAGTATTTGCACTTTTAGAATATATTGACATTTAAAGTTGACATTAAACTTTATTTTTTATTTTATTTCTTTTCTTATCCTGATGAAATTTGCCTCCACATTTCCAGTTTACATCTCCAAAAAAGGTGAAATCTTCCTACTGAATCCTTGGTTTAAAAATGGCTTTGCAGCTCTTGAATGTGAAGTACGTGGGATGTGAAAGTTACCCTGTACCTAGGAAGGATATTCTCCCTTCCCCAACTCAGTCTTTGAATAACTCCAGATCAATGTGCGGGCAATGTCCTTGCTTTTATCTAACATGAAGAAAGCCAGTGTGCTGATGGCCTCTGAAAAGCTTTCCAAGTTGGCCCAAGATGAAATGAACTCTACTTAAAATAAAATAAATGGTATCCCACAATGCTATTATACAATACATGCCATCAACAATGTCTTTCAATTTTTAATAATACATCATAGCAGAGAGAACGAGGTTAATAGAAGAAGCAGCTTTTACTACTGAGAAAGATCTGAAAAGGATTTGACTCCATTTCACTTTTAAAGGTGAACTCCCCTTGGACCCTATTCTTTAAGAAATGCCAATAAAATAGATAATCTAAAAGAAAGGTGAAGCCATTTGTTGGCTTTCTTCAAAGAAAAGTACTCATTCAGTTGACTTAGCAAAATATCTTAAATTGATTAAGGGCTTGAACAAATGTTTGATTTTTTGATCAATGATAATTTCCATTTCGTGAGGTTCTGCGTGTAAAGACAAAGTTACAATACATAATAGCAGAGAGAATGAGGTTAATAGAAGAAGCAAAATTCATTGGTTTTTAATCTATAGTCTAGAAGAAGTAATATAGACAAAATGACATTATAAGGAAAGAAAATGAAAGAATGCTAAAGTAGAATGAGTAGGTGATTCAGTGAGTAGATTTTACTGCAGGAAATTCAAGCATCATGTTGTTATTTGTTTTGCTTATCGAGTGAACAGCTCTATGAAGTATTCTGTTAGTTGTATTAGGGCAGTATTCTGGAGGGAAGGGGGAGAGGGAAAGAGGGAAGGAAAGAGGAAGAGAGAGAATGAATTAAGAAGCATGTAATGGGGTATTGGATTTGTGTTTGACACAGTGAGTATAGGCACAGTGTAATTGATTTCAGACTATTTGGAAATTTGCTTTTTTGGTACTAGAGAAAATATGTCCAGAAAGTACAAGTGACATTATTGTAGCAATAACCTTAATGTATCCTAGTATACCATCCTTTGTGTTTTTTTTGTTGAATCTCTTAGAAATCTCTTCCCCAAAGAGACTTTATTGCCCCTTCCGATAGAAAAATATAGGTGTAAAACTGGACACCACCCCTCTCTCCCTCTCTCAGCTCTCTTTCCTCTGTGTTAATTTTTACTTCAAGCACGTTATTTCCATTTGGCTGCAAAAAATGACTCTGGTACCACCAGGTTTATGTTGTCCTTGTCACCAATGCTCTCAGAAGGAAAGTACCCCTGCCCCTGCCTCTGGCAATGTTTATTTCAGTCCTGCAAATGGCCTAACTGATCCTGTTCAGCCAATCGTCCGTTGTTGCACTAATCAATGTGTCTAGGGGTTTGGAGTACTCTGAACTGCCTGTCACATGCTCATGCCTGTCGGAGGGGCAGTCAGGTCCTTTTATTGAAAGCACTCTCAGGAAGAGCAGGAGACAATTTACAAAGTGAGAAAAAGGATTTTCTACTAAAAGAGTCAGGAGGGATGGTAGTTGGCAGAAAACACAGATCATTTCTCCAATTACTGTACGTGAACTACTGTTACAAATGAAATGTTTGTGGCACTCCTAGAAAGTGATACATGGCTCATTAGTTTGTCCTGATGTGACAGCTGAGAACAGTTATTTCAGTGAGCTTTAAGACAAGTGAAAGACCGTCCTTGCTCATAAAAGTCATTGTTCAATTCTTAGAACCAATTTCTAGGTAAGTCACCTGTATTATAGCATGCAATATTTAAATTGCAGACTGTCCTGTATGTAACACTAGCAAATACTGACTTTTTAATGAAGTCTGAAGGCATCCCTGACCTTGATAATGTCAGTTTTTTTTCTTTTTCTAAATTCCTTAATTTAGAATGAATGGTTTGTTTTTAGAGCATGTGAGATCTAATTTAGCCAACAATGACCCAAAAGAAGTAGCCCAAGACCTTTCATATAATTTATTCTCATATTTAAATGAATATGATTCACATCCATGTAAACTTCAGATACAGAAAACTATAAATTCAGGGCTCTGTGCTCTATAGGAAAGACAAATTGTTTCCAGTTTGGTTAAATCAAGAGCATCAAATTTTTTTGATGACACATCTACATAAGTAAAAATATACACCCATGCAAGTAAAAATACTATGGTATATCTCTCAATATGTACATTTTAAATTTATGAATTATAAAGAGATGGTACTCTATATTTAAGATGTAACTTTGATTTCTTTCTTATGTGTGAAGATTAAAGATGTATATATACTGATGTTCTTTTTTACCCTGGTAGATATTCTTGTATACTTTGCTTTAAAGACTATGAATTTTTTTTTTAAATATCTATTTATTTGCTTTTAGTGTACACAATGCATTTATTTTTACGTGGTGCTGAGGATCGAACCCGGGTCGCGCACGTACTAGGCGAGTGCTCTACCGCTGAGCCACAACCTCAGCCCAAGACTATGAATTTTAATAACTAGGAAATGAGAAAGAAAATTCATGAACTTGAAATTTTGTTAAATTGGCCACAGATTAAATTGACTTTGGTTTGCCAAATTACAGATTTTCATGTCCTGACTGGTTCTGGTCAGTATTGGTGCTTCATGGAGTCAGTTTTTAAAGACTTGTCAACCCAGGATCTGGTTTATGTGTGCTTGTGCTTTTTTTCTTAGTTTTCCTAATTCTAATCCTAATTTCTGAGAATTTTGAAATATTATCTTTTGAGCACCTCCCATCAGAAATATTGCTGAAGCCGGGTGTGGTGGCGCACGCCTGTAATCCCAGCACTTTGGGAGGCTGAGGCAGGAGGATCGTGAGTTCAAAGCCAGCCTCAGCAATGGTGAGGCAGCAACTCAGTGAGACCCTGTCTCTAAATAAAATACAAAAAAAAGGTCTGGGGATGTGACCCAGTGGTCGAGTGCCCCTGAGTTCAATCCCTGGTACCACGAAAAAAAAAAAAAAAAAAAAAAAAAAAAAAGAAATATTGCTGAATACTCCAAATATTAGGGAGCAAGTTCCAAGTCTGGGTCCCAGAAATATTGTGAAGTAGAAGTGTACTTAATTCATCCCCCCAGGCCCCCCCCCCATTTTGCAAGTTTCTTCTATTAAGATGTGTTCCTTGTTTGAATCTCGTTACCGTTGAATCTTTTAATCAGTTGACCACCAGGCTATGTAAGGAATAAAGTTTACCTTCCAGGTTGAATATACCATAAATCATTTTTGTGAATTTAAAACTTTTGAAAATAGAATACCTTGGCTTTGACTTTACTTGCGATACGGTTTGCCTAGAATTTTTTTCTCCTCTTCAGCTGAGGTCTTGGAAACCTAAACTCTGACATGATTGTAAAGTTATAGGATTAAAGGAGTTTGAAATGACCTTGAAAAGTAATGTGATCTGCTGCTTTTCAAATGAGACTAGACCCAAATCATTTCAGACAGTTGAAAATTTACCTTGTTCTAAAATTCTATTGCCTCTCATGGGTTAAATGGTAGCCCTCAAAAGGATATTTCTGTGTCCTAATGCTTGAAACCTGTGGTTGTTGTCTTATTGAAAAAAGGGTTTTGCTGACCCTTAATTGCAAACCTTGGAATGAGAGATTATCCTGAATGATCTGGCTGGTCCTTACATCCATTCACAAATGTCCTTGTAAGAGACAGATGTTAAGGTACAAGTACACAGAGGAGAAGGTGGTATGAAGTGAAAACAACACTTCAGTTTTACCACCCAGTATCCCTTTAATATTTACTCAGTGTAGTGGATAGAATTGTGTCTCCATCCCCAAAAAGATTTGGTCAAGTCCTAATCCTCAGTACCCATGAATACTATCTTCTTTGGAACCAGGATATTTTGCAGATGTTACCAAGTTAACAGATGTCACTAGGCTAACATGAGGACACACACACTAGGTTGGGTGGGCCTTGCTTCAATGACTGGTGTCTTTAGAAGAGAGAAATTTGGACACAGATTCAGAGAAGTATGCCATGCTAAGACAGACACACAGGGGAGAATGCCATGTGTTTTAGTCATCTTTTGTAAGAGCCTTAATGAGGAGGTAGCTAAGATGGCGGCTGGCTGAGAGCCAAAGAGGAGGCGTTTAATTGTTTTCTCCTGACCTTAATGTAATCAACTAAGAATTTTTCTGTGCCCATGAACACTGTGTGATGCACCTGTAAGTTGAGCTTGTGACACATGTATACTTGTTAAGGTGAAGAGTATTTAACCAGGTAGGGCTGGTGAGAGGGGTGGTTGGAGTTGGAGGAGAATACAGAGGAGAAAGCAGAGAAGAAGCAAGAATAAAGAACCTACTCATTCCCAGTCTGCCTCCGATTTCTTTCCCGCAGTATCGTTGCTGCAGGCGGCAACAGCTGCAGGCGGCAACAATCTTTTTCACTACTGTGACCAAAAAACAACTTTAAGGAGAAAAGTTTATTTAGGGGCTCATGGTTTCAGTGGTCTCAGTCCATAGATGGCTAACTCCATTCCTTGGGGCTCAAGATGAGTCAGAACATCATGGTGTAAGAATGTGGTGGAGGGTACCAGCTGGGGACATGGCACCAGGAAGCAGAGAAGAATTATTGAGATATTATTATGAAATGTGGATTGTTAGAGCTTCAGAAATATCTATTCATTGAATTTGATATGAGGCTCATAGATTGGGGTTTACGTTCCTTCCTTCCTTCTTTCCTTCCTTCCTTCCTTCCTTCCTTCCTTCCTTCCTTCCTTCCTTCCTTCTTTCTTCTTTCCTTCCTTTCTTCTTTCTTTCCTTCCTTCCTTCCTTCCTTCCTTCCTTCCTTCCTTCCTTCCTTCCTTCCTTCCTCCCTCTCTGCCCACTCTCTCAGTGAAATCGAGGTGTTATTCTAATGCTGGGATTCCAAGGGCCACGCTGGGAAACATGCTGTAGCTCCTCCTGGCTCATCTGATGGCAGCAAGCATCCACACTTTCTGTCTCAATTTGCAATTCTATTTTTCCTTAATTTAATTTCTATGCAAATGAACCTAATTTCTTTTTCTATGACTCTGAAAACCAATGTTTATTTCTAGAATTTTTGAGGCTTTTTATTCTTTGTTTGCTGACAGTTTAATGAATTTTCCCTTTTAGGAAGCATGAAAAAGAGTGGGTCGAGGATCCTCCTTTCCTTCCCCAGTTCTCCCATAAATTCCCAGTTCCTCTGTCACCTCCCCTTTTCTTTGTGTATCTCCCAGAGTCGGGGGCATATGATCCCCTTCTTCCAAGTAACCCATGATCAGACCGTGCCATGTGAAAATCACAAATAATAACCAAGATAAATACTAAACATCTTTACTATTATTAACTCAAAGTACAAAAATCAGAAGAGTAAGTTATTGTATCTAGAATTTTCTATATTTTTTTTATTCTTAGTGTTCTAGGAGCTATAAGGTTACCTTCTGGCAAATGGGACTCATTAGTACTTGCAGTTTCTTGACTGTTATTGGGAATCCTGAACTCCATTATGACTTCCAATTTTTAAATGAAGATGATTTTTTTTTATTTAGATGCAGTAGGATATATTGTTTCAGCTGGCTAACATCTGGATGCTTTCTCAGCACATGCTGAAGCCGGCATTTCTAGCATCGGGTAGTTTGTTCCAGGAACACGAAGTGCTCATTATTTACCATTGTTATTTTCTCTGACTCTAGAGAAAAGTCCATGCTACAAAAGTGCAAACTTAAAGGAAAAAATGAATTAGAGTTGATAGAGTTCAAAATGTTGATATTCTGATTGTTATCTCTCCGAGTCACCCTAAAATGATGGTTTCTTTTTCTGAGAAACATGAAAGAAAGACCAACTTAGATTGATTTGACTTCTTTTTATATAGATTGTAGGTGGTCATTTATGATTGTGAGTTTCCCACTTTACAGAAACCTCTTGGAATCATAGAATGCGTCACTTGATCTTGAAGGGACCTTAGAGATTATGGAGCTATGCCTCCCACACTGTTCAGAAGTATCCTCTGATAAATCTTTGGCAAATGGTCATTCTGAATCTGCTTAAAGGCTACTATTCACAGGATGCTCTCTCCGATGAAAACCAGCCCTTCCTTGCCTCAGCCTCGAATTGGGTTATTAAGCTCAATTAATGAAGTGGGAAATGGGTGCAATTAATCATTCATTTATTCTCTCCCCCACCTGGTTCCAAAAGAGATTTATTTTTAAATTTTTTGTATTCCTTCTTAAGGGAATACTTTCCCCTCAAAGGTATTTTTATGTATTTTATGGTAGAAATGGTATAGGATAATATGTTTTGGAGTCAGACAGACCTGGGTCTGATTCCTTATTCACAAAATGACTTTAAGTTAACAAGTTAAGTTTCTAAACCTAATTTTTCTCATATGTTAATGGGAATTTTAATAACTGTTTCTATCTTGTTAAGTTGTTGTGGGGAGTATGTGTTGGAAAATTAGTAAATAATTCATGTTCATCACTTATGATTTACTAGTCTTTAATCACTGTATCAGGAAGGAAAAATATATAGGGATGAGAGTGAGATTCATTTGCTTACTTGGGGAGCTGTGTTAAATTTCCTATTGTCCATGCAGAGGAAATCTATGACGTGACTCCATCTTTGGTAGGAAAGTAGATTTGAGAGAATGGGAATGGGCAGGAAGTGTGGCTTCTAGGACAGCTGGGAATTATGGAAGGAAAACATGGGGCAGCAAGTAATCATGTATAGGGAAAAACAACATTAAAGAGGCTGAATAACTCCCTGTTCCAATAGGCCTTAATTTTTTTGGATTTTGTAAAAACTTCTAGTAGTTGTTCACATAAATACTACAGTGAAGGAAAGAAAATGGCAATCCAGAATGCTGGAAAACATAACAGTATTGAAATTCATTACTACATACAAGATACAAAATGTCAAAAATGAAACATAAATGATCCATTCATTAAACTCGTATTTATTGAGATCCTATTCTGTTGTCATTTCTGGAGATACTTCAGAAAAGAAAAACAAAAAAGAAAGAAAATCCCTTTTTCATAAAGTTTATATCATTGTGAGGGAGTAGGAACAAGTAAATAAATAAATATGTCATAGTCAGGAAGTACGTAGATTATCAGGGGATAGAGAGTGATGGAGGGTGAGACAGGGAACTTTTTGATAAGGTGAGCAGACATTTGTACGAGAGGGCCACAAGCTAGAGAAGACTGAGGGGTGGAGTATCCCAGGCCGGGATAGAGTAAGTATACAAATCCTGAGCCCACTCTGATTATACTAGAATAGCTGGACTGAAGCAAAGGAAATAAAGAGGAAGACTATCCAGCTGAGAAAGAACAGGAATACTAAAGGTAAGAAAAAATTCAAGAATTTGTGAGTGATACTTTGTGCATGATGGAGGTAACATTTAAATAAGAAGGATGGATTAAAGTCTGTGAGGCTTCTCTTACTTAGGAAGCTCTTGTAAAATACTATCTAGATATTAGGTGAAGAGGTTCAGGACTCAGATGTTATCAGAGGGAATGGAGATGAAGTCACGGATCAGAAACTATTTGGTCAATGAGTGGAAGGCTTATGGACCCAGAGGATGAAGGAGAGGACTGATGCAAAGACCATCTAGAAGTCTGAGTCTTATTGATTGGGAGAGCTCTGTAGTGGTATCATTAACAGAGAGAAGAGATCTGGGGAAGCAACCAGAATAAAGTGCATTAGTTGATCTGGGGCCAACATATTCAGTGGAAATCTCCAATTAAGATTTAGGCCATGGGCAAGATGTGGTGGTGGACACTTGTAATTCCAGCTACTCACAAGGCTGAGGCAGGAGGATGGCAAGTTTAAAGGCAACCTGAGCTGATTAGTGAGATCATGTCTCAAAATGAAATAAAAAGGGCTGGGGATGTAGCTCAGTGTGGAGCACTTGTCTAGCATGTACAAGGCCCTGGGTTCAATTCCAGCTACTGAAAAAAAAAAAAAAAAGTTAGACCACATTTTAAGTCTGACAATGAAAGGAAGAAAGAAAGAACAGTACCTGCAAACACAGAATTAAGCAAATCCCTTCTCAAGTTTGAGATGTAGTCATTTGAGGCTCATGGATAAGACAGAGGGGAAAGAGCTATTGGAGATAGGTAAATATAGAAATATAGGTACAGAATCTTCCAGAAGTTGAGAAAGAATAAAGTTGTGAATGGGTGGTTTATACATTTTTTAAAGAGGCTGATTTTGCTAATAGAATCTGTGTGTTTTAGATGTGTTCACCATTTTGAATAGTTGACAAATACTTAGACCAATGTAAATTCCTTTAAGTTAAATTTCAGGAACTCAGGTAAGTAGGGATGAAATTTGTTGATCATTAGCTTTATTCTCACAAACATGAGACAGAAGACAAATGATTTTATAAAACCAAATCCAAGCTTAGAGTTGGTGAGAGGACTGAGGTGATACAGGGGGGAATCACAGGCTATATGGGGTGCTGAGTTTCTGAGATCCAACTTTACTCAACAAGTGTTTGTTAATCACATATTATATGAGGGTCACTGTGCTGGTTCCAAAGACACAGGGAAGAAGCAGGCAAATGTGGACCTGCTATAATAAAGGTTCATCTAAAGGGGAAAGCAGATATTCAAAAAATAATTACATAATTAATACTAAATATATTAGCATTATAGAAATGTACAGAACAAAAGTGAAAATAACCCCAATCTCCAGTTTCACAACCTTTCTACATGATTGTGAAAGTGAATTCAAGTGTATTACTTGTGATTGTAATTTTTCTGTTAAAGGAAGATACCAGTCCAAGCAGTGTTTTCAACTTAAGGTAACCATTTAGTTTATCATTCAGACCCATTCATTGGTGTTAATAATTATGCTGGGATAATAGACACAAAATAGGACCAATTCTCTACAGGTCTTACAAGGGTCAGTGGGGAGAGAAGTCAAAGCAAATAAAATGACAAGAGGGAAAAATGAAAAAAAAAAAAAACTTCAGCAAGTAAACAATGCTTTTCCTATGACAAACTGGGGGGTAAAGAAAGGAATTGTTTAGAGAAGTCCAATGGGATGCAATTAAGACTAATAGCATGAACATAAACAAAGGAAAAATTGAGCTAAGTGAGGAACCAACAACAAAAAATTTCTAACAGCCAGGACTGATTATGAAATGTCCTCCCATGGGAAGGTACTTCAGCCAGTGTTAAATGAAATACTTAAGACAGAGAACTGTGTGATATGTATATTATATCATATATTAAAGAAATAAGTCTACCATTAAAAGATAGTTAAATAGGGAGACACTTTCTATCTCTAATTCTTAATATCCTTGAAAAACTCCAAAGTTTCTTTTCTTTTCTTCAGGCAAAGAGCCCAGGTTAGTGATCGTGGACTAATCTCACTTGAGGTACCAAAACTCTGAGACCAAAAAATTGGCCCAGATTGGGCCACATTCTGGTTTTAATCTATTCATTTTTGTTTCTGCCTAAAAATAAAGCATCAGTCCATGGCTAAAAGGCCCAGGTGTGCTTTCCTAAGAGATTAATTTATACAAGACATAATTTAAATGGATGTCTTCATTGGGTGCCATGAGAGACCAATGTGAGATACCCTATCTCGAAGTGTATACTTTAAAAATAGCAAGAGAAACTTGTATTGTCAGGGATAGGAAAGGCGACAAGGTAGAATTCTAGCTTCCATACATGTTATATGATCCTTTTAATTTGGAAAGAAATAAATTCGTTTGGCCTAAAATATTTGGATACTTGTCTCAATTGCTCTGTTACTGGAAGTCTGGCCTCCTCTAGAGCTAGCAAGAATTGGCAGTAAAAGCAAGCAGTGCTGGTGGCTCAGTGTGAGGTGTTTTCTCCACCTTGAGGGCAGGAAGGGAGAGGAGAGAACTCAAAAGCCAGAGGCACTGACTTCAAATGGAGCATCTGATCCTTAAAGATCCCCTGGTGGTCATTGTCAGAGATGTCAGCTGGTTTTCAGTTCAGATAATTACATTCTGCTTGCCTACTGCCCCTAGCAGTTCCAAGTGGGATCCTCATCTTCCATCAGAAATTGCTCTGCATGTGATGCTGTCCTTAATTAAACCACTGCCGTGTGGCCGGCCACAGGTGGTGTTCGTTTCAGTGGTCAGCGAAGTCAACTCTCCACAGGCCTGTGCCAGCCATATTGCCTGAACTTGAATTCTCTCCAGGGCAGTTTCTGATTCAAGATCCTCAGCAAGGAAAATAAATAATCTTGAAGAAAGAAAAAAGAGTTTAGAAATGAAAGAAGACATGGTGGGTTTGTCAGGCTTTGAGAGTTTGTTTTTGTAGGCTGAATGTCAAGGTGGTTATTCAGTGTATTCCAATGGACTGACTTAGTCTGGGCTGTCTGTCTGCTCTTTTTTACAGGGATCTTGGGATCAATTAGTCTTGGTAGAAAGTGTGAATGATGGGAAGGTCTCAGGTGATTCACTGACCTTCACTCCAAGAATTTGGGAGAACTTGTATGATTAAACCAACAGGGAGTCCTTATACACATTTTCTGTATGTTACAGTTACTCAAAATATTCTCAGCTAAACAATTTCATTAAATGGAAATAAGATTGACAATCCAGACATAAATAACCCAAGGAAAGCTCTGGATTGTCCTTAAGGCTGGTATCACACCTCAGAACTTTTGTTGTTCTTTTAAGTGGATTTTAATTATGAGTCTTTTCATGGGTATATTATGATTATACTGTAGAAAGATTAAAAATAAAGATCACTTTCATGTTCTTAAATCTAGTGTAAGCAGGATAAGCTCTTTATGTAGGATATAACATGATGGACCCCAACTTTGTGATGGATACAATAGGTCATTCAGCTCTATGCTTAATGGCAACTTTTAAAAATTCAGCTCACAGAGAATATATCAATTGTGATTGTAAAACATGTGGAACATTATGATGTTCAAATTTTACTTATTATTTAGATGTATCTTGGATTTTGAGAAGAGAGAGACATCTAGTAAATTATGGAGCTTATTACTGTACTAGTTCATATGGACACAATGTCCTTTAAGGAGTTTGGTAGCAGTACTGTATGTATGTGGAAGCCAGGTCTGTCTTTACTAGTAATTTGTGTTGGCGCCTTTTTTTTTTTTTTTTTTTTTTTTTTGGTACTGGGGATTGAACTCAGGGGCACTCAACCACTGGGCCATATCCCCAGCCCTTTTTTTTGTGTTTTATTAGAATCAGGGTCTCACTGAGTTGCTAAGTGCCTCGCCATTACTGAGGCTGGCTTTGAACTCACAATCTCCTCCTGCCTCAGCCTCCCAAGTGCTGGGATTACAGGCGTGTGCCACCACGCCTGGCTTGTGTTGCCACCTTTTGTTGTAATAAGAATATTGACAATTGTTGCAATTCTACTAATTTTATTTACTTATTATGTTGAAGCTTTAAAATATCAAGTGATTATAAAATGCTATGTTCCCATTGAATTGACCAATAAATCAGTCATTTTAATACAGGAGGAAATATTGCTATGTTTTAATTTACTGGAGACTGGCAAAGGAGGAAGGGAAGGAAGAAAGTGAGCACAGCTTCTTTGCTTTTTGTTCTTTTTTTTTTTTTCTTTTGCAGTTTCTAATTTTATTTTTTAGAGAAAAGGACAACACATATATTCACTTACATGCCTAACTAAGAAATATGCTCTAATGCAGAGTTTTAGAGGGAAAACTGTTGTATGCACTGAAGGAAGATCAGAAAAGTATCTGCAGCTTGTTTTCTGACCAGCTTTCCCTTATCCCCACACTCATCTCTATTTTTGCAGTTTTCCAGACAAAGTCAGAAGGATAGGTCAGGTTAGAATTTTCAAATTTTTGCTGAGATGGAAACATCTATTTGAAAAATCTTGAAGTTCTATTGCCCAAGAAAAGAATCCCATCAGAAACATGGTAGGCAGTCTCTCTAAGTTCTCACAGATACTTGAGAATTATCCACTGTTTGAGTTTGTCAAGATAATCCTGCATCAGAAGGTGATGTCTAAACTCTTATCCAGATTTATTTATTTATTCATTCATTATCACCTTTCACTTCTAGAAACACATTAAAATGGCTTATATGGACACAGAAAATAAAGCAAGGTAAAAGGAAATAGAAATAACACAAGTGATGAAATGGCCGCAAAGGAGCATGGTACTAGGTCAATACTTCAGGGTCAATACTTTGTTGCTGGAAGCACTTTGTTACTGGTTTATACTTTTTCATAGGCAATATAACTTAAGAACAACTGCTTACTTAGGAGAAGTCGAATTATTTTTGGTACTGAAATGGACAAAGGTCTCTCCTATGGATGCTTATAAGGAACAAATTGCGATTTAACAAGTAATATTCTCATAGCATCCTTAATCAAAATGCAGAGATCCTAATAAAGTCTTGAGCTATCAATGCCTAGATTTGAAACCAGGCTCTGTACTTTTTAATGACTAGCTCTGTGACCTCAGGAAACTTTTTAAAGTCTCAGCTTTAGTATTTGTAATGTGTATCTACTTCTTAGGCTAAGAAGAGGATTAAAGGGGACAGCACCCATGAAGTGTCTAGCAAAGCAACTAGCACGTGATGAGTATTCAGTAAATGTTCATTCTTTTTTTTTTTTTTTATTGTGGTGCTGGGGATTGAACCCAGGGCCTTGTGCCTATGAGGCAAGCACTCTACCAACTGAGCTATATTCCCAGCTAAGTGTTCATTTTTATGAATCTGTGTGTGATTGGGTGCAACAACACTTCAGGGTTGACTCAGGTAACTATGGGAACAAAAGGAAATATAATAAAGTCCTGAATGTGTGTTTTTGAGCATGTGTGCGTGCACACACACACACACATACACACACCACAATTCTGATTTTTTTTTCTGTTCCTTGACTTTCTGCTATATAGTAACTTCAAACCAAGCATCAGGCATTTGCTGAAGAAATTTCAACATTTATTTTTACCAAGTCCCAAGTTGGTTATGGGAACAATATTTTTTTCAAAACAGTTGTCTCTGTCAAGTGCTGAGAATGAACTCAAGGAGTTTCCAGAGTCAGCAAAGATGTGGATTAGGAGATAATTCAGACCAGCTAAGCAGACAATAAATGAATCCTTTTATTTTATTTTTTTCCCCTTTCTACAAATCGTTTCCTCATTTTAAGTAAAGAAGGAAATAGAAGGCTGAGAACTTTGGCTGGAAATGGCTTTTTCAAAGCATTTCTCACAAGTGAGAAAAGGAACTGGGGGCTGCCAGCTTCTGTAGGAAGAGCCATGTATCCACTACCATACAGAGATGAAAGAGCCACATTTTCCTAAGTATTTTTCTGTGATTGGAGTTTCAAAGAGTGATGAATTTAAAAGGTCAGCAGCGGATGCTTGTTTTTTTTTTTTTTTTCCCGTGGAGTTCTGGCTGGGAAATGGTATGTTCAGAGAATGGAACTCTTACAAGTGAATTCTAAGTCTTCCACAAAAAGAACTTCAGTCATAGCAAAAAATTTGAGTGGAAGAGATGGTAGACCCATTACATTTACTGAATGATCAATTTGGTATGCCAAAGTCTGCTAATCCAATTTGGTAATCTCTTAAATAGATTTGGTTTTAACTCCTGAAACAACATAACACGAGAGTGGTAATTTTGTTAATATTCTTTCATTTCTTAGAGCACTGAATAGCATACAAATTATTCCATCTATTTCTCTTGCTTTTATCTTGCCCATGCTATATGTTTTAATAGATGTGCTATGGGCTGGGGTTGTGGCTCAGTGGTAGATCGCTCGACTAGCAAGTGTGTGGCCCGGGTTCGATCCTCAGCACCACGTACAAATAAAGGCATTGTGTACAACTTAAATAAATAAATAAATATTTAAAAAAAATAGATGTGCTATGCATTAATTACTGTATGTATTTCTCTAAGGTTTTCTTTTTAGAGTTTTAACAGCTTTATTTATTTATTTATTTATTTATTTATTTATTTATTCATTTATTTATTTTGGTACCGGGGATTAAACTCAGGGACACTCGGTACCACTGGGTCACATCGCCAGCCCTTTTTTATTTTTATTTATTTTTATTTTATTAGAGACGGGGTCTCACTGAGTTGCTAAGTGCCTCGCTATTGCTGAGGCTGGTTTTGAACTTGTGATCCTCCTGCCTCAGCCTCCCAAGTGCTTGGATTACAGGCGTGTGCCACCAATAGCTTTATGCTTTGAAAGGATCCTATGCCTTTTTCCTTCCTGAAGCATAAAGAAGAGAACATGATGCAGTGAAACAAATCACTACGTTAAATCAGACCTTAGATTCTTATTCTAGCTGTGCCACTGACTTGTATAATATTGCTCAAATAACTCGTTCTCAATTGTTTCATACTTCCTTTTCTAGACAAATTCGGTGGTTATACTCTTTAAAGCTTTTTTTTTTTTTAAGTAGTATAAGCATCTTTTAGGAAAAAAAATTTCCTCAGAGACCCAATATGTAAATTAGATGAAAACTGTATCTATCGTCTTGTTGAAATGAGGCATCTTTCTGTTCTGACAGCCACTTCCTCCCCTACCTTCTGGTGCACCTCCTAATGATATTGCCAACAAACTCCTAGCAAATGTTTCTCAAAGCATGGGTCATGGAACACTGGTGGTTCATAGGAGTTCTGGTAATTTAGGACTGAAATGTTTGTTCACATATACTTCATAAATTACTATTCATAATATAGTGATAATAATTTTCACTGAAGTGTCTTTATGTCCTGAATAAGAATTATATTTTCAAGAATTGTAAATGCTATAAGCTCTGTATTCATTAATTTGTCTAAATAACTTATAAGCACTATATGTATGTATTATTTAGTAATCTTATTTTGCTGGTTATTGGGACCAAACTACTGTGTACACCCCAAATTCACAAAATAGATCAAGGACTTGAAGATAGTTTTCTAAAGCATTAAAGTAATGGCATATTCTTAAAATGACATTTTAAGAAAAATGCTACAATGCAAAATAGTTTTGTAATCATTAAGAATGAAGGGAACTCAAGTTTAAAAATGGCAGTGTGAACCTTGTCTGCTGGGACAAATGAAACTCCTTCTAATGATTTTATATGAATATCTCAAAGCAAAAGCCTGAGTAGGAGACAGATTAGTGAATACTTAAAATCAAGATTTTATAGTCAGGGGTGATGGTGCATGCCTGTAATCCCAGCAACTCAGGAGGCTGAGGGAGGGGGATCACAAGTTCAAGGCCAACCTCAGCAACTTAGTGAGACCCTGTCTCAAAATAAAAAATAAAAAAGGCTGGGGATGTGGCTCAGTGGTAAAGTGCCCCTGGGGTCAATTCCTAGTAGGGGGAAAAAAAAAAAAAAAACACCCAACAACAACAGGAAAAAAAAAAAGTGGAAAAAATATTTTATACCTTAATGTGTTGTAGAATATTTTTCATATGGCCAAAGGGAACCATAGAGGTTCTATGTCATTTTCAAAATTGCACAGTAAAATCTCTGACAAAGCAATTGAATGTTTTTATAATAAGAAAAAGATAATACAAAATTTGATAATATTGTCATCAAAATAAATGTCACTCCTTGACCTTGTCAGGCATGCTTCCACCTTAGCTCCTTTGGACTTCTCTCTGTGTAGGGTGATGTTCCCCAGCTCCATATGACTGCCTTCCCACTTTCACTCAAATATCTCTGAGACTTTTATAGAAGTAAAACCTTCCTTGGATACACATTCTAAGATTGCAAAACCCACCTCCCAGAAATGCCTACCCCTTCCCAGCTTTGTATTTCCTTAGCCTTTTACACTACCTAACAAACAACATATTTTAATTTTTCATGTTTAGAATCTACCTCTCCCACTAGAATGCAAGCTTCAAGAAGATGGGGTTTTTGTATCCTTAGCACCAAAATAAGGTCTCACACATGAAAGATGCTCAATAAATATTTATTCAAAAGACAGATTAAAAAATGATTTCAAACTTAAAAGAAACATTGTAAGATGTATCTTACTGTGGTGTGATAAATCCTGTAGGCTTTGATATCAAAGTCAGATTACCTCTATCTCTATTCTGTCAGTCATGATCTGGCCATGCTTTGGAATATACTTCACATTATTTGACGTGATTCTTCACAACCACATACAGCAAAACCTGTACATCTCCAGGCAAAAAATAAATAAATAAATAAATAAATAAAAATAAAAATAAATGTGTCTTATGTATCCTTCAAAGAAA
Organism: Tamias sibiricus; assembly: GCA_025594165.1. Taxonomy (NCBI): domain Eukaryota; kingdom Metazoa; phylum Chordata; class Mammalia; order Rodentia; family Sciuridae; genus Tamias; species Tamias sibiricus. The sequence goes on from CM046661.1 coordinate 29,280,114, forward strand.
TATCATTTGATACACATTCCAGCTGACCTACTTGATTTTTGCAATTTGCAAATCCATGAATGCAGAATAGCTAATATGAAATATAAGCAATTAAACTAAGTTGCTTCTACTTAATAATGTTCTATGTTAAACAAAGGTTAAGTTTGGCTTTTTAAACTGAACTCCAGAGAGCTGGGGTAAAAAGTGTAGTTTTCTTATGTGGTTAACTTATTTCTCATCTACATTTCAACAGCTGCATGTGTCATTACAATTGTCCACACAAGGTCAACGCCAAAAATAATGTTATTCTCAGATAGCAAAGTTTTTCTCTACTTGGGAAGTAATAGGAAACATCACAAAGATGCCACCTAGATCCTTGAACATAATGTATTTAAAAAAAATCTAAATTTATGTTAGAATTAGGAAAGTTTTATTTTCATAACAGACCTGGAAATATTGGTTTTCGAGCTAAACCATAGTAGTGAATAAAGAGTTGTAGAACCATTTTAAAGAGTGCATTTTAGTTTTTGATGCCATGGAGTTTCTGCTGCTTTTGATAACTTATTCCTTGCATGAAATGAAATACAGCCAGTTCATGATTTTCTTAGTCTTTATGTCAGGCCAAGTATATTTGATAGTAATAGTTTGAGTCTTTATATATTAAGAGAATAAAGAATATCAGTGAGGTATTTTTTCTGTTGAATTTGAAGGTAGACCTTGGAACAATTAGAGTAACTCCCAAGAAGGCACTCTGGCTATTTCCCAAGATGCCTCCTGGGGTGGTTTTACTTGAGTTAATATGTAATGACCTGGAACTTGGCCCTCTGCTTTCTAGGCTCAGCAGCCTGAATTCCCAAGTCCCTGAAAGTAGTATGCCTCTCAGGAAATGGCTTCAATCGCAAACTCAAAACTCTAATGTGCAAACCAGAGTGGCTGATTTATTAACCTGCAGAGGCACATAAAACATCAAAGGTACAGTGTACTGTACACTTCTGATCAGTATTTAGTTCATAGGTGAGCTACCTGGAAAGGAGTTGGCTTGGTGAGTAATGGTGGAGTTAGGTTCAGGGTTTGAATATTTCAAGATGTCAGTTAAGGGAGCTCAGTGCACCTGATGTCCACTGATGCAGCAGGCTGAGACCTCCAGGAAAACGTGCCATGTCACTGGCATAATCTTTCAGTGAGTACTCACATCTTCTATCTTCTAAATCTGTTTCTTTGTGTCACAGCTACAATTTGAATTTTTTTGATATGTCACTGCATCTCTTCAGATAATGTCTACACTATTTCAACTTTAAATTGTCGTGGGTTGAACTTAAAATTTACTTTCCATACAACAATATTTTCCCCCTCATTTTTGAGTTTTTGTAGGCGGATCATATGCATGTGGAGGAACTGACCATATGTAGTTATGAATAATTTAAAAAAATATAAGCTGGAAAAGTTGCTTCTGTATTGACTTAGAATTTGGTTTATTATCAGCCCAGTATCCTGAGAAGTTTTGGAGATATCGCCTTTTCGATAGAGTTGACAAAAACTAGATTATTTTTGCTGAGGTCCTCAATGACCCTTGTAGTCCATTGTCACAGAGATGGCGTTAATACTACTTAAGCTATATTTTTTATCTGTGGTTGGACCGAGAGCAGAGGTAACTGTATACTCTTAAGATGAAAATTATTTAAGTAGTGCCAGAAGAAATAGCTTCATGCACTCCTTTGATTTATTGGATGCTGACTGGTCTCAGGATCCCATGCTAATTACTTCATGTTGCAGAGCAGCTGCCAGCCGCTAGGGCTCCCTTGAGTCCCAGCCTGTGGAAGGCACATGATCTCTAGATATTTAAATTAAAAAGACTTGAAGTCCCAATGTGTCTCCACAAAATGGATGGCAGTTTCTCATCGTCACCTTTTCCTCTAAATTCCTTTTTTCATTGACATTTATATTTTTCTTGGGTTGTGCCTCCCACCCACTGTGGCCTCTTCTCTCCTCCATGTTGTGGAGTGTAGCCACTTTTTCATTTCCTTAAAGACCACTCGGAATACAGTAACAGATCTGTTATAGACGATTTGTAAGTCATTTAACAGGAATGGGGGAGCTGCATATAAGAATAGTTATCATCTCCTTAGTTGTAAAGCATAGCTCAGCATTAAAAAAAAAAAAAATCTTAACAGTAAATGTTAAACATTTTGGTCCTTAAATATCATCAGCCATTCCTTTTTTCCAGGCTGTGGTCATGCTGCCCTTTCTTCTTAGGTCCCAATCTGGCTGGGCTGGTTTCTCTTCTTTCTTCCCTCCACTTCCCTTTGTCCTCTCTTTCTGGTCCTAATACCCTTCCTCTTGGGTTTTTGTTGGAAATCTAATTTTATTTTATTTTGATAGCAGGAATTGAATCCAGTGGTACTTAGCCACAGAGCCACATCCCTAGCCCTTTTTATTTTTTGTTATGAGACAAGGTCTCCCTAAATTTCTGAGGCTGGTTTTGAACTTGCGATCCTCCTGCTTCAGCCTCCTGAGCTACTGGGATTATAAGCATGTGCCACTGTGCCTAGCCCTGATTTTATTTTTCTGTAGTAAATTTTAATTATCTTTTTCTCAGCCTTTAATTATTCTGACCATGTGCTGAGGTTTATCTTTTTACAACATCATAGTCAGCAGTCAAGTTGATTTGCTTATAAAAGATCATTCGCTTTCTGAGAAATTTTGCCATCCCTTCTTTTTTTTTTTTTTAGTGACTTTTACATGCTCCAAGTCACACTGTTGGGTACGTGGTGAAGCTAAGAGATGACTGCAGGTGTGCTAAACCAAAACTGGGACTATTTAACCATTGCACTTTTTGGTGGATCCAGATGCATCCTGATTCCTATACTTTTCCATATATAGGACTCCTAAAGAGAGCCAATATATTCTCCCCAGCCCTCTTAATGAACACATATAGATTCACACCTTCTTCCTTAGCTGTAGAGATCAGTCAATAGCAAATTTGTCTTTAAAATGTTATTTAAAATGCACTTATTTCCATGTTGTTGGAAATATATTTGGCTTTTGATGTTTGTAGGAATAGTAAAAATCAGAAAGCTGCTGAACATAGATATTTGTTCATGTTATCTAATGCCTCTAAGAGCAGTAATTTTTTTTGACCCTCTGCCAAGAAATAAAATAATTAGAATAAAAAAAGTATTAAGTACATAAAGGTCGCTATCATTAAGTGGGACCAAATTTCTTGTTTGTAATCAGAGGATCTAGAAACACTTTGTGGGTATATAAGCTCAGGAAAAAGGGGGAAATATTTATATCCCTGGTTTCTATGGTGTGGCAAACTGGGGGCTGGAAGGGAGGCTGTTTCCTAGAGGAAGAGAGTACAAGCTGGCAAAAGATGCATTTCATGGTGGAATGTTGGCTGGGGTTGCAGCATTCAGCAGAGGGCTGCTGGTTGCCCAATGGAGCATAGACATACTGTATTCCCAAATTGCTGGCAGCTAATTGTTAACCTTGGGGACGGAAGTGATAGATACCACAATATGACTGAGGGAATAACCACCACCAGATCAATTAACAAAAAGTACAGAGATAGGTGAGTTTGCCCATGTTATGAAAAGGATGTTATGATTCCTAGGAAAAAACCTGGGGGAAAATTGAGTTTTATTTTAGATGAGCACACCTCCATGGGAAGCCCCCTCTGTATTCACCTGTTTGTCTCAGGGAGCCCCTTAGATAGCAAGGGTGTTAGAACTAGAAAAGTAATTTTTACTTTGGCAATGAAAGCTACTCTTTGTTGTTGGGTTTTGGCTATAATTTTCAAGGGTTTGAAGGGCCTCTGTAATGAGTCAAAATTTAAAAGAGCAATATCTGCAAAATATTTCTTAGAAAAATTGGGTATTCTTTTCCAAGAGAACAAAGTTTTTTCCCCATAAGTTTAAATAATGTTCAGTTGGCATACATTGGGCTAAATTACTACCAGTTTTTATTAAAAGCTAATTTTTAGACTTATCAAATCAGAATCTGAAGCAATATGTATTTGAATTATTATATATATTACTATACTTAAATACCTATTATCTATTTGGATTATTCTGTGGGCAAGTAAGTCAATTAAAATAATTACACTGTGGAAAATTTATTACCTTCTTCTTTGCTATTCATAATTTATTTTACCTGCTTAGGGTGGATTGTTGAGAATCAGCAGACAGAAAGTGTTTTCCAATCCCATTGCTCTGTGGGATATAATGCTTTAGAATACAAATTCTCATTCATTTTTGAGTCATTTAGACAAAATGCCAAATTCCTTAAAGGTATTATTAGAATGGAAAAGAATTTATAAGTGCTTAAAATGGAAAAATAAAAAGAGACCTTTTTTTGGCATCTATCTCTTTGTTTTTTCCCTTTTGTTATGAACAACCCAAGTCCTTTTCTTCTCTTTCTATTTAAAAGTGAGTTATTAGTAAGATAAGAACGTAAAAACCGGGACATAAACCATATTCAGATATAAAATATTCTAAAGAAGAAAAGTGAAAGTTTACTATTCCCTAGGAATAAAAATTTGCCAGGATTGTTGAACTGTGGAATGCTAAATGTCCCCAGATGAATTTGCAGGATTCAGGAACAGTGAATATACAAATCTGGCTCATCTTCCATGGGAATGACTCTGTTCTATATTTTGAGATGCTTCATTCTATGAAATTAAATTAATTTGGGGAGATTAGTCATGGTGAGTCGTGACGCTTAGGGAAAACATAAACTGTTAAAAGCATCCATGCTCCCATTTTTATTATCATTTGAACAGTTTTCTGAACACATAAAAACCTGAGGTCTTAAAACTAAAATTAAGATGGAATGACTTTTATTATTGAAGAAATGGCTTAGGGTGCATATCTTGGGCATCTTAGGATTAACTAAATCTCTTCTGTTTAGTCTGTGCAATTGTGGAAAACTGAATTGATAAACTAGCACTCTAGATACTCACAAACTTTGGAAAGAAAGGATTATTACTTGGCATGCACTAAACACTATAGCATATAATTCACTGGTAAATAATTATTTTAGCTCTAAACACCTTTCTTCGTTGTGTTTAATTCATTCTAGATACTTATGTCTCTTCATTCTTGCTTTCTAAATATCTGTTTCTATTGTTTCTATGTTATCTATATACATGTGAAACATATATAGGTACACACATACATATGTACACATAAAAAATATGCATATATATATGCAAAATATTTCTTAGAAAAATTGGGTATTCTCTTCCAAGAGAAAAGAATTCTTTAACATTTAACATATTTCACCAACTTGAAAAGGATTATTGCATACCAACAAGACAATTATGTGTTCACTCATAGAAGTTATTTTTAATAGTGTAAAGAATATAAGTTATCTATTTCATTGTGAGCAAGATTGATTGATTCATACACTGAATGAATAATGAGAAGGATATTATGGGCTGCCTTGTCTCTCTTTGGGTTTTGATTTATAGCATTCTGAAAAATTTATGTGAAGCAGTAGAAAAATGATTGAATGACTTCATCCTATATTTAAATACTATTGGAGGTAATAAATCATACTTTGAAAGACTTAAGTACAGGAGAATTGGCCTTCATAATGTGACACAATTCACTTTTAAGTGGCTTCATCTAGCACTGTGGCAACCTTGTAGAAAAAGGGATCAATTCCTGCTCTAGAGTATTTTAATAGTGTTTAATTTCATCATTGACCTTAGTACTTCAAGACTCTCAGTTCCCAGCCAGATATGTATTTTTTAAAAAATATTTATTTATTTGCTTTAGTTGTACACACAATGCGTTTATTTGTACGTGGTGCTGAGGATCGAACCCAGGTCGCCCACGTGCTAGGCGAGCGCTCTACCGCTGAGCCACAATCCCAGCCCTGTATTTTTTTAACATGGTTCTTGAACTGTCACCTGCTTCTCCCTGCCTTCCATTTAGGCAAATAAATGTACCTAAAGCCTGACATCTATTTTTTAATGCTTATGAATGATGGGTAACAAGCCACGAAGTTCCTAAAAAATATGCTATGTAGTTCTGTAAACGACATCTGCATCTATGTGAATAGACAGTGGGAAAACCTTCCTAGAGAAACACAGAAGGAAAGCTCACTGGACAGATTTTCTAGCATGAATGGGTGATTTATATGGTGATCAACACTAAGAGATCTTCACTTTTTCTGGAAAGTAAAAGAAACACATGAATGAATAGGAAGAATATAGCACTAAGAATCTCCTCTGCTAGAATGCCTTATCTAGGTATTTATGTTGTTTTGTGTCATAACTGATTAATGTCAACATAATGCTAGAAATTGGGGGGTGAGTTAAAAATGAAGGCTCAGAGTGTAAGTCCTTCTGGCAAACATGATTCCTGCAAAATGATTTTTGCTTTTCTTTTTTCACTTCAAGGGCAGGCAGTACTCAGTGGATACGCTTCTTTCTGCTTTAATCCAAAAGTAATGTCTCTCAATAACTTGGGATAGAAAGGCTTTTGTTGAGAAATAAACATAACCAGTAACTGCCCCAGTCCTCTCACCATGATTCCAAGGAAAGTCTGATTTATGGCTTCGTCTCTGCTGTTGGACAGGGGCCTTAGCCCATTGGAAATCTCCAGAGCCGTGGGAGAGAGAGGAGGCTGTGGTCCACCGCAGTTGTGGAGTTCCAAGGCCTCGTTTTCTTTTGGCCAAGTCCAAATGTTAGCAGTTTGTTAGGGCCTTATTTACTAACCCTAGCTGGGTTAAGAAACTGAGTACGTGTATGGCACGTGATTTAAGACTACATGCATGATTAGGCTTTCTTTTAAGATTTGTCAGTTACATGAAAATGTTTCATGGAAAATAAGTTCATTGTGGCACGTTCCATTTTCCAAAAAAGCAAAAAATAGTTTTCAAAGAAGCAGGAATTATATTTTTCATAATATCAATATAAAATGGAGCATAATAAAGAGCCAAATTGATCAATTGCTGTTTTTGGCCAATTTTCAGACCTGGCTGGGGTAGGACTGTTTCAGTGTGCTCTGCTCTCTAGATGGGATAGTGCCTCTTTCAGTCTCAAAGCAAGTTTAGACAATAAATTCTACGATCTTTCTATTTTTATAGATATAAGTACCTTTTGATTTTTAGGTAGGCATAATACCTTAAAATAGTGTTTTCCAGAAAAGAGATAAGGATTTAAGAAGATGTAGGAATTTATATTTTGAAACTCTTCCCACCAAATTAAAATCAGCCCTAGGATCCCAGAGAAGCTTGCCTAGATAATTCCACAGTTCTTGTTACTAGTTCATACATAAAAACTCTATGACAGAAATTCTTAGGTTATACCTTTGTTTTAGTCAGCTTTTTTGCTGCTGTGACTAAAAGACCTGACAAGAACAACATAGAGGAAGGAAAGTTTATTTGGGGGCTCACAGTTTCAGAGGTCTCAGTCTGTAGACAGCAGGCTCCATTCCTTGGGGCTTGAGGTGAGGCAAAACATCATGCAGAGGAGTGTAATGAGAGGAAGAAGCTCAAGACGTCACACCAGGAAGCAGAGAGAGACTTTGTTCACCAGACACAAAATATATACCCCAAAGGCACGCCCCCAATGCCCAGCTCTTCAAGCCACACCCTGCCTACCTTTAATTACCACTCAGTTAATCCCCACCAGGGAATTAAGTCACTGACTGGGTTAACTCTCATAACCCAATCATTTCATCTCTGAATGTTCCTGCATTGTCTCACACATGAGCCTTTGAGGGACACCTCATATCTAAACCATAACAATCTTATTCTTAATACATCATTTCAATAGAAATGCTTTCTTTTTCTATAAGAGTGTGACTAGTGAATTTCCCTTTTCTGTGCCTTTTTTTTGACCATGTATGAATTGGGGAGCACCCTGGGAAAGTGATTCTCATTGTAAAATAAGAGGAATTTTCAACCTACTCAAATACAGAAGTAGTTGAAGCATGGGAAGGGAAGAACGATTAGAAGAAGGGGTGAAGTTAAGAATATTCTGATAGGAGACCTGTTCTGTAAGTATGATCTGTACATTTATTTTTTTTTAGACCTGAAAATACCCTTTTCATTTAAACTTCATGAAGAGTTAGGATTATGCTTTCTAGATACAACTGGTAGCTTTTGGTTTAAAAACAAACATAGCAATTGTGAATCAGTTTTATTTCCAAATAAAAGTAGATTCTCATTTACAGTGGAAGTATAACTGGATGAAAACTATTGTAATCTAATTTACTCAATTAAGCTACATTAATCCTTAACTTCTTAATTAAATAGGACGAAATCAGATTAAAGTGTGTCAGTTTTTGGAGTGGTCTACAGTGGGCATCTATGGTACTGTCTATGCAGCGACTATCCTGCTTTGTGTGAGATCACCCTGGCTGCCTTTCAAGTGCATTAAAGGGAGACCTGCACCATGTGCCAGCATGATATTTCCCTTTCTGTCACAGTTGTTTGACTCAAGTATAGGCAGATCCAAACCAAGCCACACTGAGACCTTCTTTGGAATTCCTCACACTACAGTTGAAAAAGAATCGATATCTACAAGTGGAGAAGTGCATGGGGTACAAACTGTGTGAGCTGTGGGTGTTGTGTGGAAAGCAGCCATCTATACTGACAGAGAATGAGGCTACAAGAGAATCAGAACTGAACAGGAACATGGAAGGAAATGGACTCAAACAGAAGGGAGGGAAAGTTTCAGGATTTTAGCACTGGATCCAGGTTTCTTGAAGGACAGCTGTCACCTTGTCTTTGCCATGTGTTTGTTCTTTGGCTCTTTCTTGAACTCAGTGATCCAGTAAAGTGCCTCCTCTTACTTAAACTAGCTCAAGTTAGACTCCTAGTTCATAAAGCAGACTTCAGTTGGAGATTTTCTATCTTTAAAAAAACACCCACTATGAGACAGAATTTAGTGGCATAGTATTTTTTTTTTGTTTGTTTGTTGTTGTTGTTGTTGTCATGTTAAGGTCTAGTGGCTACAGAATAGTTAACTCCAGGTTCTAAAGAAGAGAAGAAGGATATGACAGTAAAAGAGAAGGAAGAAAATTCCAGAAATAGTCATTGACTACTAGGAAATAACCAAAAGAAGGCTATTTTGAGGATTGATGCTAACAGGAAGGCTCTTACTTTGGAGTGGGGTAAATAGATTTTTTTTTTTAAATTGCAGGAATGCAACAAAAGAGAAATTTCATAGATCTAAAACAATTTCTTTAGCGAACTGAAGCACCCATTAAATATATTTGATATTAATTAAAAGATTGCATTTTAGGTGTGTGACAAAATTAGGACCTGGTTAAATTAAAGATAGTGAAAAAATATTTCAGCTAGGCTGGGCTAGGTTAGGGTACTGTAATATATAATTACATCTTAGAGACTTGACACAACAAATGCTTAGTCCTCACTGGGATTCCATGAGCTTCCCTCCCTGGAATGGCTCAGTGCACCTCATTCATATCAACATGTGCTGGGGCTGGAAGCTAGGGAGTCTTGCAGTTGTACAGTTGAAGACTTCTGCCAAAGGCAGATGGATGGAACTGGAGACTATCATACTAAATGAAAGAAGCCAGTCCTGAAAAACCAAAGGTCCAAATGTTTTCTCTGATATGTAGATGCTAACACACAACCAAGGAGGGTAGGGAGAGGAAGAAGAGAAGTTCATTGGATTAGACAAAGGGAATGAAGGGAAGGGGTGGGGGAGGGGAAAAAGAAAGACAGTAGAGTGAACTGGACATAACTTTCCTACATTCTTATATGAATACACGACCAGTGTGACTCCACAGCATGTGCAACCACAAGAATGGGAAGTTAGACTCCATGCATGTATTGTGGTATGTCAGAATACCCTCTACTGTCATGTATATCTAAAAAACCAAAAAACCCAAAAAAAAACAAATAAAAAGAAAAAAGAACTTTTGCCAAGATGTGATGTCATTTCCACTCACATATCATTGGCCTGACAAAGTCACTCTTTGAAGGAGCTGGGAATTGTCATCTTCCCAAGTCCCTGATGGAAATGAACTGGAAATATCTATGCGCATCAATAGTGCCTACCATGATAGAATTAGGAGCAGAAAATCTGGAACACTGAGTGAGAACTGTCACTTTCTTACTTAGTTCAACCCATGGGGCTTCCCACTAGGAAACTTTTAATTTGATTTGGGTATATCTCCCCCCCCCCCCCCTGTTCCCTATGTTCCTATGTCCTCTTTTGTCAACTGTCTTACAGTGGTGGTGCAAGCAGTTATTAAAAGTGGCCACTCTAAAAAGAAAGAGAGACAAACATAGCCATTGTTTGTAGAACCAGCTGTTTTTTCTTTCTTTTTAGAGATACATGATAATAGAGTGTATTCTGACATACTATACATATAAGGAGTATAAATTATTTTAAGTAGGTTCCTATTCTTTTTTTTTTTTTTTTTTTTTTTGTGGTACCGGGGATTGAACTCAGGGGCACTCGACCACTGGGCCACATCCCCAGCCCTTTTTTCACCATTGTGTTTTTATTAGAGACAGGGTCTCACTGAGTTGCTAAGTGCCTTGCCATTGCTGAGGCTGGCTTTGAACTCGCGATCCTCCTGCCTCAGCCTCCCAAAGTGCTGGGATTACAGGCGTGCGCCACCGGCTTGGATCCTATTCTTGTGGTTGTAAATGATGTGGAGTTTCACTGGTCATGTATTCATATATGAACATAGAAAAGTTATGTCCAATTCATTCTACTATCTTTCCTATTTTCACCCCACTCTCTTCATTTTCCTTTGTCTAATCCAATGAACTTCTATTTCTCCACTCCTGTATTGTGTGTCAATATCCTCATGTCAGACAGAACATTTGGCCTTTGGTTTTTTGGAATTGTCTTATTTCAGTTACCATGATAGCCTCCAGTTCCATCCATTTACCAGCAAATGCCATAATTTCATTTTTTCTTTATGGCTGAGTAATATTCCATTGTGTATATATACCACATTTTTTTATGCATTCATCTGTTGTAGGGTATCTAGGTTGGTTCCATATCTGCTGTGCATAGAGCTGCTATAAACACTGATGTGGCTGTATCACTATAGTATGCTGATTTTAAGTCCTTTGGGTATATATTGAGGAGTGGGATGACTGGGTCAAATTTGACACTACTACTCTGAGGATTCTCTAAGCTCAGTTCCTCTGTCTGTAGAGAGGATATAATAATGCATTCTTGATATTATTTTTTAAGGATTAAATTCAATATTATATAAATAGAGCTTTGAAAACTTGGAAGCACTGTTCAAATATGGAATATATAATAGTGATGATATTTGGTCTTTTTAACTTCCTAATACCCATTTTTTTCTTTTTATTTATTTATTTTTTTAATGAAACACTATTTTTTCTAATTGATTATCCTATGATGCTTGTGCAACATGTGAAAACATCAAATGATAAATGAACACAACTATTAGTAATACATAAACTTAAATAATATTTTAAGCCATAGAATTTCTTTGTTACTATCTTCCATCAAAATGTTTTAACTTTGCATTCAAGCAGCTTAGAAAGTATGTCCTTCTTTATAAACTCAGTTTTAAACACATCTATCAATGAAAAAGCATGGAATATGTCATTAGTGCTTTTTTGTGCTGGGTTACTTCTGCTCAGTGGCCTCATTTCTTCTTTAACCTCAATATCTTCAATAAGAAGGAAATTATTTCACTTTTTAGAAATATGTTTGCTAGTTTCCAGAACAAATTTAGTTATACATTTTTCAACTCCACAAATGTCAGAAGTACGTAACATAATAGTTTACCTAAAATTTATTTTAATCCCATACTGCTCCTTCAAAGAATGTTTTAAGTATAAAATGGAGATATAAATGAGGCAAACTATTATGTCTTACTTGAATTCCCAGTAGGAAACTTTTGCTCAGTTTCGGGTGGTTATATTTTGCTATGAATCATTAAAAATATTTCCACTGGTCTGTGACATAATATTTTAATCCCCATGGGACTTTATAATTTATAATGTTGAGGCTTCAGGTTAAAAGATTAAATAGAGCATTAAATTGCATGCAAATATTCTGTGAATTAAAAAATAAGCAAACAAATTTATAACAAGCACTTTGTACATCCTGAAGAAGTTATGTAAGGAAGTAATCTTCCTGTAGATGATTTGGATACATCAGAGAATAAGAAAATGTGGGAAATGTGTTCAGAAAATGTCTTATTTACCCCCACAGTATTTCTATCATTTCTTCTCGAAAAAATCAATTCTCACACACAACTTCTCTTTCCACATTTTTTATTGGTGCATTATAGTTGTACATAATGATGGGATTTATTTTTACATATTAGTTCATGCATACAATATTATAGTATAGTTTGGCTGATATCACTCCCTAGCACTTCCCCCTCCCTCCTTGCCTCTCACCCCTTGGTCCCTTCCCTCTACTGATGTTGATTTTCATGAGATTTCCATCACCACCTTTCTTTTCCTTTTTCTTCTCTAGTTTCTAAATATAAGAGAAAATATAGGACCTTTAACCCCCTGAGTTTGATTTATTTCACTTAACATAATGGTGTCTAGTTCTATCAATTTTCTTGCAAATGACATAATTTCATTCTTCTTTATGGTTAAATAAAACTCCATTGTGTATAGATACCACATTTTCTTTATCCATTCATCTGTTGATGGATACTTAGGCTGATTCCAGGTTTTTGCTATTGTGAATTGTGCTGCTATAAACATGGGTATGCATGTATCACTGTAGTATGATTGCTTTAATTCTTTAGGGTAAATACCAAGGAGTGATGGAGCTGGGTCATATGGCGGTTCCATGCCTAGTCTTTTGAGGAACCTCCATACTGATTCCATAGTGGTTGTACTAATTTATAATCACACCAACAGTGTAAAAGTCTGACACAGTATATTGCTCCTTTCTTTTATTTTCCAACTCAAATTAAGCATCTTACTATTTGTTTTTTCTTCTTTCTACAGTTCTGATCTCATATCATGACCCTGTTACCTACTTTTAACTATCTTCCCTTGAAGAGACCTCTAGAAGAATCTGGAGAAAAAACGTTAAAGGAGTTATTAGCAGGTCAAACAGTGAATCACCAAATTTAGAGGATGTCATCTCCTCCATGAAGCCAGTGCCAGTCCTTCCCAGAACTCCCACTCCTGTTTCTACTGTGGTCATCCCATCCTGTTCCTTAATAGTATATGCCTCTATTCTGTATGACCCTTTAAAAAAATGTTAAAATTTGTTTTAATTAGTTGTACATGATAGCAGAATGCATTTATGTACTTTGATATGTGCAAACGGCTGTAAACGGCTGTGGGCAAGTTATTGTTCAAAGAGGCGAAGCTGTGGAAAAAACTCAAAAGACAAAATAGAAAAGAAAAGATTAATTTAATTCTCCCGGGCAAGATCCCACTATCACGCGGTCCAGCAGGAGAGAGAATGGTGCCTGTTGGTTATTTCCTCTGGTAAAAAGTTTTTTCTATCTCGCATCAAGTCCCGTGAGATTTTAAGGCGAGCGAGATCCGGAAGGCATTTCCGATGTAAACAAACGGTCTCCGCCAACTCTTTAATCAGGGCTTCTGCATTTTTTCTTTTTTTTTGTTTTAAAAGAAGGGATGTTGTTAAGATGACAAGCCTTTTGTTGATGAGCTAAATTGTATAGTATATTAAATTTTTTTTTTTTTTAACAAATCAGCTGTCTTGAGTTTATTGAGTAACAACATATTGAGTCTTGTAGGCAAATATCAGCAAGGCATTGTCTGGTAAAATCACAAATAAATGAAAAACGAAAATGTCTGTCACAACACATTGATCTAGGAGGTCTCATGGATGTAGAGGAGAGGCCACGTTGTTGTTGAATTTGTCTTGGTGAAGTTGTCTGATGTTTGAGAAGCAGGGATGTTTGGAACGAGTGGATCTTGTAGTTGTAGCAGCTGTGTTTTTCATGTCTAGACAATATCGCCGGCGAATCTTCAGGGCCCGCTACCTAGAAACTTAAGGTTTTATCATTGAAGGGGAAGTAGTGTTATTTTTTGTACTGAGTCAAGAGGCAAGTTGTTAAGCTAAAAAACAGAGCTATTAAATTAGAAAATTAAAGTTGATTTGTATTTACACACATCGTTTGAGCTCACGCAGGCATAAGTTGGCAAAATATCATATTTAGAACAAAACGAAGAAAGACTGAAGGTATTTATTGTATTAAAGATAGAGTAAAGAGAAGTTAAAGGCATTTTGGAAAAATAATTTTTTTAGCTGGAACCATCGAGTCTTTGTAACCTTGTATGAGATTATCTGTTGAAAAAACTCAAATTAATCAGTTATAAAACAAATAAGGTTAGTTATAAATAAACATCTGTATGTCAAACACCAAAACATCAGGCTGCATAGCATTAGTCTTATTTTTTGATAAAAAGAAATCTCTGGGACACTTATAAATTAAAATTGCAGGTACCTTTACTTATTAAATTATTTACCTAAATTAAATAATCTTAAACTTAGATGAATTAAAGTTATTTGGATCCATAGATATATATTTTTTATAAGTGCTTAGTTATTTGAGACGTCACATTGGGTAGACACACAAGTTTACAAACATATACTTGTGACATCACAATTACATGAATTTTAGACAAATGTACGGACATAAAGACATATATTTAAAAAGAGAAAAAATACAATTGTGTGCACACTAAAGAGAGATCTCTTTTTCTCGGCCGGGAGGAATGACACTTAAGTTGTGAAATATTTTGAAGGACTCTAATAAGGGAATCATTCCATGTTTTTATCTTGGTCTTCTTGATTTTGTGTCTTTTTTATTAATCTTGATTGTTTAACAACTTCATTTTTGTCCTTTTGATTTTGTACCTGTTTTATTAATCTGGATGGTATCCATATTGGAGAAAATTCGTTTTTTGGGAAAACACAAACAGATCCTCTCTCCCAAATTAATACTGGATCTGGACCCTTCCAAGTACCTGAAAGAACATCTTTCCAGTAAACCAAAGGTTTATGTTGTTGATGTGGGTTCCAATGTCTATCTCCAGCAGAATAACCATCAGAGTCTAAAGTTAAAAAATTTAAAGTAAACAGGGCAACTGCCAATCTGTCTTTAGGATTTCGGATATGTCATACATAAATGGGATATAATTTCTCATTTTTCTAAGTATACATGTTGCAGAATCATATATATATATATATATGTGTGCGTGTGTATAGTCACATATATACATACAGTAATAATGTTTGTTTCATTCTACTATCTTTCCCATCCCCATATCCCCTCCCTCTCCTCCCATCACTTCCCTCTACCTAATCTAAGGTAATGCTATTTTTCTCTAGTGTCCCCCCCCCACCTTATTGTGAATTAGCATCTGCATATTAGAGAAAACATTAGGCCTTTGGTTTTGTGGGATTGGCTTATTTCGCTTAGCATGATATTCTCCAACTCCAACCATTTATTGGTTAATGCCATAATTTCACTCTTTTTTAAAGTTTAGTAATATTCCATTGTGTATATATACCACATTTTCTTTATCCATTCATCTATTGAGGGACACCTACTTTGGTTCCATAGTCAGTTATTGTGAATTGAGTTGCTATAAATATTGATGTGGCTGTATCACTATAGTATGCTGAATTTAAGTCCTTTGGGTACAAACCAAGAAGTGGAATAGCTGGGTCAAATGGTAGTTCCATTCCCAGTTTTCTGAGGAATCTCCATATTGCTTTCCATAGTGGTTGTACCAAATTGCAGTATGAGCAATGTATGAGTGTACCTTTTCCTCCACATCCTCACCAACATTTATTGTTGCCTGTATTCTTGATGATTGCCATTCTGACAGGAGTGAGATGAAATCGTAGAGTAGTTTTGATTTGCATTTTTCTAATTGCTAGACATGTTGAACACTTTTTCATATATTTGTTGGTCAATTGTGTTTCTTCTTCTGTGAAGTGTCTGTTCAGTTCCTTGGCCCATTTATTGATTGGGTTATTTGATTTTTTGGTGTTAAGTTTTTTGAGTTCTTTATATATCCTAGAGATTAATGCTTTATTAGAGGTACATGTGGTAAAGATTTTTCTCCCATGCTACTGTCTTAGCTTCTTTTCTAGACACATTTAGGGAAGGATTTCTATAGAAGTCAGGCTGATCTTTGCATCCTTCCAAGTGCTTAGTGTAGCGACTTGAACAATACATACTGCTCAGTGGCTGGGTGAATGTCTGTCTTCCTGTGGAGGCTGGCTTTCTGAGGGTGACCATTAGTTGGAGGTCTATCTCATTGTGGCCAGAGCTTAGATAAGATGATGACCTCAATTTGGAAAGGTCACCTTTGATTTCTGCTCACAAGTGGCTCTGGTGAACTCTGACTTCACACTCATTTGACATGGCCTTCCTCTGGGACTGGTTTGAATATTTCCTCTGCTTTGTTTTATTTCCTCCTTTGGTCATTTTTTGCCTCTAACATTTACAGATCTATGATGAGCCTTTGGATTCCAAAGCAAATTACTTTTGGTGGGAAGGCTTTTGTCCTCAAATTTATGTTTTTGCACAATATTATGGTAAACTAGCAGTGACCACTAGGACACATTAGAGGAAACCCCATTGCGTTCTCGTTATTATTCAATCTTTTCTATATTGATTCTTCAGTGTCTACAGAGCAATCTGTAGCATTTCTGAGTTGGCAACCCTGTGGTATAATTAGAAAAACAGCCACACAACAAACTTAAACATGGTAGACCAGAACAAACAGGTGAAGATACACTGTTAAATGGCTTCTCTGTCTTTAAGGGCTACTGTGCCCTGGTATTACAAACACAGTGATATTTCCATACTGGTTATGGAACTGTCTCTGTTAAACATCTGTGTGCACAAAATTATCCGTGCTATGTCCCTTTGACCTATTTCATTTGAACTATTTGGATATGTATTTTTTTTTTTTTTTTTTTCTTTTAGCCACTAAATCTTAGTGTAGGGTGTGAATCACAGCTGGGTGATGATAGGTAATTGGACAGGGAATTTACCAGGGGCATGAGAGCATCAGAGATCCCATGTTCTCAAAGGAAAGAATTTTTTCAAAAAACAGTCATATTGGGAGGGGATTTTTTTTTTTCCTGGAGAAAGTAACTAGAATTTTAACATAAATTCTGTCTCAAAAACACGCTAAAAGTTTTAACAAAGTGCTTTGGATTATGCAGCCAAGTAGTAAATCTTAGTATTTTCTCAACACTTCAATCAATAGATCTTTTGAAAACTTGTGTTATGGAAATTGGCTATGTGAAAAATGCAGCAGTCCTTTACCTTGGAGTACTTTGCCATGATGAAAATCACAGCTTTTGGTATCTACAATTCTTTCATACATAATGATTCAGTACCATTCTAGAAAATCAGAAAATTGACATTTTCTAACATCTCAGAAGTGGCTTTAGAGCTAATACTTCCAGGTTTACAAGTGTAACATTGAAAATGCACTCTCTTTTGATTGTGGACAATAGAGAATATTGCTTTTTTTCCCCCAACAGAAAAAATATTATCAAAGTGGTTACAAAAAACAAGAGCTAAAGTAAAAATGTATATTTGTCCCACAAGTATTATATTCCTCACCTGATATAAAGTGAAAAGGAATTAGAGTTGGCTAATGCAATTTTGACACACAGTGTACAGAAAATACACTGTTAAATTCATTCAACAACTCACACAGCCTAGACCCTGGTCCTGGTAGAGACCTGTTGAACAAAATAAAAAGCAAAATATTGGTAAATGGAAGATATCAGGGTGCTTCACGTGTGTTTCAATTTGCCCAGTAAATATCTATGTAACTTTTCAGTTGAATGATTATATAGACTATTTGAAATTCTAAAGATTTTTCTAACACTATAGCTATGACTTTATGATACACCCTCTGATGTCAAAGCAGGACTCAAACTCTTCCAGAGAATACCATCACACTCAAATTTATGAGATTGCCAAAATGGAAATTGCATGAGAAATAGATACTTTCAACTGGAAAGATTCTCTGAAATTTGCTGGGTCTTGCCTGGACTAGCTAATTCCTCCCCAGTTTACATCTTCATTCTCATTAGCTTGTTACCAAGAGAAATACTCAGGCATGTGGTATACAAGCAGAGAGTTTGGTAAATAATTGATCTAACAATTTAATTTGGCCCCAGATTTAACATGAGTCAATGGTGACACAGATGTTGAAAAAAATAGACTCTTAATAGCATTAACAGAAGTACCATCTCCAGATGTTCTGACAATTCTCCGGAATACCAAAAGGATCGTGACAAAACATTGGGGTGGAGGGGTGACCAAGAGAGTAAGGAATCTATAGCCATCAGGTAACTCATGGTAAGTAATGGTTAATAGAACTGGACATACGAATTCACAAAAATATAAATTTTTGTGATTATGTCACTTTCTTCAAATAAATACATCTGTACTATGTATCTGTCTATGAACAGGAGAGTGGATTGATTTCACACAGTTCCAACAAGCAGAACAGGATCCATGGTTGGAAGATAGTGAAGAGATTTTTTTTTTAAATACTTATGCACTGATTTCAGTGAGAATGCCCAAGTGGAAACTGAAAAATTAATTGTCAATGACTTCAGGGAAAATATTCATATGTCAGGAGACAGGTCATACTTGTGGATTTTATTTTCCTAATTCTAACATTCTACTTGGTTCTTTAACAGTTTAATTTTTATTTACTTCAGAGAAATCTGTTTCATTCATTGTATTAAATGAAGAAAAAGAAAAAAATCTAGACAGATTTCACATAATACGGACTATTTATCAAAGCGTTTCAGAACAACTAGAATCATGTCTAATCATTACTTTGGGGAAAAGAATGTAAAAAGCCGTATTTGGATCTTTCAGTATTTTTAGTTCAAATCACCTTATTAATAATTTCACGTTCTGCAACTATATTTCAATCTCTGAGCCATTATAGGTATTTGTGTGTGTGTGTGCGCGCTCTGAGCTAGGAAGTTAGAAATGAGAGAGTGAGGCATGAGCAAAGCAGAATCTTGATTATGGATGGGATTAGGATCCCAGAAATACACAGGCAGGCAGGGAAGCAGAAGCTAAGCAAAATATCAGAAAACAGGTACAAGGACTGGCATCCTGTGGCCCCTAAATCATCACACAGTCCCCGCCCTATTGAAGAGTGTTCGTGCGAGGACCAGGAAGTCCTGGGGCTGGGCAGCAGCAACCTTGGCAGTGACAGTGCAGTGGTTGCTCCAGCTGTGCTTCTGCCAGGTTTTTGACAAATTGTTTAATACCAGGAATTCTTATATTTTTAATAAAATAGTTTTCAACCCTGAAGTCCTGCTGAAGAAAGTTTTCCAGAAGCAGCTGAGCATCATGTCTTCCTATGGTTTTCTGTGATGCAGTCTTTTCCCTTCAGTCTCTGCCTTGCTATTGACCCCTGACTTGAACACAAACATTGCAGATAACTGGGCGCCAGGATGCTGCACAAAGCAATTTAAGCTCTTGAAAGTGTTCCTGCACTTTAACTTGAGCCTTTGGTAATTTTTTACCTTGCACTTTTCTCTAGGTAGAGCCAGAGAAAAAACAAGAATCGTGGGATCAGAGTTATGGAAACTTAAGACCCTGTTAGCCCCTCCTTATGTTAGTAATTCATTGCTCCTGCTTGGATTAATTGATACCTGTTGTATAGTTTGCTTTCTTAATGGGCATGTTCAGAACCTTGTCCTCATTTTTCTTTCAACCATCCTTTGTAATATGGTCAAAGCTCATGTTTTAAATTCCAAATATAAATATGTCAATTTGCCAGAAATCGTCTGTGGTTCCTCACTATGTGGGATCGGGATAGACTCAGTGAAGAGATCAAGCAGCATTTCTCTGCCACCCATCTTTGCTTCATGGATTCCAGATTTTACAAATATGGCACATAAGTTAATACCTCTGTGTTCTTGTCTATGTTTTGCTGATGTTAGTTGTTGTCCTGGAATGCCATTTCCTTCTGGCTTCGTTCCCTGATCCTGTCGGCGCCTTCTTCCCTGCATCTTTCTCTCCCACCTTTCAGCTGGATGACATATCACTTATCCTTCTCAACTGATCAAGAATCTCCCTTCTCTGGGAAGCTGTAACTAACTTTAAAAAAGTAATCCTCACCTCCTGTGTCTGAACCTCTGTTGGCGACTTTGGTGAAATTGCGGTATAATTGTGTTCCCTATGAATTTTTCTTCCTTCTCAATTGTGAGCTCCCTAAAGGGTGGGGACAATGATAGTTAGTTTTGTAGTTTCAGAATCTGGTACTTAAAAGATACACAATAATAAATAGATACATAGTGGGGAAGTCACTTTTGGATACCTACAGAATTGTATCTGTTGAATCTTACCATTTTCTCAGGTGGCCTTAAATTTTTTGTGATTCTATGTCATACCCTGGGGATACACATATTATTATTTAGTTCAGATGAAGGTGGCTCCACGGACCATCTTATAAGTGGCAAGTTAAGTTGTCTGTGGCTTGCTAAAAAGGAAAAGTCTAGATCAGAAACAAGACAATGGTGAAACATTTTAGCATTCATAGCTTTCCAAAATCTATGTGGCTCTTGGTTGTTGAAAGAAGCTACTGGGTTTTGTCCTTCTCTGTAGGATTTAGTTATGGTTTTTGTGGGGGCACCTTGATAAAAACAGCCATGGGGCATATTAATTTTGTGAGACTTTACCACTTGCTGCCTCTCTGCTCCACACCAGTGATGACCCAAACGGAGTATGAACATGGGAGGCATATGAGGTCATTTGTCCCCTCCAGCAAAATAAATTCCCCATGAGTGGATATAGTGTCACAATTATATGAAATGGACTTGGCTAATGTTTATAACCATCTGCCTGATGTTTTATTATTTCATATATTTATTATTTTAAAAAATAATCCCTAATATGAGAATAACTCTGGATAGCAGCCTGGAAATGAATGTCACCATGAAAGTAAATATCAGCAAAAGATGGTCTCCTGGCAGATGTGAGTGGCCAGAGAAAATAAGATCCATTCTGATAGCGTATATATACGTTGACTCTCGAGCAGATAGACATTTACTCTTTCCTCTGTCCGTGTTCCCTCAAGACAATGGCCAGCTCCTATCTGGCATGGGGTGTTTCCTTGTGGGTTTTGCCTAAGCTCCTACTTATTATTTCTGGCACCTTTCTCACCAATGCCTTGTGGTTTCAGCCTCAGGACTTGGCCAATGGCTCTGGCCAATGGGTGTAACTGGATTGACCGCACATATGGAAGGGTTCATCTGTTTATCATAGAAGCACCCCACAGTGGGTCTGTTAGCTTTTCCTTTCAAACTTTTTATGCTGAGAGGCTTGAAGTTTGATCTTTTCAATTTTCTATTGGCTTCAAACTCATCAGTAGATTTTAATTTAATATTTTTTAATTAAAATCATGACTGGCCGAAACTCTCAGAAATTTTGTTTGGAGAATAATTTTTTTCATGGGTTTCAGGGAAGAAATAAAATTTACTTAGACTTCATAATTCTCTTTATTTTTGTGGGACTGAAATTATTAAGTTCACAAACACTTAGTCATTGTGTCACTTGGAGGGGATGAGCAGTGACTTGAAGGAGAATGTATTTTCTTAAACATTTATACCAAAGCAACTCTGCACTCTGCTGGTTAAGCCTTTCACAAGGTTCCACTTGCTTATAATCTTGACTACATAACCCTGAATCGACAACAGACCTGCTCCTTACTGCCTAACAACAGGACTTGGAGGAGGCCTGCTCTTCACATTGACCTGAAAAAAAAATTATATCAATATTTCCCATTAAATGCTACAGAAATTTGGCAGAGACATTCCATTGCATGGGTATAGGAATAAATCCTGATATGATCATTTCCACTGAAATGTACCATTGCAGCTTTTAGTTCCACAGAGAAAACGTAACAAGCATCCTGGATTCTAAACACACCTAATGAAGAATTCCTGGGCCTCCTGGAAAACTCCAAAAATCCTAGAAATTCCTTCTCTTTCTATCACTTAGATCTTATACTTTCTTCAGTTTCTTTATAAGACTAGCTTATTTTTGCATCTCACATTATAAAATGAAAAAGTTCCTACGATAATTAATTTAGATTTTAAAAAGTGAGAAATACTAGGCACTGAGCACCCACCTTCTCACTCTGTGAGACACTTTCCTTTTATTATTCTCTTTTTACCACATCCCTCCACAAGGAGTCTTTACCCACACCCAGAAGATAGTAACGTAAGAAGCTCCAAAATTTCATACAGTATCTGCAGTCCTAGAGGAGGTAGTCTGAGGGACTTAGGATTTCTGTTTGTTTAACTCCAGGTCATGTGCTTCATATTCTGTAGCATGTGATCTCCACGAATCCAATATATCAGGAATGATTAACATTAAAACTAGATTAACATGGGAATATTTTTTTTTCCTATAAGAGGGACTTTAGCAAATTAAGGGACACTACCATAACTAAATTCTTTTTATTCCTATTATTTTTAAAATGCCTTCCCCCATTACTCATTATTCTGAGTAATAAAGCTTAGTCTGGAGACTGTCTTGTATTTGCAGTAAGTATTATTCATCCTTGAATATAGGACTTATTTTAAAGCCCCATTATTACAGTTTGGATCATAAATGTTTTCCCAAGGTAATGTGTTGAAGGATTAGTCCCCAGCTGATGGCGATGTTGACAGAGGGGAGAACCTTTGGGAAGTGGGGCTAGTGGAAGGAAGTTAGTCACTGAGGGTGTACGCTTGAAGGGGATAATGGGGCTTGTTATGGTTTAGATCTAGAATGTTCCCCAAAGGCTCATATGTTGAAGGCTTTGTGCCCAAGGCAGCAATGTTTAGAAGTGAAACTCTTGGGAAGTGACTGGATCATGAGGGCTGTAATCTCATGAATGGATTAATCCATGATGGATTAATAGCTGAATGGATTATTGGGAGGTGGTAGAAACAATGGGATGTGGGACTAGTTGAAGGGAGTGTGTCCTTGGGGACTACATCTTGTCCCCCTTTGCTCTCTCCACTGCTGCTTTCTGACCTTCATGAGGTGAGCAGCTCTGTTCCACTATGCCCTTTCTACATGATGCTTTGCCTCACCCCAGGACCATAGCAATGGAGTCAGCCAACCATGGATTGAAACCTCTGAAACCATGAACCAAAATAAATCTTTCCTCCTTTAAGTTGTTTTTCTCAGGTATTTTGTCACAACAATGAAAGGTTGTCTAATACAGAACCCCAACCTCTTCCTTACTTTCTCTGCTTTCTGATCACCATGACCTGAGCAGCTTTAGTCCATGATGTGCTCTTTGATATGATGTTGTGCCTCACCACAGACCTAAAGCAATGGAGTCAAGTGACCAAGGACTAACACCTCTGAAATCATGAGTGATTTTAAGTTGATTTTTTCAGGTATTTTGTCACAGCAACAGAAAGCTGACTAACATTTGTATCCATTTTATTAAAAGGTGCATTTCCAAAAAAAAAAAATGCTTTTTATAATTTACAACTATACATTACTAAATATATTAATTTGATCAATTGTCTACTATGAATAGTATTACCAATAACTTAATCTGGAAAAATTATTTAAAACTTAGAGACTTATAATCATAGGAAATTTTAAAAATCTCTAATTTCAATTTTTATATATTTTCAATTACAGAGAAATGTGGTGATATAAACAAAAATAGACTTTCAAGCTTAAAAATATTATCTTTGAATAAAATATGTGATGGATGTAGAAAGGAAATAAGAGTTCAAGACAAAATAGAATAATGTGAATTTTTGGTCAATTAAAGAAAGATATTTCTCAGAAGATGATATACAAACAATCAACAAAAAAATATGAAAAAATGTTCAACATCTCTAGCGATTAGAGAAATGCAAATCAAAACAACTCTAAGATTTCATCTTACTCCAATCAGAATGGCAGCTATCAAACAAACAACAATAAATGCTGGCGAGGATGTGGGGGGAAAGGCACACTCTTACATTGCTGGTGGAACTGCAAATTGGTGAAGCCAATCTGGAAAGTAGTATGGAGATTCCTAGGAAAACTGGGAATGGAACCACCATGTGATCCATCTATCCCACTCCTTGGCCTATTCCCAAAGGACTTAAAAACAGCTTACTACAGGGACACAGTCACATCAATGTTTATAGCAGCACAATTCACAGTAGCTAGATTGTGGAACCAACCCCTATACCCATCAGCAGATGAATGGATAGGGAAACTTTGGTATATATACACAATGGAACACTACTCAGCACTAAAAGAGAATGAAATCATGGCATTTGCAGGTAAATGGATGGAGTTGGAGAAAATAATGCTAAGTGAAGTTATCCAATCCCAAAAAAACCCAAAGGTCGAATGATCTCTTTGATATGAAGATACTAACTTATAAAGGCAAGAGAGAGGGGATGAAAGGAATGAAAGAACTTTAAATAGAACAAAGTGGGGGGAGGGAGGGAAGGGGACAAGGGGATAGGAATAACGGCAGACTGAGTTATCCATGATTACTCTAAATACATGTATGAAGACACAATTGTTGTAAAAATACTTTATATTAAACCAGCAATTTGAAAAAAAAAAGAAAGAAAGAAAGATAGTTCTGCATTTTTCAAGTAGATAAGGCTGGTGGGTATCCAATATTCTAGGTGTCAAACTCAGTAGTGTACATTTAAGACTGATTAAACAGTATTATGTAAAAAGTTGATATCTATAATGCAGTATTCCTTACATCTTCTACAGACAACTAGGAGGATGTCAAATTTGTAACAGCAAATGCTCTGAGGAGGTTAATCCCTGATTTGTAGTGTTTTCATATTTGCATAGTGTGAATACTCTTACTGATGGCAAAATTCCTGAAAATTTAACAACTGACCCTTGTAATCTATACAAGCCAGCTTCAGCACACTGTTTATGAAATACTGTTGAATGTAAAAATAAAAACATGTGAAGCCCAGGCCTGGTGGCACATGCCTGTAAACCCAGTGGCTCAGGAAGCTGAGGCAGGAGGATTGTAAGTTCAAAGCCAGCCTCAGCAATGGCGAGGTGCTAAGCAACTCAGTGAGACCCTGTCTCTAAATAAAATACAAAATAGGGGTGGGGATGTGGCTCAGTGGTTGAGTGCTCTTGAGTTCAATCCCTGATACCAAAAACAAAACAAAATTTAAAAAAATGTGCGAAGGTTGCTTTGTTTCAAGTCCCTTCATTTGAAAGCTCTTGATAAAATTTTGTAAAAGTTATTTAAAATATAGATGAACCTCCAGTGCTCTGTGCACCCTGAACTTCTGCTTAAACCATCCACAGTAATCTCTTTTCCTTCTATGATGATTTCTCAAATTCCTAAGAATTACATATGGAGCTTAAAAAGAAAAATAAGTTCTGGAGCTCCACCTTTTTCCAACTAAATCAGAATCTTTAGTGGTGGTGCCTATCCATGTTATTTTTACAAATAGCATAGATGATTCTGAGACAGACAGCCTTGTGATCCTTCTTGCCTGGCAGGTATTTCTCCAAAAAAAAATCAGAAGAAGGGGAGACAGGAATTAAGACAGATGCCTTTTCTTACTCTTTGCATGTACAACAATTAGGAAACCTCAACAGACTGTCTTTGTTCTTCCTTTACTAGCCAGCTAGAGAAAAATCAACACATTATTTATTTCCTTCTGTACTAGATCAGTAATCCTGATTAAGTTTTGAAGTCACATTTAATTCTGGACTGGGAAAGAAGACAGACTGTTTTCTGGGATGGTGGTGAGAATGGAAGGATGGTGCTTGGGATCCTGTCCTGAGGCCAAGGAATGTGCCTGGGAAGCATCCCAGCCCCTGAGAACTCGGCTTCTGAACCTTACTCTAGAGTTCCTGTTATGATCTGAATGTGTCTCCCAAATTCACATGCTGCAGACTTAATCCCCAAAGCAACAATGTTGGGAGGTGGGACCTTTTGGATTAATGCTGCTATAAAAAGGGCTTGCGTTTGTGGGTTCTCTCTCTCTCTCTCTCTTGCTTTCCTACCCTGTGAAGATGCATCTGGAGGATGTTGAACTTCCCAGCCTTTGGAACTGTGAGAGATCACATTTCTGTTCTTTATCAATTACCCGGTATCAGGTACTGTTACAGCAGCATAAAACAGACTGAACCCTTATTTCCTGCCCCTCATCAATCTTTGTAACTTTTGCCCATGTGTTTTAGTCAGTTTTATTTTTTTGCTGCTGTTTGTTATGTCTTGCATTATTATTCATTTCCCATCCCTTGCCCAGTCGTCTTTCAATATATTCCTGTGTACCACAAGCTTATTTTGTTATTGTCATTGTTTTTTTTCTCATCACTAGAATTTATTTTACTGCTAATAAGGTTAAAGGGTCTGACCAGAAAACAATTGTAGAGGAGGAAGAGTTTATTTGAAGGCTCATGGCTTCAGAGGTCTTAGTCCATAGAAGGCTGGCTCCATACCTTAGGGCTTGAGGTGAGGCTGAACATCTTGGCTGGACAGGGTGGCAGAGGGAAGAAGCTCACATCACGGTGATGAGGAAGCAGAGAGAGGAAAAACTCCACTTGAAAGATACAAATATATACCCAAAGCCATGCTCCAATTCCCACCTCCTCCACCCATACCCTACCACTTCAGTTACCACTCAGTTAGTCCCCAGCAGGGGTTGACTGATTGGGTTAAGATTCTTACAACCTAATCATTTCTCCTCTGAACCTTCTTGCATTGTCTCACACATGAGCTTTTGGGGGACACCTCACATCCAAGCCATAATACCATGATACAAAAGCAATCACAATGGGAGAGGAAGAATTCAATGAAATCATTTGAAAGTGCTTTTGAAATGCATTTGAAAAGTTCAGGGTTGTCTAAGAGAATAGAGCATTTTAAAAATTCCAAACGGATGTAAAAGAATAGCAGCCAGTATCCACCTATAGATGTGTATCTCTGAGTTGCTCTGAGACCCTCAGTGTTTCCCCTGTTTGTGCAGACTTTCTCTGGGAAAGTCCACTGTACAGTGACTAACCCCAAGGTACTGAGGGCTGTTTTCCTTGGCTGCATAGAACCCTAGCATGGTATCTAGATATAAGGATCCAGTCCTGGGATGTCCAGGGCTTTTTAAAGTCTTAGAATGCCTCTGTAGTGTCCGCTCATCATTTAGGACCTTAGTTGCTATGTGTTCTCAGTAGTGTCTGTATCTAGGGATGACAATGACTTCATCAAATTCAGAAAGAAAATGTACCAAGCTTTAAAGAAGAGCCCTTCCCTCTCCACTCAGTGCTCTCCACTGAGTTCTGGCCCCTGGAGCAGGTTTTCAGTAGGTAGTCCCATTAATTAGTCCAAATACAGGACCAAGAATGGTCTCAATCCTGAGAGCGTGAGAAGGCTCCTCCATGACTGCTCAGAGCAGAAGATTGCCTTGGGGAAGGGGGACCTGCCATTTGGTTGGCGCTTTCCACTTGAATTTCCTTTGTCACTCCCAGGAGGCTGGTGGAATATAAAGTGTGAACTCAAAATCATTACAGGAGGCTATATTCTCATCCAGGGCATATTAAAGCATTTGTGTGAGCAATTACTATTAGACGTTTCCTGCTGAGATATTCCCAGGTGCTGGAGGAGTTGACTTATTTTCTATGAGAAAACACATTACTCACTTTAATACGTACAGTGTCTTTATCAAGCTAAATTTCTCATAGAGTATTATAAACATACAGAAAGCAGAGAGACTATAACATAACCAACATCCATTATGCAACAGACACAATAAAGTAGTAGAATACAGTAATGGATTTCAGATGTAATTGAAGGCCCTGGGTCACTCTTCCTGGTCCTGTTCACCTCTGGCCTTCCAGAGGAAGCCATTGAATTGAGGTAGGTTTATTTCTTCCTTATGCATCACCATGTTTTCATGTATTTTTGTAAAAAATTATGAAATGATGAATGTTTTGAAACTATGTATGTGGAATGGTATTGTATTATCAACCCTCATTTTATAACACTTTAGAATATTTGCATATAGTTTCTTGAGTTGAACTTTATTTTTCTTTTTTCACTATAGATATATATTTATTTTACATTTTAGCTTTTTTGGTAACTTTTCTCTGTTACAAAGATTATAAAATCAGTCTTTTTATGCACTTCTTCTTGTGTATGTGAGTCTACATTTCTTCTAGATTTCATAACTAGAAATGAAATTGCTTCACCAAAGCCCATTTTTATCAGGTCAACTTTATTGGGTCATGAAACTTCCAATACATTCTCCTCTGAACGTCTGAAAGCCCACTTTGCACTTTTAGGTTTATCATCCATATAAAATTAATTTTTTGTACTGTGTGAGACAAAAATCATTATTTTGTTAAACTAGGGAATCATTAAATTTATTAATTATGCTGTTGTTTTCCCACTGATTTTATTCTACTTCGGTAGTTACCAAGTTTCCACATTTTTGAGTTCTCTATTTTGTTCCATTATTTATCTACATCTGTGCCAATACCACATGGTTTTAATCACTCCAGTTGTATGATTAGATTTGATATTTTATAGGTACCGTTTTTCTTGAAAATTATCTTAGTTTTTCATGGCTCTTTGTTCTTCCATATGAATTTTATCACCATCTTTTTGAAGTTTTGCACAAATTCCTAGGATTTCGTTGGAATTGCAAAGAATTATAGATTAGTTTTAGGATACTTAATGCCTTCGGTTCGTGGAATTTCTCATGTATGTAGGGATTTTGTTATGTCTTGCAATATTATTCATCTCCCATCCCTTGCCCTGTCGTCTTTGGATATATTCCTGTGGAACACAAGCTTATTTTGTTATTGTCATTGTTTTTTTTCCTCATCACTAGAATTTATTTTACTGCTAATAATTCAGTGAACCCTCCCAGTCTGAACTCTGTGCCTTTCTTCAACTTTAAAGAAATTTTCATTGTTCCCTTCTTTTTGATATTTCTTTTCAGTAGGTGTGGGGTTTCTTATGTTAATTCTCCATGTTCTTATTTTTTCAAGCTGTTTGTCTTTTTGTTCTTGTTTTAGAAAACTTCCCTGACCTCATCTATTGAATTATTAATCTAATTTTCAGCTGTGTTCTTTCTAGTATTTGGTCCATCTTTGGTTGTTTTAATTTCAGTCATCATTCACTTAATTTCCAAGAACTCTTTCTTCTTCTATGCTTGCTTTTTTATATTAGCAAAATTTTCTTCTTTTTTGGATTAAACATATTTATACCCTTGAGGGTACTATTCAGAATATATTAAAAGTTCTCTGTATTATTTGTTTTCCTCAGGGTCAGATATTCTGTTTGTTAATGTTGATTTTCCTCTACCCTGATTGCCTTTTCTCAAATATCTGCTGTCCTTTGGGGCTTATATTTCTTTATGAAGGACTGGGCTGATTGGGTAGGTAGTGAGTATGGATTTTCTCAGCTGCTGTGGATATAGGACTGGACCAAAAACTACCTCACTCAATTTCTAAAATAAAAAGTCTGTGCGCTCTAGCATTTCATGCATTTCCCTCCCAGGCCTAGTTGTGTTTCTTGTTTCCCCTTCTGTGATTGTTGTTGAGACCCGAATTGCACACTGGCTAAAACCACAGACTGCAGCAGCTCCTTGAGCTTTTATCACAGCACCTGTCTGCATTGGCTATGTTACTATGGGCAAGTCACACGATGTCTCTGTTTCTCCTTGAAATGGGGAAAGCAGCAGAATCTGTACTACAGCGTCATCATAAAGATTAAATGATTAGATGAGCCAGTGTTTGTCCAACTAGTCAGAACAGGGCCTGGAACATAGTGGATACTTTGTTAGCATTAATAGCACTTGTTATCTCATAATAACATAAATTAGATCTCAACACTCTTATAAGAATACTTCCCTTAGATTACCTACATTTGTAGAGAATAATTCTCAGGTATCAAAAACAATGCTGTTCAGCCTAGTAGGAGAGTGGGGAGAGGCAATGGAGACATGGTTGTAATGAATGTCTTTTAATTTTCTACTTTGATATATCACTGAAACCTTTGGTAATTTTCTTCTGTGTGGTGTTTTGGATCCTGGTTTCTCCTTTTTTTTTTTGTGGTGCTGGGGATGTAACCCAGGTTCTCACACATGCTAGGCAAGTGCTCTAGCATTGAGCTTCATCCCCTACTCCCTGGTTTCTCCATTCTTAGTTTCCCTCAATCCTCTCAATTTTTCTGTAAATCTTTTAGGAATTCCTTAAATTTCCTGATGTACATATTTTATCCCTTCTCAGTTTTTGAAGTTGTAGATCTCTTCTTTGTTAAAAGTCTTTGTTATCTCATGAATTATGTCTTTCCATAATCTTGATCCAAATGCCATGCTTCATATTTTGCAGCAAGAAAATTATGAATGGCCTTGGCAAGAGCAGGTGTTTAATGGGTGGTGGGAGGGATGCAGATTTTGGAAGAGTGAAGATTGAGGAGTGCATTATGAGAGCCACAGCAGCAAGTATAATTGCCTGAACAATAGTAGCATTTCCAAGTTCATGATCATTTGAGATATTTGACATGTGATACGCACGTATCTGTATAATAGAGGTAATGCAAGTATCATATAATATTTCAGAGGAACTGAGAGCATGGAGTACATGTAGCATATGTTTCATAACAGTGGGAATGGAGATCTTGTACAGAATATAGGACACAAGAGGCTGGAGGCCCTAGTTCCAACAGCTGTTCAAACACAGATTTGTTAAGTCACTTTGAGTAAATTACTTAACCTTGTCTATAGAATATTATTTCCTGTCCCCTGCCCACCTCAGAGCTTCTCTGTAAGGATTTATGCATTTTTTTGAATGCAGATATATAATTTTTCAAGGCTGTACATTGATAAGGCTCTGCTTGCTTATTTCCACTCTGAAAATACATTTCCTCGGATAGTCTATCTGTGAGATTCATGGCCCAGCTGCCTTATAATAAGCTGAATTTCATTGTTACAAAGATTTCTGAGCTGGAGCCCAAACCTCCTGAATCAGAATTTTTATGGATGGGCCTGATAATCAGTGCTTTTTATGTGTGAGTCTTATACACACCGAGGTTACAGGACCATTGCTTTGGGACAGAGAGCTCTAGATGTTTGCCAACAAAAGAGCTGATTAATTTTCCTGGTGAGTTACTCTTAATTTCTATGTCAAAGGATAACCATAGTTTAAAATAGGAAACTTATTTTCAAAAGAGGATAATTAGGATGCTCCTCAATGACAGCAGTCAAACTTTTTTGGGGAAAATTAGCTTGATTTGAAGCATGCATGGTAGATGATCATATCAAAGTGTGAGAAACTGTCCACATCAGGTAAAAGTTTTTGAGGCAAATTTGGATAATCTGAAGAATTATTGAATCCACTTTTTTCTGATCCTCCTCTTTAGGATATAATGAGTAAGAAAGTCACGAATGGTGTGAATATACTTTGTATACAACCAGAGATGTGTAAAAATGTGCTCTATAAGTATAATACGAAATGTAATACATTCTGCTGTCATTTCTAACAACTTAGAATAAAAAATAAGTTTGGAAAAAAAAAAGAATTGATATAATAAAGAAAAGAACATAAAGTCTCTGAGTCCTTCTGTCTATCATGCTAGACAAATGATAGAAAAGAGGGAAGCAATTGTGGTCAGTCAAATCTTATAGAGGAGGCCCCACCGTAGACACCTCTTCAGGAATTGACAAAAGGTTCCAGTGAGACTTTTCAGTTAAGAAACCTGGAGACCAAAGCAGTGTAGAAGGACAGAGGAATTCCTGTTAGCTGTCACCAGGTTAATCATTTGACCCAGGGTTCTGTAGTCTGGGAGAGCTGCTTTACCTTCTCCTCCTCTGCATGTCCCCAGTGATAAGACTGAGCTCCCTCTCATAAGAGAGAAGCGCCTGCCTGAGGATGCTTCTAGGTTCCCTTTGCCTCTGTTCCCACCCCTACTTCCTAACTCAACGCCCTAACCACTTGACCCTTACTGTGAAAGTCTTTTAACATTAAAATAAAAGCAATAAACTGGGTGCCTATATGTCTTGGTGAATATTTTCTCTATGGACTTTACAATTTTGGTTCTAACACATTGATTCTACTACCTCAATTGACTGAAAAATCTCTTTACTATATGAGAAGGTTTTGGGGGAAAATAATTATATTTAATTTAGTGTTTTTGTTTTATTCTTTTGGAACCTGTTATTGAATCTGCATTCCACCATTTTACTTAATTTTTCTTTCACCAGAAGAATTAATAGAGTTTGGATGGAAGATACATTAGTATCCTCCTGTCTATGTTCTTGTCAAGATCCTTAAGAAATATGCTAATGAGACAATGGATATTTTAAAAATCACTCTTTGATTCTGAACCAAAGCCAAACAATTCACTATGCAAACATCATTATAATAGCAAATAATTACCACATTCATTGAGCCATGGAACACTGCAGGTCTTGTTCCTTTAAGGCTTCTACTTGTTATAGATGAAAAACATACCTGGGAACACTAAAAGTGTTTGAAGTGGTTGTCATTATAGACAAAAGTCAAGTGCATTTTTTTTTTAGACATCTGGGAGCTTCTATATTAGGTCTTTTTCTGAAAACACATTATTGGAATCTCCAAAGAGCTAAATATTCATTAAGTGTGAACTTTGATTGTGTTTCCAAGAGTTAGGACAAATATTAGCTAATCAAAGGCTTGATTTAAGCATTTTCCCAGGAGCTATTCAGAAGAAGTAAGGAACAAAGCAGGTATTTTCATTCAAAGTAAAACACAGAGTTGAAGAGACCTAGTAATTCAGAAAGAGTTGGTTATTTCAGTGCTGAATACTAGCCTGTAATAATTAGCAAAACCTAACATCTGAATGAATCAATCACATCTTTGTTTTCATCTTCCAGTAAAGGCAATGAGACCTTCTTGGGTCTGTGTATAAAGGAGGTGATTATTCAGATTTATTTTTTCCCAGCCCTTACTCTCCTCTTCAACCTTTCAGTAAAAGTTTTGGGTTTTTCCATTGTTCGCATATAAACTCTATCAGATAATGAATGGGCAACTCAGAGGGGGGAAAAAAAGCACAAATGCAATTAAATAGTATGCTTGCTAACCACCGGGGAGGGGGGGAAGAGTTTTTTTATCTGGCTCTTTGGTGACAAATCGCATTATACATTTGACAACAATACTGCTCATTTAAATTTTTTTTTTTTTTTTGTGGTTGTAGATGGACAGCATGCCTTTATTTTATTTGTTTCATTTTTATGTGGTGCTAAGGTTCAAACCCAGTGCCTCACCTATGTTAGGCAAGTGCTCTGCCACTGAACTATAACCCCAGCCCAATACTGTTCATTTTTAAATTGCATAATGATTGGATGGATTGTGAACTCCTTCCATGTACTAATCACATTCCATTTTCCACTTTTCCTACATGGACTTACTTTATGCCTGGCACACACAAATTCTTTCATAACCATTTTCTGAGTTAAATGAGATTTTACTACTCCTTGTTTTTAATTTAAGGGTACAATTTTCTGCTTTAGGCGCTGAGAATGGATGTAGCTCTTGAGAAATTAGAAATCAAGAGTGAATTTTCCTCTCAGTACAGTGTTCATAGTCTGAGTTCCTGGTGATTAAGCAAATACCATCTTTGAATGGTTTAATGCAGTAAGAAGAAAGAGTTAGTAGAAGATTAGTAAATCTGAGACTCTCTTGACCCCATATTGGACATTGGAGATAAGAGGGATTGGGACAATTCACAGGTAACGGATGTGTTTTGTTTGAAAACAAAGTATATTTATAATAGGAAAATTTCACATATAATCTGACTTCTCTGGATTTTGGGAGATTAGACAACCCTTGGTAATAATCCTTTGGAGATAATAACAGGCCACTCTCTTGCTGCAAATTCATTTCTCCAGTTTCATATGTTCCTGTTAATCTGATATGTGGATTTGTAATTCACACACATGTACGCATGCACACACAAACGTGCGTGCGACACACACCATTATAGAGGCCTAAACTTAAATTTAGCGGACATTTTAGGTATTTTTTGGCAGTTTAAAACTTCTGCAGAGTCTACAGTGAATTAAAGTTCTATTTATTGATCTACTTATCTCTGGAACTTTCTAGAACCCCATCAAGAGTTCCATGTCTCTCTCAAGGACCATTAAGAGCACTCATTCCCAGTAGTGAGTTAGACTATCATTGAGGAACATATAGTAAGTGACTCTCATTACAATAGGAAAGCTCATTAATAACCCAACATTGTGTGAAAAGAACTGGGGTCCATCTCTGAATCATTCCTGACTTTGAAGATCCTAGTCCTTGGTGTCAACTGATATCATGAGAGATATTAGTCAAACAGGATGGGCATGCAGGATGATATTTCTCTCTGCCTTCCTGACCCACAACCAATACTTTCCATGTTGGGTAATTTTTCACAAATGGAAAAATTACTTTTACTTTAACTGTGGACTGACCATTTCAGCATTGTTTGTGAAAAATCCTAAAGACCAAGGAATATGTAACTTGAATTGTGCTGAGTCCAGTATTGCATCAAGCTTGATGAGTGACTGGTAATTAAGACATTAATCACATCACTAGTTATGAGCCTTTTAGGCCACACATATTCACATCTCCATGTGGCATTATTGTCCCATTTTTATTTTATGTATGTGTTTTATGGTGGTATATATGTGGTATAACACTATAGTTAGAATCTCAAAATAGGAAAATGTCATGGGGTTCTTCTAATAATAACTGAGACATTTCAGTAGGCCCTCAGTTTACCTCAAGTGTAGATTTAAAATATATTTTCCAGATTTGGGAACTGTTTTCAGTAATAAATCATATAGCATGTTGGCAGAAACATTTCTCCAGCTCTGTCTGTAATTTTGGATGTTGCTAGTATATTAATTTCACCCCATCCCAGGCCTGCCTCTCTAAGATCTATGAGGTTAGTAATATTTTTATGCAGAGTCACAATAGTCCTATGTCATTCATCTCAGTAATGTGCATGAGCTGAGAAGTTGGCTTGTTTCACAAATGCAAGAAAAATGCTTCATGCCAAACTTCTTAACAGTGGCCCCTTCTCAGAGAATAAATCACTCTATGTTTTCTTTAAGATTCATTGCCAAAGTTTAAATATTTATAGCTTCAGATGAAGTAGGAATCATGGTTTTGAAGTCCTGGAGCATGAGCTAAAGGCTGAAGCTCTGTAATTAATAATAAACTGCATGTTTGTACAGATTCAACAGGTGTGTAGAAGATCTATGTGGTCTGTTTGACAAGGAGTGAAAATTGAATTTTTGACATGAAGCCTGATTTTTCCACTAGCAAAGTGGAAATCTTATCAGTTCAACAATTTAATCTCACTGTGAAGAGATTTTGGTGGTAACGACCTGAGGAGGGAAGAGCAAAGAGGCAGGCCACAAAGGCAGAGCAGACCAAACACGAGCATCGGAGCAGAAGTGGTTCAATGACTGATGAATAATGAAGTCCAAGAAGTCACTGACTCAGAGAGCAGAGCAAGATGAAAAGTCCAAAGTCCCAGGAAAATGATTTCTACCATGATTCCCACAGGAATGGAGAGACAGGGAGAGAGAGATAGGAAATATGAAACAATGGAAAGTAGGAGAAGGGGCTTGAAACAATTGGTTTTCCTAACCTCAACTTCCTTTCCTCACTCCCTCTGGTTATGGTCAATTCTAATATATATCTGACAGCAAGAATACAGGTGATGCTAACCGGAAACAACTGGAGGACAGTGTGGGTGCGGTCAGGGAAAAATCACTGTTCTCCAAGGTACTTTTCTCACACTTCAAAGGAGGGAGCACACACTTTGGTATCATTCTGGAATTCTTCTCTGAGCTCAAGCTGATTTCCAGTCTAGGAGGTAATGCGTTTTTGTGCACCATGGCTATTAGCCAAGAATCTTTCTCTTGCTTATGGAAAACAAAACAAAACAAAACAAAACAAAACTTACACAAAGATGCAGAATGGGAAGAAGAGAGCAAATGGAGAATAGGAATGGTTGTGGGATCAGAAACCACTCCTGGCTGCCCACTGGACCAGTCCCACAGACCCATCTTACTCCCCATGTATAGCTTTCCCTGATTTCACATCCCAAAGGCTACCTTTATGGGAAGCTGGCAGTCTTTTGGGAGAGAATTCCCTCTCTTCCAACTGTGCTTATAATTTAATCATTTGTCCTGTTCTCCTCTTCCCCATGAAATGTTTAGGTTTCTCTGCTTGTTCCCTCAAATATGGTTTAATCTTGGAAACTTCATTCTTATAGGATCAGCACTGGACCTTTGCAAGCAGAGTATTAAAATGGTTTTGATCTCTTTCATCAACTCAATCCAGACCTGTCAACTCATATAGCCCCAGAGAGACTAGAAGTTAGATGTGCTGATTTTTAGTACTGATGCCTGGTCTAAAGCCAGAGTGAATTCTGAAGATTTAAAGCAAGTGTCTTTATTATTCTGGAAGAAATTGCTGCCTATTTTGGGACTTGACGCAGTCTGATAAGTATTGTACACTCACTCTTTCTTCAGTAAACAGCCGCCAATTAGTTCATTCCCTCTGGGCCATAATGGACTAAGATCATAGACCAGTGTTGTCTAATAGAAATGTAGGTGAGCTACAAACATGAACCAAATATATAATTTAAAAATTTTAACTAAGCATTTTAAAAAGTAAAACAAGAACAATAAAGAACTCAAAAATCAAAAGCACACACAGATAACATGAATTTTATAATGTACTTTATTCTACCTAATGCACACAAATTTTTCCATTTTGATGTGATCAATAAATGCTTATTATTGAGGCCTGGGGTTGTAGCCCAGTGGTAGAGCACTTGCCTAGCATGCATGAGGCATTGGGTTTGATTTTCAGCACTGCATATAAATAACTAAAGGTCCATTGGCAACTAAAAAATATTTTTAAAAAGGCTTATTATTGAAAGATCTTACATTCTTCTTTTTTGTACTAACTTTTTGAAATCCACACACTTATAGTACATTGCTATTTAGACCACCAATGTTTTGAGTGTTGCCTAATGACTTGTGGCTAGTGGCTATCATTTTGGACTGAGTAGTTCTAGCCATAAAAATAGGGCCAGGGTGATAGTTTCTCTTCCTCAGATCTGCTGGGTTTCCTTTGAATGCCACAGATCCCTAAAACAAAATGTTTTGCTAAGGTCTATATAATTTTTCTTTATGACTTAAAATCTGTGCCACTGATACTTTCAGACACTTGCATGGATCATGACTCTGATCAATTCAAATTTCTTGCTTCTTGCCAAGGGGATGAATATCTCAGCATTTCTATCCTATTCTACTTCCCTTTCCCAAATCCCTCCCTGAGGAGAATTTTTAACAATTTTAAAGGGCTGTTAGTTCCAGAAAATGCATGAAAATTTTTCTTTAACCTACAAAACAGAGGAGGAAATGAGTGTATTCTTCCTTTTTCAGTAAATCTTGCTACTACAGGATGGGTTTGTCCTGGATTTTGGCTTGAACACCAGATGTACTCTTTATCAGGTAGTGGAAAATCTGTATCTATTTTGATTTGGAAAAAATGCATTTATTCAGATGATATGACCCACAGATCAGTTTCCCCATGAAAGAATCTGTTCCATATTAAGGCTATTCAGGTTACCCAATTACTTGCTTTGGTTTCACATCATATCTTTATTTTTATAATTCTTCCCATTAAGGAGGTCAAGCTATTAATTTAATTCAGTTTTTTATTTTTTATTCTCCTATTCTTATTTTTTTATTCTCATTGATCTTAACTTTAGAACTAATAGCTCTCCATATAATGTTAATATCAACGAATATATATTTCTGAAGTACTTAACTGATGAGTGTGTTAAATTTGACTTTTTTCCGAGATATTTCTCTGAAATCTAGGTTGATTATAAAGCCTTAACATTGAGCTTTCTCCCTTGTTTCTGATTTCCCAAAGACTGTAGAGAAAACTCATCCCACCAGGAGAAAATGGAGAGTTGTTGTATATGTAAATGTTCTAGCTTCTCATCAAACATCATACAAAAAGAACAAAATAAGATTACCTGCTTTAAACAGGAAATATTTCATTCAAAAGAAATTCATGTTCTTCTTGAGCTCTACTTGTCAGGAGACCTTGACCTTTCCATGGGGAGGGCTGAGCATTGTCTTCTCTGTGGCTAGCAGGCCGCCTGCAGACAGCCTGGACAGAGAGTTAATTATTATTATTATTATTTTTTCCCAAGGAGAAAGCACTCCCATAGGACAGAGACAACAGGGAGAAACCAAAGAAAGCCTATGGGTCCAACTTTCTGAAAGTCAGCAGAACCATCTGGAACAAATGCAGAAGACTTGAAAAATCAATTTTTGCTGTTTTATATAGCAGAGTTACACTGCCTTTATTTTAGATTGAGAAGATGGATAATGTGTGAGTAATCTTTTTATATTCCAATAAAATGGAAAGTAATCTAAACACAGTATGAGCCCAAGAAAGTCATTGGGGAACTTAGCTATTGGATGTTATATTTCTTCCATTAGTGCAACTTCTTCTGCAGAGGATTGCCATATATATTTTTTTCTTTTCTTCTGGGTCCAGCCCAAAGCCTAGCACTTAGTAGGTCTTCAATAAACATCTGTTAAATCAATAAACCAAATACTAAAATTTCTAAAATTTTATTATATGTACTATGAAAATAATGTTCACAGATACACATTCATTAAGTATAAGTCAGAGAATACACTGGTTCAGCTAAATTATAAGCTAAACAAATGTTAGGTTATTTAAAAACTTTTAAAGAAGTTGTTAAACAATTCCCTGCCACCACCCCAGGCACCACTGCCCCAGAGTGCCTTCCCATCACACTATATCTCCAGACCTGTTCACTGAAATTGTGGGCTTGGCACAGGGGCCCTTTACCAAACACCAGTTCTAAACAAGCAGGTTCTGGCTCAAAGGGTCTGGACCAATATGTTTTGAATATAGCTCTCAAGTGCATATGGAAAAAAGACCATTGGCAAAGCACACGACATTGAGTGTTTTAAGATATATTTATTCTCCGTGGAAAAGCTCTTGAAAGGTATTAAACATCCTTTATGTCATTATGTTTTTTATAACATTATGGACTACTTTGTGAAAGAAGTTAACTGTAAATAGGGATCCTTTTGTAAAAATAAATTCCATTCTGATTTAATATGTGCCCATTAGAAACCTCATTTATCTCTCTTGCAATTTGCTTTGTTGTGTTGTTAAAAGGTTTTCTGCATGAATGTGGCATAGTAGTGGAATGTTTCAAATAGTATGGGAAAAACAAATGATCGGAGTTTATCAGAGGTGGGGAATGTTTACAAATCCCTGGTTAAATCTGTAGTGATTGGTCACATGGAGACAAAAACATGAAAAAACTCC
Source organism: Tamias sibiricus (assembly GCA_025594165.1). NCBI lineage: Eukaryota > Metazoa > Chordata > Mammalia > Rodentia > Sciuridae > Tamias > Tamias sibiricus. The sequence continues at coordinate 29,319,461 of CM046661.1, forward strand.
TGAAAAATATTTGAGGCAAGGAGGGAAAAAGTAAAGCTCTTAGTCATGGACACTTGTGATACATTTTGTGCAGGTGGGACTTTCTGTACTACATTGTATTATTATTTACCTTGCAGTTTAAATCTTACCTTCTGTCTTGTGTTTCAGAAGAGGAAAAATGGACAAATTATGGACAAGAGTAATACACCAACGAAGAGAACAGGTATTCAAAGAACTCTCATAATTAGATTATGTGTTCTGGGACTCTCTCTCTCTCTCTGAAGTTTTCATATAACTAAATAAATGTTTTAAAAATGTATTTTTTAACATTACTGAGAAAATATTTTTTGGCCAAGATTACTCCTTTTATATAGAATGAACCATCTTTTATAGAAAGAATCATCTTCCATGTGATAGGACACTGAATTTTATTGGGTGACTAAGACCACAGATAAACAGCCTGAGGTTTTTTTTAGAGAATTAAGTGATGAAAGTCTTGTGAAGATTTTATTAGCAACTATCAGCTGGCACAACAAATAATTATGGTGAAGCACAGGAGCAAACTGGTCTGTTTTATCACAGTGAAATCTTTCAGTGCAAGTTATTATCAGGGTACAAACAAATATACACCTACTCTGCCTTGGGATAGTTCCCACCTTTATTCTACTAGCCTCATGAATTTTAATCCTCCTAAAAAGTTCATAAAAATACAAAAGAGAAGTAAAGAAATAAGATGCCTGGTGGAGGCATGGGTCACTGTAAAATCTACCAGAAGTGGATGTGAGTAAAATCAGCATTTATTTGTGGGACTGGATATCTCTGATTCTGTCTGTGCATTCTCAAATGCTTTACCTGATTTTCTATACTTTCCCCCAAATTTCTTTCTTTCCTATCTTCATCAATATTTTTCTTGCACCTTCCCCTAAAATATTTTATTGGTAATTCCAAATGTTAATGATGTAACAGATTATTAAAGATAGAACTTACAAATTGCTAAATGTGCTAAATAAATCCCCATATTATGGTACTTTATGAAGGTATTTTATTTTGATTTTTAATCCCAGTTTTTCAACATGTGAAAAAAGAATTATTTAAGGAAGGCATTTTGGAGGTACTTACAGAACAAATTTTTATGTCAAGGATGAGGATATGTGCTAATCGATCCATTCTCTTTATTTCAAAACTATTGCATAATGGACTATAAGACAACAAAAAATATACCTCTGAGAATCACAATGGAATGAGTGGCCATAATTATTAAAGTTGGAAATGATCTTAGAAATTATCTGGTCTGTGTTCTTCATGTATAAATGAGGGTACTAAGGCCCAAGGAGGTACGACAATGTGTTTAAGATCATACAATTAGCTAATGGCAAAACTAAAATCGCTACCCAGGACTCTTGTTCCCATTCAAGCACCACGTAACTATGCCATTCAACATCTTCCACTGCAGCAAAAAATTTTAAGCAATAACACATAATTTTAGAAACCACTATCCAGTATGCATATTCATCCTTAAATGAGAGTATTTCTTAAAAACAGTAATTGACAAGGTAGTTTCTAGTTACCTTGACTTTTGTCTATGACATATCCATCTTTTCAGAAAAAGGTATTTTGATGAAACATTCGACTTTTAAGGGAAAAAATCATTTATGACTAATGTTAGATATATTAAAACAGGAAAACAAATGTTTATCACCAAGGCAAATAATTGTAGTAAACTCTCCAAAGAATACACTATTCAGTTCTAACCCCTCTCAGACTTGTCAGTGTTCAGCAGTTTTTTGCACCTAGGAGGGCATTAAAGGTTGATTCTCTTTCTTCTAGTGTATCACATGCATAGGGTGGTGCAATATTGGTTTGGACATAGAAGTTCATCTTAAAGCGGATCATGTGTGACCTTGTAGGTTGCTCCCACAGTTAGATAAACTCTCCTTTCCTCTCTTCCAGCCTCCATGGCAGACCCCTATGAAAATCCCATATGTTATTGCTTTGCAAAACTCAAAACTTGTATATTTGTCCTTGAATATGACAGTAATGTATAGTCTATTTGCCAGATGGAGAAAATCTTTGTCATAAAAATCAATAACTTTTAAAAATATATATTAGTTAACAGTAACTTGGAAATGATTCAAAGGAAAAATAAAGCTTTTTTCACCATTAGTAAATCCAAGTGACTCATAAAACTTTCAGTGGTATTTGGATCAAAATATAGCCTGCTCTCTCTTCAATTAATGGAAGTCACATAGGAATGTAAGAGAGTCTTACTTCAGGAGAGTTCTTAAATTCTTTTTTAATGTTTTTTATTATGCATTGCCTTTAATTTAGATTTTATATAGAACTGGAATGGTTAAGAGATGAGCTTGTTATCTAACTACACACCAAGAAAAACAATATCATGAGCAGAGTATATTAATTTCAGATATCCTAAACTTGACATTATGTTAAGGTTACTTAGTTTTCCTATTTAACTCTATTTAAATGAAAAATATTCTTATATTTTAGGTCACAAATTTTGGCTTCTTTGAATTCAAAAAGAAATAAAAACATTTTTAAAGGCTAATGTCTGAGAATTTCGTGAAAGTTAAAACATGCAGTACTGAAACCATTATGGTATACGGGAGAGATTTCACTGCATGAGTTAAGAGTTGTCTAGAAAATATATATTTTTGATAAGTGGAATGTATTTTTAGAGTGTTATTCAGTTTTAGTAAATGTTTATAATAACACTGCTTTGAAAGTGAAACCAATTAATTCTCTTTCATTATTCTGAGAAAAAAATAGTAAAACAGTAAAAAAATGGTAGTGAAATATGTAGGTGTTGGCTGATTTATGTCTTTTTCAGTCTGTCAGCTATTTTATAGGACTTGCAGTTTAATAATTTAGTATAGTATTAATAGCAAAAATTAAACTTTTCTTTCTCCGTATATCCAGTTACTTTTTGCTCATGTACTTCCATGTGTCCCCTCAAATATGAGTTAACAAGACAAATGAGCAGAGAAACTTTGTCTCCAGGCGGCAAGAGGGAAAATGCTTCCAGAAAACATCTGCTTTCGGTAAAGCAATTTAATTGCACAGATCATGGTGGTATTGTTGGGATTTATTTCAAGAGAAGAGCAAAGGAGGGAGGTGGGAACACTTGACACCTCCTTCCTAATGGAATTTTATCATCAGAGATGAAGGGGCCAAGAAAAATCTGTCTTCTTTTGCTTTCCTTTGTGTCAATTTCCTCTTCTGCAAAAAGTTAATGTAAACAAAGTAGTCCTGATTTTGAAATATTTTATATATATATGAAGTATTTTTGTATATCTATCTATCTATCTATCTATACATGCACATATTGTCCAATCTTAGGTGTAGTTAGATGTACTCCCTGAACAGGAAAATCTACCTTAGAAGACTACCCAGTATTTTCAAGCTTATTTCAATCTATAGACTAATTGAATGTCATCATCATGAATATGTAGGCTCAGGATTAGTGATTTACCTACGTACAACCATGCTCCACAGTAAAAAGGTTTCTAAAAAAGGACTATGTTAGGCAGAGGCTGATTCAGGAAATAACATGGACTAGATTGTGATTTATGGGAAAATATAAATTAAAAAAAATACAAAAATCATCTGTTATGCCATTTGTTTAGATACTCATCTTTGCATCATTAACAGTTTGATGGAATGATGTATCTTGTGTGATTGATCCACATGTTTCTTCAGACACAGTGATATTCAAAATTTAAGATACTCACCATGCCTTTGAGGACAGGCAGGCAGGGAGCACAGGGTGGTATTATAGATGTTAGGAAGTACATCCCAGGAATGCCCATCTTAGCTCATTTTTTCTTTGACTGCCACCTGCAGTCCACCTGCAGACTCAAACATAAACCCTTTGCATTTAGAGATGAAAAGAAAGGAAGGGACATCTATTATACTACCTTGAATGAAATGAAAACAAACAAACAACAACAACAACAACACTGGCTCACACTGGCTCTATGCCAATCACGTCCATTCAAAATATCCTGATTAACACATTGACGTAAGAATGGTGTTTCCCAGCATGTACTTGGAAGTCCACCAGCAGGCTGTGTAGACTCATCTGAAGGGCTTCCAATGGAATCAGACATGTAAGTCCTTTTTCTGTTCTTACAAGTATGTGGCCTGAAAGTCCTAGCCCTTTTCTATTTTCTTGTATCTGAAGGTTACTCAGTAAAATTAAAGCACATTTTTGGTAGTTGCTAACATTTGGTAAGCATAGACTCAAAAACTTGTTGAAGATTTTAAATTCCATAATATTAATAGAATTGTAGTGATTGAGTAATATTGTAAAATTCTTCCCGCACAGCAGGGCAAATGAATGGTAACAGTTAAGACCGGAAACATTTCTCACACTAGCATAGTTGTACTTTTTATAGTTCATTCAGCTGAATAATGGGTTGGATCCCAGAATCATGACATTCCTTCATAGTCTGGAACAGGAGGCTAAATCTAAGAACAGGAAATTTAATTAGGAGGAAAACTTGTAAAGTTTTATACTTCATTTTGAAATGTAAGCTGCAGAGAAAGAATTAGGGAGGCTTTGCTTTATAAATATATTCATGATAAATAACATCAAAGCTTAGGAGGGATATTGTTGGTGAACTGAGTTTGTATAGGGAAGGGTAACTCGCCTGAGAAACATACACAGTTGAAAGAAGTGGAAACATTTAGAATAAATGAAATAGTTTCCAAAAGAAGAATTCTCTATTTTGTAGGGTTCTGTGGCTTTATTTTTGAAAATACACAGAAGATGTCAGCTAGACAGTTGCAGAGGAGATGGTACTTCCTTCTGAAGCTCAGTTTCTTCTGAGAGAGAACAATAATATCAATCTTGGGCCAGGAACAATGAGAAAACATCTAGTTAACATCTGAAATCATTAGAGCATGTAAGGGATGATATGCTAATCTTCCTAGGTCCAATTTTGAACAGAGGATGACTTTTTCTAGTCAGTTTCCACAAGATTGTGGAGTGGCATATCTGAAGTCAGAGGAGACATGGAAGGCTGGGGTAAACAAGTAAGCTGTGCATACAGGTAGTCCTGAAGCCTGGGAGCCCCATGTCACTTACCACTGATGACCCAGTGTCTCTCCTTCCATTCACTCCTGTTAGTGCACAACTTGGGCACAATATTGTGTATGTTATGGTTTGGGTTGTGAGGTGTCCCCTAAAAGCTTCTGTGTTAATGTAGGAGGTGAAATGATCAGATTATGAGAGCCATAAACTAATTAGTGGATTAATCCACCTGATGGATAAATAACTTGAATGATGGTAACTGGAAGCAGGTGGGGCATGGCTGGAGGAGGTGAGATAACTGTGATTGTACCTTGGGGGTTATAATATATTTTGTCCCTGGCTCTTCCTTCTCTCTCTCTTCTACCTGGCTACCATGAGGTGAGTAGCTTTCCTCTGCTATGCTTATTGCCGTAATTCTCTGCTACACCTCAGGTCCAGACCCTCTAAAAATGTGGGTCCAAAATAAACTCTTCCTCTTCTAAGTTGTTTTTGTTGGATATTTTGGTCACAGTAAAAAAAAAAAGTTGACTAACACAATCACTTTATAGCAAAGAAAGTGAGGCAGTGGTCAATGTCCCTGGAATCTGCTGATTGTATCCTATACCATATTCCACAGAAGATTAAGGGCTGAGAGAGTGATCAAACAATTTGTGAAAGGCATAGCCGAGGCACCAAGTTGGTGTCCCACCAACCTAATCATTTAGGATGTGGCATACACTCTAAATCAATGATTTATCAAAAGGTGTTGCATCCCTAGTATACAAAATTTGTGGGTCTTGGAGTCATCATTCTCCCCGTTATCCTCTTGGAAAATGAGTGCTTCCTTTCTTCGAATCTTTTGAGCTATATGGGTGTAGATGACTCGCTTCTCAAAGAGGAATGCAGCCCACTGAATTTAAGGCTATGCTGCTACCTAGGCACGTCGGGATATTCAGGCCGAGGGACCAGTAGAAAAGAGGAGGAGATACCATCCTGGCAGAGATGGTTCTCAAGAGGAGATGCAGCTGTTGGTGCACAACCTAGGCAGAGAGAAGCATGCTCGGCACTTGGGTGATCCTTGATCAATTTTAATGGTAAATATGGATGTATTACGACTTGGCCTGAGAAGAACGTGCTGACTAGAGGCTAAGATAACTCAGGGAGGAGGGTCTCTATCATGTCACCAGGTAAGCTACCAACACTATTGGAGGTGAGCACTAAGGCAAGCAGTGTCTGGAGTAGACACAAGAAGAAGAAGACAATGAGACCTAGAAACCACTGATATGGACTGTGGTGTTCCAACTTGGAGGTGCTTCCTTCCCAAACTTCAATCCCTCCGCTTGCTCCAACACCTCCTCCTACTCCAACTTATGAATGTCTTTTCATTGAAATGATCTCAACCTTGTCTATTTTTTCTGCTCTTGTTTCCTACATTATCCTCCTTCTGCTTGATCTTAACATGGCTGGTAGGTTTACTCCTTTCAGGTCTTTGTACGGATACGACTTCCTCAGGGAAGTCTTTCCAGAATACTCCATCAAAGACTTTCCCACTCCACCCATCACACCCTAAACTGCTTAGTTAATATAATATTTTTTTTTCATTGAGCATGTAGTAACTTCTTGTGAGATGGTTATTTCAGTATTAACTTGTTCTTGAGGAATTAATTTTCACTTAGGTGTTATTATCAGAATCCCTGCTCAGTGTAGGCTATGTGAATGTGGGTTCTCTGTCTCTTGTTTATCTTTATCTCTCTAGCACTTAAAACACTGCCCAGTGGCTATACAGTTCTCAGTAATTCTTTGCTGAATTAATGAATGATGCAGATATTTATTAAATAGTGATTATGTGGTAGCATCAATGAATCTGTTGCCATCTTTTGCAGTAAATCTGCTTTCCTTTTCTCATAAGCAAAACTAGGAACCGTTCTTAAAGATATGTGAATGAAAGACTATTATATTTATTATATTTTGAAGAAAGAATGCCTAGCTCATAGCTAGGTTGTGCGGTGTCTTTCTCTGAAGAAAGTGTCTGCTCTCTGGCTTACTTTGGTAAGGGTGTTTTATATGCCTTGGCCAGATTTTAATTATAAACTTCCAAATGAGTCATTCTTTCTTTGGGAACATTTATTTTACCTGTTTCCACCACTTCCTCTGGAGAGGTTAATCTAAATTCTGATAATACCAAGAAGGGCAGCACTTGAGTTTTGTTCTTATTATTAACAAGTTTAAATGAGTTCTTTTGAAGGTTTCCTTTTATTTGGAGCACATTAATTGTGACTCTTAAACTGAAGTCAGCAGTTAATATATAATTCAGAGCCTACTGGATGCCTTTTCTTTGTGAATATTGACGTCATTGTTCTCTTTCTCAATGGTACAGAACACTTTGAAAGCAAACTCTTGTCTGTTATTACAGTAAAATGCAGAAGTATTCAAACCTAATATTTTCAAGGTAATTTTTAAAGTAATTGTAGAAACTGTCCTGTCATTTGTATGTGGGAGAACTTATTGATTTACATTTGTTTAAAAACACAAAGATTTGATGAGATGTTCAGTTAACCAACCTGGGAGCTCTTTGATTTTTGTTTTGTAAAATGTCAGACCTGATTTAAACATTCAATTTAAATGTTAAATGAAATGTCTTAGGAACATGCAGAGTTAGAGCTAGTTGCAAAAATTAATGTTCAAATTAGCCTTGGTCAGAGATTTCTGGGCATGGTGTGTCTGATGAAGTACTACCTTTAAGCAGACTGAAGGGACCTAAACCAAATCATAGCAGGGATTCTTTACTTTATTCTTCCTCCAGGGCAAGAGCCTTTCTTAGACACACAAATGTCTGATGAATCTTCACCTCAAGATACCTACAAGGGACAATATGTGTTTACCTACTGTGGTGGACAGAACAATGCTCCCCTGAGGATTCTCATGTCCTGTTACCTGGAAATGGTGATTGTGTTACCTTACATGGTAAAAGGTTCCTTTCGTCTCCCTTGACATGGGGAGGTTATCTTTCTTTCTTTCTTTTAATATTTATTTATTTGTTTTAGTTGTACACAATGTCATTTTAGTTTTACATGGTGCTGAGGATTGAACCAGGGCCGTGCATGTGCTAGGCGAGCGCTCTACCGCTGAGCCACAACCCCAGCTCCCAGGAGGTTATCTTTGATTATCCAGGTAGGATGCAATCACAAGAATCCTAAGAAGTCAGAAGAGAGTGATAGGACAAGACAAGCAAAGGTCAGAGATGTGGTCATGAGCCAAGGAAAACCAGCTGCTTCTACAAGCTGGAAAAGGCAAGAAATAGATTTTCCCTGACAGTGCACTCACCTTGATTTTTTTTTAGCTTAGACTCACTTTGGCCATATGACCGCCAGAGCTCCAAGAAAATAAATTTGTGTTGTTTAAAGCCACTCAGTTTGTTGTCATGTGTTATAGCAGAAACATGAAATGAACATACCCACATCATCTGGACCACAAGTGAGGGTGGGGTTGTGTACTTAGTAGTTCCCTAAACTCCTCTCTTTAATGGGAGTTCTGCAAATACGAATGATGTTAAGGTATCTATTTAATATCAGAGTCATTGAGAGCCTATGGCGAGTGTAGCAAAAAGACATCCTAGGATGGCAGGGAGACAGTACTTGCCTGCATCCTGCCTTCTAGATTTGATAAAAGAAAAGCTCTTCAGGGTGTGGTTTTGAGGCAAGGTGTTATGGGTGAGTAGAGAGCCACTTTTTCAGGTAAGTTTTCATTTAAACCTAATCATAACTGTGTCTTCTTCTTCTTTTTTTTTCTTTTCTTCTCTTATCTTTAACTTGTATTTATTTGATATTTAAAAATTTAATTTTTTTTGATTGACACATAAAAACACAAAAATTGTGCCTATTTATGGGATGCTATGTGATATTTCAGTACATGCAATACATTGTCATTGTTTAAATCAGTTTGAACATATTTATCTTCTCAAATATTTCTTTACATGGAAATATTGAAAATCCTTTTTTTTTTTTGAACTTTTGGAAATATACAGTGAACTATGGTATCTATAGTCATCCTACTATACAACAGCACAACAGAATTTCTTAGTCCTATTTAACTGTAACTTGGTGCACACCGATCAACCTCTCTCCTTCCCTACCTAAAGCCCCACCCTCTTCAGGCTTCATTACCATTCTACTCTCAGCTTCTGAGATCAACTTCTTTAGATGCCACCTGAGTAAGATCCTGTGGTACTTGCCTTTCTGTACCTGGCTTATTTAATATAATGTCCTCCAGGTTCATCCATGTCCCAAGTGATAGGAATTCATTCTTCTGTGGCTGAATAGTAGTATCTCATTGTATATAAGTGCCACATTTTCTTTATCCATTCATTAGTTGATGGACACTTAGGTTGTTTCCATTGCTTGGCTGTTGTGAATGTTGCTACAATAACTATGGGAATGAGACTATTGCTGACTTCATTTCCTTTGGATATATTTCCATTAATAGGATTGCTGGATTGCGTGATAGGTCTATTTTTGAGTTTTTGAGGAATCTCCATAGTGTTGTACATAAGGGATGTACTAATTTACATTCCTATTAGTAGCGTATAAGGAATCCCTTATCCACATCCTCACAAGCCCTTGTTATCTTTCGTCTTTTCGTTAATAACCATTCTTAATGAAGTGTGGTGAGCTCTCACTGGTTTTTATTTTCATTTCCCAGATTATTAGTAACATTGAGCATTTTTTTCACATATCTGCTGGCCATTTGTATGTCTTCTTTGGGGAAATATTTATTTATATCTAGTGCCCATTTTTTTAATTATTCATTGGAAAGACTGTTCTTTCTCCAGTGCTTGTTCTTAGCACCTGTGTCTGTTTTTACACCAGCACCGTGCTGTTTTTATTACAGTTTTGGGGTTATTTTGAAGTCCAGTAGCATTATGACTTCTGCTTTGTTCTTTTTTGCTCAAGATTGCGTTTGCTATTTGGGTTGTATGTGTGTGTGTGTGTGTGTGTTTCCATATGAATTTCAAGATTGTTTTTTCTAGTCTGTAAAGAATGTCATTACATTTTGTTAGGGGTCACATTAAATATATAGATCACTTTGGGTAGTATGAACGTTTTAACAATATGGATTCTTCCATAAATCTTAATTCTTTTTTTTTGTTGTTATCTATTCCAATCTAGTCTGAAATTAGCCCATTGATTTTTGAGCATTCATGTACTTCTCACACAGTATGGTGCATATTTTTTTTAGTGTGTGCATAGTATGTTGAATAAATTTGAATTCTTTTTTTTTAATATTTATTTATTTACTTTATTTGTACACAATGCAATGCATTTATGTTTACGTGGTGCTGAGGATCGAACCCGGGCCGCGCACGTGCGAGGCGGGCGCTCTGCCACTGAGCCACAACCCCAGCCCAAATTTGAATTCTTATTCTGATATTTTAAGACCCTTTGCCCAATACTATGTAATTGTCAGAAAAGTTTTCACAGTGCTGATACCAGTGAAAACATTCAGTAATACTGATCAATCCATCCATTATTTGGCTGAATTATAGCTATCCACTTGAATCCTGTGACAAAAATGTATCTTCTGATTATTTGATAAATCCCTACTGATTGTTTGACAGAAAGTTTAGTTTTTTTTTTTTTAGGATGTTAATGGGGGAAATCTTTAGAAATAATTAAATTACATCTTTATAAAATTACTTTCTTATCTTACTGATTGACTATTCAGGGATGTTTTCCATTTTCATAAATCATAAAATTAAATTATAGAAATATTTATTCCCTGTCCTTAAACTCCTTTTGCCATTTCCCCCTTCTACCTCATGCAAGTGAGGGTTCACCTTCTTTTTAAAATATCTTGATTTATAAATAATTCTTTTCCATATGTATTTATACCTTATTTTATTTGTGAACTATTACATTAATTTGAATTCTAGACTCTTATAAGCAACAGAATATCTTGCAATCTTAGTAGTATCTCTGTGAGAAAATATTATTTTGATCAGAAAATTTCAGTCTGATTCACCCTGACAAAGTAATTTCGAAAAACAAACTTAGCAGTTTCCGCCCTCTTCATCTCCCTAAATCCCAATCCAGACATATGGGACAGAAGCCAGAAAGAGCTCTTATTTCTTTCTTATGTATCTCAAAAATAAAAATAAAAAATCCTTATTGGGAAATGGACTTTCAATTCAAGTGGTTTTAACTTAGAAAAATAAATTTGGTAATTTTTTTTTTTTTTTTATATAGATTTAGTTCCATGGTTTTGTTTGAAAATTGGCAACTTTGAGATGGAATAAATTAATAACTAGAAAAGGGACTTTATATCAGCTGAGGGAGCAGTTTCTCAATACCCATCACAGCTAATAATCTCTGGAAATGTGCTTACTTTTAGAGTGTTTGCTACCTTGATCATACAGAATTTTTTTTTTTTTTTCTTTGAGAAATCTCTATTCTTCCTGTAGAAAGTTCATAGCACATAGTGGTACAATAATTCTGATCTCTTTTATACATGAAATCATCCCCAATGGGAAACCAAAGTCCCACTGAAAGAAAAAAAAATAAGGACAAAGACCGTCTAAAATAATAAAACTGTGAAAATGTATTCAATAATAGTAATGTCCCTTTAAATTTAATGCTGACCACAATGCTTTGTAATTTTCCTTCCAAAAAGTGGATTTTCCCAGCATGACACCCAGTGCTGGCATCAGTAACAGACACTTAAAAACACTTATGCCAAGGAGTTAACAGGAAATATCTTGGCAAATTCAGAGTCAAAAGGAAAGAACAGAATTGTCAGAACACATATCGTGTTTCTCAGAATTATCTGTATCATGTTGGAAGTTTTTATACGGAAGTGTGTGTTGACACAAGTGATTAAGGCCAGGATTCCTACAATTGACAGGAAAATGACCTATAAATAATGACCTGTGATGGACTTGTCATGCAGTCATTAAGTGAAATATTCTAGTACCAGCTTCCTCCCTTTGGTGTCCCAGTTTCCGGCTTCTGTGAAGTACTTTTCCTTTGCGAAGATCACTCCTTTTTTCTGAGACCATCAAGTTTTCTTTGGGCTTTATCAAGTGATAATTTCATTTGCTCTCTTAGTAGATAACAGTATCAGTGGTTTCATGAGTCTTGTTGGAACATATTTTGCTTGCACAGAATTTTTTCTCTGGAGAGCCTCTTATTTCCATTTCTATTTAAAATGCAAAATAAAATGCTGGAAATATTGAAAGTTTAGGATTTATTAAGATATGAGTTAACTTTTGTAAGTCATTCAGCAACCAATTTGCCTATTATTTTATGTAACATACAATCTAATTCGTTCTGTTAAATTAATAAACATCGATATAACTCTCGGGAATAATATTCAGAAATATGAAAAGGAGTTAAATATTAAAATTTCATTATTTTACATGTATTATAAATAAAATATAGATTCCTAGAAAAGTTATTTTATTAACCAAACTGAGGATGTAATTCTCAGGGCCTAGAGGAAAATAACATGTGGAACAGTGAATGAATCTGTAGTTTTCTTTCAGTTTTGAGGAGTTCCAGTAGGGTCCTCTTTTCTTTCGTGATTTTTCCTTCTAAATCCAAAACACAGTATGGAGCAGCTATCTGTTTTGTTTGTTTGTTTATTTGTTTTTCCTTTCCTCTTCCTTCCTCCTTTATGTTGGTGGGTAGGAGATTATGGGCGAAAATAATGTGTGATAAGCACCACCTTCCAAACCCATGAGCAAGATACATGTATGTATTTAGGAAAAGAAATATAAATAATAAGAAACTATATCACAATCATATTACATTAAATCAATATGTAATGTAATAAAAGCTAAAAAGTAAGCTTAATTATATGAAGGCTCCATAATGAAATAACCAATAACCTGTCAATTCTACATTTACTATGGTGTTCATTCTAAATACTAACACTGGGATAACATTTTTTAGGACTACTTTTTTTTTGGGGGGGTGGGTACTGGGGATTGAACTCAGGGGCACTCAATCACTGAGTTACATCCCCGGGCCTATTTTGTATTTTATTTAGAGACAGGGTCTCACTGAGTTGCTCAGCACTTCACCATTGCTGAGGCTGGTTTTGAACTCGAGATCCTCCGGCCTCAGCCTCCTGTGCCACGGGGATTACAGGCATGTGCCACCAAGCCCAGCTAGGACTACTTTTTAAAACAACTTTTAAAACCCCTCCACAAACAATCCCACATTAAATGATATCTACCGAAGATACAATATATTGGGCTTGTAACAATGTTTAGAAGTTTAGAGATGAAAGGGACCATAGAATCATTTTCTTAAACTTCCTATTTTGTAGACAGTGGAAGTGAACTTGAGAGTATTTGGGGAAAAATTGAGTGCCCTGTGTTCACAGGGTGGAAAATAAAATTTGCCTCGACATAGTAATATTCTGATATGAGGTGATGTATGTTCTGAAAGCCAATTCTAAGAATGAGTCTAGGATTCATATTTCCCCTGAACTGGCCATTTCTGTTCTCTCTCTGTCATCCTTGTATACCTCTTCAGATAGCACAAGTATCAATCAATACTGCTGTGTGGTTTACTCTAGAGATTGGAGAATATTAAATGAGGAATAAATCACAAACTCACCGTACAAAAGACTCGCCATCATGATGCATGTGTGAAGAAAAGGAAGTGAAGTCTGGTCCCTCTGAATCCTGATTGGCGTCTGTCTTCACCTCTTGAACCATTCTCATGAAGGTACTGCCAATAGCCTTTCTGAAGCACCTGTTTGACTCTACTCTTTCTCTGTCTGAAATCATCAATGGGTGTTCTTCCAGGAAAAACCTAGTGCACACTTCACATAACAGTTAATACAGCAGTTAATACTCTTCCAAGCTACCTTTCCAGTCATAGGCCTGATTATGAACCTAAAATGGAACTAATCTCCAGCCAAGCTGCAGAGCCCACTGTCACCTAAAATCCCTACTTTTAAGAAATAGGCTTCCATTCACCTTTTTATACTATGCTGCATGGGATGCTGCCTTTTTGCCCTTATTCTGCCATCATCCATAGCCCAGGTGGGTGCTACCTTTTCACAGAGGCTTTTTGCTCCATCAAGAATGATCTTCTGGTGCCTAGGACCTCTTTAGAAGGATGATTCTTACAAATACTCTTTGTGAGGCACTTAGATTTGCTCTTGGACTATATTTATTCTTACTAACATAGTGTATATTTTCTAAGAAATATATGCTGATTCCATTATGTAATTTAGGAAAAAAATATCTAGTATACCTTTTTTTCCATAGAAAAATCTCAGGAACTGTTATTAAAAATACTCATGATTTAACATATAGTTGACCAACTTCTTCCTCAATAAAAAAGAAAAAGGTGCTCAATATTTCACAGGACAGTTTCATTTCTGAAGAGTTATAATTGAAGAAAATCTCTGAGGCATTAGGGTAAATAAAGAATTCTTATGACAAAAACAACATGGGTCCTGCAAAAGAACTTTTTAAAATGGAATTAAGTAAAAGTAAAAGCTTTTGCTGTGCTAATGACACTACTAAAAAAAAAGTTAAGTCTCAGGCTGAAAGCAATATTCACAACACATACATCTGCTAAAGGATTTAGATCCAGAATATAGAAAGAAATTCTTCAACAATAAGAAGACCAAAAAAAAAAAAAAAAAAAAAAAAAGATTTGAACGAACACCTCACAAAACAGATGTACAAATGGCCAATAAGCTCAGAAACAGATGTTGAGCTTCTTTAGTTGTCAAGGAAGTGCAAATTTAAAACACTATCAGATACTACTATATGTCCATTAGATGAGCTAAAATTATAGAAATGAAAACTTGACAGTATCATCTGCATGTAACAACTGGAACTTTCATACACTGTTACTGGGGATATAAAATGATAAAAGAATTGGAAAATAGTTTGGTAATTTCTTATAGTTGAATATATCTTTAAAAATGGACCAAGTAATTCTCTTCTAAGTGTTTTCTAGGTATTTGCCCAGGAAAAAATGAAAATGTATGTCCACAAAAAGACTCAGGCATGAATGTTTATAGCAAATTTACTCATAATGGCCTCAAGGTGGAAATAACCAAATGTCCACAATAGGTAAATAAATTGTGAAATATTTATACAATGGAGTACTACTGAACAACAGAAGGAAACAAACTACTGATATACTCACCAAGATGGGTAAATCTCCAAATCATCTTGCTGATCTACAGAAGCCAGACCAAAGAGAGTATATGTTATCTGATTCCTTTCTATGGTGGCAGAAATACTTCCCCTGTTGAGCATGGAAAGGGGATTAACTGCAAAAGGGCTTGAAGAAACTTTTTGGTTGGAAGGAAATGCCCTATACCTTGATTGTTGAATTCTTATGATTGTAAGGTATGAAAGAAAAAAGATCGTATTTGTCTCTACCAAGAATGATGCTCTTCACCCCCTGGAATTCAGATTATTTAATGCTAATACATTAATTATTAAATATGTCCCTTTATTTCCAATTAATTTTAAATATTAGTGAAATTTCACTATATAACTATGTGATAGCTTTTGTATAACTACAATAGAACTAAGAAATGAAAGACAAGCATTTTCAAAATTGATTTTACAAAATTCCTGGGGCCAGAGGTGCTTTAAGTATTCAGAAGTGCTTGCTATGGGACTAGTCATGTAGTGCATATATCATATATCGCATATCACTTGCAGCATCCCTTAATGAAAATATTAATATTCATTCTGAAAACACATGAAAATTCATACAAAGAAATAGAGACCATATATAACCTCATGTCAATTCATGGCATGTTTTCAGCCAAATAAGTGCTAGTATCAATGTGCCCAACTTCAGTTTCTAAAGGTTCTTTGATTTTTGGAATTGCAGGGAAGGGACCATCAACAATTTACCAAGGATTTTTAAGATGACTCAAAAGAGAATATGCCTGCCATGTTCCAATGTTAAATAAATTGTAGTGAGGAACTGGCACTGTAGTTAATTAGATTAAATTCATGGCATTGTTTTTTGAGTGGAGAAATATAATCCTACCCATTGATAGAATTTTCTGGTTTTAATGAACTTATTCTGAGGATAAAGTACCATTTCTAATTTGAATGTAACATCCTTCTACTATTTAGTTTTACTTAAAGATGTATACTCACAATATAAAACTACAACAAACGAAGAATCTCTCTACAGAAAATACAGTGCTCTACTTTCTAAAAATAAACAAAAACCTCAACATGGAACCAAAAACTAAATTTTACTCTTAAATATTAATTTTTTTCTTTTGGATCATTAATTAGTTCTTATTCATTTAGGTCTGATTTCTTCTCTGTCCTGGCCAGTGCTCATTGCCTTGTGTGTAGGGTGTGTGTACGTCTGCTTCCTAAGAAAAATGTTGGTAAATATGGCATGAAATGGAAGGAAATGCCCTATAGACCAGGGCATGTGTTGGGAGTTAATCTTAACTGTCTCTTAAAGACCTTGTGATTGCTGATAGTTGAGCTCTTCCGAATATTTATACCATCTGTAAATTGTGACATGTAAGAAAAATTTTGAGGATTGTTTTTGGGTTATATGGGATACTATCAGGCACCCAGCACAGAGTAGGTACTTGATAAGTGATGATTATGATATTTTTACTACAGTACTGATTAACCTTAACAGAGTAATATATGGTTGAAAAGAGATGTACATAATTGTGTTAGAGATCTTCTTTAAACTTCACCTTGTGAAAATGTTATTCTGTCTCTCCCTATAAAACTATTACATATTTTATTTTGGCCAGAATTTGGCAAGAGCTGTATCTGATAATGTTTGATGAAACTGTGCAGAGTGTACTGTTTTTCAACATCTTCTACAAAGTTTATAGCCAGGAATTATAACCCATCCAGTGTAAAGAAAGCTCAGAATTCTATGAAAATGGAGGAGGAAAGTTTTCATTCAATAGCAAAGATGTAAATTGTAACCAGGGATCATTGAAAAAAGTAGGCTGTGATTAAATTTTGACATAGTGGATGAAGTGGGACTCATTTTATGAAAGTTTTGCTATATTATCTGCAAAATATAGCAAAAGCACATGAGGAGGGTAAAACATCAGCTATAAACAGTAAACTAGAGTTCATTAAATCACTTACTCTTGAAATCATTCTTTCAGACTGATTACTTAAATATCAAATGCAGTTAAGCAATCTGCTGATTTCTTGTTTATTTATTTATTTTTTCACTACATCTCTGGGAAATTCTATGCAGGTCATCATAACTCAATTGAAGACAACTGATAATGAAAAGAATGCTAATTGGTTTCCTCTCTCTTATCACTGATCCATACACAGTGAGTAACGCTTCCACATTCTTCCTCTTGTTCATACCCCACCTCTCTCTTTATCTAGACATTAACATTTTTTTGGAAGTAATATGAGCTAACAAAGCAATGTGCAGCATCGATAAGCTGTTTTGAATAGTAGTGCAGTGAATTTGGACTAGAAATAGTATGTGTTTAAATTCACTGCGTTAAAGATTTACTGAGCAAGCACTCAGCCAAGTGCTAAGAAAAAAAAAAAAATAAGACTCTGTTTTTTACACTTTGGGAATCCAGAGTCTGTCTATCTGTCTCTACACACACACACACAACACACACACACATATATATATATACATGTATATATATAATGAGCCAAAAGTAATCTATCATTTCTGTTATTTGTGTATATATATATATGAATGGGATTGAAGAACCTGGAGGCAGTGAGCGTGCTTATGTACAGTGTTGAAGCAGAAATCTGAGTGCTTCAGTAGGAATTAAGAAAGAATATCTCTATATCTTTTAAATATCTTATGCATATCTTATGTATGATATATGTGATATTTATTATATATATAAATACAACACAGAACAATAAATGCAAAACCAGATTATAGCCAAAGTAATAAACATTTAGACAGATAATAAACTCTGGGCCAGCAGAGACGGGCCATTATGCTACTCAAAGCTATGGGTTCTGTTCCAAGACTTCTGTGGCCAAACCAACCTCACCTCAAGTTGGGTAAGCCAAGAGTAATCTATCATTTTAGTCCTTCAATTCCTCCTCCTTCAAAGAAACCGTCAGGACTAAATTCATGAATTCCCAGACCTTTGATTCCTTCTGCATTTAGTCTATATTCCAGATCTCGTGACCCCTTTGAAAAGCAGTCTTTAAAAAGTCTAAAAAACAAAACCCATGTTTCTATTTTCTTCCTGCAGTATGCTGTTTGCCTCCCTGAGACTTCTCCCAGTGCCTTTTTGTAAACTGCCTGTCGTGGCCAGCCACAACGCCGTGGGAGGAAAACTCTCGGAGGCAGAGTAAAGATACTACTACTTTTACTTCTACTTTCTTAGAGAGAGCTTAGAGAGAGAAAGAAAGATTTTTCTTCTTCTTAGAAAGAGCTTAGAGAGAAAGATTAGAGATAGCTTTTTCTTCTTCTTCTTAGAGCTTAGAGAGAAAGATAGAGCTTTTTCTTCTTCATCTTTTTAGAGCTTAGAGAGAAAGAGAGAGAGCTTGAAAGAGAGAGATTTCTTCTTTAGAGAGAGAGAGAGCTTAGCTTTTAGAGCTTCTTTGTTCTTTGTTCTTTCTTCTTTCTTCCTTGGGAGCCTCGGCCTGACTCTGACCAGGAATTACTTCTTCTATCTGGTTTCTCTTCTGTAACCGCTCTGCCTACGTTCTGGCCGCTCTGATTCTTTTCTTCTTCTCCGACCCGAACTCTTCTTCCGACCGAGCGACTGCATGACTGACTGAATGAATTCATTCTTCTCCTGACTCCGACCGCTTTCACCCGGTTATATACCTTTAGCTTTGCGGGTGCCTCACGTGCATTTACAGGTGCGTCACATACATACTTATTATCAGGTGGAACTTATGGCTTCCAGCTGACCGCAATAGCCATCTCCCTAATTGGGGCTCCTTCACCTTTTCTTCTTTCTTTCAGACAACTGTGTTCTCTAAAAGACCTGTTCTACAATGCAGAGTTTCCCCACAACCTCTGTTCATTCATTATATTTCCTCTACCTGTGCCAGAACTGGACCCTGACTCTGTTGAGAACCCAGTGTCACCTGTAGGCCTTAAGAGGAGCTGTGACCTCCTATCATCACCATATATTAATAATCAGTATGACACCTGCGTTTCTTAATTCTCATTGCACCCCTCAGTGAAAGCTGCTTGCACTGTCCATAAACACGCTCACTGCCTCAAAGTTCTCCAGTCCCATCACTCTCTCCCTGCCTTACAGTTGGCCTCCACCATTGCTCACCTCATTCACTGAGCATCGTGACACCAGCATTACCTCTGGGCTTTCTCTTCATCCTAGATGCCTCCTCTTGTCCTGTAGGTTTTCCAGGTCATGGACAGCCCATTCAGAACTTCAAGTCACTCATTTCCAGTGCTCTCTACTTCACTCTGACACCCATTATTAAGGCCACAAACCACAGCTCTTCATCACCTAAAACTAATAAAATCTGAAGTCCTGCATCTACAGTGAATATTTTTTTCAGCTAATCCTCCGGTGACCGTTCGTTCACCTTTTCAGAGCCTTTAGTCACTTGGCCCTTCATGCTCTACCTTCTCCTTACTCTTACCTTAAATTGAACCATAATCATAACCATAACCATAACCACAGACACTTCTTATCTTCCCTGCCCTTGTTTTCAGCTTAGATTCCATGCTCCATTATTTCAGTTATTCTTTTGTTTCCCCCTGTGAACTCCAATCCTTTGGTCTTTTCATTTCATTTATTTAGCAAAAGTAAATCCTGAAGGAATCCATTTTTCTGTGTCTTGGGCACCTGGATAATCCTGGAGGAAATAACAAACAAAGTGTTTGTTATAATTACCCATTGTCATCTAGGTCATTAACAGTGCTTGCATATCCTACTATATTTCTCTCTCACTAGCCTCACTTGTTCATACTTATTCTATACTTTTTCTCGGCCTCAATTTACACCATGCCAGACCCATCTTTCAGGTGAATTTATTTCCTGAAAGAGAGAAATAGAAGGTACTTTAAATCCCTTAGTAAGAAGACATCCTCATCTATCTTAATCTCTTTCCCTTTTGTTCGAAGAGAAGAAACACTGTCCTTCACCATGTTGAAGGCCAGTCCTTCCACTGGTGCCCCGCATTCAATCCCTTTCACTCTCCCAGGAAGCACACAATGCTAATCATCTCTTGTGTTCCAGGTAATCAATTCCCTTCTTTCTCCAGCCCTTCCTTCCTATAAGCATTTAAATAATTATTTACATCTTTCAGACAAAACAAAATTAATAGAACCAAAGCTTTTCTTGACCCCAATTTTACCCTACCATCTTTTCTCTCTTTCTCTGTTTGTCTTGACAGATTTCTTCAGTATCCAAAATGTGTATATATTCTTACTTCCCCACTCTCTCCTTACATATTCTATCAGCCTATGTCTTGTATGCATATGTGCTCTGCCAAAACAGCTCTTACTGCCATCAATAATTATTCCATGCCACTAATTTCAAAAACCAATTTCTTGTTCTTTGGCCTATTTTTCTCTGAGCAGTGTTGATGACTTTAGGTTAGAAGTTAGAATAAGGCAATCATTAAAACTATGGGCTGCGTCAGATGGTGAGGAGTGGGTTGGTGAATCTGCACTAGCTGGAATTTAAACCAAAAAAATTACAATCTCTCTGTTTCCTTTTCTTTTGGCTCTTAAACTTTGCACCCTGTTAGTTTTGGTATGATGACTGTTTATAACTCTATGGAGGTCACAAAAAAGTATAATGACATGCCCAGAGATTTAATGATGTCATCTCAAATAAAGAGAATCTCATGCTTTTGAACTTACATATTTATTTTTGTTGGCATGTGGCAGGGCATGTATGTTGCTGAAAATTAAACTCAACATTTAAGGATCTGGGTCAGTTACAATATTACAATGGAAGATGTAGTCAGAGATCTTACAAGAGTCCTAAATGAAAATTAGAGCATTAATTAGGAAGCAATAGGGAATACTTGGGTGCACATGAGTAAAAATAAAAGTCTTGAATTTGAATCTACATGACTCTCTCAGTGGAATGATTATTTGACTCAGTACTTATCCTGACTACTCCTATTGTATATGGACCTCTAACTAGAGAAATCTTAGTATATTCTAATAAAAACAAGTGAAAAATTCAAAAGGTTGCAATATTTTTCTAGATTATTTGACACAAAACTGGAGGATAAATGTTAAACCAAGGAGGATAAAATATAACATTGTGTCAGGCCAAACTAATCAATGTGGGTATACTTCCTGCAGATGTAATACTTAATACACCTTCTGTTTGTGCCTCATTTTTTCTGTATCATTAAGAGGCCCAGCCCCTGTTCCCTGTTAGCACCCCAGATCTATCTCCAGTACCTGGTTTTAGATACTGTTTTATTTTTTGTTCAATAGAAGGAGATAAATAGTGTTTTTATCCTGAGCTCTAGACCTTTAGGTTTCAAAGAATCTTCTTGAAATCTTTAAAATATTTGAGAGAAAGATATTAAAAATTCTAGATATCCCCACATAAACATGATTTCTCTCCTAAAGATGGTTTCTCCTAAGGAGTGCTTCTCTCCTGTAAACTGAGAGGCTATCCACAATTTGTACTAAGTGAGAAACTTAACTCTTGATGTTTCCTTCATCTTCACTGTCAATAACCAACCACCGAATCATGTCTTTTTATCTACTAAATTGCTTTCCAAGTCATCCACTGCTTTTATTTTTTCACATTTCCTCATTTCTCTAAGATTTTTGGCACCTGGATCCCCATAACGCTCTTCAACATTTCAGCATCTGCACAGGTCACCTGTCAATATCCTGGACTCTAAATTCTTTCACAGTCTCTCTCCCAACTGATCTTGTAATTGGAAACTAATTTTAAGGGTCGTGCTCTCATCTTTGTAAAGGCCAACACTGCAATTCTTCCAGATTTTCAATTTCAAACATCACGTTTTCCAACCGACACCTCCTCCCTTGCCAGCTGATGCTTGCTAGCATGACAGCTCAAACAATCCTTTCACCACTCCTGGGTACCTCAGTGCATCAACCCTAACACACTTTCTATTTTCACATACTCTTTATACAGTTTAAATTCAAGGTCAGTCATTATAATAATTCCTTGCATATGTTTGGGACCTCTTTGCCTTTCACTTTTTTGGTATTGTTGGAAAAAAAATGACGACCCTGATTAAATTGTTTGCCTAGTTCTCTGCTTGCATGGACAGAGATGTCTCTCCTTTTCATGAGAATTGCTTAGTAGTTTATCTAACCTATTTCCCTTTCCTCCTGGTTATAAAGCTAAATAATATTTACTAGCATCTGTTGGCTTAAAGTGCAACCATGACATTGAATTTTAGCCAATGAAATATGAGAAGAATGATGCATGCCACTTTTAGGCCAGACATATAAAATTTCTTGAGAGCTTCAAATTTTTTCTCTTCCACAAATTTCCAACTGGATATCAATGACCAGCATGACCTCGGAAAACAAGGGCTGAGTTTCTACCAGCCAGGATCACTGAGAGATGTGATTGAATGACCTAGGATTACATCCTTATCATGTCCCACTATTTATTAGACTTTATGTTACTGAAATGTATTTCTATCGGATTAGGTTAGTATGATGTCAGGATTTTGTGTCACAGAAGCTCGCATTATGCTAATAAATATAGCCACCATGGAGCCATTCTGTAGATAAACACACAGTTCTATTAATTGTTTTTTTATTTATTTTAAAAAATATTTAATTTATTAGTTGTAGTTGGACACAATACATTTATTTTATTTATTTATTTTTATGTGGTGCTGAGAATCGAACCCAGGGCCGTGCATGTGCTAGGCGAGCACTCTACCGCTGAGCCACAACCCCAGCCTTGGTTTCATTTTTAAATAAGTTTTTAAAAAAAATTTTTTAGATGTTGATGAACCTTTATTCATTTATTTATATGCAGTGCTGAGAATTGAACCAGTTCGTGATCACTAACCTTAATTATTGCCCAGGAATAATAATAAATTTCCCTATTGTGTTCAGTTTCATATTCTCCTAGATAATAATGGTGGCTTTTCCTCTTTCCTCAAAGCTCACATCTTGTCTATCTATAGATATCATTAATATTTTAAAAATATATACAGAATTTAACCACTTTTTCACCCACAGGACAAAGAGCTCTTCATCTCCTTATACCAAAACAGTCCCCTAACCTATGTCCCCTTTCCATTTCTTTCAACGCAGCACAGCAGCCAGGGTGATATTATAAAACTGCAAGACAAATTATTTCAGATCTCAAAACCATCCAGTTTGGCTTTGTATCAGTTCAGGTCTAGTCAGAAAAATAGAAGCAACCCTAGAGATTTCAAACTAAGGGGACTTAGTTGGATGTTGGATGCCTGAAAGAGCAAAAGGTAACAGATATGAAAAGCTGGGAGTAGCAGCTGCCACAGCTGGGCCAAAGAACAAAAGGGAAGTCAAAGGGTTAACAGAACTAGGAGCTGAGAAGAGGGAATCTTCAGAGCTGGTTCTCTCCTGCTAAGGGAGAAGCCACTGCCAGGATGTGTTGATTCCTCCGAGAGTGTGCCACCACACTAGGCTGGAAATGTCATCAAACAATGGAGGCTGATCCAGTTGCTGTTTCTGGGGCAATACTGGGAAATACAGGAAAAAAGAGGAAGGAAGTCCCTTCTGCCCTTCTTTCCATGTATGGGGGAGTTAGACCCTAAAGGGAAGCCAGCTGGCAAGGGTAACTAGGAAATGTAGTTTGCAAAATCCTTTGGCTACTCAGCACTCATAAACACTCCTCTACACATATTTTGACTTCCATACAACAACAGTTAAGATGTCATGTTTCCACTCAGCAAAGTCCAACTCATTTTTACACAAGTGAAGTCATTCTACTTTCTCCCTGAAGAGGAGACTCCTTGTCCTAGTATTTACCATGTCCTATCTCTGAATGATGGTAACTCCTCTTCCTGGTTAGTCACATTCACACCAACGATCCTTACATGAAGAATAGGGCTAAAATCAAGGATGAAAAAATTAGTGATTTCTTTGGTCTTAGACGGATTGACTCGTGTACAGACAGCTCAGCTGCTGGGATGGCTGTGTTGGTCTTTGGATCTTTTTGTGCATCTGGACCTTGGGTGGATGACCTGTCACTGTTCCATGTGGCTTCTTATTCTCCAGATGGTAATCAACAGGCTCTTCTCCATTGCAGTTGCAGGGTTCCAGAGAGAGGGCAGAAGGAAACAAATCTCTTAAAAACCAGTCACGGAATTCACAAACATATCATATTCAACTGCCTAAAGCAAATCATAAGGGCAGACCAAATTCAAGATGTAGAAAAACAGATTTCCTGTCTTGAAGGGAGGAGCTGCATGGACTGCTACTTTACAATATGTTACCTGTACACATAAGCAAGGAAGAAAACAAATATAACATAATTTTCCTTTTCCCACTATATGCTCCCCCCCCCCAATTACGTTGGTGATATAGATTTTTTTCCCCCCAGTTTAACCAGTGGTCCAAAATATTTCTGTTCCTAAGATTAGCATCAATTTTGTCCAGTACACAGTCTTCTATTAAATGTGTGCAGGCATGTTTCAGGAAGGCTTAGAAAACTTTTATAGGATATAATTGTGGCAGTGTTGGAAGGTCCTTTCTCAAAAGGATCTAGTCTCCTTTTTAATCAAAGAATACCAGGTCTGAGAATTGGCTGAGGTCTGGGAGGTAGGTGAGAAACCTAATATTTGTCAACTTTCTTCCCATCAGACCAGAGTTCTCCCATTATATGGCTAAGAGATACTTTAGAAGTCTGCCTGTGCATATCATCCTGTGCTATTTCATTTCTAAGAAATAAAGTAACCAGAGTCAAAGATTTCTTCAAGTCAATTCTGATCACCAATCCTTCCTCACTGCATTTACAATAATTGATAAATCTTATTTTTTAAGTTAGTGTTGTGAATGACTTCTGCTATTGTGTCATCCCATGATACCCATTGAAATTAGAAATCCCTTTTCTTTTATTTTACTTTTTTGGGTACTGGGGATTGAACTCAGGGGCACTCAAGCACTGAGCCACATGCCACATCCTTAGCCCTATTTTGTATTTTGTTTAGAGACAGGGTCTCACTGAGTTGCTTAGGGCCTCGCTTTTGCTGAGGTTAGCTTTGAACTTTCGATCCTCCTGTCACAGCATCCAGAGCATTGGGATTATAGTTGTGAGGCCCAGCTAGAAATCCCTTTTTAATGACAGCATCTCCCTTTGCCATCTTTAGCCTTCACATAGCTGCCCTAGAGCTTTCTGAAGATATTGTGCATGCAGGAGTGAAGGAATGTTTTCTGGGGTCTCTAAAGAGATGCAATGGGTTAAGAGGTAGGCAAATTTCACAAGTATAATCTACTCTAACATTCTTTTACCCATAATCCTTCTCTTTATAGCAGACCAGAAAAAATTTCATCCAACTTTACTGAAAGAGGACCATGACTGAATCCAATAAAATAAACATTGTTAGAACAACTTTCATCTGCTCAACTTACTGTGTAAAATCTGGAAGAAATATACGTATGTTGATAAACTTGGCCTGATCCAATGTCACATTCCATCTTCCTTGGCCTAATATCCTTATTATATGTTATATTACATGTGCCATAATCACCTATATTTCTAGGTTCTTGCCATTATATTCAGAAAAATAAGCCTGGCATGGTGGTACATGCCTGTAATCCCAGTGACTTAGGTAATTGAGGCAGGAGGGTCATGAGTTCAAAGCCAGCCTCAGAAACTTAGTGAGGTCCTATGCAACTTAGCAAGAACCTGTCTCAAAGTAAAAAAAAAAAAAAAAAAAAAAAAAAAAAAAAAATTAAAAAATGGCTGGGAGTGTGGCTCAGTAGTTAAGCACCAGGTTCAATTCCTGGTACAAAAAAAGAAAAGAAAAGAAAAATATTGCAATTTATTTTTTTTGGGGTGGGGTGGGGGAGTATAACCTGTTTCTTCCTGGATTGGACTTTTCAATATTGGAATACACTTAAAATTTTTCTAGCTATATAGGTTTAGACACGATTTTGGTAACAGGTCTTGAGGAAAATAAGAATCTTCTTTGAAAGGAAGGCTCAGGGTAGATTTTCATCTCGATTTGTATCAACCCAAATGGTCCTGCTCCTTCCCAGTCAATGTTCTGATTTTCACTTAGACACTGGTACAGTCCGTAAACATACCTTCCATTGTAATTTTTAGAACTGACCCAAATACTTAAATGCTGAGCTTAATTTTCAGTTATTTTTGCTTTGCTCTATATGAACTAAAGTGAATATATTGACACAAAAATTTTTTAAAAATTCTTGTAGGATCACAAGAGAAACTTTGAGATAGTTAAGCTGAGTC
The DNA here is from genome assembly GCA_025594165.1 of Tamias sibiricus. Taxonomy (NCBI): domain Eukaryota; kingdom Metazoa; phylum Chordata; class Mammalia; order Rodentia; family Sciuridae; genus Tamias; species Tamias sibiricus. The sequence goes on from CM046661.1 coordinate 29,345,856, forward strand.
ATTCTGCTTTTGTATACTCTCCATTTCAGTCAGAAATAGTCATTCTGTCTTCCAATACTCACAGCTGCAGCACTTTGCCCCCTAGGATCCTTGTCTCAGTAAGCACTTTATTCTTTACTTGGAATAACACAGGTGATAATTTAAATAAATACAGTTGGTCCTCCTTCTCTGCAGATTCAACAAATACAGACAGAAAATATTTGGGAAAAAAAAATACAACTGTGTCTTTATTGACCATGCACAAACACTTTTCCTGTCATTCTTCCCTAAGCAATAAAATGTAGCAAATATTTATACAACATTTATAGTATATTAGCCATTGTAAGTAATCTAGAGATGATTTCAAGGTTGCAGTAGGATATACACAAGTTATATGCAAATTCTATGTGATTTTATGCAAGGGACTGGGCATCTTCAGATTTTGGTATCCACAAGGGGTCTTAGAATCAATTTCCATGGATACTGAGATGACTGGCTGTACTGCATTTTTTGTCAATATGGTATCCCATTTACTACAATAAGAAATTAAGCATTAAGTTCAAGGTCAAGGACATATCTAAAAATTCCATAATCCCATCTTTGAGGGTTTCCTGGCATCACTCCCAGTGCTTCACTGACCATTAGGAAAACAGAAAGCACACTGAGAAATTTGAACAGAGGGTATTCAAACAGAGAATTGGTAACATGGTTGTTTGAAGGTTGAAGGAACAAAAAGGAAAAATTGCAATAACCAGATATTAAAAACCCCAGGAGGGACAGTCCATTTCTAGGTGCTCAGGACTGAAATAGGTGAAATAAAATTACCAGGACCTAAAAGGTTAAAGGGAGAACACAACAGAATTGACACTGAGACCAATTCTTCCCTCTGAGAAGAGGGTCCTAAATGGCTGCTGCCACATCTTTGAAGATTGGGCCTGGAAGTGCTCAAAGAAGGTCAAAGTTGAAGCTATTCGCTGCTACTGACCAACTGAACAGCAAAAGTGACTGGTAAACTCCTTATCTCTACCTTTTGCCTTCCAATCTCATTCCACTCCCTTAGATTGATAAAACTTAACAGGAAGTCATTTGACTAACAGGGAATTGTAGCTTATAGAGTCCCAGCCCTGGCAGCATTGAGAATACTGCAGGATGTCTTCAGAATCAAGAGATCTTAGATGAATAGCTAACACAGCCTTCCTATATCACAGACTGAAAGCTAAAGTTCCACAGTCATCCCAGGTTCTACATAATCTAGCCCCTTGATACCTTTCCAGGTAATTTCCTACTCCTATGACTCCTGCCATATAGCCTCCAAGTTCTTTCCTGAACACACTGGGCATGTTCACTGTGCCTGGAATGTTCTTCCCTGAGATCTTCATGACTAACTCCTTCATTCCCTTCCACTCAGGTGTTGCTCTCAGTGAGAACTTCCCTGGGCTTTGCACCTACAATTTCAACTCCTTTTCTGCTTTCTTTTTCCATATGTGCTATCGCTCTCTAATATACCATATATCTTACATATGTATCTTATTGTATGTCTTTTCCAGTAATATGTGAACTGCATGGGGTGGAGACCTGTCTTTGTTTTGCCCACAGCTGAATCCTCAGTGAAAAGAACAATACCTAACGTGTAACTGGCATTCAATAAATAGTTTTTTTTGTTTTGTTTTGTTTATTTTGGTACCAGAGATTGAACTCAGGGGCACTTGACCACTGGGCCACATCCCCAGCCCTTTTTTGTATTTTATTTAGAGACAGGGTCTCACTGAGTTGCTAAATGCCTCGCCATTGCTGAGGCTGGCTTTGAACTCACGATCCTCCTGCCTCAGCCTCCCAAAGTGCTGGGATTACAGGCGTGTGCCACTGCTCCTGGCTATAGTTTTAATTAATAAATATCCACTAACATAACACCAATCCTAGTCAACTCTCACCTGGAAACAGGTAGGAGTCTACTTGCTGCTGTCTCTTCATCTGTTCTTCTGCTGATGAGCCATGTTCAATGCTGCTGCTATACTGACTTAAATAAAATAACTACATATCAGACACAAGGAATTAGAGGACAAGAGTCCTGTCTTATTTACAGTTATATTTCTACTCCTTCCTTTCAATCATGGCTCTGTATCTAAAACTGACTTACATAGGTAAAATTTACTCATTTGGAGTTCCTTTAATCATTTGATAATAAAGTTTCCAACATGTGGCAGCTTTACCAACAGTTTATCACTTAACTTGTGATTCTCAATATCATATTTGTACATCTCTGCAAATTCTCTTATTACCTAATTTGATTCACACCATTAAAAACAAGTGGATCATTCTTAATTTGGCCTGTCTTATGTTGACACAGGATGGGAAAATACATATATTACTTAACATAAAAGTTACAGCTTTGAAATGCTGCCTGTGGATTAGCACATATGTTAAATTCTAGGTTTTTATTTCAGAGAAGTTTATTATAAATTGAATATGTATTTCTTTGTGAAATTCCTTAGGACTAAAGAATAATAAAATCTCACTTAAGCACTCATTCAAAAAACAAAAGGGATGTAGGTCACAAAATTTGAACATGTATTTTATATTTGGCACAGTAGTTTAAGGATCTAAAGGGAATAATTTTTAATAAAATTTCTACCAATTCTTGCCTTGCTTCTACAACAGAGAATTATGTTCCCTGTTTTTCTTTGTCCAAACCCTGTTTCTGTACTCTGTACTTTTAGGAATGAACAGGTTGATCTAACCTGAGGGGAGGATAAGGAATCTGTGCACCAATTCCTCATGCTTGGGTGTTTCTCTTTATTCTGAGCAAGCAAATCCTTGGAGCTTTGCTTATGCCACACTGGTGGGTGGGCGAGGGGGCCTTCTCTTAACTGAACTTGGCCTGAAAGTCAGGTATCATTCACTTTTTGTCCAACAAAAGGCTTGCACAAAATAGGTACTGAAATTGCTTCATAGAATTAATTTAAAAATCAGACACAGAAGTATATAAAGCAACTCTAACAACATATCTATGGAATCTAAAAATGTAATGAAAATCTTCAGATTCAGTGCAAAAATGAACACCCAGATTTATCAATTTGCCATTCTATACAGTGAAACTGGACTCATAGTCATAGAGAGTAAATGAGTGTGTGTGTGTGTGTGTGTGTGTGTGTGTGTGTGTGTGTTGTGTGTGTAATGGCTCAAGCTAAATGGAAGGGGAGGGTTTTTCTAATTCTCTAGCCAATGCTGGCTTATTTTTTTTATAATATATAAACTGCTGTCCTCCTTCAAATAATATGAATGTAAATGCATGCATATTCATTTCCTACCTTCAGCTTCTCCCCTGCAGATCTGGGGTCCTATGACTTAGCAGGATTGTCTTTTCCTCCGGCTCACGCTTCTCTCCCTCACTTCCTTTGGAGCATCTGTTATGCAACATATTGAAAAGCAAATTGCCTATTTTGGAAAGGATGATTTCTTTTTGAGCCCATCTTAATCTCCAAGGAAAATGCAGAGTCACACAAAAATATGCACAAACAGCTGGAGTACAGGTTGACGTTAGTGAAACCAAATCATATATATATATATATATATATATATATATATGTACATATATATATACATACACACATATCTGTGAGTGAAGTTACTTTTTATAAAACTTCCCTGCTGTTCTCACAGCACAGCATGCAGCCCTATGAGACCAAATATTCTGTATTTTCACAGACTTTACTTAAAATGGACTAGTATTAACTGTCTAATCTTTATAAAATACTCCTCTGATGAAAAAAAAATTCTCTACATCTAATAGTAGGATTGTCAAAAATAAAGGAATTTTCTTGAAATAATGTGCTGCTGAAACATAAAGGAATATACTTTGAATCTCAGAATTACTTTGACTCCTACTTTTAGCTATCACGATTTAACTTTAGCTTCACGTGATCCATCTGTTTGGATTGGAGCCAATACTTCTATGTTTCTTCATGTTTTACTGACTGTTTACATATCCTTATGTAGTTTCTCTTATCCTTATTTCACAAATGTTTGGTGATTGCTTTTTCAGATTTTACCAAACGATTTTAAGGTAAATTCTAAATATTCAAAAAGCTTAGAACATTTTATTGTTTTTTTTTTTTTAAATACACTGTCAGACATTTTTTTTTTGATTTTTTTTTTTTTTTTTTTTTTTTTTTTTTTTTTGTACCAGGATTGAACTCAGGGGCACTTGACCACTGGGCCACATCCCCAGCCCGTTTTTGTATTTTATTAGAGACAGGGTCTCACTGAGTTGCTAAGTGCCTCGCCATTGCTGAGGCTGGCTTTGAACTCGCGATCAATTTTTTTTTCCAGAAGTCCCAACCCATTACTTCTACCTCCATCTCAAAGGCATCCCAGTTGCCAGAGGACATGGACCAGGCACACTCCTCAATGTCTCATCAACCAGGGACAAGACTGGGGATTGCATGCCAGATTACATCCTAAGTAACTGTATATTCACTTACCGAAATACAGCATTGCTAACTCAATAGCTGATCAGGTAAGAAAAGGTAAGGAAAGAACTCTCAGTTACCCAGAGGTACAGACTGCTAGAAGCAGCTATCACTCTTGGGGCTGAGAAAATACGGGAAAAGGCTGATTTGCAAACTCACCACCTGGGTGAGGAGCCCTGTGGACCTGAAGCCCAGAGGCAGGTGTTTCTGAGGTGGAGCCTGATGAAGCTGATTTTGTAAATGCTGGAATAACTTCCAGCTGCGTTCCCCTGCTCTGTGGGAGGGCACCGTAGCTTGCTGGGTGGGAAACATCTCTGGAGTGATGTTCAGGTGTGGAAGCAGAGTCACTACCGGAAAGAGCAAATCCCTCTAGTGTTCCATTCTCCCTCTAGGGCCCCATCTTGATAGAGTATAACTGAGAAAGCAAAGAAACCCTCAACCCCTACTTGCACTCCTACATTGGGGAGATTCTGTCAGGCTGTGCTCACCTTCTGCCTCATCAGGTCCTACAGCTTCCGGAAAATTAAGAGTGCATTGGAAAATCAATGGTGCAACCCACATGGTGCTACAGGGCTGAGCAGGAACTTGTAATGGGCTGTGGTGAGCAAGCTGCCCCTTGGCTAATGCCTCAGAGAACAGGTACGTGGACTGGCTGGGGAGAGGTAACTGACCATGTACCCAATTCTCCATGGGCCAATGAGTGGCTTTGCCCACGCATGTCATTGCTGGCTGGTGAGGCCTCCTGCTCATTGCCACCATCACCACCAGGCTGTCTCTATTTGAACTGTCTTGGATATGATAGTTTGCTGATTCCCTGCCACACTATTGCAAAGCCAAGTACAGTGATTTGGAGGACAGAGAAAAAGGCTTCCCAACTGCCAGCTCTCAACTCTTCTGTCTCTCTATAGAGGACATAGACTCTGAGGATGCAGTAGCTCCAGTTGCCTGGCCATTGCCTAGCCCTTGGCAGGAGCCCCATAAATTATATCAAATTAATGAAGAGAAATCTCTGGAACAGAAAGAAGGGGAAAATTATGAAAAAAAATATGGCATCTCATTTCCTGCCTTTTGGGTTTTCCTAATCCAGAAAATGCTCTAACAAATGAGAGAAGGATTGGCTGGGGCTGGGGCTCAGCTGTAAAGTTCTCCTCTTGCATTGTGAGGCCCTGGGTTCGATCCTCAGCACCATATAAATAAAATAAAGGTATTGTGTCCACCTACAACTAAAACAAAACAAAATACAAATGAGAGAAGGAAACCTCTCCTCTCAGTCATATATATTTACCTTTCAACTATGTGCAACATTGGGAAGTTAGTCAACTGAAGGAAACCCAGTTTCATAATCTTATAAATAAAAACAATACTTACTTTAAAGCGTTACTGTAAAGATTAGTAAGATGATATATACAGCACACTTTCTACCATGCAGGGCATAGATGTGTTCAACAAACTGTATTATTGAAATCACACAATTCCATACCCTTCAACCATTGTGCATCTGTGTTCTTTCCAAATAAATACATTCGCCGAATAATAATATAAACTAGCATTTACTGGGTATTTGTATTTTGTGCCAAGCACCATTTGGTTTACCTATATTAACTCATTTAATTCTTCCAACAATTTGTGAGGTAGATCGATGCTTTTATCTTTCCAGTTTTACTGAAGAGGATATTAAGGTACAGAAAATTATGTAACCAACCTTAGGTTGCATAGCTAGAAAGTGGCAGAACTAAGATTTGAACCAAGGTAGTCTGGCTCCAGAATTTATCATTTTAGCCACTGTTGCAGTGATTCTTTAATAAAAGTACTAATAACCTTAGTTTTAAGGCTAACTATTCTTTAAGCCTTCTGGGTATTTTCAGCACTGTCTTGTGTGATTATTTATAGACATTTCACCCAGTTTAGCCAAAATTCCTAAGGAGAGTCATCAACTTCGAAAAACCACATCTGACTGAATAGAACCCTCCAAGAAAAGGAAAGGTGGTGTCCCCTTTCACAGGGGTATGGATGAAGCTTAAATTTAGTCAATCTAATTATAAACTGTTATTCTTCTATTATGGAAATACCCTGTAATTGAATACTAGAAAATCCTCCATAAAAGCTTTCCCCTCAGGCAAGGTTTAGTACTAGTCTTAGAAGCCCAATTAAATATGATCAAAACTATGTTTTAAGAAACTCAGTTATACTTAAAAAGAAGATTGAAAGGAAATGCTTCAATAAAATGGGTAATTTTTTTCTTTTTCTTTTTTTACAACTTTTTTTTTTCAATTTTTCATAATGAGAAAGTACTATTATAAAAAGAATGGCTGTTTGGTATAGGAGAAATTTTCTATAAAAACAGAAGCTTTAGATAAATAAAAACATAAATTATATATCTGATAATGGCACCATTGCATGTTAAAACACTTGCTGTGTTTTCTAGATTTTTTTTTCAATGTAACAATACTCATATAGTGTGTGTGTTTACAAAAAGTGGGATCATATTATGCTACTGCTTCCCACGGTTTTACTTCTCATTTACCAGAATACTGTGAATATTTTTTTCCATGAATAAATATATGTATATGTCATGGGATACCTGGAATAGATATACTTTGCAATATATTTATTTGCATTAGCATATTAAAATTTTTAATCATTCTTTGTAGAACATTTAGATGGATTCCATTTAATAACTGTTATAAGCCCAAACTTATCCATTTGTTTTAGTCCCTTGTCTGATGAGTTCCTCAGGATAAATTTCAAGAGTTGAATTGCTGGGTTGATGGTGTTTAGTCTTTCTTTTAGTACATATAGACTAATTGCCTTCCATATTATGCTTCCTCCAGTCGTATTTCAGAAGGCCTGTTTCTGTGGAGACAAACCATGTGTCTTCAACATTTTTGTCAATCAAACAAGCTAAAAAAAATCTTATTTATTTATTTATTTATTTTTGCAATAGCTTCATGTGCTTTTGTCACTTGTGTTTCTTCTGTCATTTGTTTTTGTCCCTTGATTTTATTTACGGAATCGCTTGCTTTTTTATGAATTCATTAGACCTATTTATCTTAAAAAATATTTTAATACACTGCAAAAGTGCTTTTAACCAATTGGAGCATTAATTATATAGAAATGTCCATTTATATATTTCATATATTGTATTATAAAGAATAGATAAGGTGCACATTCAAAAGAGTCGCTAAGTGTATACCTGCCTAAACAGAGACAAGAGCAGTGTGGCACTGAAATTGCAGAAAAAGACAGAGCAGGGTTCATGAGAGACTCCCAGAAGAAATGCAGGACCCCAGCCCCTAAAGTTTTTAGAAATAGAACTGAAGATCTATACCAAACTGGACAGTATATCTTTCCCAATTCCTTTCTGCCTGGTTAGGTTTATTCATCCCTTAGATCTTAGCTCCAGCACCACTTCCTCAAGGAAGCTCTCCCCGACCTTGCTCACTAGGTCAACTCTCCTTATTTTATATCCAGAGACAGTTTACTCCTTTGCAACTCTTCTCACCATTGTGATTTCATATTTATTCACAGGATTGTTTGATTCAGTCTCCCCTGCTCACTAAAATGGATAGGGCAGAAATGACTTATTTTGCACCTCTTTATCTCTCTACACTTAGCCTGTCATATGGGAAATGAATGATGAAGATTTTTTAAAAAAATGAGTATAAATATATCAATCATGTTTAACATTCATAAAAGGTAGCCTTAGCCATTCTGCATGAATATTTTTTACATTCTCATGAAGTGCTGACTTGAAGAACTACTTCAGGTTTTATTATATGTCTATATAACAATATTAACTTGGGAAATCATGATTTACCAGCAGAATGAACCACATGGTATCCCAAGTGAGCATAATGTAGGTCAACAAAGCTTGTTTAAATAAAGTGACTTTCCATAAAATCCCTCATAACTTTTTAAAAGTCTGTTGATTCCATCCATAGAAATCTCAAGTTGAAATTTTTTTAATAATCCTCTCCTTGTATAGTTCAATATAGTAGTCACTAGCCATCTGTGACTATTGGGCAGTTGAAAGGCGTCTAGGCCAAATTGAGATACACTGTATGTATAAGACGTACACCACATTTCAAAGTCATATGAAAAAACATGAAAAATACTCCCTATCTTATATGTTAAATAATAATATTTTGGGTAGATTGGTTTAAAGAAACTCCACTATGAAAATTAATTACACCTGTTTCTTTTTTCTTTTTCAGTTTTTTAGAAAATTTATAATTATATATGTGACTCATATTTCTATTGGATATCTCTTCTTGCTATAAGTCACAACACAGGCAAACTTTACCTAATTAAAATCAACTGTGTTTCACACTTAAGTATTTAAATGAATTGAAAATGGGGAAATCTGCGAAAAAGATGTTCAAATAGTACAAATCTGTTAGAGAGACCTAACAGATACCCAATGCAAGTCCTCAAGTCTCCGCAGCATCCACTTTCTCTACAATTGAACAGATTTACATGTTTATTTTCTAAGATTAAAGAAACAAACTACAAAATGTTGAGAAGGATAACCCATTGGAAGCATACTTATATCTGAGAATTTAAACTTATATCACCTGACAATCTGGTGACAAAAAAAACATAAATAAATAAATAAAAACTATGAAAAGAAAATGGGATGTCTTCTTGGGGGAGCCCCAACTGTGCATATACAATGAAAAAGAGCACTGACCACTAAGCAGATTCTAAGGACTTTCTAAATAGTTCAGTATAATTCTTGTTTCTTCTTTTTTCTTATGGTACTAGGGATTGATCCCATGGTCTCATGCATGCATTTATGGTAAGCAAGTTCTTTACCACTGAGCTCCGTTCCCAGTCCTTTAGTATAGATTTTGATATTATGAAAAGTGAAGTGATTGATCATAGGGCAGACTCAATTCAAGAAAACATAATTGAGGTATCACATCATGGGAAGAGTTCTACCCAAAGTGGTAAAAATAAAATGATTATTTGGTAATTCTGTCTACTAAGAACAACTTTTTCTCTCAAGATAAAGATGGAGTGATAGGAGGAGACAATTTATAAAAGATGGAAAAAAAAAATAAGATTGTGCTGTGGGTTTTCAATGCCTTATTGTTAAAGGGATTTACTTTAAAAATCAGCCACCTTCTATTGTACAACATATTACTTTTTAGGATAAAATGCATAAATGGATATCAATGCATATTAGATTAATGGAAGGTGTGAAATAATAGCTTATAGTGATGCCAGCTATTACAACTAACCTATTTGTTAAAGCATCCTGCTTTGCCTCACCATCTTCCATGTGCTTTTGTGACAGATATTAATGGAGCCTTTGGATTATTATACACTTTGGCCGAAGCAAGTGAATGACCATTTGGTCTGTTCACTGACTTCAAATCACATGTTATCAGTGAAACCTTCACTGCTGGGTTTCCTTTCATTGTATCTCCAAGCTGACCATTTCCTGTCAATGTCCTTAGAACGGAGAATATACTGAAAACTGGGGTCAGCCACTATGCTGCTAACTCTACACTTCTGGCTTTGGAAGATAAAGCAGTTTTTATTTTGTTTTGTTTCAAAATATTATTTTTTCTTTTAAAAAACCCTTACATTAGATTTTTTTGTGATTTATTTCTTGTTAAAAATTAACAAGGTACATTTTATACAATATATGGCATTGTCCAAAGATTACCAATGAAAAACTGCATTAATTTTCTTATTGTGCACGTTATGCTTCATCCAATAATTTGTATGTTCTGCTCAGCACATAGTCTTTGAGATTGCAGAGTAGGGATAAGTAAAATTTAAATATAATGCTTGTATGGTCATGAAAATTTAGAAAATAATGTGTGATGGTTAGTTCTTGAAAAGTAACTAATGTTTAGTCCAAGTGTATTAATTAGAACTACAATGCAGTATCTTTTAGACATCTATCTACAGATTTGGGTTTTTAATTTCTTTGTTTTTTTTAATCTTGGAAAATAAAGTTATTATTTTGATCATATTAGAGCTAATTGAACAGATTAATAAATCAAAGTCAATAAAACTCCCAATAAATATGAAGAGAGGATGACTCTAAGTGTCCCAGGTGGCTAGAAAACAGTTAGCACAGCTGCTTGGAAGTGTGACAATTGTCCTTGCCCTTTGGATTTCTCACATTATTATTAGACTGACTAATGACCAAGGTGTGAAGGATTAGGATTTTGAGCTCTCAGTAATTAGCAGAATACAACCTGTTTTGATTGGAATGACAGAAGGAGGAGGAAGCCTTTTATATGTGGGGTAAATGGAATGGAGAAATAGGCAGTAGCAGGAATAACTAATTGCTTATTACTGAAAGGTTTATTATTGTGTTGTCATTGCTAACATTTAAGTGAATTTCTTTACCTTCAGCTTCAGGCCACATTTGCTGTGAGGAGAGAGCTGTTCTCATGAGCAATGAAATCAACTGTTAGCTGAATAAAGTGAAAAAAAAAAAAAGTCACTTGAGTCAGGAGGTGAAATAATCTAATAATTTTATGCAGTCATGTCATGTGGCAAAGTATGACCTGAATCAACAGATCCAAAGTAATTGTTTGCCAGTAGGTAAAATCAGAGCTGGATTTTAACACAGGCAGATTAACATGATTTTGACACAGGCAAGGAAGAGCTCTCCCCTGATAGAGAGCCTGGGAAGGGGTCTCTGAGCAAGCTCAACCAGGAAAACTGTAGTGTGTAAAGAGAGAAGACAGTAAATAACAGTAAATCTAGGACTTAAGGAAACAGGTCCTGATTTTTGTTTTCGTATAGAGTAAGCATCTGAGCAGGGGTGAGATCAGAAAGAAACATCAATTGCATGGTTGTCCTCAAATTTGTTTTGGGTATTATTATTGTCTCTGTTTATTTACTGATGTGTGTGGTTGGTTGATGTTTTAAACTGAGCCAGCCACTCAGTGTCTTCCCTGGTTCAGTGCCAGATGAACCATTCTCGACTTCTCAATGGAAATTTCTGATTCTCTTGCAATTATCCACTCTAGTGTGATTTTTCTTTCTCTTTGCAAGTTCCAGGGGCCCTGCCTCTCAGTTACACACACTCCAGGGACAGATGGCTGAAAAAGACACCACCTGTCTGACAAAAGACCATACCTGGTTGGAGCTCTGAATGTCATGCTGAGTAGCAGTAGCTGTCACTGGTGAAGGGCCAGTTGTTATATAATTATACATTCAGGTGCTTTATAGTATTGAGTTTGGCTATTAATTATACACAGTCTCATATTTTTACATTTGATGTGTATATACTTACATCTTTAATTCCTGGAATACAGAAATCATGTCATGCTTCTTCTTTTAGAGCCCCCAAATAACACACCACATAAGAGAATTAAATAAATATTTGACAAATAACATTCCACACTGTACTGACGGTGTTCATGTGGTGAAGTGACCATTTTATTGACCATTATATTTCAAATGCTCACTGTAGTTCCTGCACATAGTTAAGTGCTTCATGAATATTTAGCAGATTTTAAATTTTTGGATTTTTAAAATTGTGAATTGTATTACCAGCTGAGGTTGAGATTCAGTGAAGGGAAAGAAGAGTGGAAGTGAAATGCTTCCTGGTTCTTTGAGCACATACAGGACCACATTTTCATAACTGGTTTCCTCTTCCATATTGACCAATGGTCAAAAATACCAGCAGAGTCTAGAAAGCTTGGATTGGATGTAGTTAGTTTTGGAAACCCTCAGAGCTAGGATGTTTGCTATACCCACTGACCCATTCCCAATTCCCAGTTGTCTCTTCAAAGATAGATTTGGACTGACCATCTCACTTTGTTTTGGTAAGGAGGATCAGCTTATGTTTTTCTGGCCAGGTGATTTTGTTCTATATGAAATTCATAACATAGAGTTTTCATCATTTTTATACTTTAAATATAGAAGAAATGATACATTGTTTTTGTAACATTTTTTTGCAAGACTCATTATAGCTCATGACTATATGATCACTGAGATTCATACACAAGACCCATAGATTTCACCCTGAATTTGTTTGTTCTGTCATTTTCAACAGATTTTCCATTGTATCCTGTTTTTACACACGCTAGACCAGAGACAAAAGTTAGGTATCATGCCTGGGGCATTTTAAAAATCTTTTTCCTGGCATATGGCACGTGTTCATTGGTATTTGTGAAAAGTGTGAGTGAATGAATGTGTGTGTGGCCATTGTGTTTTCTCATTCTATTACCATCTTTTCCTTTTAGAAATTCTTTTGAAAGGAGTTGTTATTTTTTTCAGAAATAATATATCCATCTCCATTCTGATTCATGTTCATGTCCTGTATTCTAAGACCTCATGCTGGGAAATCCTAATTTCCTATGTCATAAGGTTGATTTGACTACACAGGATCTTCTTAACCTTTTTTTGTTACAAGTTCCCAGCATTCTGATTCATGAGCAACTCATTAAAATTAGGAGAAATGAGGACATTTTATATATACTTCTTTGGTGACATATATTTTTTTCAGCTTTCCTTTGTCCACCAAATTGAAACCAATACTATCACTAGAGAGTTAAAAAAATAAATAAGGAAAAAGAAGAAAGAAAATCAACTGAATAGTTATTTAAAATTAAAATTTGACTCTCCTGTAATTAAAAATGAAAAAGAAAAACCTTAGTCTAACCATAATTATTTAATATAGTAGAATATATTTGGAAATTCATTTAGGAAATTCAAATAATAAATACAGATGCATTTTTTAAAAACGTCAATGCACTTAGCCTTTAAGTTTATAACTTAAGTCTTCTGTCATCACAATTTCTTTTTATTACCAAAAGAATAATGTTTTGAATGAATGTTCCCTTTAAAATTTTTACTGTTCTCTTCATAGTAGGTCATTAGATGAGATAATGCACAATTTCTCTCCTCATGTTTATAACCAATTAAAAGCAATTAATTGATTTGGAGAAGTTTTCAACAAGGTACTACTCTGAAATTTTCTGATTCCAATATTTCCCCCTCAAAGATTCCTGAGTCCTTCCTGTGAAATTATTCTTAGATTTTTTTCTCAAGAGACCCTATATACTTTGTTCCCAGACACCTTATCCTTTTTTCCCTAATCTACATATATAACTTTCTGAGGTTGTTTTAGAATATACTTTTCGGATTTTACAAAGTTTTAACCAGAGAATATCTAATAATTTTTCTTGGAATGAAAGGTTTGAGAACTTTTACAAATTCTCAGAGAGTAACACTTGACCTTGGTAGCCTCCCTGTTTGCCAAATCTGTTTGACCCCTGTACTCTAGGCCTATCTGGAGCCCAGGGGTCAACTCTCTGATCTGGTATTAAGTGGTGAGGAAAAGATGTTGGTTGGTAACTTAAATTGTATCATTTTCAGAAACATATTTTATCACAAGGTTTATGAACAGAATAGCCTTTAAAATTCTGAGGAATGATTGCTAGTGATAAGAGTTCAAGGAGACAATATTTTCAGGGTCTTAAGATGACCACTTGCTCTACTCAGATTCTAGCTAAATTAGGAAGCATCGGGCAAGTGAAATTTATAATTTCAGTTATAAAATGATTATGTTCTGATGATCTAATTTACAGCTTGGTAATAATACTGAACAATATTGTATACTTGGGATTGACTAAGAGTGTGGATCTTAAAACTTTCTTAGCCAGGCGCTGTGGCGCATGCCTGTAATCCCAGCACTTTGGGAGGCTGAGGCAGGAGGATCGCGAGTTCAAAGCCAGCCTCAGCAATGGTGAGGCACTTAGCAACTCAGTGAGACCCTGTCTCCAAATAAAATACCAAAAAGGGCTGGGGATATGACCCAGTGGTCGAGTGCCCCTGAGTTCAATCCCCGGTACCACAAAAAAAAAAAAAAAAAAAAAAAAAAAAAAAAAACTTTCTTATGCTCACACACAATAACTGTGAGACGATGGATGCGTTAATGAACTTGATTATGGTGATCATTTCACAGTGAAGCATCATGTTATACACTTTAAATATATACATTTTAATTTATCAATTATGCCTCAATAAAGCAGGAGAAAAAAAGCAAATATTTTTCACAGTAGGTACAACATACAAGGTATCAGATAACAGATGATTTTCTCTGCTATTTACCCCAAACTAAAATAACAACAACCACAAAAACCCTGCAACAACCACAGATATGCTTCAAGAAAAGATTGGTTTTGTACCTAAACAGAAATAGGGTGAAGGAGTTACACAAGAAGAAAGAATGAAAAAAGGATTTGGTAATACACATTCATCTACACAGGGAACAGGCCAACTACTAGACTCTGGAATCCAAAAAAAATTTTAGATGAAGGAGAGATGTGATAGGATAAGTGTGTCTGAGCTCTGTACAAGTCATTACTAAAATTTACTGATTGAACAGCCTTAGAATTAACTCTCAAATTCAGTGACCTAAGACTTTAAATCTCAGGTCTTCAACTTTTCTACTTGAAAAGCTAAAAATTACATTTAAATTTTTAATATTTTTATTTTTATTTTTTATTTCTTTTTATTATAATTTATTGTAAAAGACAGCAGAATGCATTACAATCATATTATATATAGAGAGTACAATTTTTCATATCTCTGGTTTTACACCACGTAGAGTCATACTATTGGTGTCTTCATACATGTACTTAGGGTGTCTTCATACATGTACCATCTTTCCTACCCCAAAGTCCCCTCCTTTCCCCTCCCTCCCTTTTTCCCTATCTAGAGTTCATCAAATTCTCCCATGCTCCCCACCCAACCCCATTATGAATCAGCAGCCTTCTATCAGAGAAAACATATTCAGCATTTTTTGGGGGGGGATTGGCTAACTTAGCATTATATTCTCCAACTCCATACATTTACCTGAAAATGCCATGGTTTTATTCTCTTTTAATATTTTTGTATTATCTTAAGAGGTAAATTTCTCAGGACATTTTTATATACATTTTATAATTTGTGTGTGTGTGTGTATGTGCATGTTTATAATTTCAATTACTTTTTCTAAATCTACTGCTTAGATAGCTTTACTGATATTTATTATTAAGTCTTCTTGATTTTTGCTAATCTAGGAGAATAAAACAGAATCTACTATAATCAAATTTGCATACCCTGATTATTGATGAAGTTGGGTATTTTTTCATATACTTGTTGTTTTTTCATTACTGTGAGTAAAGAATCTGACCAGAACAACTGTAAAGGAGGAAAGGTTTATTTGAGGGCTCATGGTTTCAGAGGTCTTAGACCATAAAAGGCTGGCTTCATTTCCCTGGGCTTGAAATGAGGCTGAACATCACGGTGGAGTGTGTGGCAGAGGGAAGCAGCTTACATCATGGTGATCAAGAAGCAGAGAGAAACTCCACTCTCCAGATACAAAAATATACCCAAAGCTATGCCACAGTTTTCACCTCTTTCAGCCATACTCCACCACTGATGGGATTAACTCAGTGATTAGGCTAAGGATATAACCCAATCATTTCTCCTTCAAACTTTCTTGCATTGTCTCATGTGAGTTTTCAGGGCACACCACATATCCAAACCATAACACTTGTTCATGGTACTTCTTTTTTAGAAATGCCTGTAGATATTTTCTTCCTATTTTTCCTATGACATTACTCTCCTTTTATTGATTTGTAGGAATCCTTCATATATTCTGCTCATTAACTGTTTATTGGAATGTGTTGTTTAAAGGCATTCATCTAGACAAGGCTTATTTTTCCAATTTATTTATAGTGTCTTCTAAATTCTTAATTTTTATTGTAGTGTGAATTATCGGTTCTTATCTTTGTAATAATAATTTTTGCATATTCATTGACAAATTCCTCACTACTCTGAGATTAGATTTTTCCCATAATGATGTTTTTTCTATTTTTCTCCTTAGAGTTTTAAGTTTGGTTTTCACTACTAAAGCCTTAATCTATCTGGAAATGATTTTTACATGTGTTGTAAGATTGAGATCTAATTTTGTTTGTTCCACGTGATGGCCAATTATCCGAGCACTGTTTATTGAATATCCTTCCTTCCTACAGTTGTTAAATTACTCCCTACACCATCTAATAAATGCTGAAATAAACAAAGGCCTGATTCTGGGTTTATCTATTGTTCCACTGGAGAATTTGCCTTTATTGCACTATACCGCACTAAGTTACAACAACTTTACAGTATATCTGAATAACTACAAGGCAGGTACTCACTCACACCTTATCCTACTGTTTCAGAAGTATCTGTTTTCTTAGTTATTCACTCTTCACATAAATGTAAGTATTAGCCTGCTAAATTCTACAAAAACTAGAAATTATGAGAATTACATTAGGTTTAGAGATAAATTTGTCATATAGCAATGCTATTGATTCATATATGTTAATTTTGTATCTCACAACTTCACTAAATGCATTTATTAGTTCTAATAGATTTTGGGTGAAGTCTTGGGGTTTTTGATATATATGATTACAACAGCAACAAAAAACTTCTTTTGGATGTCTTTTGTTTCTTTATCTTGCCTGATTATTCTTGTTAGGACTTCCAGCAGTATGTGGAATAAATGTGATGAAATGGGCATTTTTATCCAGTTCCAGATTAGAGAGAAGGCTTTCAGCTTTTTCCCATTCAGCATAGTGTAAACTGTTGGCTTATTACAAGTGACCTTTATTATGCTGAGCTACTTTCCCTCTATACCTAATTTGTTCAGCATTTCACAAAGGGATGTTAAATTTTATCAAATGCCCTTTATTCTATTGGGATAATCATATGGTTTTTGCCCTTTATTCTGTTGATACATTGTCTTACACTTATTGATTTGTATATGCAGAACTAACGTCGCATCCCTGGTGTAAGTCACTTGTTATTATGGTAAATAATATTTCAAGGTGCTTTTGTATTTACTTTACAGTATTTTGTGGAGGGCTTTTGCACCATCTCTGTTTATGAAGAATATTGGTCTATTGTTTTCTTTTACTTTTGTTGTACTCTTGTCTGGTTCTGGTATCAAGGTAGTTCTGGATTTATAGGAGTGTTCGGAAGAATCTCCTCTTCAATTTCTTGGAATAATTTGAGAACAATTGATAATCATTATTCTTTAAATGCTTGGTAGAACTCAGCAGTGAAAACTTCTGGTTCTGGGTTTTTCTTTGATGGAAGACTTTTTATTACTGATTAAACCTTCTTATTTGTCTGTTCATGTTTTTTCTTCATGATTCAATTTTGGTAAAGTATGTACATCCAGGGTTGTGCATTTCTCCTAGGTTACCAAATCTGTTGATGTATAGTGGTTTACAAAAATCTGTAATGATCCTTTGTATTTCTGCAGTGACTGTTGTAATGTCTTTTCTGATTTTATTTGACTCTTCTCTTTTTCTTACTCTAGCTAAGGTTTGTTAATGTGGTTTACCTTTGTAAAGCACTATATCTTTATTGATGCTTCCTTAATTTTAAAGTCCTATCTGACCTCTACTGAAGGTTGCATTTTGCTCATTTATCTGTGGCTCCATATTTTATTTAATTAAATATTTTATATAGTTTGCAGTTGGCATAATATTACTCCATAAATGCTCAAATAAACACAGAGCCTGTGCATGTTGGCAAACATGACAAAGGGGAATTAAGTTTGCAGATAGAATTCAGATCACAAATCAGCAGATAGGGAGATCATCCTCCACAATCTAGGTAGGCCTAATAATGATCACAGTATCATTAAAGATGGGAAAGGAGGCAGAAGAAGTGGGTTAGAGAAAGAGATGTGACAATAAAAGCATAATCAGAGAGATTTGATGATTGATAAAGGGAGACATGATTCAAGGTAAGTAGGAGGCTTTGAGAAGATGGAAATAGATTCATCCCTAGTGATTTCAGAAAGAAACATGACCCTGCTGACACTCCAATTTAAGGACATTTGGGCCCCAAATGCTAAGTTAACGTATTGCTTTAGCTACTTTTTGGGGTAATTTGTTGCAGTGGCAATAAAAAACAAATACATAACTATCATATTCTGTATTGCATTACTTACTGTCTTTCTAGTTTGGGCTAGGTCCTTCATTCTGCTGGACTTGGTTGACTAAATTTTAGACATTTATTCATTCAACTTTATCTGGTTATTTTCTTTTATGCCTCCATGAGATTTAGAGAATGAAGAACAAACTTGTGTAACTCAATACAAGTCAATAAGTTTTGTCATCACAAACCTAGATGGGAGATTTGGAAATCTGATTTTATATTATCTATGCCTTTCACGCATCCAAATTTGTCATATACTTTTTCTTTACAAATAATGGTGAATTGTTTGTATTTCATATCAACTGGTCTTATGACCGATTACTCTAAATGTGGCTATGTTTAATTGCCCTGTGGGAAATGCATTGAAGTTGTCATCACCACCTTTTTACTCAGGCTATGGTCTATTGCAAATTCAAATTATGGGCATGTTTGGGACATAATTTTGTAAGGATATGAGCTGGAGTTTATTTATTTTAAAGTATATGAACTCATCCATTCCCCTTCCTTTTAAGATTTAAATATAAAATTAAACTTACCAACTATTTTATTAGTCACAGCACATGTGAGTATGACACACCTTTCAGGAACTGAGTCAAGGTCAGAGGCAGAAGACACACATTAGGTTGTGTTGTGTGTCTGTGTCAGTGTCAGGTGGAATTATGTTTGAGAAACCCAGTGAAGATTTGGACTCCTCCTCTTGCCTCTCTGCCTTCGTATCAGTTAGAATGTTTTCTCCTACAAATATCCCCAAATCACACTTAAACTGGTTGAGCAACAGGGGATGCACTAATTTTGACATCACAAGACTTGAAGAGGTCAGGCACATTTCCAGAACGGTTGATTTAGTGCTCCCCAAGGTCATCACAGCCTGGTTTTTCCATCTCTGACATCCAACACCCTCACTTTTAGCTTCCTTCGAAAGTACTGGAAACTGTTTGCTGTCTTATTGGGTATCTTTTCTGGACATGAAGTTGTGAAGGGGAAGAAGAGGAATGACTTTTCATGTGATTCTCTCCTAAGAGGGCAAGAACATTTCTTAGAAGTCTGATAGCCTCCTTGTCTTATGGGCAGGATGAAGCCAACTGCCTACTCCTGACTCAGTCGTTGGCAGGGAGACCCATGTCATCCTTAGAACAGTCAGTCCTACTCTGGGAGCCCAGGGTGGGGCCAGTCACTACTGAAGCACATGGATGACTGTGGGAAAGTTCTGTTAGGAAAGGAAAAGGGAGGACTTTGACAACGAACAAGCAAGCAGGTGTCAAGTACGTAACTGAAATATTTGATTTATGTTTTTAGAGTTCAGATTGTTCCAGGGAACTCATGTGGTCTCAGAATCAAAACTTCCAATGTATGTCCTGAACGAAGAGTTTGAATTGGACAGTACCTAAGATGCTAACTCACCTGTTATGATTGAAAATAAATTCTTAGAGTTGAAACAGGGGATTATTTGGTTACCCAAACAACTTCCCAATGAATCAAATCATGAAAGTGAAACACCAAAATCCTATCAGCACTCCTGGGCATTGCTTTCGATTTCCAAGCAAGTGTTTTCATGTAACTGAAACTAAAAACAACCTTGTTCTCGAAATTGAGAAGTAGTTCTTCAGGAAGAGAGAATAAAGCAGACATTTCAAAAGGTGTGGTGACATTTGTTTCAAGTCATTAAGATTCCTGAAAGCATGCACTAGAAAATGTCTCAGAAAATGTGTCCTAAACTACTTGAATGGCAGTATATTAATCAGAAAAGTGAAAAAATTAATGGAATGGTTAAAATACATATGCATATATGTCTGTATCTCCATAGATATAGTAATCTCCATCTAGACAATGGAATAACATGTGGCCTTTAAAAATCACATTTTAAAGAATATTAAATGACATGGAGGAAAATATATAATAAAGTATTAATTAAAAATTAACTTTTTTTCCTCTGCATTTTTATGGTTTCTAAAATTTCAACAGTTGTGATAGATTGCTTATTATTATGTGCTCTCTGCCTTCCCTATGAAGGAAATATATTTTTGCACCCCATCTCTTAGGCAGGTGGCTTGCTCTGGTCAATTCAATGTGAGAAAATTAGTTCTGACCATGTCTTATCAGAAGATAAGAACCTCTATGAGGCTCCCTCTTGCTCCCTTTCTTCTGCTGATTGCAGTATGACCAGAGGGGTGCCTTTCATCCTTCTGGATCCCTGAGTCAAGAGTACACATGGAAGTCATATGTAAAGAAGACAAGAAATAAACTTTTGTGGTTAGAAGCCATTGATTGACATTTTGGGGCTGTTTATTACATCAGCATAACTTAGCAAGAACATGCAACTGCACTCTGGAACTTGAGTAGAAAGAAAAGGATTTGCTCTAAGGCCCTTTGTATACTCCTGTTGCACAGTGTATTCTTTCTATTTGGCACTGGCATCCTTTATTCTTTTGGTTCTACTCTTTCTTATGAATGCTTTTGCCATCCACAATGAATTATAAATCACCAAGCAAAATACTTATGTATTTCCTCATGTTCCATCTCTCCTTTTCCATTCCTATCCATTTTAATCTGTAAGCATGAGGGTCACCAATAATACCCTAATGGTCAAATTAAATGGCCTTACTTGGTACTCCCCTTTTTGGCTTCTTTTAAGTTCTTGACTTAGGTGTGCACTTCAGTCCTTAGGTAAGTCTTTCCTCAGTTGGCCCACGTGACATTGTAACATTTGTTCTCTTATGCTGCAAGGACCATTCTTTTTTTTCTGCCTAGCTGGTATTTCTTTATTTCCCTTCCCTTGAAAAGCTTCTCTCTTTACCTTGTTTTCTCTTATTTTTCCAGCAATAGCTTCCTTGTCATGCATATTCATTTATTTCCGAGACATGCAGGGAAATGAGCAATAAATTTGTGAGTTGCTTTGATCTATTTTACCGGGAAACAGTGGCATGGCTCCTGGTACACAAATCCCTCTGAAGACATATCGCTTCTTTGAGATCAGTATAACATTACACTACGGGAGTTAAACCTGTCTTCATTCATTAGCAAAAAATACTCTCATTGGTAAAATCATTCTCAAAATTGTCCCATGACAATTATAATATCTAATCTTATTTTCTGGGGCCTTTACTGGTATGATATATGATCACTATTTTTCACAAACCAACCACACTCGACAACAAGAAATATTAGTGATCTTGGCAAGATTTAATATGTTATGTAACTGCCTGGGATTCCAAATATGAGTTCATGGGCTGTTACATTTGGGTAGAAAAAGAGCCAAAATCTAAGTTAACAATTTTGTAGAGCCTGCAGCAATGACACACATGCCTAGAGATATTTATTTTGTGAGGAGCGATGAAAGTTCCTGTAAAACTTTGCTGTTTTCCCAGTTTCTCTATTGGAATCTAATTAATGGTTTCCACTATTTTAAGCATTTTTGAAGAAATGAAATCCATATTCATTGTTAGAAAAATTCATATTCTCCTTAAAATCATGTTTTGTGATTATTCATCGTCACATACAACACTGTCCAAGAAAGATGAAATGTGTCATGTTTCTAAAGACCCCCAGAGAAAGAGACTTTAGAGCTTATTTTTGGTGACTTATTCCAATGACTAAATCCCCTCAGGAAATTATTTCTCATCTAACCTGAATATTTCACAACATGCTTAAATGTTTCCTTTTGTTATGTCCTCACTAAAAATGTCTGTAAAGGAACTCTCTTAACTGGAAAACCATTTTTAAAATTAATCCTTGCCAACTTTCTTTAATCTAACTCAAGTCTTTAGAAAAAACCTTCAATCACTTCCAGGAGACTATGAATGCTTTCCAATGAAGGTGCCCATTTAATCTCTAGTTTTAAAAATTGTGTTATATAGATTAATTTTTCTTAATTTACAGTTTTATTGTTCAGAATATCCAATATTGTTCCCCTTTAAATATGGGCTATTAGAAAATACCTGAGTTTCATTAGACTTACAAATGCTACTTTAACAAACAAAACTTCCATCAAATTTACACCAAAAACTGTCAAAACAAAAAGATGACTTAAGATTTTTTCTTTTTATTTTCATTCTTTTTAACTTCCTGGCTTTTGGGGTTGCTGTTACTCTTAGGCAGTATTATCACAGTGTAACATAAATAAGAGATTAACTTTACAGTCACTCTCCATTCACCATAGAACTCCTTGAGCCACACATGTCCATTAGGGTCAGCGTTTTCTTTGGCTAGCTTGGGTTCTTGGCTGTATTGTGGGGCTCACGCCATGGAATACTGTCAGCACAAAGGGATATCCTTTGGAAAACAACCAAAACTTGCTCTCTCTCTCTCTTTTTTTTTTTTTTTTGCATACAAGTATAGAGAAACTCTCATTCCTCCATTCATTAATGTCAAAGAGTCTAAAGAAGTTTAAAGAAAAGCCCTGCTAATTAACTATTGTGCTGTGATCATAATCAAGATTTACTAAGTACTTTTTTCGTGCCAGGTAATGCATAGATTGCACAAAAGACAGTTTCTGCTGACAAATTTTCAGCCAGCTCTGTGTCTCAGGCCTCAAAGGTTTGACTCTTTGTGCCAAAGACTCCTGATTAATTAGGAAAATTCAGCAAGCATTTATGAAATTAACTCCCCAAGTCATGTAGACACAAGGTAGTTTTTTTCTGTTATATTTCCAGTAAACAAAAGGATATTGGTTGATTGTTGGAGGAGAGTTGATTGTAACCTTTGGCTCTAAATAATGAGACTGTGTCTTAATTTCATTTAATGGTTTGGAATTCCAAAGCCATGGAGTTCATTAGGGAAGTAGAGGAAGTAAACATGTGAAAAACAGGGAAAGAGACCCATTGAACCCAAACTGGCTTCCTTTTTCCAGCATTAATTTGTAGATGGACTAAATATACAGCTGTTTCTTATGACAAACAGACAGACTGAATATTTTTTAGTTGTCCCCATGCTGTCTTTTAGCCCATAGCTGATTTTGTGCATCTGCTCAGCTGAATTGATAAGGGGAACCGTGTTGGGGGACTTTGGGCCTGCACAGGAGTAGAATTACTGAGTTGTTAGAGATGAATGTTTTCAGTTACAGTTTTAACTGGACATAATGGCTTCCCCACAGGAAGGATCATGGATCCATAAACCTGGTCCACTGCTCCCTTACAGGAAAGGAGCTGTTTATTACTGCAGTACATGCCACCTGCTCAGCTATCAAGTGTACATTTGTTCTCTTGGGAACAATAGGGTGGGGTGGTTACTAGAAACAGGGCTAGAAGCCAGCAGTATTCCACTTCTACATTCTGGCTGACTCCTCCAGTGACCTTTGTCTAGTCCCCTCAATAAAGCTAACCACCACTCATTAAAACTGGAGCTTAGATATGTAGTGCCTTGGGAAATATCCACACTTCACTGGGATTTCTTTGGCAAAGAGTACATTCAAAATTATCCTTGTCATCAACAAATATTTATTGGGCATATTCCATTAACATGCAAAGAATGAGTCAAAGGCATATACTATGCTTTGGATTTACATGAAATGTTTCTAAAAGCTGAGTTTGTTACAAAGGGATTATTTTGTTTTGTAAAGCACAGGATTTTTTAAAAGAGAATTTATGTCAATTCATCTACCTACCTGAGATTTCAGCAAACTGATTTGGTCCTATAGTTGCTGATTATTAGGCATTATCTATGTTAAACAGAATTAACTTGAAAGATAGCCATTAGTGACAAAACAGTATACACATTCCCCCTCCACGCACACAAAGAATTGGTTTACTATGCAAAATAGATTCTTTTCTATTGTTATGAGAACACAGTAAAAAAATTTTTTCCCTAAAAAGTCCCTGTCCTTGGAACCTATCTTTATACAATTAGAATCATGTGGATGTATAATGACAAAATATTCTCTGTGCCCTCTAAAGTGGGTGACAGCTCCCGAGAACAGTGACACTCCATAAACAGACCAAGTGGCAGAATAACCCCAGCAGCAGAATTTTATTGGCAGCTGCCCAACTTGAATGTTTTTGTACTATCCTTGACTTCTACTGTTGGCAGAGAGAGAGAGAGAAAAAAAAAATGTTCCAGAAATGAGAGATGTTGAAAGGATGGATGTCCAGAAATGGAAGGTGAGAGAAGAAAAATGTTTCTCACACTTTATTAAGCATTGGAAACAATTAAGTGGTTACTGTTTTGATCTCAAATGTTTTAGAAATACAAAACTAACAAAATCTCCTGGTATTTCGAAACCAGAAGAATCCCCCAGCTAATTCTTCTTATAAGAACCATTGTGTAGCTGCGGGACACAAGGAAGAAACAAAGACAGTAAGAGTCACAGCAGAATATCAAAACTTCACTCAAGAAAACTGTTATTCCAAGAAGCCAAGTTAATACCTAAGGTAGCTCTGGACATGTGAAAAACATGGAGACACAGCACATTCTTTCAGGTCCACCTGCTGCTGTAGGAGTCCTGGGTTTTCAAATTCCTAATGAAGTAATTGTTTCACCAAAGTTGAAGATGGGAGAGAAAGCAGGGGGTAGAAGCACATGTTAGTTGTTAGTTGGAGTCTTAACTGGTTAGCAGATGGCTCTTCAACAATTCACTTCTCCATTCCAAGAATGAGTCTACCAAATGTATTTTTAAATTATAATCATCTTTCTTATTTACAGCCTCAGGCAAACTAAGAGAAAAATCATAAAGAAGTTGATCTGAATTGATCAGAAAGGAGACCAGTTTTTCTAGTTTTCAGGGATGCGCGTATCTGAGAGGGTTCTAAGCTCTGCTCCATGAATTCAAAGCTTTCTTTTCTCAATTTTGCATACAGGACAGCATTGTTCTCAGATGTCATCAAGTCCCCATCAGCCCCATGGGGATGTGTTTGTCAGTTTGGGCTGTCATAACAAAATGGATTTACTGACAGAAACTTTCTCAGCTCTGGAGGTTAAAAGTCCATGATCAAGGTGCATCAGAGCTTGTTTCTGGTTAGACTTCTCTTCCTGGCTTAAAGATGGCCACCTGCTCCCTTTTCTTTGTGTGAGCTCTGGGGGTGAAAGAGTGAGAGTGCTGATGTTTCTTTCTCTTCTTATAAAGACAGCAGGCCTAATAGTCCTAATGGATTATGGCCCCTCCTTATGGAATCATTTAATTTAATTTCATTTTTGAAGACCCTGTATAGTCACACTGAGAGTGGAAAATTAACACTCTCAGTGTTAATT
This sequence comes from Tamias sibiricus, assembly GCA_025594165.1. NCBI lineage: Eukaryota > Metazoa > Chordata > Mammalia > Rodentia > Sciuridae > Tamias > Tamias sibiricus. The sequence goes on from CM046661.1 coordinate 29,371,442, forward strand.
TTGGGAAGATTTTGGGAAGAAGGAACATAATTCAGTCCATAGCAAATAATAAATGTTGATTAGTAACTGTAAGTGCTCAGGGCACTACTATTGTGCAATTAAATTACTAATGCTAGGTTAAAAAAAAGGTGTGGACTAAAATAATTAATAAAACAAGCCAATTGAAACTTAGCAGATCAAATATAACTTTATGCCACAGACAAAACAGGAGACACTTCATAGTAGTCTTTTGAAACCAGGCATCTAGGTTTGGAATCCCAAAGTTCCTAGTTACAGGAACTTGAGCAAATAGCTTAACCATGAAGAGCTTCTTTAATATGAAGGAGGGTTACTGTAAGGATAGAAATGAAGCATGCTAAGTATTTAGTACTGTGCTCAGCCCAGAGGAGAAACCAGCAAAAAGGCATTAGTGATATGAATTATGACTTCTGTTATGCCAATGTAAATATGAAAATTGAACTAATCAGTAGGAAGTGGATGTTTGTCTCAATTCTGTGGTTAGTTAAATGTTTTGTATTCTCCATAATTCTGAGTAGGAATTTTCCTGATCTGCTTTGGGATTGTAATTCAGGGCAATGATGTTCTATATGGTGATAACCAAAGGTTTCAAAGAGCTCAGTAACTTTCCCTGAGGTCAGAGATGGCCACTAGTACACTGTCCAAATGGCACCAGACTCTCCGGTGCCCTCTTGAGGCTATACTATGAGATGAAAGTCCCAGTCATAGTCTGCACCGAGCAACTGATTCTGATGGTTGTGGTCTTTGGTTGTGGCACCTAAAATCACCTCGGTTAAACACCAGGAGTGTTTGTATCATATCTCAATGGAAAATCCTACCTTAGATTATTGAGCGGCATTTGCTTGTAAATGTGAGTGAAGATGTACTTTTTGTTTTCAGCCATATAAACCTTTCATTTCTTGGTCACATTACCTGCAAAGTAGTTTAAATCTTGTGCGCAAAGCAGTAGATTTTGTTGTGATTATTTTCTAATTACTACTCTCACACGGCTTTTGACATTTACAAGCAATTTGGTTCTTTCCTAAACTTTATTTTATGGATTTCTCTAGGTTTGGCATTGCCCTTGCTTTTTGGCACAGCATTATGTTACTATTTTAAAAAATGAGCATGACAGTGTAGATACTGAAATGGAAACACAGAGCCAAAATGAAGTTTGGATTCAACTGGAAGAACCAGAGGCTGACATTCAAATGTCAATGGATTCCCCTACTCATCTCTCTCTCTCCCTCTTTCTCTTTTTTCATTGCGAGATTTACTTTAAAAATCTAGGTTGCAATCACATTAAGCAATATCACCTTAACTTTGATCATAGTTAGTATTAATAAGTGCTTTAATTTTAAGTTGCCCCTAGTGACTTTATTCTTAGATGTAGCCTTTAACATTATTGCTGTTCAAATACTTATCTCTAATCATCCTTCCCTTCATAAAAACTTTAAAAGCAGAAGAGACTGTAAAACCTTACATTATTTAAGAACATAGCGGCACTCATTCTGTAAAACCAATGAAAATATTTTAATTTCTAAGTTGCTTTTGTAGTCTAGATATCCATATTTGATTCTCTCAAGATAAACTTTATCTCATTGTAATCCCTCCAAGTTGCAGAATTATTTTAATATGTAATTAAAAGATACCTAATTTTTTCCCCTCTCCTAAATCTGAAAAGGTTAAAGGTTTTATCTGAATTTATGGGTTTCACACTTAGGAAAGTACTTTCTAAAAAGAGCAAAATAAGCATCAGCTTCTTTGGAAATGTATGCAGTGAAATTTTGGCTGGTCATTTTTTGAGAGACCAAGAAGAAAAACGTTGTCAGCCATACTGCTAAATTTGGAAGTGCAACGTTGTGCCAGCGGGTATTTTAGCAAGGCTGATGCTATACTTGGGAATTTGTCAAGTACATCAATAATATTTCATAGCACATTTGGCTGTGTGCAAAGTAGATACAGAATTTATTCTTCACTCTCACGATGAGAAATACCACATTTAAAAATGTATTAGGGTGACTTCCTCCATTCTGTTCTTCCATTTATTTTTATGGTGCTTATTAAGGAAGTACCTAAGGTTTTTTTAAAACATCATATCTTAGCTAAGACCATGAGAGCAAACACCATTATTCACCGCAGGAACTTTAGCTCTGTTCAGACAACTAATGGAAAAATAAATTATTTAATCTAGACAGTTGGACAGCTAATCTTGCTGGTTAAACCAGCTGCAGACTGGTGAAGTAAAGGTATTCTCCAATTGGCTGTTGGTAACAACTCAATCTACTCTCTCTCTTTTTTATTTTAATTTTCTTTTTTTTTTGTTGTTGTTGTTGTTGTTGTAGATGGACACAATACCTTTACTTAATTTATTTTTTTATGTGGTGCTGAGGATGGAACCCAGTGCTTCACACGTGCTAAACAAGCGCTTCACCCCTGAGCCATAACCCCAGCCCTCAATCTACTCTCTCTTATCACCTGCTATTGCTCTCCCAGAGCCTTTGATGAGGACAATAGACAGTGTGCATGGATAATTGATGTGTGTGGTTATGGGTATGGTGAAAACACATCTACCAAGGAAGACTCTCTATTGTTCCACACACTCAAACTTTTGGAACTCAGTAGGGTGTAGCTGCCCTGAAGCGATTGCTGCTTGGAGCAGTGATACTGCAGGAGAAAAATCGGAGACAGGATGTAAATGAAAAAGTTCTTTTATTCTTCCCTCTCCGGCTCCAGCTCCAGCAACACACACTCCTACAATCACCGACACACACACACACACACACACACACACACACACACCAGCGTTTACTCCCCACGCTCTCTCTCGGATTAAATCTCACTTGCTCAACCAGAATGGCGCCTGCGAGCCTTTCTCCCGGGGTATGTCTATTTAGATCTCTCGCCAAGTCCAGTGAGATACTGGGCTAAGTCCCGCGAACAATTAGGGCTTCTGCAGTAGGGTCTTAGGAAAACTGTTCTGGCTTCTTGGGGGAAGTTCTTGCACAAAGAGACAATGAGTTTCAGTCACACTAAGTCAGATTCTGTCATGTATTTCCATTGCACCAGAGTACCTCTTGCCCCAAACAAGTTATTTTTACTCTTATGTTGATAAAGACCTGTGATAATTCAGTATATTTGTTTACAATTAACCTCTTGTGTTCCAACACTAATGAGAGGAAAGAGAAGAGGGCAGAGCCTGTTGCCTCCCTAGATTCTAGTTTGGGGAAGGGGCTACTTTTTAAGGGAGGCCATTTTGTTTCCTTTAACTCCAGAAAGATTCTTTGATTTTGAGACTCAGATGCAGCCCTTACCAAGGGACTCAAAGAGTGCTATTAGGGCACTCTCTGGCATGTTCATCCTGGAGACCAGCAAGTCCAAGTGCCCCAGAGCAAATGTGTTGAAGACAAGGATGGGAGTAGTCAGCTAGCATGGCAGCCACTTCCATACTTACTGTTTTACACATGCTGAGCCCCTGTGATTACTGCCATCCTTATTTTTCAGAGAAACTGAGTTACTCACCAAGAGTCATACAGCAAGTACAGACAGGAATCAGAAACTGAAACACAGGGGGCTAATCTAAGCCCAACCTTTTATCTGTTTGTTTCTCCCTTTCCTCCTCCTCAAGAATTTGATCAGATGACAGGTCATGTTTTAAATAACATTAATTAATATTTTTTTATGTTTTAGCATTATTCGTGATAGGGAAAGAAGCTTCCTATACATTTATTTCATAATTATGAATACATATTTTGAATAGACTGTATCATTCTTTTTATTATTTTGAGGAATTGAGGCCAATAAATTAGTTAGAATCCTCAATTAATACCAACTTATGGTTATTGGTCTATGCAGGTATCTATTTTTTACTGAATTATTTTAAGAGTATAGGATGAAAACTGGGAACCTCTCACTGAACTGAAGAACTAGGATGGTAACAATAATTTATAACTACTTGGGTATTCCCTTCCCCACCAACAACCCCATGAGCAATTTGACTCCAAGAGTAACTTTTATCCTGAAGTTCATGTTTGTATGCTCCTTACTGTTTAAAAAGAGTTTAACATAAATATTATAAATGCTTCAAATCAGTGCCTTTTTTTAAGTATAAATAGTTTCATATTGAATGTGACCTTCTAGTAATAGATGTATATCTGCAGTTTATTAATTTTCCCCTCATAAAATATTTAATTCTAAAACACTGAAATTTATCCATTCCTCTGTCAGCAAATATTTGGGTTATTTATTTTATTGTTTTAATGCATCGATATATTCATATAAATATTCTTAAAGTATATTTGTTTACGTGGTGAACACAGATGCCCTGAGGTATAAATCTAGGACAGGGATTTATATGAGTTGAGGATATGCAACTATTAAAATTTACAAGTAATGCCAAATTGTTTTCAAAGTGGTTATACCAATTTATACCTACACTTGTGATATATAAGTAATACCATTGATTTATTTTTTTCTCCAACAATTTTTATTGCCAAACTTTTTAACTTATGGAAATTAAGTAGTAGCTGTTTGTGGTCTTGATGTGACCTTCCCTAATTACTAAGAAGTTGAAAACTTTTTCTATATTTTTATCGGCTTAATGCATTTACTTTTAGGACAAATGTTCCTGTCATTTCCCATTCTCCTACTAAATTGTTTTTATTTTTTTATTTTTTTAAAATTCATTTGTAAGAACTCAGAAAATAACATATAACAGTTATTCCATGTTAGTTATTTGTATTGTAAAATTATTGTAGCTATCATTGTTTGACCTCCTTAAGCATTTCTTTTGACAAACAGATGTTCTCAGTTTTCTTGTAGTTTAATTTTTCCAGAATTACTTTTATGTTCAGAAAATGTTATAGCTTATTTAAAGTTGGATTTAAGTTTGGATATGTATTTAAAATATCTTTTTAGAGTTTGGTTTTGAAATTGTCTTTAATCTATCCAGAATTAACTTTTATGTAAGCTATAAGATAACTACACAATTTATCTCCTCAGTGCTAGTGATTTTCCTCAGCTCTTTTTATTGAATACCTTCTATTTTCTCTACTGTCTACCATGGTACAATTATATATATATATATATATAATTTATATCTAAATATGTGTCTGAGTGTTAAATGATAATGAATTATCTGTATGTTTTTTCCTCATTTAATCTGTTAGTCTGATGAAACCCATTGATACATAGATACATTTCTAAAATTAAACTATCCTTGCATTCTGATTATAAACTAATCTTGGTTTATTATCCCCCTCTCCTATGCACACACTGCTAGTTTCAGATTGCTACTATTTTGTTAGGCTTTTTTGTTTTCCCCCTACAATTTTTGAGAGTAAATGGGCTTGTAAATTTCCTTTTAGTTCTTGCTTCATAAAATAATTGGGAAGTATTCCTAGTCTGTTCTCTGGGGAAGCTTATGGAAGATGGGAATAATGTGTTCCTTGAAAGATTGGTAAAACTTTTCTATAAAATGGTGTGATCTTGATAATTTCTTCATTGGAAGATTTTGATTACTGCATCAAGTTTATACTTAAATCAGTTTTTAATATTATATTTTTATATTAACTTAGCCATTTCATTTAAGCTTTCAAATATATTTGCCCAGATTTGTTGACTATATTCATTATTGTCTTTTTAATCTCTTGCATTATTATGTCTCTCTTTTAACTACACTGTTCATTTATGTGTTCTCTATTTTTCTTGACCAGTCTAATAGGTTTATTTTTCAAATAAGTGAACTTTTCTTTTATTGATTTTTCTAATATATTATTATTTTCCATTTTATTTGCTTCAGATAATATATTTAATGTTTCCTTCTTCCATATTTATTCAAACTTTATTATTTTCCTCTAAGTTCTTAAACTGGAAGGACAAATTTTTGTCTTTCTTTTATATTGACACAAGGACTTAGTTTTACTATTTTTCTTTGTATCAGAACTTTAATTATAGCTTTGAGTTTTTGATAAATAAAATTTTCATGCTCATTCAAATATATTTAAATATTCATAATCATCTTTATTTTAGCATGTGTCATTTAGAAGTATATTTTGAAATTTTCAAACATTCAGGGATTTAAAATTTTCATCTTGTTCTATTACTTCCTCACACAATTACTTTGTGGTTATTTGAAATTTATTTTCTGATGTCTGTTTACAGTATCCTCATGTTATCCTACTTCTTCAATTTTGAGCAATTTTTGTATGTGCTTAAAAAGAGTATGTATTCTTTAATAACAGTAGGCAAAATTTAAAAAATGCCTATGAGGTCACATTTTTGGTGTTATTTAAATCTTCCCTGTCTTTGCTGATTTGTTTGCCTATTTGAAAGAAAGATGTATTAATTTTCTCCACTCTGTTGGTAGTCTTTTCAATTTCTCTCTTTAGTTTTATCAATATTTATTATATATATATATATCTTAAAATATTTATTTATTTTCTTTAGTTGTACACAATGCAATGCATTTATGTTTACGTGGTGCTGAGGATCGAACCCGGGCCGCTCACGTTCTAGGCAAGTGCTCTACCACTGAGCCACAACCCCAGCCCTATATATTTTAATTCTATCTTGTTAAGTACACAAGTATTTAGAATTTGTTTTTTTCCTGGTGAATTGCATTCCTGTACTATTTAGTAAATCTATTAAAAGTTCTTTTGGCTTAAAATCTATTGTTCTTAGAACCAAAATAGATATAGCTCGATTCTTTTGTCTTAGTTTTGCTTGATCTTTTTCAGTTTTTTCATTAAATTATTTTAATACTTTGTATTTTATGCAATTTTCTTATAAAAATGTTGTGGTTTGACTTCTGGAACCCATCCCCAAAATCTTGTCTTTTACCTGTTGAGCTAAAATGAATGGTAATTATTGATGTATTTGAACTTGTTTCTCCTTCTTACAATGGGTTTCTATTTGTCTAGATTAATATGGCTTTTTTCTTCTTCTTTCATTGTAAGAAATGACTAACTTTTTTGTTCCTTTACCCCTTATTTTTATTGTACTTATTTGAAGTGTATAACTTTATTTACTTTTCATGATATAATTCTATCTTTATCTTTCATGGTATCCTTTAAATTTTACCAGTGATCTTTGACTTGACCAAAGTTTAAAATGAAACTGTTAAAAAAAAAAGACATCCCTAAATAAACAATTTAGATTTTATAACATCTTAGCTTCAATATTTTGGTGATCTATTTTTTTTAACCCTACAAACATGTTGGTGGGAACTCAAAGTAGAATGGTTATATAATAATTTAGTCAAGTGTGAATGGTGCATGGGGTGGTAGGAGCTGGTGAGAAGTGTTTCAGTTCTAAATGTATTTTCAACATCTAGTCAACCTTTTCTGATAAGATGTGGGGTGTGAAAGAAAGGAGTTAATTTGAAAAGGAATTAAGGTCTTGGAAACTGGAAAGATGAATCTTTTATTAACTAAAATGGAGATATCACAGGTGAAGCACATTTGGGGGGAACAAACAGGAGTATGTTCATGTCATACTTATTAGACATCAAGTATAAATTTTGGATATGTGAGTTTGCAGTTCAAGAGAGAAGTCTGCATTTTTTGGTCATTTTCATATAAATTACACGTAAAGCAATGAAAATAGATGAGATCACTAAGGAAATGTGTACCTGAAAGAAAAGAATCAAGATACTCCAATGTTAAGAGATAAAAACAAAAAAATGGATTAGCAAATGAAATAGAAATGGTGTATCCAGTGAGGAAGGAGAGAGAAAACACTATAGCATGGTATCCTTGAATCCAAGAAGTATGCAAAAGACAAAGGGTTGGTTATCCTTTCTAATGTTACTGAGAAGTTAAATCTGAGGATAGAGAAGTGACTCCCATTGTTTTTTCTAAAAGATAATTAATTTTTATTTTCTCACAACACCAGAGATGATACTTGATGGTGTCATTTTGGATTTAAATATATGGTACATGTTAACTTTTGTGAAATATATTTCTTGTTTTTCTTTTTTTAAAAAATTTATTTACATATGGGAGATGAGTAAAGTATCAAGATGAAATGAAAGGGGAATGTCTAGGGCATAAAATTGACAAAATTATATGCTTATATAAATTTAACACAGCGAATCCCACATTTATGCATAATTATATCATACCAATGGAAAAAAATATATATGTAAATAAACAGAAGGAAGCCCATAAGTGTAGAGGAAGGGAAACTGGAGGAGGAGGATGGGATGGAAAAGGAAAGTATTGAGGAATGAATTGGAGCAAATTATGTTATGTTCATACATGAAAAAGTCAAAATGAACCCCACTATTACATACAATGCACTAATAAAAACATGATTTTTATTTACATGTACCAGTGTGACATTTCCATACATCTGTATGCTATGCACTGATTAAATCTAACCTTCCTTTTCCCACTCCCTTTATTCTTTCCTATTTTTAGTAATCACTATTGTACTTTCAGGTTAATCTTCTTTAGTTTACATATGAGAGAGAGAGAGAACATGCAGTACTTGTCTTTCTGATGACCCCTTGTTTATTTATTTTTTATTTTATTTTATTTTTTATTTTTTATTTTTGTGGTACCAGGGATTAAACTCAGTGGCACTTGACCACTGGGCCACATCCCCAGCCCTTTTGTGTATTTTATTAGAGACAGGGTCTCACTGAGTTGCTAAGTGTCTTGCCATTGCTGAGGCTGCCTTTGAACTTGTGATCCTCCTGCTTCAGCCTCCCAAGTGCTGGGATTACAGGCGTGCGCCACCGCGCCCGGCCCTTGTTTATTTTATACAATTTTAAAAATATATATCTTTTTAGTTGTTGATGAACCTTTATTTTATTTACTTATATGTGGCGCTGAGAAACGAACCCAGTGCCTCACATGCTAGGCAAGTGTTCCACCACTGAGCTACAAACCCAGCCCCTGATGACCCCTTATTTAACAATGTGGCAGTAACTATTGGTGACATTGACCTGAACAACTTTGGTGGAAAGATGGCAGCAAGTGGCTGATCGTCTTAATTTTAAGTGGTGGAGAGCAATTAGAAACAGCAGCTTTCAAGGAAATTGTACTCAAATTGGAGATAAAATTGGAGGTAACTGGCCAGGTACGGTGTCACATGCCTGTAATCCCAGAACTTGGGAGGCTGAGGCAGGAGGATCAGAGGATCGTGAGTTCAAAAGCCAGCCTCAGCAATGGCGAGGCACTTAGCAACTCAGTGAGACCCTGTCTCTATACATTGCTGGTGGAAAACTGCAAATTGGTGAAGCCAATCTGGAAAGTAGTATAGAGATTCCTAGGAAAACTGGGAATGGAGCCACCATTTGACCCAGCTATCCCACTCCTTGGACTACAGGGACACAGCCACATCAATGTTTATAGCAGCACAATTCACAATAGCTAGATTGTGGAACCAACCCCGATGCCCATCAACAGATGAATGGATAGGGAAACTTTGGTATATATACACAATGGAACACTACTCAGCACTAAAAGAGAATAAAATCATGGCATTTGCAGGTAAATGGATGGAGTTGGAGAAAATAATGCTCAGTGAAGTTAGCCAATCCCAAAAAACCAAAGGTTGAATGATCTCTTTGATAGGAAGATACTAACTTATAAAGGCAAGAGAGAGGGAATGAAAGGAATGAAAGAGCTTTAAATAGAACAAAGAGGGAGGGGTGGGGGCAAGGGGATAGGAATAATGGCAGACTGAGTTATCCATGATTACCCTAAATACATGTATGAAGACACAATGGTTGTTAAAAATACTTTATATTAAACCAGCAACTCGGAAGGAAAAAAAAAAAAAAAACCCTGGGGATGTGGCCCAGTGGTCGAGTGCCCCTGAGTTCAATCCCCGGTACCAAAAAAAAAAAAAAAAAAAAAAATTGGAGGTAACTCTTTCAAGTAATTTGTTTTGCTAAAAGTGAGAGAAGTAATCAGTGGCTGGCAGTTAAGTGGAGTAGAGACTTAAATTTGTTCTGAGTTGAGCAGAACCATAGTCACTAGCCACAAATGACTAATGAGCACTTTGAATGTAAATAGTTTTAACTGAATTTCAAAGATTTTACCAAAAATGTAATATATGTTAATGATATTAATATTAATTACATGTTGAAATGATGACATTGCGTTAAAATGTGTTACTAAAATTAATTTTACCTATTTTTGGTAATGTATTTTAAATGTGTACACACACTAGAACATTTAACTACACTGTAGCTCACCTTGTATTTGTACCACACAGTGCTTATCCAGGCAATCATACCACTGAAGCCACTTCTCTAGGCCCAAAATGCAAAAGATCCAAAAGTAAGGAACTAGGAAATTAGACACTTACTGGCAAGTAAGCATCCCATGTATAATCTTCTTTTCTGCAATCCTATAGTGTTTATTTTGGATCACCAAGGATAATGAAATAAAAATATTCAGAAAAAGTAAAGAAATTTAAAGCAAAGATAATAACTCAAAAATTTTCTGTAATGAAAAGGGTCTCCCTTGGCATGTTTGTTTTAAAGCTATGAGGAAGATTTAATGAGATCAGATTCACTTTTTCTCAAAAGTCTCACTGAAGTTAGTATGATTTTATAATAGTGTTGATTTCTATTACGTATATATGTATACATTCTTAGTTCATTTGAGTATATGATTATATAAGTGTGAAATAGCTACAAAACTTTCCTGAAAATTTTGTCATTAATATTCTGAAATTGATTTTATTTCATGATACTTCAAGCATGAAAAGAATATAATTTTCTCTCAAAACTGCTTAATCTAGTTATATCTAACCATTTGTGTACTCCCTGAATGTTTGATGAATCTGGGTAAAAATATAATTTCATTCCATACCCAGTAATTATGTAATTACTAAGGATGAGGGATCTTAGCTGTATTTTGGTTTCCTTGAACATCTTGAACTATCATTCAAAGATTTTGGTAAAATAAGATCTAAAGTGCATTTTGCCAGTACATTTTACATTCAATTTTAAACCAATGTACATTTCAAAAAAGCTTAATCTATTAAGTTTATGATTTATGTACAATTAACTCATCAAGGCCATTCTCGTATAAGAACTGTATAATGTTCTTACATGGAAAAGATAAACCATTTACAGATGCTTCTTTGTTCATTGATGTCTTCCCATTCTCTAACAAGAGGTTACCTTTGCAAAATAATCACAATTTTAAACGATTTGTCATAAAGCTCAAAATATGCAATGTTTTAGTTGTTTCTAGTTGTGTTTAACATGAAGGTTTTCCTTTGTATTGTAAAATCATTTTAGAAAGTTAGATTATCATTAATTTAAAAAAAGTAAGCCTAGTAATAATAGCTTCTAATTTAAGTATATCGAAAAGACCCAGATCTACTTTCAAGATGAAATAATAATAAAGTACCTTTCTTTCTCCCTTTTCAAAAACATACATTCTCTAGACTCACTCAAGATTCTACAAAAAAATTATGTAATAACAAGATTTACTTAGTATGAATGAATGGATAATGGGGATTTGTGTAAGACCCTAGAAAGCTTACCAGGCCAAATTTTGGAAAGTAGTCTAGGATAATTTCCCTAAGGCATTGAGCCTTATCAGAATTTTCTCTTGCTTTAGTCTTTCTTCAATCACAAGAAGTTGTATTTGTATAACTGTTGTAGCAGGTTTACATGTCATTCATTTACTTTGTGCTGGAATTTATAATAATGTAATAGACAGACACCGTAAGATTACACATAAGCAAATTCCAGAGTACGTGCATGTCATTTTGCTTCGTTGTGTCAAGAAGCAGGAAATAAGCAACTTGGGGTATTATTTGCATCCATTTGCTCAAGACTAGAGGTCTTAATGATTGCCCACGATCTCTAAAATAATGGATATTTAGCAAAAATATCTGCTGCCTGATCTGTTTGATAAATTGAAATAGATGAAGGTAGATATTAATAGGAAAAATATTTCCTCATTTTTTGTTCTAATTAGTCGTACATGACAGTAGAATGCATTTTGACACATCATAAAAAAATGGAATATAACTTCTCATTCTTCTGGTTGTACATGATGTAGACTCACACCTCATTTTCTTTTATGGTCTGTGAATTATGCACTTAAATATGCACTGAAAGGTCCAATTTATCTTAATCAAGCTTTCACTACAATTCATCAAAGGCTCAGCTCTCAATTCATTACAACACATTATTCTTTGTTGAAAATGTGCCCAGAGACATTGAATGCCTTTTCTTCAATTAATGGATAAACAAATGAAGAGGGAAGCCTATGAAATGAACAGATGCCATAATTTTATATTTGGTAGCAGACTGTGAAATCATCATCTCTTTCTGAGAAATTCAGCTCAGGTTTTAATGATGAAAACTAGCAGATTGACACATGCCGTATGACTTTCATGTACACATGTGAAGCCTGGCCTGTAGTTCTGCTGTCAAAATAAATGGTTCAGAATATAATCAGTTTCTGATGCTGTCAGCATCCAGATTGATTTTTCTCTATAATAGTAGAATAGATAATGTTGCTCCATTTGACATGTCACTTTGAGCTGGAGATCCTGTTAATTTACTCCAGGTTAAATCCGTAAGACAAAGAGATTAGCCATTCTCTGTTACTTCGATTGGATCCCAGTTTAGATTGTCTTCCTTAATAGGTAAAGTATTACTTGGTTTTATATTGTAAACTGTTCACAGTTCTTCTGTCAACCTTTGCTAGAGTATAAGCAATAACTAATTTTAAGGGGTCCCCAAGAGCCCTATGAGGTAGCTTCAGCTTCCTCCCAGCCACCTGAGGCTATCATGTGAAGAACTCAGCTATACAGGAAATTAACCCAGCACTCATCGGCCACACACAATAATTGTGCAGTTTTTCCTATATAAGTATTCATTTCCTTGTCCTTCTTTGGTTTTCAATTGGGAATTGCCCAACCACAGACAGAGCTAAGCTAAAACTAACCTTTCCACTCAACTCAGCAAAAAGGGCAACTTTGCCTGGGCAGATGGTGATGTGCACTGGTGTGTGCAATCTATTTCCATGTCAGTGGGCATTCTGGACTTTTCAGAAGCAGTTTCAAATGTATTTTAAAATAAAGCGTGATGCCATGGATTGTGCTCTGAGTGTTTGCTTAAGGCTGATGGGCTCCTTTTTATTTTTCTGCATTAAGCGCTAACTAAAGTTAGATACATGAAACTAAGTTATAAAGTAATATTTTACCCTTTGTGTGTGAGCGTGGGGAGATTAAATTTTAGCTTTGATGGCATAATACTTTTTAATAAAATTCCAGTTATATCACCAACAATAGTTTGCAAAGTATGAAAGTGTGGTGTCCGTGTGGTCTCATAAGGAGGTATTAGCCATTATACTGCATAAAATACCAGTCAGGATAAAATTATCAGACAAACTCAAGATCTATGACTTCTAGTCCTATCTCCTCCATTACCCAACACTTACTTTCTCTGGATTTTAGTTCTATCACATAAAATAAAGTTTTCAAGTGTATTAGCACTTCTGAAAGTTTACTTTTTGGGAACTGTCTCTTCAAAATCCACAGTGAAGAGAGCTGTGGATAAGTTAAGTGGATAAGTTACGACACGTTTAGGAATTTGTGGAATATTTACATTTGAAAGACTGAGAAGTCCAGCAATGTAACTTTGATTATCTCAGTGTATCTGAATTTTATTTGACAATGATATATTAGTAGGAGATATGCTTTGGTATCCTTACTTAATTTTAAAATTCTGTTATTCTATTTTTTTTATATTTACTGAGAAGTATGTTAGTAACATTTATTGAAAATTCAGAATTTTGAATTAATATAACACTTCATGTTTTAATATTTTAATTTACTATCTCATGTATGAAATATTTTTAATTTCAGAAATTAATAAAAATGGCACTGAGATAATTAATCAACTCTGGTCTTCAGATTGTATGTTCATATTCTTTATTCTCTTAAAACTTACCCTTTTAATCTCTTTGACTTTCAACTCATTGATTATTTGAAACTCACATACTTTAAAACCACTATGCCGGGGCTGGGGTTGTGGCTCAGCGGTAGAGCGCTCGCCTAGCACGTGCACGGCCCGGGTTCGATCCTCAGCACCACATAAAAATGGATTGTGTACAGCTAAAGCAAATAAATAAATATTAAAAAAAAAAAACCACTATGCCTATAGTTAATTTTATTGTTGAATCCTTAGGTGTGAAAAAGAAGTTGAAGTCCAGTAAACACCTGTAAAATTTAGAACGACAAGTTCAAATTTTTTTTTATTTTCTGACTTTTACTAGATTTTATAGCATCCAAATGATTAGCATAATTCAAACACTTTAACAGAAAGCAATAGATGACTTCATGTAGCACTCCAGACCTACCACTATGATGCTTGGGCTCATGGACAAAGTCTGCAGTAGAGATGGTGAGTTTCCGGAAGTGTGAGGAATTTATGAAATATGATAATATTTAATAGGAATTACTTAAGAGTAGTACTGTCCATAGTTGTATGATAAGAACAGGAAAAATATTTGGACATCCAAATTACACCAGATGCCTTATAACCTAGTCACCTTAAAGTGAGTCTGGGAGTAATTTGGCAGGTGCCATACTGTGGGTACCATATGTCTGGTGGTCTCACAGGGCTGAAATCCTGCCTACTGAATCTGTTTCACAACTGTGATTATGTGCTAGAGAGCCTCCCCCATGTTCTTTACCTCTCTGTATCTAATCCCCAGAGTTAACCACTTAATTGTTCCAGTGAATACAGAAAATACCTACACTACTCTCCAAACATGTTTTATAAAAATCTATTGTCCATTTAAGAGCAAAATGTTACATAATTTATCTTCTTTAAAGTAGTGTTAGTTCTTAACTTCCCCCCAGCATCCCTCTAATACAAATTATTAACATGTTGCATTTATTATGTCCTGGATAAAATACTAACAATTACTTCTTAAAAATTTTCTACTGAGATTGTCAAGACAACACTAGGATTGCTTTACAAGTAAGAAAGATGAGGCTTAAGTCACATAGCTAGTATCAGGAGACAATTATACCTTCTCTCCAATAAAACTCATTATCTCCTAAGTTTTTGTAATTCTTTATCTTCAGAAAAGGAATTTTTATAGCAACTCAAGTAAGGCCAAGCACATTTTTCAGACCTTTAATTAATACCAGTGTTTTTCTCCATATTGGAGATTCTGTTAAGAAGTAATAACATTAATAAAACTACTTATTATTGAAATTTTTACAAATAAGAAGCATTTTGTTAAGTTAGAAAACAGTATTATTTCATGGAAATAGAACTTCCTTTTTTCTTTCATCAAATGAATATTGAAAAACATACACAGTGAGAAGTTGAACAAAGTCGATGGATTCTGCTTTTAAACAATACACCTCAAGTTCAATCATAATTATTTAAGTGAATCTGAGTAAAGACTTACACAGATGTTTTATTCCATCTCTGAATATTTATAGATATCCCCCTGGCACAAATTGACATGCATATGTAACCACTGGTTCCCAGTTGCAGTATTCTCATAAGAATTGGTTAATGTTAGCAGTGTCCAATAGAATGCTATAAAATCTCTCATGGCATTTAACTTGATTTTCATGCCAGTCATTGGGAAAAGAAGTCACGACTGATTATAGTCTTTACCACTTTCATCTAGGAAAAGTAAAAGTGAATTCTTAATTTTTGTATAAAAAGGTAGTTATGATTTTAAATTGTATCAAAGTATAAGTATTGTAAGTACCAGGCAAAACAGAAAAAAGCATTAAGAATTTAGGACAGCATCCAAAATTACATTCATAATTTAGTACAGTAAATAGAGTTGAATCAAGATAATCCTTGACAGGCTTCATCCCACAGAAACTCAGATCTTAAATTATAAAATAGACTACTTTTAAAAAGGTGTGAAAATATTACATCTCCCCATTATAAATAATGCATCTATTTAGCTGATATGCAAATGTTAAATTCTGAGGCAGGTAGAAAATTGTATTAAACTCAGTTTATTTCTACTCTTCTCCCCAACTTTGCACATATACACAATGTGTAAAGCATTTCCAATAAAGCATCTGAACAAGTAAGGGTACATGGGCAGGGGAGCATATTAAGGTGCTTTGCACCTTAAGAAGTCTAGCTTCAGTGAAAATATGTTTTGAGTATAATAAGAAGAGCCCTGACAGTACAAGTGGGGAATCAATTGTTAGTTTACAATTTTGATTGAATCATCAGATGCATATTGCAGGATGATAAGAAGAAACCAGAAAAAAACAGAGCAGACCTGCAAATGATGCATGTTTACACTGAGAAGTGTATACACAGATCTTTTCTTCAGCTATAGATTTGAGAAGGGGATTGACCATTATAAAATTTAATTATCATTCACACTATTTGGCAGTTGTAAAGCAAGTAGACTGGGTAGAATAAACCTCGATAAACAGAAAAAGTAAGTCATCTTAGAATATAAGAAAGGAGGCTGAGAAAGAGGAAAATAAAAAATATTAGATTTTAAAACTCAAAGAAAAAGAATATTGCTGAAAATTATTTTACAATTATCAAGAAAAAATGTTACTAAACTGGAACCCTTAGAAAATGCAAAAAGAATCCCCAACAAATAAGAGAATGTCAAAAGATAAGAAAAGGCTGAAAGGAAAATAAGTATGAATAAATGACAAACAGTTATAAGGAACATAGAATGTAAAAGCAAATTAAAATTGAGTCATTTCTTAAAACATGCACCAGGATGAATTTTGACTGGATCAGAGAAGTAAATATAAAAATAAAGGCACACAAGTATTAGAAGAAGGCATGGTTATATTCCTCTTTAATCTGAGAGTGAGGAAAACTTTCCTAACTATGCTATAAAATCTAGAAGTAATAAACCAAACATAATTTGATTGGTTTTATTATATGTGAATATTTTTAAAAGATCTTTACATGATAAAATATATAAGAAAATGATAAGTGATATACTAAGAAATAATGTTTGCAAATCATATTAAATGTATAGGATTAGTATCCTTATGATAAATATCTTATATATTAATAAAGGAAGAAAAAGACTAGCAATTCTATTGAAAATGGGATCTAAAGAAATTAAATTAACAGGGAGAAAAATTAAATGACTTTTAAGTATATGAAGATGTACTGACATTTGCTCACAAGACAAATGCATATAAATGCTACATTCAGAAGTCATTTCTCTTTTGATAGATTGGCAAAATACAAAAATCTCTACCACGTATCCTATTGTCAAGACTGTGAAGAAAGCAGATTCTTTCATACATACCTCATAGAAATGTAAAATGATATAAACCCTATGGAAGGGAATTTGAAAAATATCCAACAAATCACTTATTCATGTAACTTTGACCCAAGAATTTCACACCACCTAACTTGGGTCCTTAGATGGCTATTCTTCACATTCAGATTCACAGCCCACCCCAGTGACCCTGCACTTACAGGGAGACTCATGCCTCAGCACATTTCAGAGAACTACTTGGCCAAGGAAAATCGATTGCCCAAATTCAGCCAAAAGCCCATCCTATACCTCCACTCTGATAGATAGGCAATCCTCAGTCATGAATTTTTAAAAAACTATAGTTCTGGTTTTGTCCATCCTGAGCAGCATCTTTGTTTAACCTGGGTCCAGCCTGCAGCCTGTACAATGGCAGATTCCAGACAGCAAAATTGCCCTTCCAAAGGTTTGACTTGAAGGTATTGAAATACCCAGTCAGCATCTCTGAATGATTAGAGAGCCTAATCAGTAGTTTTACTGGACAAGAAGCCCAGTCAGAAGCCCCACTTACATAAGAGTAAAGGCAGTAGCCCAGACAGGTAGAGAACACACAGAAACCTCTGCCTGCCTGTGATTATCACCAGCTGGTCCTTTTAGAATCATAGGTTAGTCCAACAGTGAAAGTTGTTCTTTGTCAAGGAACACCTGCAAAGATTGGTGGAGGGTACTGTTTCCTCAAACGTGCAGGGAACAATGCAAGAATATGAGTATTACAAAGAATCATGGAATCATGAAACCCTCAAAAGAAACTAATAAAGTTCCAATTATGGACCTTAAATAGAGATACATGAAGTCAGTGAGAAAGAATTCAGAATTATTCCCTTAAAAAACTTCCCTGAACTAATAATATTATATAAGTAGAAAAATAAATGAAATTTTAAAAATAATATCTAAACAAACTGAGAAGTTTGACAAAGAAATAGAAACAAACAAAAACAGAAGTTCTAGGAGGGAAAATACAATGACTAAACTGAAAAATTCAGTAGAAAGCTTCAAAGGTAGACTCAATCAAGTAAAAGGAGAATCAGTAAGCTCAATAATAGAGTATTTGAAATTATCCAGTAGATGAGTGAGAGAGGAGTTCTTCATGACACACAAATTAAATTATTAAATTATCAAAAAATTATTAAATTATCAAAACTTGAAAACAGGATTCTGAGAGCAGCAAGAGATAGAAATGCATCACATATAAAAGAGTTTCAGTATGACAATCCATTGGTTTCTTGGCACAAAACTCAAAGATACAAGTAAACAGACCCATATTCAGAATACCCTCAGAATGAATGATGTTATATAAAGCAATTTGATCCCTAGTACAAGGAATAAAAGGCAAAACTACTAACTGCAGCTGAAATAAATTGTCAAAAAAATAAATTTTCAATTACAAAATAATGTAAATTCTGGCATCAAAAGCATATAATGTAGAGGGGGAGTAAAAGTGTAGAACTGTTGTATGAAATCAAAGTTAAGGTGTTATCAGCTTGAAATAGGTTGTTACAAATCTAATGTTCTATGTAACCTTGTGGGAACCACAGAGCATAAATATTCAATAGAAGTACAAAACCAAACCAAAAGTATTCAAAGTTTTCCTTTATAGAACACCATCAAACTACAAAGTAAGACAGCAAGATAGGAAAAAAGACAACACCAGTAGAATAGCAGAAAACAAATATTAGAATGGTTACCTTGAATGCAAATGGATTAAAGTCTACAATTAAAAGATATAGAATGACTGAATGTATTTAAAAAAAAATGAAGTCCAACCATATGCTGGCTATAAGAGACTCATCTTACTTTTTTTTTTTTTTTTAATATTTATTTATTTGCTTTAGTTGTACACAATGCCTTTGTTTTTACGTGGTGCTGAGGATTGAACCCGGGCCGCGCACGTGCTAGGTCAGTGCTCTACCGCTGAGCCACAATCCCAGCCCCTCATCTTACTTTTAAACACACACTTGTACTGAAAGTGTGAAAAAGGATATCCCATGAAAATTCAAATCAAAGACAGAAGGGCTATGATATTTCAGACAAAATAGAGTTTAAGTTAAACTGCAAGGGACAAAAAAAGTCACTATAATGATAAATGGGTCAATTCAACAAAATGTTGTAACCAATATCAGAGCACCTATAGATATAACACAAACATTTAAGGATCTAAAGAGAGAGACATTTTAAGTTGGGCGTGGTGGTGCACGTCTGTAATCCCAGCACTTGGGAGGCTGAGGCAGGAGGATCATGAGTTCAAAGCCAGCCTCAGCAATGGCAAGGCACTTAGCAACTCAGTGAGACCCTGTCTCTAATAAAATACAAAAAAAGGGCTGGGGATGTGGCCCAGTGGTCGAGTGTCCCTGAGTTCAATCCCTGGTACCAAAAGAAAAAAAAAATTAATCCTATAATACTATAGTAATAATAATTGATCTTCTATATCTTCCAAAAGTAGACAGATGATCCAGACAGAAAATTAGTAAGAAAGTACTGGACTTGAACATTTCAGATCAAATGGACCTAAAAGAAAACATACAGAATATTCCATCTAACCACAGCAGAATATAAGTTCTTTTAAAGCATGCATAGAACATTCTCCAAGATAGATTATACATTAGACCACAAGATAAATCTTAGCAAATTTAAAAATATTGAAATCATATCAAGTGTCTTTTCTGACCACAATGTTATTAAGCTAGAAATTAATAACAGGAGGAATTCTGGAAAAGTCATGAATACATGGACATACTTATGAACAACCCACAGGCCAATGAATAAATTAAAAGCAAAACTAAGTAATATCATGAGACAAGTGGCAATTAAAGCACAACATATTAAAACATGAGACACAGAACAAGTGGTTCTAAGAGTCAAGTTTATAGCAATTAATGCCTACATTGAAAGGAAGGAAGACCTCAAGAAAGGAATTTAATGTAGTCATCAAGGACTGGAAAAAGGAGAACAAAGAAAGCCCAAAATTAGCAGAAGGAAAGAAATAAGATCAGTATAGAAAAAAATGAAATAGAGGATAGAAAAAAGTCCAAAAGATTTACAAAACTAAGTTATGCTTTGGAAAATACAAATAAAATGAACTTTTAGCTACACTAAGGAAAAAAATAGAGAAGACACAATAAAATGAAAGGGAAAATAATACAACTGGTACTACAGAAATATAAATGATAAGAGATTACCATAAGCTATTATACACCAACAAATTGGATAACCTAAAAGAAATGAAAATTTCCTGGATATATACCACCTACTAATACTGAATCATGAAAATCTAGAAAATGTGAGTAAACCCATAATGAGGGAGGAGACTAAATTAGTATTCAAAACCTCCCGAAGAAAATAGCCCAAGACCTGAAGGCTTTACTGTTGCATTCTATCAAACTTTTTTTTTTTAAGTGCTAATACTAGTCCTTTTTCAGACACATTAAAAAAAAAAAAATTGAAGTGGAGGGAACACTACCAAGCTCTTCCTGTTATACCAACATGACCCACCTACCAAAGCCAGACAAATACATTACAAGAAAAGAAAATTTTGGGTCAATTTCTTGATGAACATAGATGCAAAACTCTCAAAAAAGATACTAGTAAGGCCAGTTCAGCAGAACTTTTGAAAAAAAGTCAATCTCCTTTCATTAAAAACCTCAACAAATTAGGAATAAAATGTACCACAACACAATAAAGGTCATAGATAAGAATCCCATAGCTAACAACGTATTCAATGATTAAATATTGAATGTCTTTTTTCCTAAGATCTGGAACAAGACAAAGATGGCCACTCTCACCACTTCTGTTCAAGATAACATTGGAAGTCCCTGTGAGAACAATTAGTCAAGAGAATCCAAACAAGACAAGAAGAAGTGAAACTGTCAGTTACTTTGACAGGATTTTATATATAGAAAAACCTAAAAATTCCACTAAACACTGTTAGAAATTATAAACAAACACAGTAAATTTGTAGAGTACAAAATCAACATACAAAAATCAATAGTGTTTCTACATACTAAGAGGGAATTTTATATTAAATGAATCAAGTAAACAGTCCCATTTATAATAGCTATAAAAAATTAAAATACTAAAGTATAAATTTCATCAAAGAGATGAAAGACCTACATACTGAAAACTATAAGATGTTGATGAAAAATTGAAACAAATAAATGAGAGATATCATGTGTTTATGAATTGAAAAAAATTAATATTAAAATATTCGTATTATCCCATTTATCTACAATTATAATGCAATTCCTATCAGAATTCCAATGTCATATTTCATAGAAATAGAAAAAAATTAATATTTATATGCAACCAACTACAAGGCAATTGTGAGCAAGAATAAAGCATGATGCTACCTGATTTTGAATTATAATGCAAAACTATGGTAATTAAAACACCATGGTACTGGTGTAAAAATAAACATATCAACTAGCAGAACCAAAAAGCCTAGAAGTAAATTCTCATGAGTATAGTCAATAGATTTTTGGCATAAGTGCTAAGAATATACAACGAGAAAACTAATCTCTTCAAGAAATAAAACTGGATATCCACATGCAGAAGAGTGAAATTGGACCTTTATCTCACAGTATGTAAAAAATCAATACAAAGTGGGTGAAAGACTTAAAATGAATACTAAGACCAGAATCTGTAAAACCACTAGAAGAAAACATACAGGGAAATCTGGAAGACATTTATCTGGGCAAAGTTTATTTATTTATTTATTTTTTAATTGACCCCCAAAGTATAGGCAACAATATGTAAATAAAATTATATCAAAGGAAATCTTCTTTATAGCAAAATAAAAACAAACAAATAAATAATTTTCAAATAAATAAATTTTCTTCCTGATTGGAAGAAAATATTTACAAGTCATATATTTGATAAGGGTTAATATAAAACATATATAGGGAACTCAATCAATTCTCTTGCAAGAAAATAACCTAATCAAAAATGCAAAAGGGACCTAAATATGCATTTCCCCAAAGAAGACATACAAATGGCCAACAGGTACAGGACAAAATGCTCAACATTACTAATCATTTGGGAAATGCAAATTAAAACCATGATGAACTATTACCTCCTACCTGTCAGAATGGCTACTATCAAAAAAGCCAAAGATAAGTGTTGATAAGAATATGGAGAAAATGTAACCCTCATATTCTTTCACTAGGAATGTAACTTAGTACAGTGATAATGGTGAACTCTGTTGAGGTTCTTCAAAAGCCTATAAATACAACTATCACATGACATAGCAATTTCACTATTCTGGATATTTACTAAGGAGATTTGAAATTAATTTGTTGAAGAAATGAAGAGATGTTTGTGCTCTCGCGCTCTTTGAGATATTATTCACAATAGCCAAAAAACCTAAGCATCTTTCAACAGAGGAATGGATATGTGTTGCACTTGTAAACAAATGGAGTACTATTCAGATTTAAAAATGAAGAAAATTCTGTCATTCTCAAACACATGGATGAAC
Organism: Tamias sibiricus; assembly: GCA_025594165.1. Classification (NCBI taxonomy): domain Eukaryota; kingdom Metazoa; phylum Chordata; class Mammalia; order Rodentia; family Sciuridae; genus Tamias; species Tamias sibiricus. The sequence goes on from CM046661.1 coordinate 29,394,179, forward strand.
CTAAAGATCATTATGTTAAGTGAAATTAACCAGGTGTCAAAAGACAAATACCACATTTTCCCATTTGTATGTGGAATCCAATAAAACTGGAATCAGGAGAGTGGTAGAACGGTGATTCTAGAACATGGGAGGTAGAGGACTGAGAAGATGATGGCAAAGTGTGTAGGTCCCAGTTAGATAGGCAGAATATGCATGTGTGTCCATGTGTGTGTTTAGATCTATTATATAACTAAATGAAGTCTTCTTTAATTGGGCATTCAAATAGGCCGAAGCCAATAAATTATTTGATGAGTTTTTTAGATATTTAATGAGTTTGATAATTCAGTTTCCTGAGGTGTGAAATTGATCAGCAATCCTAGAGTACATTAAAAGATGTTACATGAATTAAAAGATTTCAAGGTTCAAATAAGACATACAAGAAAGAGCTAGGCAGTATCAAACAACTTCAGGGAAAAAAGAAGAGTAATGGAGTACAGGACATGCCACCCTCAGATATGACCGTGTGGCATTTAGAACAACCTCAGAAGCAGGGATTCTCTCTGAGATCCTCTGAGCACTCGCCCTTCTCCCTTGAAGCAGGTGGTCAAACCTAGGAAAGATTTTCAGCTGATCCCTCCACTGCCATAAGAACCTCAGTTGAGAGCTGTACACCTGCCCAAGACAGGAGTGTCTGAGAACCTGAACCAACAGACTGCTAAGTTTCTTCCACATTACCATTAGGTCACACTCTTTTGTGTTTGGTCATGTTTCTCTGATTACCTATTCTTCACTACATCTAGCATAAAAAATACTCAGCTTTATCCATTTCTTTGGGTCTTTATGTCCTTATGAAGGCTCCTGTGTCACGTGAAACTTATATTAAAAATATTTTTAAAATTTTCTCTTGTTAATATTTTGACATAAAGGTCTCGTGCATGAACCTCAGATGAAAAGGAAGATATTTCTTTTCCTTTATAAGAGAATACATAAACAAAGCAATTCACCATAGAAAGTACATCACTAAAAAATTGTAAAAAAAAAAAAAAAAAAAACTTTCTAATCAAGAAAATGCAAATAATATCAGATATTATCTTTGAATTCTGAAATTGGCACTTATTACAAAGTTCTAAAATAAACCAGGTGTGGTGGTGCACATCTGTAATCTCAGCAGCTCAGGAGGCTGAGGCAGGAGGATCCCAAGTTTAGGGCCAGCTTAGGCAACTTGGGGAGACCCTGTTTCAAAATTTTAAAAATAAATAAATAAAAAGGGATGGGGATGTAGCTCAGTGGCAGAACACTCCTGGGTTCAATCTTCAGTAATGCAAGAAAAAAAATTTCCAAATTAATATTGCTAAATCTTTAAAGAAATGTCATATACTGCTGAGAGTTATAAATTCTGTGTTATGGCTTAGATATTAGGCATTCCTCCCAAAACTCATGTGTAAGAAAACTCATACAGTGCAAGAAAACTTAGATGTGAAAGAATTGGGTTATGAGAGCCTTAACCTAATCAGTGCATTAATCCCCTGATAGGGATTAACTGGGTGGTAACTGTAGGCAGCTAGGGTGTGGTTGGGGGAGGGGGTGTGTCCATGATGAGTGGAACAGTCTCTCTGCTTCCTGATGCCATGTTCCCAGCTACTTTCCTCCACCGCACACTTCTGCCACGATGTTCTGTCTCACTCCAGGAACCAAGTAATAGAGTCAGCCGTCTATGGTCTGCGACTTCTGAAACTGTGAGTCCTAAATAAACTTTTTCTCTTCTAAAATTGTTCTTGTCAGGTCTTTTGGTCACAGAAGCAAAAAAGCCGACTAAAACATTTTGTTGTATATATTTTGACAATATGTACCAAAATTTGTGAAAAACCATTAAATTATTTAATTCAGGTGTATAAACTTCTAGGAATTTAGTTGTAAGGGCATGGTATATTTTAAAATATGTCTTACAGCATTATAAACTGAAATGTTAGAAATAGTCTCAGTGATTAACAATAGGGGATTCTGGCAGCTATTTATGCTGATTTAATTTATTTTCTACTAAATCCTGCTTTGAAGACATATTAGTATACATAGAGTGTGGAAAACGTCCCTTGAATAGACTAGAGGTAAAATTCATTTTCAAATATCTGATGTATTATAGAACAAAAGGAAAAATCATTAGAAGTAAATTCTTAATATGCAAGCATACAATTCTGTGTAGCCTTTAAAAATTGCTTTATAGGAGAGGCGTTTCCCAGGCATGCTCTAGTGATTCCACATGGACACACAGAGGTTCCTTTGGGGAATGGCAAGTGAGCTGGCTCAGGACTTTCTGCTTCCCCCCTTGTTCAAGGATTTAAGTTGCATTCTCTGTTAAGTGTCTATGATTTATCTGCTTAATATTTAGTTCTGCATAGGTTTAAAAGTTTTTGGAAAACAATAGAAAATGTTCATAAAATGTCAGGAAATCTTTCCAAAAGAATTTAACTGGGGGATAGAAAAGATTATCTGTGTCCTATCTAGCCAGTCTTCTAAGTTATATCCACTATTCATGGTCTCTGAGTGACTTTACCACTGTGAAAGTTATAGAAAACTGATAATGTTGCAAATGATTCTTGACTATAGAAAAATGAGCCAATTGGGTTCTCGCAGAATGCAACTGATTATTGCTCATTAATTAGGACAGCTTGCATCTATCTGAAAATTCATTTCATTCTTATTTATTTATATAATATCTCATTCTTGGAATTGTCTTTTATTTTTCTTTTTTCTTGTTTTTGTGGTGCTGTGAATCAAATCCATGGTTTCACTCATGCTAGGAAACCACTATAACACTGATGGAGATCCCCAGACTTTTTTCTTGGTGTGGGGTGGCTGCTGGGGTTTGGACCTAGGGCCTTGCACATGCCAGGCAAATTCTTCACCACTGAGCTACATCTCCCGCCACCTGAGACATTTTTATCTTTTATTTTAAGAAAGGGTCTTGTTTAGTTGTCCAGACTGATAATCTTGCAATCCTCCTGCCTCAGCCACCTTAGTATCTGGGATTACATATGCAAATTTTCTCTTAATTTGGCTAGATCATATCACTAGTTCTTCACTAACTATTGAGAAAAATAAAAGTTTTGATGTGTACATATGTATGAGAGTCATGATCTAAACTTTTTTTTAAAAAAATTACTCTTTAGCATATGTTTGTAAAATTTGCCTCGGGTATAGGTTTACTTGGCTAGCACAAATGTGAAAAAAAAACTAAAATATATTTAGCAATTTGCAAACTGTTCATAAAACAAACTAAATGGAAAAGGTCATAAAACAGAATGAAGAGTACTAACTCAGTTTTCACCTACATTTTCTACAAATTTGACAGATCTACCTTTTCTGGCTGCTGTTTTGGGCTTCTCTGACAGTTAACTTCTGTTTTTAACATGTCTCCTTGACTGGCTTCATGCAAAGTATGCCCAAATGTTCTTTCCTTAAATTTTCCAAAACTCATCCTACAGGGTTGAAGTGTAGTAAAATGTTATTGAAGACTTGGGGTGGAATTAAAATGTGAAATTAAAATGTGAAAGTAGACAAATCTTACTGCTAAATATGGTATATTTTTTCTATGTGGGATCCTTTGAGAATGATGCTTCAAAGAGTGTCATCATGTGTCATTGATTATTTATCCTCTCAACTATGTCCTATTTCAAAATCAAGAAAGTCTCCCTACTTCCAATGATCTAGGAGAAGAAAATGCTGCCTTCATAGTAATCTTGACCAAAAAATCCAGTTTGTGTCCCTAAGGAACAGGTTACTTAACGTTTCAGTCAGAAATATCTGTGTTTGGGGACTGGGTTTGTGGCTCAAGTGGTAGAGTGCTCACCTAGCATGCATGAGGCACTGGAGTCGATCCTCAGAACCACATAAAAATGAAATAAAGGCATTATGTCCACCTAAACCTAAAAAATAAATGTTAAAAAAGAGAAATAGCTGTGTTTGAATTCCATTATTCCTTAGATATTAGAAAGGGGCCAACCATACACCTCATGTCTAATCTCTCCCAGAACCAGGGGTACAATACTACCTCAAACACCATGGTCTGTTTTCATCCTAGAAAGAAACATCTTTACTGTGTTGTCAACTTTTAATCTCTCTGACCGAAATATCTGACACTAACACCTTGGAGGAGGAAAGGTTTATTCTGGCTCACTGTTTCAGAGGTTTTAGCCCATTCTTGTGCATTTCATTGCTCTGTTCCTGAGTTAAGGCAGAGCATCATGGCAGAGGGGTGTGGCAGAAGACAGCTGCTCAACTCTGGACAGTTGGAAGCAGAGAGGAGAAGGAGCCAGGGACAAGATATAGTCTGAAAGGGCAGGACCCTGGTGGCCTGTTTCATTCAACAAAGTCCCACCTCCTTCAAATTCTTAATCCACTGATGAGGTCAGAGCCTTTGTCATCCAATGACTTCCCAAAAGCTCCACCTCCAAACATTACTGCATTGGAAACCACTGCTTCAACACATGAGTCTTTGAGGACGCTTTGTAACCAAACCATAACATATGCAGACGTACTTTTTTAAGCCTTTGCATTTCTAATTCATTATTGTTTATTATTATTTATAGCAAAATGGTCCTGTTAGTCACTAGATCTTATCCTGTTTAGATCTCCTCAAGGTCTCTAACTGGCAGTAGACAGTCTCTGATTTCTTTGGTCACTATTCATTATTAACATTTTATGAGCTACTCACATGTTTGTTTTTCATCCCTTGTAATGTTTAATCTCCACATTCCACATTCAACAGAAAGAAGTGTTGACAGCATAAGAAATAGCAGCTTCTCAATGTTACAGGTATTTTTCATATGTTCCCCAAGCCAATGATAATAGTGATAATAATAATAACAGCAACTACTACAATCACGATAATGATTGCAATGGCAACAAAGAACTTAATAAAATAAAAGAGAAAAAGCACATCTAAATGAAAGGGTTTGAGTGGTTCTGGCAAGGTTTCCAGTTCAACAAAATATAATATTTAGTGAAAATTGTTTGGTTTTTATTATTGTTCTTATTATAGCAATCCTATTATCAACAAAAATACAAGACTTGGCTACCAAATCTGATAGACATCTTGAATGAACAAATGTATGTTTTACTTTCACATAAAGATAAAATCCAAATCTCTTTAATAGTAGATTTTCCAGTAAATGCTTTCCCAAACATATTTGTCTTAGCTCTTGATAGAATGCTGTGGGACTAGTAAGGTGCTAATTCTTTCTCTGTTTACCAGAGCTAATGTGATTTAATGTGTCCAGCTAATTTTTGTTTGTTTGCTTGCACATCTTAGAGGGTGAGTGCTGTGGGTTTTCCCTTACCAAAATTCATGTTGGGCATTGGTTCCCAATGAAGTAGTGTTTAGTGGTGTTGGGGCTTATAAGATTGTCTTTACCAGTAAATAATGCTTCTTTCTCCAGAATGAGCCCTCCCCGTCATGAGACTGGATAACTTATTGCTAGAGTGGGTTGTTACGAAGCAAACTCAGCATTTCCTGACCCTCTTCCTCACATACATACTCCTGTCTTCTGCACATGTCCATTTCAGCTTTCTGTTTTCCACCATAAGTTGATACAGCTTGAGGCCCTCAATAGAAGCTGAGTAGATGGGACAACCTGATCTTGGATTCTCCCTCTCCACAACTGAGCTCATTAAAATTTTTATCTATAAACTACCCAGTCTCAGGTATTCTGTTATAGCAACAGAAAATGGACTCAGTCAGGAGGGTATTAGTAGAAAAAGGTGATACCTGATTTAACCAAAATACAGGAAAACTTCATCCTTTCTCCAGAAGTATATAAAAGTTAAGAGGCAAGATCCAAAGGAGTAAATATCCAACAACCAAATGAGAAACAACTTGATTTATAAAAAACTAGTAAGACATGTATCTTTGTGTAAGAAGTCCTTCCTCTGGGCCACCCAGAACAACAAAAGCAATAGCCTGGTCTAGTTTCCCAAAAGGTGTGCTGGCACACTTTACTGTGAATCAATTATATAAGTAGCTTATGATTTTGATGTCTCAGACCTCAACAGGCCAGAGAGAGTGGTGTGGCTGGAACCTCAGGCTAGTGAGTTTCTAGCCACAATAAAATTCATCTGGTTTAACTCAGTGAGTGAAGAAAATAATGTTCAATGTGAGTCATGACATTTAAAATCGTCAGAAAACCCAGGCTTACTCTAGTTATATAGAAGGGCCAACTTTAAATATGTGCTAATGGTCAGGAGAAAGGAGCAGGGTAAGGATTTTGATTTTGGGTAGGCTTCATGAAAAGAACCTTGAGCTTGATCTTAAAGACTAAATTGGATGTCAGAAACAGCAAGGGAGAAGAACGTGCTGTTCTGGGAGTTGGGAAGAAACAAGTTGGTGAATTTTCTTAAAGGGGCCACTAGTACATATTTTAGGTTTACAGGCAACACTGTCTCTGTCACAACTAAATTGTGCTGTGGCTCAAAAGCAGCCTAGACAATACATACATATATGAGTAGATGTGGGTCTGGCTGTGTTCCAATAAAATTTGTTTACATAAGCCAGTTGTCAGTTTGCTAGTTGTAGTTTGCTGACCCCTGTGGTGTTTTAAAAACTTAGATGATCAGCGTTTCCCTTTATTTAAAAAACTCATAGGGAATGGAATTTGAAAGTGATAGAGAAATTAGTCTGAAAAGTGGAGTCTGTGCCTTCCCTAGATGCTAAGTGCTCTGCTTCCCATCTGAGAGCGGAACCCAGAACCTGGCTAGTGCAGAATGTCAGCTTGCACTGTTGCATTATTGAGTACTCAATATGTGTTGGGAGCTTTATATTTGTCCTTTCATTATGGCTCCACCACGTAGTGAGAAACCGAGTCATAGTGACTTGGTTGGTAGTGCACTTGAGTGTGTAGCCATAAAAAATAGGAGGTTCCAGGGCAGGGGTTATAGCTCAGTTGGTAGATTGCTTGCCTCATATGCACAAGGCCCTGGGTTCAATCCCCAGCACCACAAAAGAGAAAAGAAATAGAAGATTCCAGCTCAAATCTTTTAATCTAAGCCTATCTTTAAATGTCTTTCTTCCAGCTCTCCATTGAACTAGGCTTTTCAGAGATCATCTTTAAGTACTGAAATTAGATGTCATAAAAATATTTCTAGACTCATAAGACACAATGACAAATTCTTGATCTTTAATTCCAAATGTTAAAATCATCCACTATCTAACTATCTCCAGAACACTGGCTAAGGCAGTTTGGACATCAGTTATGAGTTACTGAATTAGAAAGAGATAATAGCAACTGCAGTATTCTCAGTGAGTAAAGAATCTGAGTTAATTCTTTTTCATCCTCTTCAGTGAGACTTGCTATGACAACAGTGAAAAAGAAACACACAAGCAAAAAATAATTTAAAAAAACCCCAAACCCCAAAACTTCAAAATTATGATGTGGTTTAAAAGGCATCTTTTATTTTGTGGTTCCATTAACATCTATCACACATTTTTAAAGTGGCCCTAACTATTCACAAATGACCTTGTAACTTCATTAAAACCTAGTGATTTTCTGTTTTGGAGGTATTGCCTCTAGTACTTAAGTTGAAAATATAACAGGATATTTGCCACTCTTCCTAGAAAAAGAGCTTAAATACAGAATTCTGACTATTTTAGGCTTTTATGTAATTTTCCTTTTTATTCTCCCTCCAATTGAAAATGCCTGGGCAAGATAACAGACCAAGAAAATGCCAAAACTCCTTGGTTTTCATGCTTCACGTCCAGTGATAGGAAAAGTGATATATCCTAGTTTTCCCTTTAGACTGAACAAGGGAGGGAGAACACAGTTGAGGACTCAGCAAGATGATGTGCTTGTGAAACCCTAAAGGAAGGTGTCAAGAATACAATAGGGTCAGGCCTGGTTCTTGAACGAGTCCTTTTCAAAGGCCTATTTTCCGTCATGTTGGCTACTTTGGTTATTGCAGGAGCTACGTCAAGTATTAGGAATACTATCTTACTTAAAGTTTTGTGGACAGAAAACATACCCAAAGGAGATGGATTTGGACACCCTGGATAAAGCTTACCAGCTATGCTGAGTTCCTCACCTAAAGAAGATATCTTGAGAACCAGTGGGTGACTGTGCTTTTGTTTTGTCTCAATGGGAGAGGACTTAGGATGCCTGGGGAAAGGGAAAGATACTCTGTAACTTTTGCTTCCTTTGTGCTTGCTTCTTCCCCTAATTTGATTTTTGTCAGTTTTCATGATGTTGCCTTCACCTCCCCTTTTTCTAAAAAATCCCCACAATTTGTAGTTCTTTACATAATCTGGAAATTTCCAGTTCTATATGTTGAAACATCTTCTCCCCATTTGTGCATTGACTTTCCCTAAATTTTGGTGTATTTTTATAAATAGTGTTTTGTTGTGTTAAAAAAAAATCCTTCTACATGCCAAGATTATGATATTCACCTGTATTACTTCCAAAATTTCATAGATTTATATTTTTAATTTAAATCTCTAATCCATTTAAGATTGATTTTTGTGTGTGATGAAAGGCAACCGTCTGATGTTTTTCTCCACTAAGAAAACCAGTTTATTAAAAAGTTTTTCCTTTCCCCAGTGACCTGCAATCACAGTTTTTCTTATGCTAAATTTATATGAGTGGACCTGTGCCAATTCAAAACTTTTAATTAACATTAGATTTATAATACATTATGTTTTGATTTCTGGTAGGGCAAATATTTTCACCTTTTTCTTCACACATAGCAATTTTTTGTTTATTCAGCTTTAATTCGTCCATACAAATTTAAAAGTCATTTTCAGAAATAATGTATTAGAATTCTGATTACAATTTTAGTTGCATTGAATGTTTAGTTATATTTGAAAAGAATTGAGAAATTTGCAATATTGATTAATCTGATCCACATTCATGTTAAATATTTCTGTTTAGTCAGCTTCTTTGTTAAAGGTATTCAATAAGTTTTATAAATCTCTGCATAATATTTTATTGACATTATCCTTATGCATTATGTTTTAAGTATTTATATTTTTATAAATTATATTTTTAACATTTCTTAATGTATTAAAATATAGTTGACCTTCCATACTAAATTTTCCTCAACAAACTTTCCTAGATTTTATCAAGAATACAATTATTTTTCTAAGGATTTCTTTGTGAACAGTCACATCATCTGCAAATAATAATTTTGTTTTTATTTTCTGTCTTTAAAAATCTTTCTGAGATATCTTCAGAAACCATTTTTTCTTACTTTGTGTACCAGTTCCTGAGAGAAGCATATTAAATATCCAAAATGATTGTTGTTTTATCAAACTTCTCTTTTGCTTTTCTAAGTTATTGCTTTAAGTATTTGGTGTTGTATTATGGGTATGTAAAAGGCTAAACTGGCAATATCTTTTTATAAATTAGGTATTTTATCTGATACTCTATTTATTGCTAGTAATACATTTTTTCTGATGAGCTATCTAGAATTATATCATTTCAAAAGTTCTTTTGGTTGATTATATTTTTTAAGTATTTTCTTATTTTATCTGAAACATAAAAATATAGAATAGGCAAATATATATTACTTAAGAATGATTCTTATAGTTTTCTTGATTTTTATTTACTTTTTGCTCTTTAAATCCAGTTTGAAATATTTATCTTTCAGTGGAAGAACTAAAATAATAAAAATTATTGTGATTGCTGGCACAATTAAATTTATTTCTACCATTCATGTGATATTTCTATATTTGTCCTAATTTTCTATGTTTATTTTATTTTTTCCTTATTAGTCTTCTTTTGGATGGATTGCTAGCTACAAGTAATTTGATCCTTCTTACCTTTTCTCTCCTTACTAGTTTGGAATTCTGATAATTTGTTTTTATTCTGCCCAATGTTACATTGTAAAATTTACTGTGTGTACTTTAAAAAGCCTAATGTCAATAATTTTACATATTCCTGAACATCACAAGAACCTTATAATTTTGACTTTTATTACTCCCTCCTATCATACATGCTAGGCTTATCTCTATTTCAGTTGTTTAAATTAAGTAATTTAAATTAAGTATTATTATCATCAGATTTTACATAGTTTTATAGACTTAAAATTTATTTACCAACTTCTTTGATCATCAATCCCTCACTTATATCATCAGGTCTTCTCTCTGAAGTCACGTTTGTTTTCCTATATCATCCTTGAAGATTCCTTCAGTAAGACTCTCTTGGTGGCAAATTGACTCCATTTATCTGAAAATGGTTTCATTGTGCTTTTAGTATTGGAAGGTAGCTTCACTGCTGCGATGGTTTAGATATTAGGTATCTCCAAAAAGCTCATGTGTGTGACAATGCAAGAAAGTTTAGAGGTGAAATGATCGGATTATGAGAGTTCTAACTCATTCAGTGCATTAATCCCCTAATAGGGATTAACTGGGTAGTAACTCTAGGTAGATAGAGTGTGGTCAGAGAAAGTGGGTCATTGGGGTGTACCTTTGGGTTATATGTTTTGTCCTTGGTTACAAGAGAAGGCTCTCTCTTGCTTCTTGATGCTATATCCTGAACTGTTTTCCTCTGCCTCACCTTGGGCCCAGAGCAATGGAGCCCGAGCATCTATGGACTGAAACCTCTGAAACCATGAGGCCCAAATAAACCTTTCCTCCTCTATGTTGTTCTTTTATTTATTTATTTTTTATATTTTTTAGTTGAGGGTGAATACAATGTCTTTATTTATTTTTATGTGGTGCTGAGGATTAAACCCAGTGCCTCACATGTGCCAAGCAAGTGCTCTGCCACTGAGCCACAACCCCAGCCCCCTCTATGTTGTTCTTGTCAAGTCTTTTGGTCACAGCAGCAGCAACAATGCTGACTAAAACAGCCACTTGATTGATTTTATTTGTCTCAATCACTTGAGATTATTACAAGATCCTCTGGCTTTAATAGTTGTGGAGGAGTCAGATGTCAGTGTAAATCTCATTTCTTGTAGGTGATTTACCTTTTTTAAAAAATATTTATTTTGTTTTTAGTTGTACACAATGCCTTTATTCTTACGTGGTGCTGAGGATCGAACCCAGGCCGCACGTGCTAGGCAAGCACTCTACTGCTGAGCCACAACCTCATCCCTGCCTTTTTTTTAAGCCTCTGGGAGCTCTTTGGTGTTTTGCAGTTCACCCTGATATGTCTAAGTATGGACTTATTTTAACTGTATTGTGTTTTGAATCTGAGCAGCACCGTCTTTCAATAATTTGGGAAACATCTCTGTTATCATTTCAAAATTGTCTTCTTCCATTCTTTTCTCTCACCACTCTCTTCTCTACATTTTTTAAATTTATATTTCATATTTTTGTTTCTGTTTCTCTCCATGCCACTTTCTAAACATTTTCCTTGGATTCTTTAGATTTATCTTTCTGTGCATGAATTTCCTTTACACTATTATAAAATCTACCTTTAATGTAAAGGGAATTTAAATTTTTTTAAATGATTGTACCTTTTTTTGTAAGTTCTGGTTAGTTCTTTTCCAAAACTACTTACTCCATTTTGGCAATTTCTGGTTCTATGCATGCATATATTTTCAGTTGCTTTTGTTTGTTTGGAGTAGATATTGTTATTCAATTTCTTGTATAATTTTTTAATATCTGGGTTTTCTAAAATTCATCTCTTCTGTCTTTTTGTTTCTGTACTTCTTTGCATGTTTTATAGTATTTTTATTACATGTACATGTGTTATGAAAGATTACCTATGGAAATTGTTTGAAACCTGTTATAGATTGAATATGTACCCTACAGACTCACGTGTTGAAAGCTTAGTCCCCAGAGCAGCAATTTTCAGAGGTGGAACTTTAGGGAAGTGATTGGATCCTGAGGCTCTGACCTGACTGGTATATTAATCCATTGACAGCTGAATAGACTATTGATAGGCAATTAAAAAAAAATGTAAGAGGTAGGGCCTGGTTGGTGAAATGCCTGGAAAAGTATTCTTGACCCTGGCTCTTTTCCCTCACCCGCTTCCTGGCACCATGAGATGAACAACTTTCCTTTACCTCACAATTCTGCCACAATGTTCTGCCTCGCCCACAGGCCCAGAAACAATAGAACCTGATGACTGTGGACTAAAACCATGAACCAAAATAAATTTTTTTTCTTGTACATTGTATTTCTCCGGTATTTGTCACAGTGATGAAAAGCTGATTTAAGACAAAACCTGTACTGAAACTAAGTTTTTCTTGAGGAGATCATATTTATTTTACTGTAGTTTTGAGAGCATTTTTAGGACTAACTTAAAAGAAGTTCACAATTTGGAGCTTGGGAGATGTGCTTGTGAATTCTGGCCACAAAGTACTGTGAGGCACAGTTTATGGTTTTTAATGATTAGGATATTTTGGTTTTGCTTCTACTGAGAAAAGACAGGCGTATTTCCTTGCTATGTATTTCTGTTCTTAGTATTTATTTTGGGTTTCCCTTAACTCTATTCATGTCACCATAAATTTATCTGTGTAACATCAAGTAATTTGTTTTATAATTGGTCTCATTTCACAGCGTACAAATATTCCTAATGGACTGGCATTGGCTTGCTTTTCCTGGTATTCTGTTCTTTGCCTCACCCACAGGAGTTATAGGTTTTCTATCAGTGCCCTCTGAGAGCAAGCTGACCTCTCTAGCTTCTCCCCTACCTTGGCCATCCTCTCTGCCATTAGATCTGCCAAGGTAGAGAAAGGGCAATGGGGCTGGGGTGAGAGGTAATAATGGGAGAAAAATAGTCACTTGTGATTTTAAGCCATCGTACCATGTTTTTAATTTAATCTTAATGTTCCTTCCCATCTCCCCCAACCACTCACTTACCCCTCTAGCTCCAGGAATTACTCTCATCTGGATCTCAATTTAAGTCTATTTTCATGTCTATAATTCAGGCAGAGGAACATGCTGCTTTAAAATATTAGTACAGTCCTTGTTTCTGTGTCCCATGATGTCCTTTAATCTTGGAGTTGTGATTATCTATACTGTAACTAGAAGGGATATTTATATAATTTATGTTCTCTCCTTGCCTCCTTCCTATTTTTATATTTATATAAGACATGTAGTACTTAATAACAACAATCTTTACTTTTAATAATTTCTTAGAAATACTAACTAGCTATGTTAGGGGTTTGGGTAGCAATATTTTCAGGAACTGTAATTTTTCTCATTCTTAGAATCAGAAGTTTCCACTAAGTTTTTCTCAGTGTTCAGTCTCTCCAAAGAGAGTGTTGAATCCCCAAAATATGGCTTTGAAAAACACCTTGTCTTATGTTTATAAGGAACTTAGCTATTGGCAAGTAATAGAGATATTACTCTAGAAAACATCAACTTGGTATTACTATAGAAAACACCAACTTGGATTGTTTAACCCAACAATTCTGGTAGTTTTTTTCCTATTACTTGGCAATTTGTCAGGCTTGGAGAGGCCCTGAGGAGTAAATCCAGATCTGTAGAAGATTTGCTGTTATTTCTGACATTCCCATTAGAAATAGGGATGTCCTGACACAGTTGGGAACTCTAAGAGTGCAGAACTGTCTAACAGCAATCATGGTGGACAAGGAAGCAGAGACTGAATTCCAGCCAGGTCTTTTTTAGTTCTCTATGTTTATGATCTCTCAGAAAAAAAGTTAAAGTCAATTTACTTTCTTTTTTTTTTTTTTTTTTTTTTTTTTTTTTCATTTTGAACAGATTTGTTTCAAGAGCAAAAAAAATAATAAGACTAAAAGCACTTTGGAAAGGGAAAACATTCCAGAAACAGGAAAAAGAACAAAAGCCGCTTTAGAAATGCAAATGAAGTCCCTTGACACTATTTAAACCAGTGCAGGTGCCCCAGGAATCCAGCTAACACTAGGGTGACTGGGAACTCAGCCAGGCCCACAGATCCTCTCCAGTAGCACCAAGTGCTGCAAATTCATTCCCCTTTTTGTTTGTTCATTCCTGTAAATTGGGGGTGCTAGACTGCATGAGCTTAAGAATTAATTACTGAAAATAGTAAGAATAAAGTAATGACTCCCCTTTATTCCCACAAACAGAACAGTTTCATTCTAATGTCCTTTGTTTTCCATTCTTCCAGGGATCCTCCAACATGATCTCCTAACAAGCAGGATGGAACAAGAACATTTCCAGGGTATTTTTCTGCCTGTCCTCTGATGTTTCAGTTGCCACTCAGAGACTCTAGATTCCAGTTATAAAAAGAGTTCTAGGAAAACCTACTGTTTGCACTGCAAAAATATCCAACCTGCCAATAGCTTTGTTTTTGTTTAGTTGTGGTGTGCACAGATAGAGAAAAGTAGAAGGAACATGGCGCTGAGGAAGAGTCTGTCCTTCCAATGGTGAGGAAATAACTCACAGAGGTGGAGCCTTAAGAAGTTGAAAAGGTCACTCTGCTGGCTGTGACAATAGCAGGCTTTTGTTTTATACAGGAGTTACTTCAGTGCATAAATCATTCTGACCTGAGGTACTTCTTGAACAAAATTATCCACAGTTGCTTCCTATCCTGATGGCATCTATATTTATAGCTTTTTCTTTAGTTAAAATTCCCGAGTCATTTTAATATATTATTTTCAAAACTAGAATTTTTATTCTCAACATTTTGATGTGACATGTAAATTATAAGGCAAAGTTGAGTTTTAGGAACCAGATTTTCAGTGAAGGAAAATTGAATTCTTCTGTGAGTAACATAGAAATAAAAGCTTTTCAAAGGTGCTAAAGTTTTTTATTGGTTCTTTTGACATAATTATAAAAGCATGGGAGGTAATTTGCTCTGATTCAGTCCCCAGTACTTCCCATTGCCCTCCCCTTCCCTTTCCCCCTGATTCCCTTCCCTCTACTCTATTGTTTTTTTCTGCTATTTGCTTTTAGGTTTGTGTGTGCATTTCCGTGCATGCATGTGTGAGTGAGTGTGTGTGTGTGTATGTGTGTGTGTGTGTGTGTGTTTAGTTATTGTCTTGTGGATGTGCATGCTGGTGAGATTCACTGTGCTATACTAAAACATGTGCATAGGAAAGGAAAGTTAAGTCAGATTCATCCACTGCTCTTCCCTTATCCTGTGCCTTCTTCCTCCCTTCAGTCCCCTTCATATAGTCCACCTATCTTTCTTCTATTTTGGTGAAATCCTCACTCCTTTTCCCTTTCTCTCTTTTTCCCTCCCTTATTTTGGATTAGCTTCCACATATCAGAGAAAACATTCAAACTTTCACTTTCTGAGTCTTACTTATTTCACTTAGCATGATAGTTTCCAGTTCTATCCATTTACCAGCAAATGTCATACTTTTCATTCTTTATGGCTGAATAGTACTCAATTGTATATTACTCAAGTATATTTGAGTAATACTTGATTGTGTATATGTACCACATTTTATTTATTCATTCATCTACTGTATTAAATATTATTTCAATTATGAGTTAAATTTAAACTAATAAACGTAAGTTCAGATTTCATACTTTTAAAGCCCTAAAAATCATTATTTCTTGTAAAAAGTCAGTGTGAAAAACAATATTCTTAGCATATGATGACATATAAAAGTGGTTTTTATCATTTTGGTGTTTTGTGGGGTACCGGGGATTGAACTCAGGGGCACTGGACCACTGGGCCACATCCCCAGACCTTTTTTTGTATTTTATTAGAGACAGGGTCTCACTGAGTTGCTAAATGCCTTGCCATTGCTGAGGCTGGCTGTGAACCTGCGATCCTCCTGCCTCAGCCTCCCAAGTGCTGGGATTACAGGTATGTGCCACCACAGGCAATTTTATTAATTTAGAGAAGTTTCTGATTTTTTACTAAAGAGACAATTTAAATAAACATGTATAAGGTGAAATTTATTTATATTAATTATCAAAAGTGGAATTGAAAAAGAAGAAAAGAGAACTGTAGTTATCTCTTACTATTAATTTTATTTGACATGAATCCATGAATTGTTTCTAATACAGCAAGCATGAAACATATATCACAAAGGACACTTGACAAGAGCCCATCATGATAGTGTACAAAAAAAGGTAAACTCAAAACACGATTCTCCTTTCTATCAGTTGCAAGGTGTTGCATAAATGTCTTCTTTTAGAAAGAGCTTTATTGGATATTATCTTCAAATGTTGTAAGAATGTAATATTTTGCAACAGATCTAAAAGTTCCTCCCCTGCCCCTTCCCCCCCAAAAAACCCTCAGATTTACTTCTCTTATCTATTTGAAGCTTCCTACACTTGCATAGCATGCTGAATATAGCTAATAGTTGAACAATTACATTTCAACATCACTGAGAGAGTGATTTTTAATCTGTTGTGAAGTCACAATTTATCAATATATAATAAAATTTACAAATGAAAGAAAAGCAATGTTTGTTACCTAAACCATTTGTGTACTTCTCCCCATTTTTCATTCTCTCATTCTATGTCTGCTAAGCTTTCCCCAGACTCTTACTGTGAAATTATCTTTGCAGGAAAGAAGTCTAACCAGGTGCCATGTTCTTGAGCATGCTCTGAAATATTTGAAAATACTTCTGGTCTTTGAGCTTGCTTCATGAGGATTATTATTTCAGTGCTCACTTTTATATTTGCTTCTTAATTTATCTTTGATAGGTAATTCACACATATTTTTCACTAGGCCATGTATAAAAATAATGTAATTTCTGGTATGATTATGTTTTTTTCATATGGTATGTTTGATGTTCTTTAATAAGTATAAATTATCAGAAAATTTTCCAAACCTAAAGAATAAAATAGAAAGTCAAATACAGGAGGCTTATAGGACCACAAACATACAAAATTACAACAGACCTACACCAAGGCACATTATTATGAAAATGCCTAACATACAGAATAAGGATAGAATTTTAAAGGGTGCTAGAGAAAAATGTCAGGTAACATTTAGAGGGAAACCAATCCAGATCTCATGTGATTTCTCAACCCAGACCCTCAGAGCTAGGAGATCCTGGAATAATATATACCAAGCTCTGAAAGAAAATGGATACCAGCTGAGAATACTATACCCCACAAAATTAAGCTTCAGCCCATTTATTGATTGGGTTATTTGTTTTATGGTGTTAAGATTTTTGAGTTCTTTATATATTCTAGAGATTAGTGCTCTATCTGATGTGCATGTGTTAAAAATTTGTTCCCAATTAGTTGGTTCTCTATTCACCTCACTTATTATTTCTTTTGCTGAGAAGAAGCTTTTTAGTTTGAATCTATCCCATTTATTAATTCTTAATATTAATTCTTGCGCTACAGGAGTCTTATTAAGGAACTTGGGGCCTAATCTGACATGTTGGAAATTGGAGCTTACATTTTCTTCTATTAGGCGTATTGTTTCTGGTCTAATTCCTAGGTCCTTGATCCACTTTGAATTGAGTTTTGTGCATGGTGAGAGATAAGGGTTTAATTTCATTTTGTTGGCATATTTATTTCCAGTTTTCCCAGTACCATTTGTTGAAGAGGCTATCCTTTTTCCACTGTACATTTTTGGCACCTTTGTCTAATATAAGATAGCTGAAATTATATGTATTAGTTTCTGTGTCCTCAATTCTGTCCCATTGGTCTACCAGTCTATTTTGGTGCCAATACCATGCTGTCTTTGTTACTATTGCTCTACAGTATAATTTAAAGTCTGGTATGGTGATGCCACCTGCTTCACGTTTCTTGCTAAGGATTGCTTTAGCTATTCTGGGTCTCTTATTTTTCCATATGAATTTCATGACTGCTTTCTCTATTTCTTAGAGGAATGTCATTGGGATTTTGATTGGAATTACATTAAATCTATATAATGTTTTTGGTAATATGGACATTTTGACAATATTAATTCTGCCTATCCAAGAACAAGGTAGGTCTTTCCATCTTCTAAGGTCTTCTATAATTTCTTTCTTTAGTGTTCTATAGTTTTCATTATAGAGGTCTTTCACCTCTTTTGTTAAGTTGATTCCTAGGTATTTTATTTTATTTTATTATTATTATTTTTTTTTATGCTACTGTAAATGGGGTAGTTTTCATCATTTCTCTTTCAGAGGATTTGTCACTGATGTACAAAAATGCCTTTAAATTATGGGTATTGATTTTGTATCCTGCTACTTTGCTGAATTCATTTACTAAAATGTTGTAAAAGTTTTCTGGTAAGAGTTTTTTGGATCTTCTAGGTATATTATCATATCATCAGCAAATAGTGCTAATTTGAGTTCTTCTTTTCCTATATGGATCCCTTTAATTTCTTTTGTCTGTCTAATTGCTCTGGCCAGAGTTTCAAGTACTATGTTAAATAACAGTGGTGAAAGGGGGCATCCCTATCTTGTTCCTGTTTTTAGAGGGAATGCTTTCAATTTTTCTCTATTTATGATGCTGTTAGCCTGGGGCTTCACATAAATAGCTTTTATAATGTTGAGATATGTTCCTGTCAATCAGTAAATGGGCTAAGGAATTAAAAAGACACTTCTAAGAAGAAGATACACAATCAATCAACAAATACATGAAAAAATGCTCAACATCCCTGGCAATTAGAGAAATGCAAATCAAAACTACCCTGAGATTTCATTTTACTCCAGTCAGGATGGCAGCTATTGAGGGAACAAACAACAATAAATGTTGGAGAGGGTGTGGGGAAAAAGGCACACTTATACATTGCTGGTGGGACTGCAAAATGGTGCAGCCATTATGGAAAGCAGTATGGAGATTCCTGGGAAAACTGGGAATGGAACCACTTTATGACCCAGCCATCCCACTCCTAGGTCTATTCCCAAAGGACTTAAAAACAGCATATTATAGTGACACAGCCACTTCAATGTTTATAGCAGCACAATTCACAATAGCTAGGTTGTGGAACCAACCTAGATGCCCCTCAGTAAATGAGTGGATAAGGAAAATGTGGTATATATACCCAATGGAATTTTACTCAGCAATAAAAGAGAATAGAATAATGGAATTCACAGGTAAATGGATAAAGTTGGAGAATATAATGATAAGTGAAGTTAGTCAATCTCAAAAATCCAAATGCCGAATGTCTTCTCTGATAGGAGTATGATTCACAGTTGTGTTGGGTAGGGGTACATAAAAGGATTAGAGAAACACTAGAAAGGTCAAAGGGGAGGGGGGGAAGGAGGGAGCAAGGGGGTATGGAGGGGGAACAAAAAGGTGGTTGAATAAGATGGATGTCATTATCCTAAATGCATGATTGAAGACTTGAATAGTATGAATATACAGACAATGTTATGTAAAAAGATGCTCTATATGTGTATTATGAATTATAATACATGCTACTGTTACAAATACAACAATTTTGAATAAAAAGAAAAGAACCAAAAAAAAAAAAAAAAGAAAGAAAATGTAGGTAAATAAAAAAAAATTAAGCTTCAGAATTAATGATGAAAGAAAAACCTTCCATGATAAAGAAAAGTTAAAAGAATTCACAACTAGAAAGCCTGTACTACAAAGCATTCTCAATAAAATATTCATGAAGAAAAAATGAAAAATAAAAGTAAAAACCAGCCAAGGAAGGAACTATACTAGAAGAATAGTCAATCAAAGAAGTAATTAATTCAAAGTAGAAACCAAAAATAAATCAAAATGACAGAGAATAAAAACAATTTCTTAGTAATAACTTTGAATGTAAGTGGCCTAAAATCATCAATTAGAAGACATAGACTGGCACATTGGGTTAAAAAACAAGGCCAAATATTATGTTGTCTTCAAGAGACTCACTTCATATGCAAAGACACCCACAGAGTGCAGGTAAAAGGACAGGCAAAAACATCATTCACATGGATCTCATAAACAAGCCAGGGTTTCTATCCTCATATCAGATAAAGTGGACTTGAAGCCAAAGTTAATCAGAAGGGACAAAGAAAGCCATTTCACACTGCTTAAGGAACATCAACAAGACATAACTATCGTAAATATTTATGCCATAAACAAGGAAGCATCTATGTACATCAAACAAACCCTTCGTTAATTTCAAGAATCAAATAGACCAGAACACAATTATACTGGGTTACATTAACTTGCCTCTGTCGCCACTGGATAGATCCTTCAAACAAAACTGTTATGCATACAACACCTTCAAAAAAAAAAAAAAAAAAAACACTAAATAAAGAAGCTATAGAACTAAAAAGTACAATTGATAATATAGACTTAACAGACAAATATAGAATACTTCATCCATCAATGGTTGACTGAATACACTTTCTTCTCAGCAGCACACAGATCCTTCTCTAATATAGACCAGTTATGTAAGCTATCACATATGTTGGCAAACAGTTGTAATATTGCTTTAATATATTTTCACTATCTGTAGGGTTGTTTTGATAGCTCCCTTTTCATTGATGTTAACTTTTTTGTTCTTGATTTTTTTCTTGATTAGACTTGTTTGATTTTTATAAAATTTTATCTATAATATTTATTTTCTGTTTCATATATTTCTGCTCCTACTCTTATATTTTCGTTTTTACTACCTTATTTGAAAATAATTTGATTTTTCTAGCTTCTTTCTGATACAAGTACTTTAAGTTATAAATGTTTATCCCAGTGATTCTGAGATGTTAAGGTTTATTATAACTTAGTTCAAAGTACTTTTTGTTTACTTTTTGTATGATTTCTTCTCTGACCTTTGAAATATTTATAAGTGGGCCATTTAATTTTGAAGTACTTGAGATGCATGGGTGGGGTTCTATATATCTTAAGGTGATTGATTTCTAATGTAATAAATCATGCAGGACACACAGTCTGCATGATTTCAAATTTAAAAACAAAGCAATGGAAATGTTTTTTAATGTTGACCACAGTGGTTATATATGTCTCAAAACATTTCAAATTTGATCAAATTGAATATTTCAAATATAAGCATTTTATTGTACTTTAATCATACCTCAATAAAGCTGTGAAAAAATGAGTATTAAGAAGTGTTCCAAAGACTTAATTTACATTTTTTTCTTTGTCTCTTTATATCTCTCAGCTTCCTCCAAAGCATAATATGACTAGGTTGAAAACTGAATCAAGTATTATAATATCCAGTCCTAACAAGTTAATTCTATCATTGTCATTATATTTGTTTCTATTGTGTTCTCAAATTCTCAGCCTTTTATAAGTAGTTTCTGTTGCAAAGTTTAACATATGTACTTGTGTATGTAGATATATATATATATTTGAGAAAGAAATGAAATGTTAGCCATTTTAAATTCCCAACTTTTGACCTAAATCAGCATGAGGAATCTTTATATATCTTAGGGGAAAAAATATAAAAAAAAAAAATCCATTCACGTGTCTTATCAGGGTCATTATTTTTCTGTTGAAAATAAGGAATTATTTAGATTACATAATTTTGCTTGTCCTTCTTCATCTTCCTTCTCCAAAGGATTTATTCACTTTACTTTGTCCTTAGTAAAACTTGTACATGCAACTTGAAATAAATCTGCCTGACAATAAATACCAGGAGGAGGAAATTTGGACTACTGATTACATACTACCAGCCAAACCTAAGTCTAACAGACGGAATTGTTCCTGTTGGTGTTGTTTGCTCCAAGTTGGTTTGTGGGGATGGGCCAAATAGAAATGAAATATTTATTGTTGATCAAAATAAACATTTATCTGAAAAATGGAGGAAAATGGAAGGCTCTCAGAAGCATTGTATTGGTGTGACAAGTGTCTGCACTATCAGACCAAGTTACACTGCCCCATGCTGTGATCAGCAGGCTGAGTTCTTTACCATCTGTTCTCTGGAGGTCCTGAGTTCAAATCTCAATGGGAGACAACTTAGGATGCCTGGGGAAAGGGAAAGGTAATCTGTAAATTTTGCCTTCTTTATGCTCAGGCAATAATGATTCTTCCATACATTGCTTTATAAGACAAGATAGCATACCCGTCCCAAGCTAACATTCAGCAAGTCAACACTTATTATAAAAGGAGATCTATTTCAATTTACCCTGTATATTTCAAATTTCACTTATGATGTATGGGACATACTGTATACACACAAAATAAATATCACCAATTATAGTTACTCAGTTTTAGTGTGTGTAACGATCAATGCTTTGGGGATTTTAAAACAATTTTCAAGTTTGTTGATCATATTTAAAACTCCATCAAATGTAATCCTACATTTATTTCTAATGCCTGGCAATGGAGTAAATTAAGAATTCACAATCAGTTTGAAGACACTTTAGTGTTTAAATACACTTTCAGATGTAATTTGAAGTCACTTAAGAGATGTTGGCATTTGGTGCTATCTAGACTGGACTACACTTCAGCTGAAGGTAAGGCTCCCAGTGAGTATTACAGGTACTTAGGAAGATGGGTCATGCATCTCTGTATGTATATCAAGTTCTTTGCATCATGTCTACTTTTATTTCATATCATTTCTCCTGGTTTTGGAGAGAGGAGGCAGAAAGCATTTATGTCTCAAAAAACTCTTCAGTAACAAAAGCATTTACAGAAATTATAGATAACATTTTCTTTCCCCAAACAAATGCCTTCAAAATACAAAAGCCTGCTTCTTGTCTCCTTTTCTTTCATTGTTAACATCTACCCCTCTGTAACTCAATCTCTTTCTCCTACCTCCATGTTACAAGTATGATTTCATAATAAATTAAATGATTGTGTCCAGACAACCAAGCTGGATCTTTCAAAGAAAATATTTATTGTCTGTACAACCAAATGCATAATTCAGTCCCTTACATAAGAATCATAAAAGAAAAAGTTTGATTGTCCCCTCTCCTGGACTGCAATCAAAACAACCTTGATGGCTCATTGGTATGTAAAATCTTCCTTCCAGTTGCCTATGCTAAGGACAGACATCCAAGGCCCCTAATCAGCTGGCCTTATTTTCTCTGTCAGGCTTATTTCTCACTACTTTCATAGACTGTGCTCCTGCCAACCTCTCTTAGTGTAACAAGTTTTGCCTCTTCATTCTTTTGTGGTTTTGCTCAAATTTGTTCTTTCTAGAACATTCTTGGGAACTTTCTAACTGTTCTGTTGACATTCTAACAATTGTTCAAAATCTAAGCCAAATACCACTTCACTCATGAGGACTTAACCAGATGCCACTTGTGAGAAATGATGTCTCCTTTCTCAATGTTTTGTAACTTTTAGCAATTATCTTATTGCAAGAATTTTAAACCATACAATAATCAATTGTATTAAGGCAGGGATTTTATCAATCCATTAAAAAAGTTTTTTACTAACTTGTATATTCTTTTATATACAGAAAAGACTCAATAATTATTTAACGTAATTTGTTAAAGATTAAACAGATGTTGCTTATAGGAATCTAGTGTTATAAGTAGATAGAGCAGTCATCCAACAATTATTTATTAAGTACCTGAACACCATTTTGTGAAGCAACAGAAGTACAAGGATAAACAAAATAGACTTGATTACTGCTTTTATAGATCACTACTTTCCGGATTTATGTGGTTTATGGGATTTCAGTTTCTTTATACGCAAAATAAAATATTTAGATTACATTACCTCAAAGATTTTTTCCAACTTAAAAATTGTGAAGACTCATAAGCTGTACATACTTTCTAATATTAAAGACCTATAGTAAGGTTAAATATCTGTACTATGCATTATATATAATACATATATATGTTTTTTCTCATAGGTACTGTGTTATAAAAACACGACAGATCTAAAATTGGATTCTTTTGGTAGCAAAATAATTGTCACTTGCTGGTGACTATGGTAGTCAAAACTGCTATCACTCATTCTATCCTTCTTACTTAGATTTTGGATGAAATTATTGTCCTTCCTTTCAGGAATTAAGAATTTAATGATATTAATGGAAATCTGAAATTTGTCAGGTGTCTATAATCTTTGTACATGTTAGCTTCACCATCATATTCAAGTTCCCCTTTTTCTAATATGTGTGGTAGTCACCCTTATCCATGGTTTCATTTACTTGTAGTTAACTGTGTACTTGAAATATTACATGGAAAATTCCAGAAATAAACAACTGCATGTCATTCTTAGCAGCATGATGGAATCTCATGTCATAGTGCTCCATCCCATCCACTATGTGGGCTATTCCTTTCCCAGCATTTTCATGCGGTATATGCTACTGTCCTGTTAGCCACTTCATAGCCCTCTTGATTACCAGGTTGACTATCCCAGTATCTCAGTGCTTGTGTTCAAGAAACCCTTGAATGCTTGGACTTAATAATAGCCACAAAGAGCAAGAGTAGTGATGTTGGCAATTTGGGTATGTCAAAGAGAAGTTCTAAAGTGCTTCCTTTAAGTGAAAAGGTGAAAGTTCTTGACTTAATGAGAAAAGGGGGGAAATTTCTATGCCGATGCTATTGTTAGGGAACAGACAGATGAAGATGGTGGGAACATGAGGTTAAGAGAATAATTCTATAAAACAGGCCCACTGTGCTGACCCCCACATGTTTTCTTTTCTAAGAAGTAATTTACCTGCAGACCTGGCCTAAGTGGACAGGATATGTCACATTCCTTAGCAAACTACCTGTTAACTACAAGAGAAATGTAGGCCCGAGATAATGTAGATGGGAGAAACCCAGGAGACTTTTGTGACAATATCCTGACACTCTGGGAGATAAAGCAAGTTCTTCCTAACCAAAAAAATCTATAAGAATGTATGGTTAAGAATCCAGTTACAACCAGTCAGCATGGGCTAAAGTGACCAAAGTGACCTAGAGTTGCCATGAGAGTGGGGACTTGAAAATCTGATGTCACCTTTCTCTCAGTCAAGAGGTGTACTTGGGTGGGAATCTCTGGAAACTTCTCTAGGATCCCCAATAAAACTGGAGTGCAGGAGAGGCACACAGTCCCTCTCCGCTCTGACAGAACCCATTTTCTCCCTTGAGAATGTCCCTTTCTCTTTTCCTATCCCTTCAATAAATTCATTCCTGTTACTCTAAGTAACCTATATGAAACATTTCTGACTTGGTCATAAGAATAGGGGTTTTCATGCTGCCTCAGTTTTGCAGAAGGCCCCCGCTCTGTAACACTGTTAAGAGCTATAATAAGAAATAATTGGGGAAAAAAAAGCCATAGTAGATAATGGGTTTGGTACTATTTGCAGTATTAGGCAAATACTGGGGGACTTAGAATATATGCCCACAGATAAGTAGGGGGCTACTGTATTTGAATAACAGCATTGGGAATGTTTCTAATAGAAAATAAGGCAATATTCTTCACATTGTGGAATCTGTTTAACTTTGTTTTAAAATCACTTATTTGCAGTAGAAATTATACATGGCACCAATTTTTCAATTGAAGGAGATTTTTAAAACTTTCCTCAATACTCTTATAAAAACAGTATCTACTACCAAGAAATATGGTTAAAAAATATCTCTATAGCTATGAGGTTTTCACTAGGCAATTAATCTGGTTATGTAAGATAATGACATTTTATCCTTTTAAATATTTTGAAGTATTTTACAATGAAAAGGAAGCCTTTGCACACTGTTGGTGGGAATGTAAATTAGTACATTCATTATGAAAAACAGTATGGAGTTTCTCCCCCAAATTAAAAATAGAGCCACCATAAGATCCAAAGATACATCTGCACTCTGATGTTTATTGCACTACTATTCATAATGTCCAAGAAATGGAAACAACCCTGGTGACGAATGGATGGAGACAATGTGGTATACATACACCATGGAATACTCTTAGCCATAAAAATTGAAATTGTTTCATTTGTGACAATATAGATAAACTTTGAGGACATTATGTTAAATGAAATAAGTCAGGCTCTGAAAGACACATGCGGCATGATCTCACTTATATCTCATAGTAGTTGAGAATAGAATGGTTGCAGGAGCCCTGTTTGGGGATTGACTTTAATTGCAGTTGACTATGAGCCCGTGGAGATTTGGCCATTGTCGCCACCCGTAGTCTCACGGGATTTGTTGCGGGATCTCGAGTGACTTGGCCAAGATTGCTGATCGGGTCAGCGCCATTTTTAAGGGTGTGTTTTTGGCGTGTGTTAGTCGTTATTAGAACCAGAGAGAAAAGTTATCAGAATAAAAAGCTGTTTGTCTCCAGTTTGCTTCTGAAGTTTTTCCCGCGCTCCGTTTCTCCAAGCGCTTCAGGCGGCAACAGGCACAGGTGGCGGCCCGTACGGGGGGAACTTCGGAGCGACAGGTAAGAACTGAAAGGTCAGTGAAATTAGCAGTGGTGAGGAATCTAGTAAAAGTGATCCTGAGAAAAATGAGGAAAAAGAAATTTAAAAAGACCGAGAAAAAGGTCCGTCCGGCAGAGGAGTCACTTGTGGAAGTGACTACTCCCCCATGGGTGGAATCCATTACAGAAAATATGAAGGGTATTACTAGGCATTTGCATACCCTAGAAACAGAAATAAAAAGTCTTTTTGATCGCTTATGTGCACTCGAGGACAACTCACAGATACATTGGGAACCGCCAGCATTTGAAAAGAAAAATGGACAGAGTGTCCATCAGTCAGTAGATTTCAAAACAATAAAAAATCTCAAAGAGGCAGTAATGACTTATGGGCCCCAAGCTCCTTTCACGTTGAGTATGCTGGAGTCCCTTAACACCTTTAGCTTAACCCCCTCAGACTGGAAAAGTCTATGTAAAGCAACATTAAGCGGGGGGCAATTCTTGGTTTGGCGATCGCAATTCCAAGAACTTTGTATAGAAACGGCTAAAAGAAACGCGGCTGCAGGGTTTGAAAACTATAATATAGACATGCTCACAGGAGAAGGGCAATTCGCAGACTTACAGGCTCAAACAGATTATGACTCAGATATATATGCTCAGATAAATGCAGCTGCCTTAGAGGCATGGAAAACTGTACAAGGACCTGGGGATCTACAAGGTAGCTTGTCAAAAGTGATTCAAGGACCTAATGAGCCGTATGCCGACTTTGCTGATCGACTTTTGAGAACTGCAGGTAGTGTGTTTGCAGATGTTGACCAAGCTATGCCTTTTAGTTGTTCAATAAGCTTATATGAAAATGCAAATAAATGGTGCCAAGCAGCCATCAGGCCATGGAGAACTAAAAGGATCTTTCCGTATATATACAACTATGTAAAGATATAAATGGCGCCTTTGTCACAGGAAATGTGATTGCAGCCTCAATGAGGGGTGCTTCCTCTCGAAATTTCACAAAGGCTAAACGTAGACATTATAATCAATCAGGATATTCCAGGCAAAATTATCATAATCAATCAGGCAATTTTAGGCAAAATCCCAAAAGAGAAATAAGATCAAGCTCATACCGTGCCCCAGGCCGCTGCCCCAGGTGTAAAAAGGGAAATCATTGGGCCAATAAATGCTATTCAAAATTTGACATCCATGGAAATCCTCTGTTCAGGAATTCAAAAAACGGGGGCACGGGGCCCAGTACCCCGGGGCCCCACAAATGTACGGGGCATTGCAGAAGGAGTATCCTCAAGCATCCACTCAGATGCTTCCCCGACACAATCCCTACCACCCATTCACTCCCTCGCCAGAGGAACAAGAGGAAATGCAGGATTAGACCTCTGTTCCACCGCCCGAATAGTGTTAACACCTGAAAATGGGGGTTCAACTGATTCCCACAGGAATCAGGGGACCTCTTCCCTCAGGGACTGTAGGACTTATTATCGGGCGTAGTCCTAAAAGCTTATTAGGGTTTGCAAGTGACCCCAGGTGTAATAAACTCAGACTACAAAGGGGAAATAAAAATAATGCTTAGCTCACCCCAAAGTGTAAGTTCTGTTAATCAAGGAGATAGAATTGCTCAATTGCATTACTGAGTATATGTGTCTGAAAAATGAAATTAGTATATCAAAGATACATCTGCACTCTGATGTTTATTGCACTACTATTCATAATGTCCAAGAAATGGAAACAACCCAGGTGACGAATGGATGGAGACAATGTGGTATACATACACCATGGAATACTCTTAGCCATAAAAATTGAAATTGTTTCATTTGTGACAATATAGATAAACTTTGAGGACATTATGTTAAATGAAATAAGTCAGGCTCTGAAAGACACATGCGGCATGATCTCACTTATATATCTCATAGTAGTTGAGAATAGAATGGTTGGTTACCAGACATTGGGGATTGAGTTGGGAGGAGGCCTTGGGAGCCGGGAGAGGTTGATTGTGGGTACTAAGGGATTTGTTGTCGGAGTAAGTTCTTGTGCTAAGATGCACAATAGGGCAACCATAGATAGCCATTTAAGGTGGAGATTTGGCCATTGTCGCCACCCCCGTAGTCTCACGTGTTTTTGGCGTGTGTTAGTCGTTAGAACCAGAGAGAAAAGTTATCAGAATAAAAAGCTGTTTGTCTCCAGTTTGCTTCTGAAGTTTTTCCCGCGGCTCCGTTTCTCCAAGCGCTTCAGGCGGCAACAAATGGTGAGGAAAAAGAAATTTAAAAAGACCGAGAAAAAGGTCCGTCAGGCAGAGGAGTCACTTGTGGAAGTGACTACTCCCCCATGGGTGGAATCCATTACAGAAAATATGAAGGGTATTACTAGGCATTTGCATACCCTAGAAACAGAAATAAAAAGTCTTTCTGATCGCTATGTGCACTCGAGGACAACTCACAGATACATTGGGATACCGCCAGCATTTGAAAGAAAAATGGACAGAGTGTCCATCAGTACAGTAGATTTCAAAACAATAAAAAATCTCAAAGAGGCAGTAATGACTTATGGGCCCCAAGCTCCTTTCACGTTTGAGTATGCTGGCAAGTCCCTTAACACCTTTAGCTTAACCCCCTCAGACATTGGGGAGGTTTGGGAGAACTTTGTATAGAAACGGCTAAAAGAAACGCGGCTGCAGGGTTTGAAAAACTATTAATATAGACATGCTCACAGGAGAAGGGCAATTCGGATAAATGCAGGGATAGGGAGAGGTTGATGGTGGGTACTAAGTTGTGTGATTTGCGAAATTTTTCACAAAGGCTAAACGTAGACATTATAATCAATCAGGATATTCCAGGCAAAATTATCATAATTCAATCAGGCAATTTTAGGCAAAATCCCAAAAGAGAAATAAGATCAAGCTCATACCGTGCCCCAGGCCGCTGCCCCAGGTGTAAAAAGGGAAATCATTGGGCCAATAAATGCTATTCAAAATTTGACATCCATGGAAATCCTCTGTTCAGGAATTCAAAAAACGGGCACGGGCCCAGTACCCCGGGGCCCACAAATGTACGGGGCATTGCAGAAGGAGTATCCTCAAGCATCCACTCAGATGCTTCCCCGACACAATCCCTACCACCCATTTCACTCCCTCGCCAGAGGAACAAGAGGAAATGCAGGATTAGACCTCTGTTCCACCGCCCGAATAGTGTTAACACCTGAAATGGGGGTTCAACTGATTCCCACAGGAATCAGGGGACCTCTTCCCTCAGGGACTGTAGGACTTATATCGGGCGTAGTCCTAAAAGAGTAAGGTGTAATCTTGTGCTAACTGCACAAGGAGATAGGGCAACCATAGATAGCCATAATGTAATATGTATTTCAAAAAGTAGAAGAAAAGATTTTGAATGTTTTTATTGGAAAAGGAATGATAAATATTTGAGAAGATAAATATATTTAACCTGATCTAAACCTTCTACAATATATAAATGCATTGAAAAAATCATATCCTACTACATATTAACTTGCACAATTTTCATATTTTTATATATCAGTTAATATAAATTTAATTTAAAAAAGTGAAAAGACAGTGCATTTCCAGCTGTGTACTAACACAAATTATTCCCATTGCTTTAAAACCTCTAGATGACTTCAAAATATTAAAAATGAAAAAAACAATGGGTAAGCTCTTTTATTCTTTGAGCTAAGAAAAAGGAATAGTGCAGATCAAGAAATGTGACATCCTGATTCTTTGATCCTGTTTTTGGGGAAAGCTATGTTGGCTTTTGATTGGACAATGTGGACCTTGTATGTTCTCCGTGGAAGTGAGGTAAAGAAGAAAAGCAGAGAAGGCCATGGGGAAGAATTTCTTAAAGTCAAAATAGATCCAGATTAATAATTATACAGTTAGCATTTAAATATAACCCTTCTTCTATTCTGAGAAAATGATCAGTCTGAGTAAAGGAGGTATGTATGTTTATACAGATGTGAAGCTGCTGTCCCAGCTCATTATCCCATCATGATTCATTTAAATCATACTCTCAAAGGGGAGTGATGTGTTGTATTTGTGAACAGGTGGCAGCTTCATCTACTCAGAGAGCAATTACATAAAACAGTATGAGAACAGTCAGGGTGCCAATTCTGGCAGAAAGAGAGGGAGAGAACAAATATGTCCCATGTTACAAAAGCAATGGTGATTCAATTCTTCAACAGGACTATTCTTTAAAAGAGTATACGGTGAAATAACTCCCTGCATAGGTCTATGTCATGTGAAATCCACCTGAATACCTAGTATGGTAGTGACTCTGTTAGTGCATATAGTAGGAACAAAACTTACCTCCATTGTATTCCCTTGTTTTTTTTTTTTTTTGGCTCTAGGGTATGCTGCTGAGACTCATTTCAAAGAGTGGTGACCCTTAATTGACAAGATTAGACATTAAAATTTGGAAAACCCTGAGAGATCATCTTACAACCTGGCTGCATTTTACCCTTCTTCTTTTGATACACAAATTATTATCTACCAAAGTCACTATTTATAGGTAAATGTATCTGTTTAGCAGAGATTTGCTTATCAAATTATCACCTGGAAAAGTAAAGAAAATGTCCATAGAGAAAGGAGAGAAAAGTTTGGTTAATTATGAATAGGACATAGTGATCAGAAAAGGTCTAAAATCTAGGAGCCAGGGACAATTTGAACAAAGCAGACTTTGTGTGAAGCTGCCCACAGGTGGAGATAAAAGTAAAACTCTTTCCTGGAATCAGCAATGACTGGATCTGCTGACAATTTAAAAAAATGGCTTTCTCTAGTCCTTCTTTGTAAAAACCATTTATACTGTAGTTTGTAAGTTTTGGTAGGGTATTAATTTATTTCATAATCTAAGAATATTTCCTGCAAGCCCAAAGATGAGATGAAGAGAAGGTATTATTAGTCCTTAAGCCTGGAAATGATTTGTATGATGATAAACAGAATAAAGATATTTAGATAATTCAGCCTTGACTTTATTTTTTGATTTCTGTCACCAAGCTTATTCCCAGGATGCAAACATATTAACAATAATAAATATGCTGCATTTGCTGTGAACATTGAGGAATCAACAAAATTCTTTTATTTTGAAAAAACATTTTTTTCAAAAGTTATTTTGGATTCAAATTCTCTATTCTATTTACAGAATCAGCATCATCAGATTTGACTGATCAGTCACAAGCTTGTAGGATATTTAAAATTCATCAGGAATCATTTTGGTTGAATTAATGTTGACTTTACTATGATGTTTTCTTGGATTTGAGAAAAAGACAACTTTCTAGTGAAATTTCCTTATGAAATGAGAGATGTAATTTCAAATCTCTGATGACAAGCAGTTTCTTCTGCATTTGGGAATGAGGTACAGCTAACTCTGGGAATAAACATCCAGCTGCACCTATCTAAACACACAATTAGTCTGCCTGAGTGGTCTTCAGGGTAATCTGCATTGACTGAATGTTTTTGTGTTGTAGGTGGTGTTGACTAGCTCCTTAATATCTTATATGAATTCAAGCTTAGGCTAATAAGTCACTGGTAAAATTCCTTTCCTATACAGATGTGTACACTTTATTGATATTACAGCTGCATTCAAATTTAATTTGCATGTCTCTGAATCAATCAAAATTTCTGTATTTGGCTTACATTTTAAGTATTTTTGTCATTTCTGTTATTTTAGATTTGAGTTTGCTCTTCCAAGGTGCTTCCCCCAAGTCTAGTTTGGCTATTTCTGCATAATTAGGGATGAATCCCCGAAGTGTATTAAAGATAGAAGAATTGTAGAGAATTGAGACTATGCTCAGAGACTGTTTCTAATTTTTTCATAGTCAGGTAGGAATTTTTGGAAGAGCCCTTTTAATTGTCTACAAAATTAATTGAAGAAAGCAAGCTGCAAACTTTAAAATTGTCAAACTCTTAATTTAGTATTATTTGGGAATTTAATTAATGTGCCACACAGCTTTTTAGTTAATTTAATTAAAATAAAGCTATTCTCATCTCTCTGGTAGCACCTATTCATCCCTTCATTTTTCATTACCAACCATTAAGTTCTTCAGTCTGCTTTTATCTATCACTGATGGTCTACACAATATACCTTTTTTTTTTTCAAGTGTTTAAAATCTTTTCATTAAGTTCCATTTTAAATAATTAATCTTTAGTTGCATTTTCCAATCTCCAGTCTACCATTTTGTTAATGTATATACCACTTATTTGAATTCTGTCCACACTATTGCTTTGGCTATTCTGGGCCTCTTATTTTTCCAGATAAATTTCATGACTCCTTGTCCACAGTAGAAATTAATGCTGAAAAAAAAAAAGTAACAGACACTTGGTAGAAATATTTTAAATACTTTTTTTGTGTTTTATTTCCCACCAGAGGAGGGAACTCATATTATAGAGTATATATATTTTTTAAGTAAAGTGATTGTGAATTTTATTTATCAGAGCACTTTAAATTTTGTAAACTGCTACATTTTCTTTTCCTTTTATGTGGGAATGTGCATAGTGTGTGTGGGAATGAGGTAAGAACCTTATAGTTTCAACTATTTCTTTCTTGAATTTGTCTGGTTCATCTATCTTAATGTCTCAAGATATGTAGTCAATATCTTTATAGAGCTGGACTTATGTTTTCTAGTTGGATTCTGTGATACACATAAATAGTGAGATGCAATGTTTTTTCTTTTGGTAAATACAAAGATTGGTAATGGGCACATTAATAAGTTAAAGCATTCCTGTGCCTTTCATACATATTCAGGACTAGATGGGCAGTATTTTGAATATTTTGTAAGTTAATTCTTTTTTCTTTTCAAATAAATGTTATGAATATGCAAATGACATTTTTCTATCATTCCCATATGATTTTTTTTTTTTTGTATTGTGATTGCTTTTCTCTGTGAGAATTAACTACATGGAGAACCCATAAAAACCCTTCTTATTCATTATACAAAAATGGTATTCATAAAGACACAAATGACAGCATTTTATATCAGTAATAAACACTAATTTCTACATAGAAACACAACAATTTTCCTCAACAATTTGAGGACTCTCAGAAATCAAGAAACTAGAATTTAATCATCCATTAACTAAATATCAATGTCTGCAAATCAGTAACTATATCTATCTAGTAAATACATACTTCAAAAAATTACATTCTATATGGCAACCAGGGTCTTTCAGCATATGCCAACTTCACAAAGATATACAGCATAGCTCACTTTCCTGGTCAGTCTCATCTGTAAATTGCCTTTCAAACATACCAGGTTAAATGAACTTCATTATCAGTTCATGTCTCATAATTATATTTGCATATATGGAAAAGCACAGGTTCCCAACGTCTTCATTTCCACCATTTATTCACAGCCTTCTTTCCAACATTCCATTTTACTTTTCAATAGCAGTGAAAACAAATAGTGTAACTAGTATTATAACATGGATATAACATGAGTACACACACACACACACACACACACACACGAAGTTTATAGAAATTTCTGTGTAAATATTTCGTGTTCACTTTTAAGTAGACATCTAAAACTTTCATGTAAATTTAAGTCTGACTTAACAAATCACTATATTCTGCACACTAGAGATCCATCAAATAATAAAACACACTTTTAGTTCATTTAAATGAAACAATCACTGTAGTCAGTCTGGAGACAATTTACTACCATGGAAGGCAGCCAGCTGGTTGTGCCAGAGCATTCTGTCTCCATAG
The DNA here is from genome assembly GCA_025594165.1 of Tamias sibiricus. Taxonomy (NCBI): domain Eukaryota; kingdom Metazoa; phylum Chordata; class Mammalia; order Rodentia; family Sciuridae; genus Tamias; species Tamias sibiricus. Next base: position 29,427,899 of record CM046661.1, read on the forward strand.
TCATTGGAAATCTCTCACATGGAGATATTAGAATCTTTGGTGAGAGCAATCAAGGCGTAACCTTAAGAAAAGGCTAGCAATGATTGGTCACATTTAGAATCTATCAAGCTGTTTACAAATTGTTCTACTAATATATCTTCCTGAGTATAATTGGGAAGGAAGTCAGGCAAGTTAATGGATGTCTCCAGGATTTCCCTGTTCTCCTGTGTTTGGCATCTACTTCCATATCTATTTTTCTTCAGTTGTATTGTTACCTGGTTAAGATTTCTTTTTAAACATATTTTTTAAATCCTCAATTTAAAAATAGTACATTGTTTGACTTACATCTAATTCCTATTTTATTCACTTACCTACGTCAAGATAAAACAAAATTATACAACACTATATAAGATCTTTTATATTTTAATAATCTCAACCTGGGATGCCTCTCCTTTCTTCCTTCTGTAGGTTGAGATGATTACACTTTTTTCATTTTTCGCTTTAATTTTTCTAGAGCCAAGTGACTGTGTTTTTTCTTAAATGGTTCACAAAATAATCATCTAGTTTTATGATCACATTAATCAGAGTAATTTATATTTTTGGAATCCAGAACACGTGTAAGGCTAAGTACTGTGTGTTATGTCGTTCAATCTTCCTAACGACACCCTGGCGTAGGTTCCATTTTAAAGAGGAGAAAATAAAGGTACAATGAGTGATCTGCCCCACGTGTTCAGTTGCTCTCCAATTCTCCTATTCATTGGCTGATGGATGCCAAAGTCTTCTTTTTAAACAATGATTCTCAACCCCTGCAGTTGTCTGGAGCTCTTTGCTGGCTCCTCTCTATCATTTTCCTGCACTGATTTTCCCTGATATGATTCTGTAGTTATATTTAGTTCCTTCCAATGCTCTTTTCAATTTAGTTGTGAGTTTTTTTTTTTTCACCGCACAAATCCCCCTAGGGATCATCTGGGAGTCAACAGTAAGCCTGGGAGTACATAGGACCCTGTTGAGAGGTGTGTTATTAGATGGTCAGATAACTGAAAGCTGGGAAATGAGATCTAATGCTTCTGACAGTGGAGGACAGGAAGTCATACTCCCTCAGTCCTGTTGATTGTAACTGCCTGGAGTTCTTGCAGGACACAAGGCAGAAATAATAATTGTTGATATTTGATTTGCCTTGTTGGCAAACTAGTATTGTATTCCATTGAACATGTTTGTTGTATATGAATCTTCCCTTGTTTGGTAAAGGGTGGGAATAGGGTGAAGGGAGGGGAAGTTTACTTTGTTGTCTTTCCCTTTCTTCAAACCTGGTGTGAAATTCCACTTGGCATGCTTTCTAAAATTCATCCTGAGTAGCACACACAATGATACAGAGTGTATACAGGAAGCAAAATTCAACAGAGTACCTTTGGCTGCCACCCATGCTTACATAGAAGAGGAAATGGGCCATTATCCCACTCTCTACTTGCTGAACTTTGGCTACCATCACTGTGAGGACAATATTTATCCTCATCTCACTTCATTCAAACTACTGTATTGTTTTCAAGGCACAGTATGAGACAACAGGAATAAGACCCAAGCAAAACAATAACCTTACCTACCACAGTCAGACAGCTCCTAAGACTAAGAGAAAAATAACTTTACTAAATCAGGTGTGCTTAATCATTGGTGGCATTTTGGAGAAAAAGCAATTAATGACATGGGAGTGATAAACCTCCAAGATTTATTCCCTTGAGGGCCTATAAAGTTCCTTGAATCATAAATCTTTAAGTGAAAAGGACACTAGTGTTTGTCTAAATTTTTTGAGTTTACGGACATTCAGAATACAAATGTACAGAAATTCATTACCAAGGGTATTAAATCTATAGTCTGGCATTGACTAGTAAGGGACACAACCAAGACCCCAAGACCAGGACCAGGGTCTCTGGATGCTGTGAGTAAAGCCCTTCTCATATTTTACATGCCTAAATATTGCTCTTCATGGTAGGTAATAGGGAATGTGAGTAGTTATGGATTTGATTTTTTTTTCTTTTTTGCTTATTCACATTAATGTAACCCATTTATAAATTTTCTACCACAGAATTTTAGTCCTGTGCCAAACTTCTCCATGATGGCATACAAACCGTACCACCTCCAACTTCATTTATACCAACATTATTTCATTATAATTAAAATACTATCATTATTATACTTCCTCAACAGTTGTGCACAGGGATTATTTCCATATGGAGGAAATTGGGGAAGCTCTCAGGGAGATTTTTTTTTTTTTTTTTTTAACTCAGAATTCAAGAGGAGAGGAAGTTTCTTAGAAGGAGAAAGAGGAGAAGTATGAACAGAGTGTTTTATGTGCTCAGGTGTAGGACAGTGCCTGATCCATGTGGGTGTTAAGTAAAAAAGGCAGAGTTGTAAAAACCTACACCACTAGAAGAAGAAAGGGAAGGAGGGAAGAAAGATGGAGAAAATTAGATATGTGTGGGGGGGTTTAGAAGAAAGAGGGGAGGAGACAGAGAAAGAAGGAGAAAGAAGGAGAGAAGGAAGGGGGGAAGAGGAATTGAGAGAGAAAAGAAGAGAGGGAGGGGGGAAAGAGAGAAAGAGGAGAAAAGAAAAATCTGGAGTACATCAGAGAGAAAAAGCAGGCATTTCCACAATTAGTGACAGAATCACCCTTAGTGAGAAAATAGTTTGGTTTGTGAGTATATCTGTGTATTATGAAATATTTTAGTGGGTCATTTAAGAATGAGATGATAGTCTAATTGAGGCTAGGTTCTAGAAGGAGCTGGTATAACAGTACAATAAAAAGCATATGTAATTGCACTGCCTTTAAAAGTATAAGCCAAAAAGAAAAACCCTCTCAGAGGAATTCAATTGAATTTATATGATAAAGCCAGTGGCAGAAATGAACAATGACAAAAAATACCAGTATTGCAAGGCCAATTCAGTTTTGCTTATAAGTCTAATAATATTCTAAAATGTCAGAATAGTAGTATAATAAAATTAATATCATTAACGCTCCCTTTTAACCAAAGACACTAAATCACTTTAAATAGCAAAGTTAGTTCACACTTAGGGTTAGCATGCAGAAAACCTCAGTCCTGCACCGATGGCTTGTTCTGTTGAATACATGTACAACATGACGTGACAGAGACACTTTGTGAAATCAACCACAGTGAATTCTGAAAGAAGCTCTTTGAATTTAAAACAGTGTGTGTACCCTGTGTAAATAACTTAACCTTCTAAGCATTAGTTTATTCAATCAACAAAATGGAGATTAAAATGCTTATAGGTCTCTTTTTTGTGATATTAAATAAGTTCTGGAAAACATCTAGCTAAGTTCCTGGTGCACATAAGATATGCTCAGGTATAAACTGTTTTTCCTTCTCCTGGCTTCATGTAAAAACTGATACTCATTTTTTCTTTTTTTTTTTAATCTGACAGAGAGAAAAAGATAACTCAAAGACCTCAGGAAGCTGGGTTACCAAGTCAAATTGGGCTGGAGAAGTAACTTCAATTTATTTTTAAATATTTACTTTTATTTATTTATTTTTATGTGGTGCTGAGGATGAAACCCAGTGACTCATGGGTGCTCTGCAAGCACTTTACCGCTGAGCTACAACCCCAGCCCAGTAATTTCAAATTTTAAGGTTATTTATCTTTAATATTTAAAAAATAATACAAAATATTCAAATAGCTTTGAACTGATAAATGCTCAGCTTATTTCCTGGGTGATTCGGGAATCACTGGGCACTGAACTCTGTTCTCTTGGTAAAAGAGGAGTTTTACCCCTGGATTAATGTATCTGGTTGGTGTAAGCAGCAAGAAAGGAGAATATAAAACAAGTATACATAGAAAAGGCAAATATATGATAACCTAATAGCCTATACCACCTCCCTTTCTAAACAAAATAGATTCTAACTATAAAATCCTGTGCTGGCTTATTGATTATTTTTTAAAATCATAAGCATTAAATACTGAAAATTCAGATTCTTTTTATAATTTTCTTATTAAATGGACATAAAATTTCACAAAATTTTAACTCCTCCCCATCCTAACTGTCCCTTCCCCCTAAAACATTCAAAAGGAAAAGAAAGCCTACTTTGCTAATAATTATCTGAGATTTATTTTACTTCTCACTATTGATTCAGCTTGGGTGAACTAAATGGATCATCAATAGGTTAATGCCACTCAACTGTAAAATCTCTGAATACATTTCCATCACTGTCAAGGAAGAATAAATGTCCTCCACAGAGAGGGACATTTTTGTTATCTTGATCTGATTTTATTCTAAACCCAGTTGTCTCTAAACAGAAAAAGGGTGTCTGATTTCTCACTGCAGCAGAACATATAATGCTAGGTGGTTCATTGATAATCTTGCAGAGTTTCTGGGTAGTTACCCATCTAAGAGGAACTAACCTCCTAATACCCCGTATACCCATCAGATCAAGTTTCCCTATAGAATTCAAACCTCTCTTTGATTAAAGATTTGTATAAAGAAGGCTGGGCACAGTGGCATGAGGCTGAGGCAGGAGGATCGCGCAAAGCCAGCCTCAGCAATGGCGAGGCACTTAGCAACTCAGTGAGACCCTGTCTCTAATAAAATACAAAAAAGGGCTGGGAGTGGCCCAGTGGTCAAGTGCCCCTGAGTTCAATCCCTGGTACCACACACACACACACAAACACACACACACACACACAAAAAGATTTGTATAAATATTTCTAATTAAAAATCAATTATGATAACCATATTCCTATTAGCTTAAAAATCATCTATAGTAACGACATTCATTTTAAAATGCTAATTAAAATAATCTCTCACTATTTTTTCTCTTTTTTTTCAAGTTTGAGATATCATGGGTCAAATGAATTTTTTTAAAAAGATAATACCGTCTCTGAACCACACAATCCGTATCACTTTTCCTCCCAGAAGCTCCATGCAATGTCTTATGGGAAAGCCCCACTATGGGGTAACATGATGTTCGTGCCACTAACTCATGCTATGGTCCTCAGCACATTTTGTCCCTTACCTGCATTATCCTGAAATGCACACTAAACAGACTGTGCTGTGCTATGGGCAGTAGCAGAGCATGGGCTTCATTTGTTTTTCATTTGATATTGTTATTTAATAAATCAAAATTTTAATTTTATTTTTTGAACATAAAAAGAACTTTGCTGGATATGGACATAGTTTTTTCTTCTAAAAAAAATTAGTTTTTTTTTTCTTCTTCTTCTTCCCCCCCACCTTTTTTTTTTTTTTTTTTGGTACCAGGGATTCAACTCAGGGGCGCTTGACCACTGGGCCACATCCCCAGCCCTTTTTTGTATTTTATTAGAGACAGGGTCTCACTGAGTTGCTAAGTGCCTTGCCATTGCTGAGGCTGGCTTTGCGCGATCCTCCTGCCTCAGCCTCCTAAGTGCTAGGATTACAGGCGTGCACCACTGCGCCCAGCTAAAATTAGTTTTTGAGTTATAATTAATATTTAATATTCCCAGACCTCCCTTCAGCCCTACCCCTACCCTCTCATGTTAGAGAAGCTCTTAACTTTCTCATTTCACTTTTAAGTTCTATTCAGATGGCCCTGTCCTTTGGTATCCCTTCCTATATACCTTCTTGCCTTGGGATAATGCCTTTTTAAAAAAATTTACACTAGATTAAACTTAATTTGAAAAAAAGAAATTATTTGTATTTTATGTTAATTGTATACAAATATTGCTTGAGTCTCACTTTTCTTCATACATAGACTTTTTGGAACATTTTAAAATAAATCTAAAAAAACATGTCTAAAGGGCACATTTTAACTTCTGTGAGTCCTTTTTCAGTAATGTGAAAGATATTGTGCCTGTTTTCTGACTTGTGTCTGGCTCTATGAATAAAACCATGTTTGACTCTGCAGTCTAATTAATGGAGTTCATTTTCAGGCCAGGTCTCTATTGGCAGCCCAGGATGGATCAGGGCCAAATTTCTGAAGTTGGTTGCTCACTGAGTAGCCTAAACATACACACACACACACACACACACACACACACACACATACGCCATCAGCAAAGGGGATTTAAGGTGGTCATTCTGGTGACAGCTTCATTGCAAATAGCAATTTCTTCTATCCTCCTGTCCAAAAGCTCTACTTTGAATTATTTTTAGGCATAAAATCTTGCTCCTGAGCTCATACCTAATCACAGTAGACACTGACATTGCTTGATGCATTTCCTCTTACTTACTCAGATACTTGTATTTTGATAATTTTAAATGGCAAATTAACATCAACCCTTCTTACATTGGTTGTATAGTGTGTTCTGAAGGGTGCAGGGCTCTGCCCTGGGCAAGACTGTTTCATGCCTCCACTCTTTATAGCGGCAAGACAAGGGCTGTTACTCAACCTCCGTAAACTTAAAGAAAACTTTTGTACCTACCTCATGGTGCTATGGCATAGAATAAATGAGATTTAGCACACAGTCTAAGCACTCATTAAATGGTACTTGACATTATTACTATTATTACTGTTCAAATTGTTAGGCTTATCTCCAAGATGAAGACAAGGGCTATAATCAAGTGCATACTGTTTAACCTGGCTAAAACTAATTGTTGGTCCCATCTGACTTGCAGATATTTTAGCTCTGAAGTTCTCTGAAATATTTATAGCAGCTAAGGAAATTCTACCCAGGCTGTACAGTGCACAAGATCACAGCTTAATATCTCTCTGCAGACACCATAGTCTGGGATTTTTTTTAATTTTTTTTTTTTAAGTTAGGAAAAGACTTTGTTCTGTCTCAGAACATGAATATTTTTATTTTATTTTATAAAAGAAATGTTTTCTCTCTCATCATCATAAAAAAAAAACTATTAGGAATAGTATAACTAAATATAGGATTTTTAGTAGATAAATTACTGTAAATTAAAATCAAAGATGATATATATCCTTGGAGGGAATATATTAGGTAACCTCATGAAACAGAGTTTCTGTAGCAACATGTGCAAATATACAAGCAAGCATGCAGCTGTGAAACTCTCCAAAGACAGTGAATTAAGGTGATGTGTTTTCAGACATAGTGACAATAAATGAGGCTTGTAGGAGTTCAAAATAGTCTTGTGAATATAAGTCTGAAATCAAAACAATATACCACTAGGCAAAAGAATCAAAATTTATACGGAAACTTCTGAGATACTGTCATATGATTGGCTTTTCCATGGGGCTTCTCAAAACATGACCAAATGGAATTAAATACTGCTTAAATTGCTTTCTTTGGAAAGCAAAGATCTGAGTTATCTTTCCTCATTTATTCTTACCAGGTACACAAAAATGCTTCTGTTTCTGGAGTGTCATATTTAGGGTTATAGAATATAAAAAACAGAGCAACTCTTTATAATACGACTTTTAAAATGTCATTATCTTTAAAACACACACAAAATAGGGCAAAAAAGAGAAGGACCTGACTATAAATATTTAAGATTTAGTCATTTTTAAAAAATTAACACAGTAATTGTATGTATTTATGAGGTACCATGTGATATTTTCACACATATCTGTGTTTTGTAATGCTTAAATCAGGGTAGCATATCTAGATCCTCAAACATTTGTTTCTTTGTATAGAGAGAACATTCAAAATCCTGTTTCTAGATTTTCTGAAATATGCAATATGTTATCCTTATCCATAGTCATCCTACAGTGCAAAAGAACACCAGAACTAATTTATTCGATCTAACTATAACAACATCCATTAACCAATCTTTCTCCATCCCTTTTTCCCCCCTCTAGTCTTCCCACTTTCTGTTAACTATCATGCTGCTTTCAATGTGTATGAGTACTTTTTTAGATTTAACATAGGAATGAGATCAGTCAGAATTTGTCTTTATGTGCTTGGCTTACTTCATTTAACAAAATATCCTCCATTTCTATCCAAGTTATTGTAAATATTAAGATTTACTTCTTCTGTGGCTTAATAACATTCCATTGTGCACATGTATTACATTTTTAAAATCATTCCTCAGTTGGTGGACACAGGTTGATTTTGTTTCTTGGCTACTGTGAATGAACATGGAAGTGTGGATATCTCTTTGACATAGTAATTTTATTTCCTATGGATATACACTTAGGAGTGAGTATGCTGAATCATTCAGAGCTGAATGGCAGCTCTGTTTTATTTTTTCAAAAAATCTCTATATTGCTTTCCACGATGGCTATACTTACGCACATGATTTATATTCCCAACAGCGCTGCGTAACAGTTCACTTCCCTTCATATTCTGATATCCTAATACTAATTCTAAACATAGTGAGGTGATATTTCATTCTGTTTTTGTTTTTAATATATATATTTTTTAGTTTAGATGGACACATATATTCACCTATTTATTTTCATGTGGTGCTGAGGATCGAACCCAGTGCCTCACACGTGCAAGGCAGGCGCTCTACCACTGAGCTACAGCCCTAGCCCTTCATTCTGTTTTTAATTTGTATTTCCCTGATGATTAGTTAGTGCTAGTGAGCCTTTTTTCTTATACCTGTTTGGCCATTTTCATGTCATCTTTTCATATTTTTTTTTTTGCATGTGGACATTCAGTTTTCTCAGTACCATTTATTGAAGAGACTGTCCTTTCCCTCAGTGCATATTCTTAACATCAGTGTCAAAGATCAATTGACTATAGATGTATGGGTTTACTCCTAGACCCTTAATTCTGTTCCATTGATTTATGCTTCTGGTTTTATGACAATACTGTGCCATTTCAATTACCCTAGCTTTGCAATATTATGAAATCAGATAATATAATATCTCCTACTTTTTTCTTTTTTCTGGATTGCTTTGGCAATTCAGAGTTTTTTAGGGGGAAGAGTACCGGGGATTGAACTCAGGGGCACTCGACCACTGAGCCATATCCCCAGCCCTATTTTGTATTTTATTTAGAGACAGTGTCTCATTAGTTGATTAGCACCTCAGTTTTGCTGAGGCTGGCTTTGAACTCATGATCCTCCTGCCTCACCTTCCCAAGTTGCTGGGATTATAGGAGTGTGCACGCACCATCACACCCAGCGATTTGGAGTTTTTATGCATATTTTTATATGAATTTTGGGATTACCTTTTCAGTTTCTTTAAATTATGTCTTTGTTATTTTGAAAGATATTGCATTGAATCTGTAGATTGCCTTGGATAGAATGGAAATTTTAACAATATTGATTTTTCCAATCTATGAACATGGAATATCTTTCTATGTTTTGGTGTTCTCTTCAATTTATATCATTGATGTTGCATCGTTTTCACTCTAGAGATCTTTCATCTCCTTGGTTAAATTTATTCCTAAATATTTCATTATTTTTGTAAGCTATTATAAATGGAATTTTACTTTCTTGGGTTCTGTTTCAAATAATTTGATGTTAGTGTATAGAAACATGACTGATTTTTGTATGTGGATTTTGTATCTTGCAACTTTGTTGAATTAATTTATTAGTTTTTAAAAATTTTTTTTGGTGTCATCTTTAGGATTTTCAATATATAAAATCATATCAGCTGCAAACAATCATATGACTTCCTCTTTTCTAATTTGGATATCCTTATTTGTTTCTCTAACCTGATTACTCTGGCTAAGACTTCTGGCACTATATTGAATAAAAGTAGTGAAAGCAGACATTTTTATCTTTTTCCATATCTTAGAGGGAAAACTTTTAGCATTTCCCCATTTAGTGTGATACTAGCTATTAACTTATTAGATAAGTCCTTTACTATGTTCATGTATTTTCCTTCTATACTTAATTTGCTCAGTGTTTTTAACATGAAGAGATGTTGGATTTTATCAAATGCTTTTTCTACATCTATTGAAATGATCATAAGTTTTTTGCCCTTTTGTAAGCTGCCTGTCATGGCCAGCCACGGCGCCACGGGAGAAAAACTCAGAGGCAGAGTAAAGCTTTTACTACTTTTACTTCTACTTTCTTAGAGAGAGCTTAGAGAGGGAAAGAAAGATTTTTCTTCTTAGCTTAGAGAGAAAGAAAGAGCTTAGCTTTCTTGTCTTCTTAGCTTAGAGTCTTAGAGAGAAAGAAAGATAGAGCTTAGCTTCTTAGAGAGAAAGAAAGATAGAGCTTAGCTTAGAGAAAGATTAGAGCTTCTTTCTTCTCTCTTCTTTCTTCCTTCTTCTTTCTTCTGTCTTCTGTCTTCCTCGGGAGCCTCGGCCTAACTCTGACCAGTCATTACTTCTTCTATCTGGTTTCTCTTCTGTAACCGCTCTGCCTACGTTCTGGCCGCTCTGATTTTTCTGACCGACCGAGTGACTGCCCGACTGACTGAATTCTCCGTTCTCCTAACTCGGACCGCTTTCACCCGGTTATATACCTTCAGCTTTGCGGGTGCCTACAGGTGCGTCACATACATATCAGGTGGAACTCATGGCTTCCAGCTAGCTGCAACAGCCCTTCCTAATTAGGGATCCCTCACCCTTTGTTCTGTTGATGTGGTGACTCACATTTATGGATTTGCACATGCAGAACCATCCTTGTATCCCTGGTGTAAATTCCACTTGACAATGGTGAATAATCTTTTAAATATGCTGTTAGACTTTGCTTGCTAATGTTTTGCTAAAAACTTCTATGTTCCTCCAGGATATTGGCCTGTAAATTTCTTTTTTGCTATTGTTGTATCCTCATCTGTTTTTGGTTTCAAGGTATTGTTGGCCCCATAGAATGAATTTGGAAAAATCTCTTCAATTTTTTGAAATATTTTGAGAAGAATTAAGATTTCAACGTATAAGCTTGTAAGAAACACAGAAAGAATTTATATATTTAGAAGCCCTGAGCAACAGATTTTTTTTGATAATATGCTTCTTTTATGCCGTGCATTCTTACCTATTAGCCAGAGATCTCTAACTTAAATACAACCAAGTGCAGAAATATATTAAAAATTATATTCAAATTTGTGAACTGTTAGGAACTCCAAATTCTATCTAATCAATTCAATCTCTTTGGAAAAGTCCTATCTATCTATCTATCTATCTATTCCTCTAGAAATTCCAGAGCATGTTTTTTATCCTGAGATCAATGATTGCATATTGGGCCAAGAATATTTAATAACAAAATACCATCCAAATGAATGCACATTCTTTTAAACATGTTTTACAAAACACACTAAATTCATTTCTTTCTTTCTCTCCTTAAGTAGTTAAAACCCACAAATGATTAAATCCTGGTGTGGATTTGGCCCAAAATATGCACTACATAATTTTACTAAATAACATATCTACACTAAATAATAAACACATCAATATGTAATGTACTAACTCATAAATGATAATTTACAAAAAGGAATAAAAAAGTAAAACTAAAATGCAGCACTAGGTTTTATATTTTTACAAAAGTTCAATACTTTTAACCTAAAAGGAAAAAGTTTGTATTTAATTTTTTCCCCTAAAATTCTATTGTTGTTGAATAAAATATACTGTGCATGAATTATTGCCATTGTTAGTTCACATATTTTTATTCCAACAAAAAAGTTATTTAAACAACTTTTGTTTTTCTTAAGCAATAAGACATGGAAGTTGTTGCCAAATCATAATGTGAAATAACATTAATTAATTCATATCACTAATCTAGGTCAGACTGAAACCTTTAATAAACAGTAACAACTCAAGACTATGGGATTAAAGAAGTAACATTTAATGTTTGATAAAACTTGACATTTTGCCATAGATCTAAGACAAAAAGTACTTTCAAGTTAATTGTTTTTCTTTGCAATGGCAGCAGAACCTTGAATTCTGTAGGGTCATCTCCATTTGCATCTGGACCTTCTATCATATCTGGAAAAAAAGTCAGTTTTCCTGATGTAATACTAATTCACTTTCAACAATAATAGATAAAGTCCAATTTTTTAAAAAGTGTTTGTATGTGGAGGTGGGGAGGGATGGATATAACTGGTATTTAAGGTCTTTCAAGTGTCAAAGTCTGGGACTCTTCTTGTTTGCCTTTTTTCCTTCATGAACAGTTAGATATCATGGACTGTCTTTATAGAATCAGTTCAGTATTTTCAAGTCACATGGGGCCAAATATGCACTAGGATTTAATCATGTGTGGGTTTTGACTATGAAAAAAAAAGAAAGAAAGAAAGAAAGAAAGAGAAGGAAGGAAGGAAGGAAGGAAGGAAGGAAGGAATTAATTCAGTATGCCTTATAAAATATTTTTAAGGGATGTATGCTTTGTTATTAAATCTTCTCAGACCAAAATGTAATTATTGCTCTCAGAACAAAAACATCCTCTTGAAAACTCTAGAGGAGTAAAGGAGAGCTAGTGAAAACTGCCTGAAGAATAACTGGCTGCCTTCTTCATGAGAATAGCTGCTTTCTTCCTTCCTTCTTTTTTTTTTTTTTTTTTAACAATAGTCTTGTTTTTGTAGCTCAAACGCATACACACAGGAGCACATACACTCTATAAGGAAGACTAGCCATGTTAATCTGTTTGTATGATCTGTGGGTCACACACAAAGAAAAATCTGCCTTCTTACATGGTAAAGAAATCCTTGCTCTTAATCCTTAAAATGCCTATAAATTATATTTTATAAAAGAGAACAAAACAAGAAAGGTGTCTATGAAATTCTTCTTTCATCAGTTCAACCAAGTTCAATATAAAGTGCTGGAACCTGGGAATCATATGTTGTGGTTTGACAATCATTAGTATTTACTGGATGCCCACCGAATATGTAGCGTTGTTATAAATTACTTTTCACCAGGCAGTGTGGTACTTTAAGAAGATATTTAAAAGTTTAATAACAAACAAAAATAAAATAATAGTCACACAAAAAAAAAACACCTAGTTAATGATGACCCTCTTGAGAAAACTTAAAAAAAAATCCTGAGTTTGCCAACTTTACATATGTCTAGAAAATTTAAGCCTAAAATGGCACCTTCTCAAAGTTCAGATTATCTACCTCTCCTGAGCTGAGCAGCAGCTTGTCCTCAATCATTTGTATTGGTTCTTGCAACAGATAACTAGTCAGTTTGGATGACCAAAAAGTAATATATTCCACCATAATTTAAACAATTTCAAAAAGTGTTAAGATGGATTAATATTTGCTATTATTCTTATTAATTAGTCCTACAATTATTTTTCCTTAATGAGAACTTGGCTATATTTATGGAAGCTAATTTTACTAATTTTAAAAGTCTCCACCTTTCTGAAGCGAATTGAACAGCACTTAAAACCAGAGAGAAAACCAGACCTAACTTGTTGAAAATCCTAATTTGGTATTGTATCCTTATAGAGAAGAGACTTATTCCATATTAAAAAAAATTAATCATAAATTAAAACAAAATTTCTTAGGCTAAATTATAAAAAGTTCTGAGACATATTTTTAACACAGTATCTTTATTTATTTATTTAATTTTTTATATGGTGCTGAGGATCAAACCCAGTGCCTCACATGTGCAAGGCAAGTGCTCTACCACTGAGCTACAGCCCCAGCCTTGAGACATATTTTTGTCAATGTATAATGTACATATAAACACTATGCTGATAATGGATATTAATATAATGGGTACATGCAATTAACATATGTTGATATGGTATTTATATGTAATCAAGATTATTATATGATGAGAAAAATTCCTCCTTCTTTGAAATATTAGCAGGAATCCTCTAATCTCTCCCTCCCTCTCTCTCTCTCTCTCTCTCTCTCTCTCTCTCTCTTTTTTTTTTTTGGCAGCAGAGTTGATTGATACCCATAAATATATGGAATACATGCAACAATGATTATCAAATTGTATAGAAAATTTAAGCCCACGGTGGCCAAATTCTCAGTTCCCAAGTACATATTATTTAGCTTTCTTGAGCTAAGCAGTGGCATGTCTTCAAGGTCTCAGGATGATTAGGATATGTTGAAAAATGTGAGTGGTCCACAGTAAGGAAAGAATGTGGCCAGGTCTTCTCACTGTGGCTTTGGTGAGAACCTTGGCTTCACTGTTGGGAAGTTCAGAGCCCAGACAAAAAAGATGTGGATCCCAGGAGAAGGTATGTGCATGTGAATCTCAGGAACTTAGAGTGAAGGCTGATGTTGGCTATACCCGAGAGTGTTAGGCTTCCCCAGCAACAAGATGATCATCAAGAGCTTAATAGGATGACCAAGTGTGAATGTGTGTGTTTTTTTAAAAAATACATTATAGATAATTATAATTTTAATGAAGTCATCATGATTATTGAGTAACTCTTACTCAATATTCCCTTAGATATTACTATAAAAATCTCATCTTAGTGTTTTGGCCCTACCTAATCTGCACACTTCTTCAGATTAATTTCTTCTTTAATATTAGTGTTTGTTTTTGTAGTTCAGCTTACAGTTTAAACCATTTGACTAGGGTTCAAGAATAATAAAAGTGTTCCAGGCCCAATATAGGGCAACGATCAAAAAAGAATACAAGGACCAAGTCATTTGATGCCATAATTTCTGGGCCAGAAAACGAGGCAATGTCACAGATATACTTTTGTTTGCTGTTTTTGACTTTCTTATTTCTCTTCTCTGCATGCAGTTAGACTGCATATCAACATTGTTTCTTTGAGATGTGAAGTCCTATAAGTCTTATCTCCTCATATCATCCCCAAATTTCACTTACTCATGTGAGTTTGTCTTGTTAAAATTATGTTATAATAACTTGATAGAGTTAATATTTTGTTTACAACATGGTATTAATGGTAAGAAATTTTTTTTTTCTTCCAAATTTCCCAACTGAACTCTGAAAAATCACACAGGCCTCTTTTGAGTCTTTTATGTTAGATTAATATGGCACCAGTCGAATGAAATGTTTTATCATTAATTTTCTTAAACAATATGAAAAAGTACATGTTGATTCCTTTTATTCTTATCTAAGAACATACTATGCCAAGAATATTGTTGTACGCTAGCATTTTAACAGTGTCAACATTCTCTGTCACAAACTTTGTTTCTTCCAGTGTAGAGGGGAAATTATTTTTTTCCTCTTAAATCATTTCTTTTCCTGTGAGCTGCCATGGTGCTTGGGTTGGCAAGAGGGGATGGGAATGTGATTTTTCTTTCTCTTTTCCACACACACAGAGCCATACCTAGACAGACAGACAGACAGACACCCCCCCCCACACACACACACCACATTAAAAACCACTATTTATCTGCTATAACAACAGAGGGGATTCCTAGATGTAACAATATTTGCACTGCTCAGAGAAAAATGAATTCTTTGTTCACTACCTTTCATAGCAGGGCTTCTGTGACCACATAGATGTGCAACACAGTTGCATGAAAAGAAGTTGTATGTCAGAACTCAGTTAGCAAATTATTATTATGTATCAGTGGCCATACAACATCCAGCAGCAATGGAGATCTACTAGTGCCAGTAAAACAGTATGTAATTACATATGATTCTGAGAATTGTTTATTATCACTTCATCTCCAAACAAATTAAATAATTTAAGATTATAAGCTCAAGTAACATGATATTTAAAAATTAATATATTATTACTTTTTAAGTATTCTTGAAAGAAAGGTTGATGCAAACGACTAATTTTATGCATTTTTCTGCCAACTGTAGTGTCTAAAGACCCTGGCCAACGTTTGAAAGCTCTTTTAACTCAGAACTCCCTCAGATGTTCTTTTATGATAAGGAAGAAAGGAGAAAGCAGAACAGCTTTGTGTGTGTGGTAATGAAAGAGGGTCAGAAACCACAGCAGACTTTCAAAAAAGACCAAGACTTTGTAGAGAGAAAAGATAAAGATTATTTAGGGACATTGACCCTGTGATCCACTATAACTGTTTTTAATGCTAAACTCAGGACTTCATGAAACAAATAACATGTTGACCCCTACATAACATCATGACGAGGAACAATAAAGAACCATTTACACAGAAGGTGAAAGGGATTTAATTTTAAATTATAGCAGCAACATTAGACCCAGACAATAAACTCCAAGCAGAATGGTTTGTCCTTATTTTTGCATAGTATGATTGTACAAACTGTTTTTTCATTTGCATATTTCTGTAGTAATCATATAAATGACGATCTAAGCAGATGCGTTTTTTTTTTTTTTTTTTGTACTAGGACTTGAACATCCCACAACCCTTTTTATTTTGAGATGGGGGTCTCATTAAGTTGCTTAGGAACTTGCTAAATTGCTAAGGGTGGCTTTGAACTCATAATCCTCCTGCCTCCGTCTTCTGAGTCTCTGGGGTTCCAGGCATGTGCCACTGAGCCTCAATAAACAGATACTTTTGAGACAGCCAAGGTTGCTATTATTACTCTAAAGCAACAGGAATTAATCAAGACTGACTAGAGGAAATGAGGATACAGGGCCACTCTAAGAATATATTAGTGATGAAGAAAATATTTTATCATAGAATAAATGCCATTATTCACCCTGCAGAATCACAACAATAGTTTCCATTGATTACTGGAAAAATCTAAAAATAAACCAATTCATCTGGTGAATTTTATCAGCATCAAGATTTGTTGTCAGGGGGGCTGGGGCTGTAGCTCAGTGGTAGAGTGCTTGCCTAGCACAGGTGAGGCACTGGGTTCAATCCTCAGCATCACATAAAAAGGAATAAAGATATTGTGTCCATCTACAACTAAAAAAATATTTAAAAAAAGAAAAGATTTGTTGTCAGGAAGAAAAAGTGAATCAGTTTCACCCAAGTTTCAATTGTAATGCTGAAATATCTAGTATCTATCACAAATAGTAAATATCATAAATGGAGTCTCATGTATGAATATGAAAATATGGTATAAAACACTGAGGTAAATACAGGTCTATAAATAGAATGCTTCCACTGTGTAGCTTTTGTTCTATAGACCTACTGAACATGGTAGGAATTTGAATAAAAATATATACATGGATCTTCACACAGAATTCCATTTTGTTTCTGTTCTGGGGAGGATATTTATACTTAACATTTTTCATCTAGTTCATCAACAGTTCTTTTATCTAGTCTAGAGAATAGTATAGTCTTAATAATGCTGAGAAATTATTCAGAAAAAAAATTCTGTTGACGTCATATTAAAGTATATATGTGAACACAAATTTAGTTATTTCCCCAATTGCCCACCTTAACTTTTAAGGTTGCTTTTATGTGAAACTGGCATTTCAATGAAAAGTAAAATATCCCAAAGTTGATTTATTTGCTTTAAAGGACAACCAATAAATACATAATTTACTTTGTGTTTTGTTTAAGTTGGCGAAAACAGCTGAACCAGTTGTGTGCAGGGGTATAATCTGACCCTGCTTAGACATTCCAAGTCCACAGTTGATCTGTAGATTTCATGGATTAATGAAATGAATACTGAAATAACCAGAACTGGTCCTGTGCTATAAGGGAGAGTGGTTAAGCCTCTCTTTAATTTTCCATCCTGTACAAATAAAAGAACTAGAGTAGATTATTACCTTAGGTGCTTCCAGCTCTGACATTCTCTGCTATTCCAGTGATTCAAAACACCAATATCATTTTGTTGTCATCTGGCCATTAATCTCTGAAAGATTATCCTATTGACCTTGTAAGTATCAGAGAAGGTTTTCATTGAAATGCATAAAAATTAACTGTGTTTAAATGAATACTGGAAGAAAAAGCTTTGATTTGTGTTTGATCTCACTCATATGTGAAATCTAAAAAAAGGCAAATTCATAGAAGTAGAGTAGAATATTGGTTACTAGAGGCTGGTGGGGTGAGAGCAAAGAAGAGGTATTGGTTAAAAGGTAAAAATTTACAGGTAGGTGGAAGAAATAATTTCTGCTGTTCTGTTGAACAGCAGGGTGGTAAGTGTTAACAATAATGTAGATTTTAAAATAGCAAAAGGAGAGAATTTGAATGTTCTTTCCAAAAAAAAAGATAAATTTCTGGATGGATGTGCTGATTAGCTCGATCTTGCTCATTCTGCAAGGTCTACACATTTTGAAAAACCACATTGCATACTTTACATATATAGTTATTATTTGTCAATTAATAATAAATAAAACTTCAAAAGTATATTTTGGCTTGAATTTTTAATTTATAAAGATTAGAAACACGCCTCTTTAATAGTTCTCCCCTAAATAGTTTTATGTTGGCAATTAACTGCACATCATCATTCTCTAAGTACTAGAGTGTTAGTATGCTGCATTTTTATTTATTTTTCAAATGAGAAAATATTCAAACTTGGCTTTGAAGGATTTGTTTTCTGGAGAAATTTCTAGTAAGTTTCTGATTCTTTTTTCTTTTCAAAGTATCTCTGCCAGCTACAAGTGAGATTCCATATGTTGTAAGGTATTTGAAGAGAAACAGCTCTTGGAACTACCCAATTTCAGATGTTCCAAAGAATGCCTACCTAGAAAGGAGTTGCAAAATAGATTATAAAATTATTTTGGCATCATTTACTGAGGAAAAATGGGTAGTATTTACTAACATTTTATCATACCATTATATCTAAAAGAAGGAAGCTAAGAAGTTCGCTCATTACTAGAGTACCATTTAAAGCAATCAAGTGAACAGAAAGGTTTATTGTGTCCCTTTATTTGCCTTAAATGACTTCTATAATGAATAGATACACCTGGCTGTGTGCTTTCTAAGATCCTGATTTTTCTCTATAACATCTATAATTATAGTAGTTATTTACAATTTATAATATGCAATCATTTACAATTACAAATACATGTTGGGTTTTTTTTTTTATTTGGGTCTCTTGTAAGTATTGGGTCTCCATAGAAATTCCAGCTTGCTCCTATTATCCATTGTGCTGGAGACAATGAGAGCCATGCAGGCACAGAAATGTGCCTCATCACAGAGGCTTCCCATAGAAGACCTACTTGCAGGTGCAAGTTCAGATGCACAAAACATTTTTAGAATCAGATTCTATTGCTTCAGATTCTATTTACTCATCTCAATCTCTGAATTAGAAAATTGCCCTTAGAATAGATGCCTCCTTAGTGTGAACATAAGTTTTACCTGTCTCTCCTTTTAAAATAGCACTCCCTGGATGGAATACTAAGGACTTTATTCCATAAAGTCCACAATAATTACTTTGATCTGTGTGCACAGGGATGCAGTGGCCACTCCACAAAGTGCTAAGTTAACTGTTCTCCCAACAACAAATAATTGAATGTCATTTCTACATATCCCAACTCTAATTACGTTCTATGGATGTTGTTTATACATTTTCAAAGCATCTTATTTTTAAATAGAGAAATTGCTGTGCAAAACCTTGAAAGAACTAATCCATATCTAAAGAAGAAGCATAAACTTCCACGTTATTCCAAATTGAGATTTAATCATAAAGATGTAACTTGCCATTAACAGATAAAGAATAATCCATGACATTCTCAGTATTACACAAGCCTTTCTGATTTTCAAGTATGAATTTAGCATGAAAGTAACATTCTAAGACATGATGAGAACACAGCTCTGTGCATAGGACTATTACAAAGCAATGCTGACACCTACAGAGAATGTACACAAATTTCCAAGTTAATTGCCATATATTTTACTGATCTTACTGATAGGTGGTAATAACTTTAAATTACCTTGATAAGCAAAAAAAATGAGATCAGTTTGATGTGCTGCATTTAAAAAGGGCATTTGATTTATAATCAAAATGCACATCTTTTATTCTTCCAATAAATTTCATTGTTGTGACATTATTATTTGTCTGTTGATATTTTAATAGTTAAGGGTAGAGCCTACCTTAGCAGTCTAATTGCTGCAGAATCATATGCTGGTATGAATCAATGACATATGTAAAATACACAGTGAGAAATAAATTAACCTGTTTATTCTTTTTCCTCCTATATTTAGGTATGGTTTCTAGCAAGGAAGGAAATTCATCTTCCTCTCTCTGGAAGTGCTATGACAGAATGTTCCAGAATGTATATCTAGGGATGGGGGACAGGGAAAAGGACAAACTATCCTTGCCCAGTATTTTCTCTGTTGCCTCTTTTACTCCATGTGGTAGAAGAACTAGTCTTCAAAATTTAAGGTACAATGTAAATATAATCCAATGAATACTTTTTAGGTAAGCAAAACTCACTACTTTCCTAATGAGCATTAACCTAGAAAATTCATATCTTGCATTAACCCAAAATTTATCACTTGCAAGTCATCATGTGAAGTCTCTGACAATGAAGAAAATTCAGAGTCCATTAACTGATTGTAATTTAAAGCTGAATACATTACCAGCAATTCTGTTAGAAAATATTCCACTTATTTGCATTAAAATACCTATTAATAACTTTGATAATGATAATTCAGTAGCTTTATGAAGAAAAAGAACAAAAACTTAACTGAGAGGCAATGAATTGACTTAATGAATACAGGAAACATGCTCCTGAATAAAAAGATTAGGGTAGAGATGACAATTACCTCCTAATTAATTTGTAGATTTTATACAGTTCCAAAAAATATTTTTAAATCTTCATGATAGTTTTATTTCTTTACACTTTTTAGAAATTCATGGGCAAAACAGTTAAGTGCATTTCAGTTCAGATGCATAAAACATTTATAAAATCGGATTCTATTGCTTCAGATTCTATTTACTCATCTCAATCTCTAAATTAGAAAATTTCCCCAAGTTAGTAACAAGATTTACTAACAAGAGAAGAGTGTTGGCAAATAATTATATGCTTAATAAAATATATGTTAGTATACACTATATCCTGTGTTAAACATATATAATATGAAGCCAAAATAATAATAAGAGCCAAGAGGAGGCGTTTACTTGTTTACACCTGACCTTAATGTAATTGACTAAGAATCTTTCTGTTCCCGTGGGCACTGCGTGCCGCACCTGTAAGTTGAGCTTGTGACACGTGTATGCTTGTTAAGAGAACTAATGTACCTGTGAAGGGGGGCGTCAGAGGGAAAGAAGATAGAGAAGAAGAAGAAGCAACAATAAAGGAACTACTCATTCCCAGTCTGCCTCTGATTTCTTTCCCGTGGTTGCCTAAGGTGGCAACAGATATAAACACATTACAAAGAAAAATAAGGTCACAAAGTAAAAAGTGAATTAAAGAACATAAAAATAGAAATTTTGTATATCACAAATATATCATACAAATTAAAAAGAAAATAACAGACTTGGGGAAATATTTGGAAAGATTATGAAAAAAAACACAGATCCTTAGAGGAAAAGAAAAAGTCCAGTTGAAAATGATGCAAAGATGATAAAAGATAATTCCCAAAAGAGCTAATACAAATGTTTTACAAATAAAACTCAAAGCTGTTCAACATCTCTCTTCCCATTGTAACTCATATTGCAGGAAATCTCTGTCACTGGCTTCAGCAAATGCTCCCTGAATTGTCACAAGCTCATCCATGACTTATTTGTTCCCTTGGACTGTAACTCTACCTCTTCTATGACCCTAAATACTACACATCTTTTAAACGTTGTGTCCTACATGGTGTCTTTTTCTAGTCCCCATAGAGGAAATGTCCTCTTAATAGTGAACTTTTATGACTCCTACTTTGAGATTACACTCACCCATACCAGCCTATATCTTGCATAGTTATTTAATGTTTTACTCTATATCCTAATTGTAAGTTATTTTTTAACAAATTTGGAGTATTTTTCACTTCTTTGTCCTTGACAGATCTGTCATGCCAATAAATAAATAAATAAATAAATAAACGACAGCAAGACAAAACCAAGAGTAGTGACAGTTTGACTAATATAAATAGAGACATTAACACATACAAATTAAGCTTCTTATGCTACAGCTGAAAAAAAATCTGCTTCTTTCCCATGCCTATAGGGCTTTTTGGTGAAAAAGAAAGTCTTAATACATTCCAAACAAGGAATAAAAAAACAAAAAAGAGTACCTTCTTTTGATCAGTCCATAAAAAAAGAAAAGAAATAAAAATTAACAGTAAGTTAAAAAAAAAAAAAGAAAAGAAAGAAAGAAAAAAAACTCACATATCTCCTTTTGGATTGGTAACATTTACAATACTCAGAAACCACACGTGGCTAGCGGCTGTTGTGTCAGGCAGCTGAGGCCTTCGAGATGAAAATGACCAAGATCATTTTAATTGCTATGATTCTGATGATTTATGCTAAAAAAATTATCATTAAAATATTCAAATAATGTGTTTTAAAAATTAATATAAATTTTGTGATTATGTATTCTAATTGGATTCATTATGTTTTGTTGAATTGTATTTTGTTGATTATAATTGATTTTTTAAAATTACTAATTACAAAATTGGAAATGAGCCCAGCACCTTCAAATATGATGGAGGTTAAAGATCATATAAATCTATGCTTTCTTATAATACCTCTGTTTAGTTTAAAAACCAACTTTTAAAAACTTTAGGAAGCTAGATCCATAAGAATAATTCCAGAACTATTTATGCACTTGTTACCTAAAAAAATAATCTAATAAACTCAAAGTGGAAGGAAAAAGGATAGGAAAAGAGGGAGGGAGGGAGGGAAGGAGAGAGGAAGAAAGAAAAGAAGAAAGGAAGAGAAAGGGAGGAAGGGAAAAAGATAATCAAAGCAAGAAAATCACCATAGGGCTAAATTTAATCAATAAAGTTTGTGCTCTTTTGATTGATTAAATAACAAAATATTTTGTAACTATATGGGCAGTTTAGCCCATGAAATCTTTAGGACATAACAAAATTACCTTCATGCTCTAATTTGAGAAAAATTACATTTGTAGTAATAACTACATACCTATACAAGTCTAATTTAACCCACCCCACATAATCATCATACATTATATATGTTATGTCAATGTTAGGTCATGTGTATGTGAGTATAAAATATTGCTGTGTATAAATATCTATAGTCTGTTTAAAAAAAAAAATTCTTAGGGCGCGGTGGCACATGCCTGTAATCCCAGAGGGTTTGTTTTGTGAGGCTGAGGCAGAAGAATCATGAATTCAAAGTTAGTCTCAGCAACTTAATGAGGCCCTAACCAACTTAACGATATCCTATCTCTAAATAAAATATAAAAAAGCTGGAAATGTGGCTTAGTGGTTAAGCGCCCCTGGGTTCAATTTCTGGTACCAAAAATAAAAAATACTCAATCCTTAGAACAGAAATTTTAAGAGATTGTCAAAAAGTTTGAAATTAAATTCAATTAAATAAATTTAATTAAAAAATATAAATACACGCATGTATATATTTTATATATATTCATGTGATAATATTAATATATTACATATAATATAACAAGTTATAGTACAATATAATACATATATTATCCAAACAGGATTTATTTGATTAGGGAAACTTACCTTTTCTTTCTTCCAGAAGAATTTTTTACTAAACTCATGTTTTTTGGAACATGGTTAAATATTACAGTACTAAAGAGTAGGTATGGAGTGTTCCAGTTTTTTAAATGTGGATAAATTTTATAATTTCCATAGCAACAGTAGTTCTGAAACATTGAAAAAACTATAACTGTTTAAGTGTACAACCCATTTAAAATATTATTCATACCAAATACTCTGGTGCACACAATGTATTAACATGTTCACTGATTAACAATGGAAGGATTAAAATGTGAAAGTTGTAACATATAGGCAAAATATGGGGGGAAATAAAAGATTGGTACCCAAAGTAAGAATCTAAAGAGAGAACATTTTTCATAAGGCTGAAGAAGGGGGACAGAATTGACAAGCAGCACAGGAAGCAGAAGCAGGCTTATTCCTCCTCAGAGTCTCTATTTAGGTCCAAGTCATGTAACAGCTTCTAGAACAATTCTTCCCTCATTTCCTAAAGTGGAAGCAATCAGTTTTCATAGAACGTGTGTAATTTTTCATTTGTTCCCCATGTGAAGTATCACATTCTGTTGGGATATATCTGTTGCCCACTGTATTTGTTTGTATGGATGAAAACCAAGCATCACTCACCTTTCTGTACCTGTGTTTTACTGTTAACAGATATACATTGACCTTAAGAAGGCAGGCATCATTATAAAAATTATAGTTATTATAAGTAAATTTTTCAGTGTGAGCAGTATACCAGGTGAGAATTAAAGTCATGCTAGATAGCTCTTATGAACTTATTTATGCATTTATATTTTACATTGAAATGCACCTAAGTATTTAATACCTTAATTTGAAGGAATAGTACTATGCTTTGTAGGATTAATCAAATACAGTACATTTGAACCATTCTAAAATTTGACCATGTAATTTGCAAAAATGTTAACTATAAAACACGTCAAATCAGTGTTTGTTTTTACTTATTTCTGATAGAACTGAAACTCTTTTCATATTGCCATTTGGGCTTTTCAGGATTTTTTTCTTTTAATTTTATTATGCTAATGTGTTGTGAAAGGTACTGTAATGGCTAATGAAATTTCTAGAAAATTCGAGGAAAATTTTTGAATAGTATTTAAAACATATTTTCACCCTCTTAAACTTGAATTTATGCTGTGATCTAATTTCAAAATTAGATTGAGGACATTTTCTATGGGCCTAGCTGAGGATTTTTTTGTTTGTGTCTTTTTCTGCAGTTCCTATAGGGACTCAGATTGGACAAGGAAATTTATGCTGGCTGACAACTTCTGGTTCTCACTAGGGGTCGCAGGATGTCAAAAAAACTGACCAGCCAACAAGAACACTGCTGCCAATGTCTGTCTGCTTAACGCATACCATACTCTTTGTACAGTCTGAGAAGTGCCTCAAACATCAGGCCACATAGAACACTATACCCTACAACACATTAGGGCCAGTTAGTGACTTGACTCCTGCACCCTCTCTGTCTTTGAAATTAAGAGCTTCAGTGCTAGGTAGGCTTTGAAGGCCTAGCAGCAAAACAGCATCTGAAGGATGGGTTTAACATTCTCCAGAACAAATGCTTCCACATAGTTAAGGTTACCTGAAGGCTTAGATTATTATCATATTTTTTCCCTTTTATATGTGTTAGAGACATTTCATTAGCATCACAATGTTATGGACTCAACACTTACAAAATTAGTATTTTTTTTTAAAGATTTTTACTCAGTTTGCTAAAAAATAAAAGGTAGTATTGTCCTACCTTATGATACTTTATTAGTTTTCACACATACATATTAGTGTTTCTTTGCTAATCTTAATTTTCAAGTCTCATCTTGAAACAGTACTTCATAGTGTTCTCAATATCCAAACACTGATGGGGCACTAATACTTTTAATTCTTCGCCCATCATATTATCTAGACCACTAATACAACAAAACAATGCTAAAAACACACACAAACATTTCTTATAATTGTGGTACAAAAGTAGCAATTTTAAATTCTCAGAACTTTTAAATACAGACATCATTCTGAAAATTTACCTTGAATAAGGAATGTGATTAAAGGATTACTTTTATGGAAAAGTATATTATGTAAACTGGGGAAGCTAGATTTTCATCTGTAATAGAAATTTAAATGCACAAGTAATCTTATGAATCTAAAAAATAGCCCTTATTTTAGCCTATACCAGTTGATCCTGGAAAGAAAATACAACAAATTTTGCAATAAAATAGTTTCTGATTTGCTAACTTAAATGATTACATTTTTAATTTTTATGTTTATTGTTTGGAGAAATTATTTATTAGAAATAGCTCAGGGGCTGAGGTCAAAGCAGTAAATATTGAGTTAGGAGCAAGGTAATTTGTTGGGGGGAGAGGAATAACACAATTTAGAAACTGGTCTACTCCATTGTGCTTTTTGTACAGTTAAGGTCATTACCAGGCATGTATGCCCTCTTTTTTATGAACTTCTTGTTTCATGATAATTTTATTTATCCTTTGGGGGCATGTCCTGTGAACTGAAGCATTTAATACTGTATTATTAGAAGAAAATAGTCAATAAAATGTCCCTCTACATATTGAATTAATTGCTTTACTAATTGCTTTCCTGTTTTACTAGTAATTAAGAGCACAGAGTTTCAGGTTCTCTGCATGTGGTCTGATGATTTTAAAAGAGTAAGCCATAAACTTTGCACTGATTTTAAAGCCAAGCACATGACAATTTCCATTTCTCATAGCAATGGTTACTATAGAGCAAGAAAACAAAAGAGAATCAACTGATGTTATAGGTTTTCTAGAAATATTTAAATATTTTGTAATTCCTCCTCAAAATCATTTGTGTTTTATTTTTAAAAGGGTGCTGTACTTAGAAATTATTCTAGCAACAGGATTTAACTAATTTTTATGTTGATGTTGGAACCCAAATAAAGGAGAAGACTTCTTCAAATCTTTCTGAAGGGGAAAGAGTGAGAGGAGAGAGAGAGAGAGAGAGCGCGTGAGAGAGAATGAGCAACCCACTGTTACAACCCGAATTCTTAATGCTGAGGAGTGAGAGCATAGGCTCAGCCTCACAAATCAACTGTGACCTCAACTCATAAGTGGTGGTGTTTCTAGAGGATTGATAATAATGTAGAAAGCACTGGGACTAACCTTCTATTGAATACATGCAAACTAAAATAGAAAACCAAGGAAATTATCCAGAAATGTCAGCACTTTCCCGCTAGCAAAAAAAAAAAAAAAATTAAAACACCACACCCATCTGAAATAGCTAGATAATTGAGGATCAAAACCTTGTCTGAGTAATTAGCTCTTGATAACCCAGCTCTTCTGTGTACCCTGGCAAAGCAAAGTGGATATGCTAGTGCTCTACTGACCCGGAAGTTAATTAGAATCTGCTGTTAAGACAGTGCTTGTCCTCCCTGGCCCAGCTGTGCTTGGCTCAGTTGACACAGTTTTCTTTCTTTCTTTCTTTTTTTTTTTCTTTTTTGGTTCTCAAACAGAGTAAACCTGAATAAAGTCTTTCCCTGGAAGGTAGGGAAGAAGGAAAACATGAAGGACACTGTCCCCTCTGAGTTGCGGCCACTTCAGTGTCTCAGGTTTTCAGAGCTGGTGTAGCTAGCTAGCTGAGAACAAATCATATTCACCCATTTTAGGGAACATTAGTTAATGTCTTTAAAGTGCTTTGAAGATGAACAGCAATAAATATATAAATAAACACACTTCAGATGTTTCATATTGATTGGAGGTTGGTTTTATAGTGCAAAACTATTGCCTTAGTGGTTGAAAAAGCCACCCTGAATGAGTTACAATACCTGAAGATTAAGGTCAAGGTCATTAATTATTGCCACCTAAAAGCCCAGTGTAGCTTACAAAATAAATCTGGCCTGGTCCCGGAACTAAGCACAGAGCATAATGGAGAGTTTAGAAATACAGGAAAACTAGTGTTCAAATGCAGCTGCATATTATGAATAGAGTTAAATAAGTTATAAAATAACTTGGTGATTTTACAATGCATCATAAAAAATGAAGTCACCCATGTTTTAAATATACACAAACCAATTACCCAAGAACTCATTTGAGAGGTTAGTGAACAATGTCAGCTTTTTCCATGGAACTCATTTCAGTATGTTGTGTTTACTGATCATTGAAAAAAATGCTTGCTCTGATAACTTTATGCTGTCTGAAATTTATTTTGCAAAAGTAAATGAATAAAATTAGCATGGACATTACTATTATTTGGACATTTTGTTGTTTGCAGGTAGGGAATGGAAAGGAGAGATGAAATCTTTTTGTGAGTGAGTCCTGTTATGAATTGAAGAATTCTCTTTTAGCATTCTTCACTTTTTCTTTCTACTTGTGAAGATAAAAAATAATCTCATTTTCCCAATCATTTTGTAAGCCCTCATTGCAATTTTCTTTCAGAGTCAGATTTAATTATTCCTGCTCTTATGAATGTGCACCATTTATTTGTAGGCAGGAGAGGCCAGGACTTCATAAAGACTGATCTCTTGTCATGTACCAGGTTCCATGATGGGTGATTCAAATACTTGGTATGCTCATACTGCAAAATAACCATATTAGGTGTTGTCGCTGATCTGAAGTGTCCCCCAACGGTCCACACTTCATCCCCAGTGTCACTCTAGTAAGAGGTGGTGGACTTTAAGAGGGGGGGGGGCTTTGTGGGAGGTCCTCAGGTCACTGGGGTGTGTCCTTCAAGGAGAGGGTGGAAGCCCAGCTCCTCCCTCTTCCTCTCTTTCATGTTCCTTGTCATGAGGTGAGTGGTTTTGCTCTTCCACAAACTCCCAATGTTTTGATTTGGATATGAGATGTCCTCCCAAAGACCTTATTTAGGCAATGTATCAATGTTTGCAGGTTAAACTGGATTATGGAAGCTATAACCTAGTCAGTGGATTCATCCATTGGATGTATTAATAATTTGAAAGGACTATAGTACTGGGTAGTAACTACAGGCAGGTAGTTGTGGCTGAAAAAAGTAGGTTACTGGAGCTGTGCCTTTGTGGTTTGAATTTTGTCCCTGGTTCCTTGCTCTCTGTCTCTGCTTCCAGGCTGCCATGACCTGAGCAGTTTTCCTCCTCCACACTCTTCCATGATGTTCTGCCTCACCTTGTGGGCCTCCCAATGGAGTCAGCCCACCATGGACTACACCTCTGAAACCATGAGCCCCAAATTAACTTTCCTGCCTTTAAGTTGTTCTGGTCAGGTATTTCAGTCACAGTGACAAAAAGCTGACTAATATACCCTGCCATGTTGTACTTGCCTTTACACAGGCTCCAAAGCAACAGAGCCACCAATCATGAACTGAAACCTTTAAAACTATGAACCAAAGTAAACCTTTTTTCTCTATAAGTTGATTATTTTGGGTGTTTGCTATAGTAATAAAACACTAACACATGAAGTAAGCATTTTACTTTAAAAGTGAGAATAATCTAATGAAGAAAGACTACATGTCCAAACACATGTAATAAGAAGAAAAACAAGGATGTAAGCAAGTTTTCTGATTTCAAACCTTGCTTTTACACTCAATGTATAGATTTTTTAAAATTAATTTTCACTCATATTCTAATGTTAAATGTTTCTAGTATAGAATATTAGAATATAGATTACTGAAATGGAACTCAATTTATTTTTTGTCAATAAAACCAAATTTATTTTGCACCCAGTATGTGCAAAGTATTTTGTAAAATCCATTAATGGAAAATATATAGCTTCTATCCTCCCTGAGAAAAATGACTTAAATTCAAGATAGAATACAGGGACTTTTGACTAGAATAAAATCCATGGAGTTAGGAAGGATACTAATGCACTGAGGTTTGAAGGAAGAATGGATCTTAGTTTGAGCTAACGGCTATTGGCCACTATCAGCTACATAGTCGTCTACTGATCAGAACTCATCAGCAATATGAACAGAAGTATAGTCCCCTCAATAAGTGAAAGAGTCAGTATAAGGTCATAGATTATGAGGTGACAGTACTGAGTTCATGAATGGCTTTCTCATTTCAACATGTATTCTCCATCTTCAGCAGAGCACAATAAAAACTTTGGCAAATGATTGACCTTGATAATTGGTCTTGTAGAGTTTGGGTCTTCCTTTCTCATAAGAAGTTGCTATTACTTTTTTGTTACGTCTAAAAAATCAAGTTATTCTCATTGCATGGTGTGTTTATTGAAAGTTTCAGTGTCTAGATTTTTATCCACAAAGCAAAATGAAATGAAGCCATAAAAACAGTAGGCATTTCTGTCCCCCATAGTGTGGGCATGGCAGTGAGGTAGTTCAGCAGACTCTTCCATTAGTGGCCCCCACTCAAACAAGAATCTAGACTCCATGGCCGTAGGAAGGCTCTTATTTCTGTCCTGGGAGGCATATATGTCTTTTCCTTAACATGCAAACAAAAACTTTCTTTCATACCTTTGTGGTGAAGCAAATATTGCCATCTGCTCACTTTATTCTTAAGTGACACTCTATTTGTTACTTAGGAAACAGTGATAAGAGCAGATTTTGAATATGGGGTCATCCTAATTATCAAGACTTGGAAGTATCCTGCAGTGGTGATACATAAAATAATGTGCCAATAAAAAGTCATAGTATAGAATTAAAAAAGAAGAAAATGTATAAGTCAGAGTCCATTGAGGCTCAGAGAATCATTCCTTCTCGTAAGAGTATGTGAACCAGATGTACATAATTGCATTCAGAAGAACAACAGTATTAGTAGAAAACAAGATTTTTTTAAGCTTTGAAGTAATGTGACGTTGTCAGTATTTGCTGTTTTTGATCTATAGGTTAGATGATATCATAGGAGTCAATCTATATACATACTACTTGGTCAAAAGTGTTTAGTCCAGAGGAGAGTATGAGATCCAGGTTGGGAGGGAAACTCACATTTAATTCCATACGAAAGTTTGGAAGTTTGTCCTTTGTGTTTGCCTAAAGAGTTTGTTCTTTGAGTTTGCTTTGCAGGAATGAATATGTTTCATTCATTAACTCTGAATGAGGTTATTATTTTCCTGAGTAATTCTTATTTATAAGGGACATGAAGGGAGTATATTCATATATTACTTGGTATCATTAACAGTCATATCTAGCTCTTCACAAATTGACTAGATTAGAAAATAGACATTTCTGCATGGTGAGGTGGCACATGCCTGTAATCCCAGCAACTTGGGAGGCTGAGGCAGGAGGATTGAAAGTTTGAGGCCAGCCTCAGCAATTTAGGGAGACCCTCACCAAGACACTGTCTCAGAGCAAAAAAGAAAAAAGAAAAGAACTGGGATGTAAGTCAGTGGTAAATCACTACTGGATTCAATACCCAGTAATGCCCACTTCCCTGCCAGAAGAAAATAGATATTTCTCATTGCCTATATATAAAAGGCAACTTGATTTTAATTGCTAAGATAACAAATAGAATATACCAATTGGCATAAAGTTTCCCTCTTCCTCCGGCTATGTTGGGCAACTTTATTCCTTACTGTTGCTGGAAGCTGATGAGGTCCTGTATCATGTGCCAAGGTGGGCAAAGGTAGTTCCCATCTAAAGACAGAGTGACATCAGCACATCTTACTGAGGGAAAGACTATCCCATTTTCATTTTCATGAGGAGATTGATTCATATAGTGCACATGTCAGTGGCTACTCTCTGATAGCACACTCAACTTCCTAATCATAGGCATACTCTTGAAAATTTGTTTTGTTATATATATACAGGGAAAAATCTAGTTTTAATTTGTAACCATAGAATCTATAGAAACAAATAAATTTTAAAGCTATATAATTTTATTATTATAAACAGAGTTAGATTTAATATTAAAAAGTTAAAAATTAATCAGGGAGTTGAGGCCTAGGATATTGTGATAATAAATATTCTCTCTGCAAGCATTTTAGCTATAAAGAAACACTTATATATTTTGATCTGAAGTTCTAATAGGTAAATCATTCTAACATTCTGGATTACAAATTTATAAGTTGCAAAATTAAGCAATGATAAATCTATAAGGAAAACATAATAGATATCATTACATAATAAAGCAGATGTTTCTATATGGTACCATTTTCCTCAGAATAAATGAATGAAACATATTCATTCCCAACAAAGTAAGTGATATTTAGCAAACTCCAGGCACAAACTTTTGGAAATTTACATATGAGAAAATAGTCTAAGGAGATATTCACAGACATTTAAATTAATAAGTGACAATTTTAGGGTCTGGGGTAGGGAGTGGGGACACTGTCAGCATCTCAAGAGCAGGGCTCATCTAAAGGAAATTTTCAGTTTCTGAGCTCTCAGATGGGCTAAGCAAAACACATTCTTGTTTAGCCCGCACTAGAGCAACACTATTATTAATTATGCAAACATTTTTTTGGATGGGTAAAAGAATCTGAGGATGACTCAGCAAGAGATTTCAAATCCAATGCCTCCACCTGCTTATTGAACATGTTCTTTTAAAAATCTGCTGTCTGCTCTGTATCCTGGGGCTAAAAGTTTAACATCTACAGAAAGGAGATCATTATTGCAGTGGTCTCAGAGAAAGCCCCTGTTTCCCAAAGAATATGAAGTCGGTTCAATTCCATCTAGTCCTCCTATTCTTTTAGTTTATGTTGGAAATAGTTGATTCTTTAAGATCAGCCTCTTGCTTTTCTTTAACAAAACATAAAACCTGCCCAAATCTCCAACTCAATGACTAATTCTGTCAAAGGTGTGTGCCTGCTCTCTAGATGAGAGTTTGGAGGTTGATCATCACTTGGACACGGGGCAGCGTTTGTCAAATAAAGATGCAAAGGCAACAGAAAACTTTTTACAAGTCCCTGCTAAAGCGGCAGTTAAAGATTTAGTTGGAAAAGGAAAGCTTCCAATCACCAGTGCCTTGGAAGCTTGGGGGGAGAAGTCATCTCACCTATTGTGGAAACTACTTGCAGATGTGGGGAAACCTCGGAATTGCTCACACCAGGGGTTTTGCAGAGATTTCCTCTGATTTTTTTTTTTTTTTTTTTTTTTCCTTCTCAATTTCCCACAACCTGTGTTTGTCTTCAGTCTGCTCAGGCTGACATGTGGTTTACCTCGCTGATTCGGCAGCCGGGTTTTACACACTCTCCTCCGAAGAAGTAAAGCAAGTGAAGCCTTAAGATACTGAGCAACTCTAGGCACGGGCGCCAGAACTGTCACAGAAAATTTGCTTCCCGAGTATTCCATCCAACTTCCCTTCCTGTGCCCACGTGAGCCATAGCGCCAGCCCATCAGCAAGGTCTTAGCGTTTCCTGCTGCTGCAATCCGTAACTCGATTTTGGATTTTTTTTTTTTTTTTTTTTAATTGCTGTTCTGAGGATCTTAGTTCTTAGCAAAACTTTGTTGGTTAGGAGACTTACAGTAATTTCTTTTCTTACCTAAATCGCGACGGGTCAGACACTTTTCCTCCATTCTCGGCTGCACGAAGGTTAAACACCAGCAAAGGAAAACACACACACACACACACACACACACACACACACACACACACTCGCTGTTTATTTGGGGGGAGGGGAAACAGATTCACAGCTAAGTTGTCACGATCCCTCGCGCCACCCCGGTCTGGCACTCTCAACTGACACGTATATCATCTATTAATTGCTGTTCGCGGACGCAAACACATAATATATTCATTTTTATCTTTAGTAAAATATAAATGGAATTGTCAGCGCACTAGCGTCTGTTTGTTTGTATAAGGCTATCAAAAGAAGTCAGAGAGGAGGCTGTGGCCCGGATCCTGACCCTGATTGTATGAATAAGTAAGCAGGATGCAAGTGATTGGGTTAGATGCTGCGAAGATTTTTTTTTTTTTTTTTTCAAGTTAGGAAGAGGGTAAAAAGACAGCCTGCGGGGGGGAAAAGGCAAACAGTGCATCCCCAAATCCTCACACTTTTGCTCTCCTTGCAGCCAGTTGCTTTGCTGGCTTCTGCAGGCTTTTAAGGTCTCGCGGCGTAGAAATGCCTGCCCCCCACCCCCTTCCTTGGTCTCCCCTTTCAGTTCAGATGTGCTGATGTGCAGACCGGATTCATCTTCCCGGAGCGGCGGCGGCGGCGGGCGCAGAAGGCGGCAGCTCACGCTCGGCCGCGGGGTCCTGACAGCGGCGGGGGCGCGGCGCCGGAGCCCGAGCTCGGGTGGCAGCTGAGCCCGCGGGGCGCCGCTCAGCGAGCCGCGGCCGCGGGAAGTTCTGCCATCAGAAGGAGGACCTGGCAAGCTGCGAGCGCCCGCGCCGCCGGAGCTGAGTTTGTCCGCAGCTGCCCCTGCCCGCTTCCCGGAGCCGAGACTCCTTACCTGCCCTCCACCCACCCGCGGGCCTCAGCCAACTTCCCCCTGCAACTGGGGGTAACGGGCAGCGCTTGCCCTCTTTACTGTCCCGACGGCATCCGCATGTCTCCGGACACCTGAACACCCTAGTCCGGCGAGGAACCTCCCAGTGGGGAGACAGTGGGGAGAAGAGCACCGGTCCCCGCCTGGCCCCTGCACATCAACTCGGGCCGCGGCGCATACCCTCCCGGTCGCGTCCCCTCCTTTTCCTCTGGGGGAGGAGGATGGGGTTGGAAACGCTTTCCCCGAGGATGCTTGTGTGGCTAGTGGCCTCGGGGGTTCTTTTCCACGGGGAGCTTTGGGTCTGCGCTGGCCTCGATTACGATTACACTTTTGATGGGAATGAAGAAGATAGAACGGAGACTATAGATTACAAGGACCCGTGTAAAGCCGGTAAGTGCCTCTCCAGGTTGGGACGGTGGCGCGCCAGGGCCCGCCAAACTGGAATTCCTGATGGGTGGCGGTGGGAGCTCACCTGTTTCCTTCCCTCCTTCGCCAGCCCCTCTGCCGCCACTCCTTCTCTCCCCCTCTTTTTCCTTCTTCTCCCCACCCCCAAATGGCAGCAGAACGGCCCGAGTTGACTGGAGTTCTGTGCTAGTGAGATCAAATGCCAAGCGCTCGTCCTCTAGTTTGAGTAAGACATCCTGGAGTTTCTGATCCCCCCACCCCACCCCGCCCTCTAAACAGCAAACCGAAACAAGTCATAAATACAGCCGGCTGCTGTTGGTTTAAAATATCAGCACTCAGCGCGCTTTATGCATCTAGAGGGGACAACACCTCTCCTGTTCCAGGGCGCGGTTCCCCTGCGTTCGCACATCAAGTGGGCAGAGTTCTAAAAAAAGGTGGGTGGAGATGGCATCGCTACCTCGGAATACCTTCGCTTCTTCTTCCTTTGCCAGGAATTTCAAGTGTGGATTCCAGGCTCGAAGGGGATTGTGACAATCTTGGAACAACTCACTTCTAGATGGGGTTCCAAAGCATTTGCCCATTTAAAATAAACCTCAACAAATATTTTTCCAAGTTACTACCCCATTCAAACTTGTGTCTTCCTTCCTGAGAACATCCCCGGGACACTGCAGTTGGACCTCTCTGCCTGAAGGCAAGCTTCGCGCTTTGCGGGGTCCCGGAACGCCACGGTCTTTCCCCTCCCACGCACGCGACCGGCGCCGCGGCGTGTACCTCCTCCGCACCGGGCGGCGCTTCCCTCCCGCCGCCTGAGGTTGGAACCCCGCCCGCCGCGATTGGCTACAGCGCAGTGCCCAGGGCGCCTGGCGCTGGGCACAGCACTGGTCAGAGATCGGGGTTTCCCTGCTGGGTTGTGGTTGAGGTGACCCCAGCTCAGTGTGGACTCATAACTAACTTTGGAAGGAAGGTCACAGGGGTTATTGGAGGCGGACTTGGTGGCGTCATTCGTAAGCTGAATGAGCCTTCTGTCCCCATTGCAAGCAAGCGGTGTGGACTGTGGTGAAGGGTAGAGGAAGAGAGTGGGCGAAGTATCAACCATATCTGATTTCTACTACGTCTGTCCAGATTCTGTGCGGGGTTGGTAGGCGTGATTGGAGTTTCTTCCCTTAGATAGTTAGGTAAACCTTATCCAGTCTCTTGGGCCTGAAGGAAGGAAGTTCACAAGTGAAGGAAAATGCTGGAAATTCCCTGGTTAATTTTTACCTTTGATGAAATATTGCTCTGACAAGAAGGGTACGAGGGTATGCGTGTTGTGTTTTGTGTTATCAGACATTTCTTAGTGCATCCTTAATGAAGATACTAATTCAAAATTCAGAGTAGTTTGGGAAATTTTGTCAGAATCGAAACAAATCAGAACTCAGAATTCTAATTTAATTCAATGTTACCTATAAATTCCCTTCTATCACCTCTAACAGTCTGTTTTCTCTCCCCAAGTTTCTTGTGTCTTCTCTGATTGTTTGTACAAGGAGTCACTATTCTGCTATGATGGATGATTAGTGACCCAGCAACTCCCTAAATGTATCTTTTGGTAGGAAATACGTTTTGATTAATATATGCAGCTTGATGAAAATTGTGCATTTCTTGTTTGTGATAATGTATAAATGAAGTACATATAAGATTGTCTAGGAAGACAGCTTTTTTGATGCTCTGTTGTATGAAAGACTCAACCAGCTCTCAATATGAGCCATATATATCATATATGCATATGTATGACGTGTGTGTGTGTGTGTGTGTGTGTGTGTGTGTGTGTTTGTTGTTTCACTGGAGATGGAACCCAGGACATCTTGAATGCTAGGCAAGTGATTAACCATTGAGCTACATCCATATCCTGCACCAAGCATATTTAAACACACCTCAAGCATAGATGTTTATTTTCCTTAGCAAACAAACATCTAAGGCAAGAAAAAAGAACTTTAAAAGCATTTACTTTTTATTCACTTTAGATACAAGGTTTATTTTGAACATAGCTATTGAAATCAAAGCAACAAAACAACAACTTTGAGTAGATAATTATTCTTACTTCTTCCCTATCTTTGGATTAGAAGAGGTATACTTGTGAGTGTATGTGTGTTCTATTTGTGTGTGCGGTGAAAGAGAAAATAAAATGGCCCAAGTGGAAAGCTAAAAAAATAATGTGCAGAATCTGAGATGCTTTTAAAGGTGACCTACCTTGTTTTTAAATTTAGTGAAAT
The DNA here is from genome assembly GCA_025594165.1 of Tamias sibiricus. Classification (NCBI taxonomy): domain Eukaryota; kingdom Metazoa; phylum Chordata; class Mammalia; order Rodentia; family Sciuridae; genus Tamias; species Tamias sibiricus. The sequence continues at coordinate 29,464,044 of CM046661.1, forward strand.
GAAAGTCTTTAGTTTACTATCTTGGCTAAAGACTGGCAGAATCTCAGTGCCTCCCTTTTAGCACTGTATAAAACCAAAGTTGTAATAACAAGAATACCATGAATACATTGAAATACCAAACAAGAGTCAGAAGAAGTTCACTGAAATCAGCAAGGTGGGGACAGGTTTCTGAAAGGTAGTGATGCAAAAGGAAAAGAGAGGTACTTTCTAGGGGATTGGGGCACCTTGGGACTGCCTTGTTCATATAACAAATTCCAGGGCATGACTCATACAATACAGGGCCCTTTTTGAACTTCTTTAATAGAGGGCCCCAATATTCCTTAAACTACACAGTGACGCATTGTCATCCTGACAAACATAGTTTTATGGATTCAAAGCACTTCTGGGTACATTGTTTCAGCTGGAGTTCACAGAAGCCCAGTATGGTTGAGTTTGTCAATCTTTCCGTTACACAGATAGGAACATAGATTATGTGCGAGGGTGAATGCCTTTGTTAAAATTATCCAGAATTTAATTCCTGACAGTACAGTCTGACTGCATTTAACATTCAGAATTACATTCTTAGCTGGCTTTTTGGAGGCCTTCCTTGAGAGGTAAAAATAGAAATTTGTCCAGGTTTTTCTGGAGTTCTAATAGACTGCAGTTACTTTCATATCTGGTATGAGTGAAGTGACTTAAGAACATAGTTTTATATTTTCCAAACCTAAATCCTTGAGTACAGAGATCATAACACATTTTTAGTGTTTGTCAGAGGGGCAGATTACTCTATTACCACCTTTAGGAATCTAATATGTTCTCAAAACCTTCTCATTATCTATAAACTGTTAATAGTCCCATTCAAAAACTCCAATTACAAACAAGATCAAATACACATTAGCCAGAAAGAAGTATGGCTAATAATAATTTGTCAAAAATTGTGCCATCCTTAATATATTTGTGAAGTAGAATGAAATTATATACCTATCAGAATTCTGATTTTAAGTCCACAAAGCTATAGAACAGAAAGGAAGCCTTGTATTAACTTGAATGAACTTTAACTTAGTTATTTTTGGTATAAGTTAAAGTATGCAATTTAGCGCAGCATGACTTCAGATATATGAATATAACCAAATCCATTAATATAGAACATAGGTACTTCATTCTGTATAAGTATCTATACACAAAGAAGGAGATACTTCTAAAGAATGTCTGGCTGACTTTCTTCAGTGCAGTACAGGGTCATCTGAATATACAATCAAATTCTCTTTTTCTCTCAAGTTCAGAAAGGTCCCAAGGGACATTAGGAAGCTGATGCTGCAGAAGTTCATTTTAGAGCAGGTATTGAGGTGGCTTGTTTCATTGTTGTATACAGCAATAAATGTTAATCTGAGGATTAATATCTGTGAAGAGTCTGGGTAAATTTAGTTTACAAGTTAATCTTCTGCCAAATCTGTGTAGAGATTACCTAGAAAAACAGAGACCTAATAAACTGAACTTTGCATTAATATATTTCCTCCCTCTCTTCCTTCTTTCTCTCTCTCTCTCTCTCTCTCTCTTTTTTTTTTTTTTTTTTTTGAGTTAAGGTGATATTAGGAAATCTCAGGCAGTTGAAATATAATAGCTAGTAATGGAGATTGATTACATTTGTGTTTTGAGTGATTAGAAGTTTAGAAGATTGATGAAGTGAAATGTTTGTCCAGAAGGGTCTTTTTTTTTTTTTTTTTTTCTTCTCCCCCCACTTCTTCTGTAGCCATATATGAGTACCCCAAAGAAAAGACTTTCTACTTTGAAGCTTCATGTTAAATGATTTGTTTTTTCCTCTTGGAAAAAAATCCAAACTTGATTAAGGATCAGTAAATGCAAGGTTGAATTTGCCTTTGGAGGGGCATCTGCAAGCCTATTTATGTAGAAATAGGCTCTTGGCATCCTCGAGATTCTTTCTGCTTTTATTTCAGCCAGTGTCCTAGGATCCTACTATGCTAGATCTGGGATAATTTTCCTGTTTGTAATTTCTAGGTAAGATGGTTTATCCTTTTGGTCTTCTATGTTGTACTTTATGGCTTGGCTGGCAACCTCTTGGATATGACCTTTCAGAACTTGATGCTCAATTCCCTGTCTACTTTATTCCATCATGATTTTAAGTATCCAAACATTTATTCCTCCATTGGCGCCTCTTTAGACTGCCAAGCTCTCATTTTAAAATGCATTTCATGGAGCTGCTACTCCTAACCAGTCTCTTCTGTTTTAGTTTTCATTCCTCAGGTCTTGAATTTTTTTTTCATTCTGCCTCTGGTGCCAACTCAGAAGTGGCCAAAATACAGTTTTTGCAAAAGGGATGGATGAAGCCATTATATTCTGTATACTTGAACTCTGTTCTTCACTTGCCCTAGTCTTGAGGGGTGTTTCAGGTCACAAATGGCCATTACTGTTAATAGGTATGGAAAAGATAAATAATTTTTATTCCCTCAGGCTAGGCCAGTGCTAAAGCCTCCTTTCCTTTCCTTTCTTTTCCTTTCAACAACATAGACTCCTGAGCTGTTCCCACTTTTTGTCTCTGAAGGGGATTGTGTGATTTGCTAATAATTCAAAACCTAACTGTATTGTTTTAATATATATATATATATATATATATATATATATATATATATGGTCTGTTGAATTGTTTACATTCTTTTTATGTTCTAGATATTAACCACTTATCAGGTGTAGAGTTTATGAGTATTTTTTTCCCATTTTTATGGTTATATCTTCACTCTGTTGATTATTTTCTTTGCTGTGTAGAAGCTATTCAGTTGGTTATTATGCCATTTGTTTATTTTTTCTTTTGTTATCTGTGCCTTTACATTTTGATCCAAAAAATCCTTGCTTAGATCAATGTCATCTAGTATGTTTCCTTTGTGTTTTTATCTAGTAGTTTTTGTGGGTTTTTTTTTTTTTTGCAGTACTGGGGATTGGACCCAGGGCCTCACACATGCTAGGCAAGTGCTCTACCACTAAACTACACTACACATATCCAACCCTTTTTATTTTATTTTGAAATAGTCTTGATAAGTTGCTGACACTGGCCTTGAACTTGAGATCTTCCTGCCTCAGCCTACTGTGTAGCTGGGATTACAGGCATGAACCACCAACCACACTCAGTTTCTTCTAGTAGGTTTATAGTTTCGGGTTTTATATCTACATCTTTAATTCATTTTGAGTGGATTCTGTATGGTGAGAGAGAGGGGTCTAGTCTCATTTTCCACATGTGGACTTCCGGTTTTCCCAGCACCATTTGTTGAACATGTTCTTACCCAAATATCTATTCTTGAAGCTTTTGTTGTCTATCATTTGACTGTAAGTGTGTGTGTGTGTGTGTGTGAGTGTGTGTGTGTGTGTGTGTGTGTGTGTGTGTGTGGTTTTATTATTGAGTGCTCTGTGTTATTGGCCAGTGTGTTTAATTTTATGTATGCTATTTTGGTTACTTGAGGTTTATAATATATTTTGAAGTGGGATACTGTGACGCCTCTAGCTTTGTTCTTTTTTTTTTGCTGTAAATGGTTTCTCTTATTCTGGGTATTTTGTAGTTTCATACAAATTTTAGGATTTTTTTTTTCTATTTCAGAGAGAAGTATGCATTGGTGTTTTGGTAGAGGTTTCATTAAATGTGTAGGTTGCTTTGGGTAGTATGAACATTTTAACTATTAATTGTTCCAATCATGAACATGAATGTCTTTCCATTTATTTGTGTCCTCTTCAAGTTCTTTCATCAGTGTTTTACTGCAGTTTATTGGAGAGATCTTTCATTCCTCCTCTTAGCTAATTCATGTAATAGTGCATGGAATCTTTGTGGTTTCTATTAAAGTACATGCCTACTTAACCCTACCTTCTCTGTTTAGGCCTCCTTAGTCCACAGTGAAACAATTAAAAATATGCAAAACTTTTTTAAAGAGTTGAGATGTAACTGTTTCAAACAGTTGACATATAATTAAATTTCTTTTCTTGTCCTCATGATAGCTTACTTTTCTATGAAAATCTCATAAAAGTCTAAAATAAACTATATATGCATATATGTGTATATATGTATGATTTCTTCCACTGAAACCATATTGTTTTCCCCACTGTGTATATATTAATTTCATTTTTTAATCTCCTAGTAATTTTTCCTGATGTAAACTTGAAACTCACTTTCCTGTAGTCACATTAATAATCCTGTAGCCCCCTGTAGTCTTTGTGGCACTGAAATAGTAATTTATTGGAAAGAGCTTTTAAATTCTTCTGGAACTCGGGTAGATAGTATCAAATGCTGGTGATTTACCATCATTCATTTTAGAATATTGTCTACTGTTTCAAAGTGCCTCAGACTCATTTGCTTAGAATTTTTAGAACTGGGACCCTCTGTAGGTTTTCCTAAGAATGTGTAGAAGGGACAAAGGAAAATAATCTATTTAAATGAAGCATTGCATATCCCTGGGCCCACCTGGGGAGGTGGTGGTGGTAGTGGGGCTATCTTGCTCCCCTATGCTATACATGCGCCCCTTGCAGCATCTTGAACTCAGAACTAGACTGGTTACGGCCAGGGTTTGGTGCCTAGCAAGATTCCTGGTGATGTAGGAGCTCATCTTCTGGGATATTGTTGATGTTTGTAATAGTTCTTTCATATTCCATGATCTGGAATTTAATTCTGGAATGATCCTTCCTAAATTAAGGAGTGGAGAGTCTTCTCCCCAAGCTTGGATCCAGCAGAATGATTAATTAGCACTGTGGTTTGGAGTAGTTTATTTCCTTCAGTTGTCTATTGAACAATAACACTTCAGGAGGAAAAATTAAAAAAAAAAATTCTTTCTAGCCACAGAGCTATGGAATGAATTGTATAGAATGTGTTTTTTTCCCAGAAAGCAGGAGGAGGGAATCCCTTGTTTATTTATTTAGTTCTTGCCATTTTGAGCCCTGAAGATGGAGTATTGACTATTGGATTTTGAGGCATTGTGGCTAATGGACTGCTTCTTTTTTCAGCTTTTTACAAAATGCATGCTTATCCTGTAGAGCTGTCCTAAAGAGCTCAACTATATATTTGTATCAAGTATTGTAAATTAGGTGTTAATTGAAATCTAGAAAGTGAACCAAGGAGGTATTTATCTTACTCAGCTCTTCTCTTGCAATTTACATTTATAATTTAAGCTAAAGTATTTGCTATCAAGCATATTTTAAAAATTCTTTAAATGATAGTTATAAAGAGGCAAAACCATACATTAAGTAGGTCAGAAGTGCCTCCAAATGTATTATCCTCCCCAAATCTAACTTTATGTGTTACTATGCTGTGCAAAACTTTCAACTCAGTGTTTAAAAAATTCCAACAGTTTAAAACTCTCTGTGCCATTTTACTGGTGAGAGGATTCATTATGGAGACTGAGATAAAAGTCATATATTTTACTACCAGTATTGGTATCTTCCATCTTGTTAAGCTTCCTCCCGATACCACTTAATTGGTGTGATGGGGGAGCCGAGATGGAGGGGTAACAGGGTGAAATAGTTTGCTCATTCCTTACATTTCTCATCCATGTTGAACTGTCAGCACATGGGTTGTGAACCACAGAGTCACCTCTACTGGCTCCTGGGCTGGTTGCTGGTATCAGTGTCTTCTGAGTTCTTTCTTTGGCCATGAGTAGTTTCGAAGTGTTCTTAGGATAACCTCAGGTTCTCCTGCTATATTAGAAACGTCCATGTCATTACAGCAGTTGGTTGACTACCCTGAAAAAATGGAACTCTGTTTCTGTTCCCTGATCTTTTTCTTATCACAAATACCTAATAGTTGAGGGTTTATGGTTATTTTGTGTTTTGTACTTAGATTATTGCATTTTAAGACAATGAAGTATATGCGGTCATATATAATTACATGAGCACAATGAATGTACATATATAAGCGTAACATTTCAGTCAGTGATGGACTACATATATGACAGAGGTTCCATAGATTACATCCTCTATAATCTATAATTATATCCCTTATAATAAGGTGTAGTAGCTACTTCATTTGCATAAGTACCCTTCATGATATCTGCACAACAAAATCACATGGTGACTCATTTACCCAAACCATATTCCCATTTTTAAGTAACACATGATTGTACTTCATGGCACAGAAGCTAAAACCTTTAATATGCCCCAGGAGAGACACACTGAATCAATAGAAAATAGAAAGGGGGTAACAACCAAGATAATGTGTCCTGAAATTCTATGTACTTCACATTATCTAGGAAACTTCTTCAAGATTCATGTCATCTTAATGTGGGTAACATTTTAAAATTAAGGAAAATCTAGAGTCTCCTATTTTTACTGTATTCCCTTCAAGTAACATTATCATCCCTTTTGGGCATGCAAAGAAATTGGGCCTCAGAAGAGCCCAGTGGCAGGGCTGTTATCACAGCTGGAAGGTGGTGAGAACTTGAACCTAGGTTTCTTATGTTCCAGATGCCTTCTTCTGTTAGAGTCCCTGCTCTCGTTCTTCAGCCAACATGTATATAGTAAGACTGTCAGTTGAAGTGATGATGATGTTTCTGCCACAGGAATCTATCCATTGTGATTTTCTTTAGAGAGAATATATCTTGCCATCAACATCTTTGTATTATATAAGCCCTATACTGTGTTGTCAGAATAAGACCAGTACTTTTCAATTGCATGGAGTAAAGTGCAGACCCTTCTCTCTTTTGAAAGAGTGTAAATGTGAGGAATTATAAATGAAATACTCTATTTATGTATGAAACAAATAAAATGTGTATGGCTAGTTCTAATAGACTTAAAAATATTTGAGAGCTCAATAATGTAGAGGAGGCACTGCTACATGTTGCTCCTAGTATATAAACTGTGACAGCAGGCTTTCCACATCCATTAAGGCAGGGGTTGGATTGGATTGGAGTGGGTTTCCGTTATTGGTGCATTGCTGGCACAGGCTCTGACATTTTGTGTGGTAAAGTGTGAAGTTGTTTCACACTTTAGACTTGCTCTGTGAATGTTCATTGAATTCGTGATTATGAGCCCACGAAGAGTGTGAAGAACATTTTTTCAACTGCAGGCGATTCAGGAACATGGTTTACAGTGTACATTATGTATGTAAATGATGTGTGAATGTCTTTGAGAAAACAAATATGCTGTGCAAAGGTTCTTAAACAACTTCATCTTTTTAAACCTTAACTTATCTAGAAGTCTGACTTATCTAAAAGTCCTAAGAGCAAATGCTTGAAAACTTTTAGGAATAATGGATCAAGTAAACTTTTTGGAACTCTAGTCTGATTTCCTAATAGTAGGCAGTCTGGCATATTCAAAATACATACTATATGTAATATGTTGACAATATAATAATTTCTTTGAAGAAAACATATTACTTTTAGCAAATTATCATGCTTTCTATGAGGAAGAATTCCTGCTTATACTTGTTCTCTAACAAGTGGGTAAGAACAAAATCTGGTAAAACAGGCTTCCCTTTCTTGTCCCTTTTCTAAATCTAACAACCAGGGATTTTTTTCCTTTTATTCCCACCCTCCCGTCATTTCAGTAGAACAAGTAGTATATATCCAGACCTGAGTGGAGTGTGGCTGGCAAGCTATCAGTCACCAGGGTTGGAATAATTGGGATTTGCCATCTGGAATGGGTAACGGATGGAATGACCTAAATCAGGGGCCTCGTGTTACCTTATGTTTCTGTTTAGAAAGAGATTTGCGAGCAGTTTGCTGGGCGAACTAGTGATGAAGAATTAACACACAGAAAGAAGATATTGACTATAGGGAACACCTCCAGTGTATTTTAGGATTCAAATATTTATCATGGGAACAATATTTAGCATTTGTAATGGAACTCAGATGTGGAATGGGGCTTCATACATAAAACTGTGTACTTCAAAAGCAAGCATCCTATAATACATCTTATTTTTGTATTGAAAGATACTCATAGCTAAGTGTTTTTAGATCATTTCTCTTATGTCACCCTGATAGATCAGAATTTGAATCCACAATTTTGGATTCCAGGTGCTTCCATGGTCTGTCAGCCTTTCATCCTTTTTTCATATGGATACACTTTAGCAAATTGGAGTTGGCTTCAAAAATTATTTTTAATGTTTCAAAGAAACAGAATAATGATTTATGAAGAACTTGGGCTTTGGAATGAGATGGATATGAACTCTAATACTAAACTAGTACTGAACACACACACACCCCACACACAGAATAAATGTTACTTTGGCAAGTTATTTAACCCTTTCATGCTTAGTTTTCTGATCTATAAAATGGAGATGATATTATAATCTTAATGATGTAATTCTAAAATTTAAATGAATGTAAAGTACACATCACTTTGGAACTTAGCAAACACTGTCATTTTTGTTTAGAGTAGCATAAATATATAGGATATCGAGGATGTTTTAAAATCACAATTGCTTATTTGTGGGAAGATGATCTTTATAAAAACATTTGTGGGATAAAGGTCTTTATTTCTTACCATGTATAAAAACATATTCATTCTCAAGTACTCTAAAACTTGCAGTTGTGAAAGGATAAAACCCCTGAATAAGACCTTTTGCTTGGAAAGATATCAGAGGTAACCTGTGAAAACATTTTTTATGTGTTATTCTTGACTACATGTGCATATGTCTCATAGAAAATATATTGACAATTTTTAGTTCACGTTGACTAAAGTGTGAATAGAATCTTAGCTATATAGTCTTTCAGTAATTTCTGAAATGTTCACAATTTGAAATGTTCAGATTTCATCTGCCATCTGGATTGACTCAAAGAGCTTACATACTCACAATCCATGTTTACAGAGAGTAAGTTTGAGCACATGGCTCTAAGCTGCAAATATTCATTAATTCATTAAACACTTATGGAACACTTACTATGAACAAAACAGATTAATCTTTGGGGTTTCATAAGCATGAAATAAGATTCAATATTGTAGTCTTGACCTTACCTTTTGCTAGTAGATATGACTCATGTATAATAGTTGTTTATATACTAATCACAAAGTTGTATGCTGAAGTTATTTCAATTTAATATTTGAAAATCAATATGGTAATAAATTATGATAACTAGAATATGTGTTTCTATAAATTTTTCCTGAGGCTTTCTTTACTCAAGATTTATGAAGAATAAAACCTTGTGGGAAGCACAACAACTTTTAAGTAAGCATTTTGTGGACTTTGATATTTGGCAGTGGCCTGGGGTGGGATGTTACCAATAATTACTTATGCAATTATTTGGAGGTAGTCTGGATTAGCAATTATGATTTTTCACTTATTTTTTTTCTCAAACAGCTTGATTTTGAAATTTAAAATTGCCATATTTTCTCATATTATCTAATAAGAGTACATTTCTGTTCTCCACACTATATCCTTATCCTTAAATATGTTTAAAGATTTGTGGTTCACTATGGTTATGGGACAGGAAGAACAGAAACAAATGGATGAAATGAATTAATGAAAGATATTCTTTTTACTTGCACTGTTGTACTGTGGCTTTGAAAAGCAAATGTAAGTTTTACTTTCTTTAAACAAACCCACTTGGGTGGTGATATGGCAACTGGAAAACAAACTGGACTGGTAGTCAAGAAATATAAATTCCAGTACTGGCTCTGATGCTGTATTTGTGTGTAACCCTGGGGATACATCTTGGTTTTGCTGGGCAATGGAAATCTCTAAGGCTATTTAAAAGTCCTAAAGCTTTCTGAAATGCTGGTGTCTCTGACATTGCAAGCATAGCTTCTCTGAAGCACAGATTCCCTGAAATAGTATGAGGATGTTGCAGGACCAATGGGCTACCCGGTTTGCTGAGAGGAAAGGGAAGGTGTCTATCTCTCTCCTGAAGTCACTCTTGCTAAGCTCTCAGGTCCCAATGTTCCAGGCAAATCATGGCAGCCACCAGGCTGAAACTGCCAAAGAACCCTATAGTTCCCTGACTTCTCTTTGTCTAAATTAGCCTTAAAAACTACTTATGCCTAATTTCCTATTCTCTTTTCCCACCTCAATTCAGCAGTTAAAAAAAAAAAAAAATCTGCTAAAAGTGGCAAGGGATGTGGGTATAACCTACATCAGAGACTGTTAGTATCATATTATCATCATGGTTGAAGTTTGCCCAGTTGGATTTGTTTTCAGGGGAAGATGATTTGTATGTTAGGTTAGCAGAACATGGACAGAGATGGGAAAAATCCAATTTTCTCCAGTTTGAGGTCAGTGTTCATAATGGAGAGAATAAGAACTATAGGCAAAGAAATTGTAAGGAAAATTTTTCTAGCTTAAAACATTTTACTAAATGTATGACACATTAAAATATATTCTTATACCAATTACTTACTTGTATATAACACTGAAAACATTCTTCCACATAACACAAGGGTATATGTTTAGTTATCTCCATAAAATTCAACTTCATAAACCTTCAATATATCTGAATTATCTAGTAAGGGATTATTCTTTTTTCATGCTTACTTATTTTGTGTATAATATGCCTCTTAAATGAAGAGTCAAATTCTCAAATAAAGCATTGCTAAAGGAAGTTTTATTCCTGAGTGTTTTTTTATAGTAGTAAAGAATGAAATTCAATAGAAATTAGTAGTGTGAATCTAGGTGGTAAAATTTAACTTGGGCCCTGAATATTGTGTAGGAGACCTAGATACATTCTTGGCTCTTGGTGTTTAGTTATATTGACTTGTTCTACCTGTAATACTTTTGAACATAAATCCTTTCATTTGTAACATAGAATAGTGATACCTAGTTTATAAAACATGTAATGATTGAAAGCACAAGGTTTGATGAACTGATGTAAATGAATATAAACAATATTTTGCACCTGATGTTTCAGGAATGTACTTGGAGGATACATATAAAGTGTGCCATTTTCTGTAAGGATTTCAATATCTACAAGAAAAAAAAAACCAGCAAATACTTTAACTATCAGTATGAAAGTTCATAAGCAAGATATTATGATAGCATTAATTGTATTTGGGATAGAAAAAGAACCTTGCAGAAGGAGATGATTGAATTGGATCTTGAAGTTCTGTAAATGTTTTTACTGCTGTAAAGGTGGGACAAAACTTTAGAGTCCAGTAACTAAGATAAAAGCTGAAGCTGTGAAAGTTCATGACTTTTATGAAAGTGCAGGAAGTGGTAATTAGTTTAATGTGGACAGAACAGAGGATGTATAAAAGTTTATGTTTTGGCAAGAAGTGATTCCGGAAAAGACTGTGTAAAGAATCTTTAATGTCCAGGTTATGAACTTGATCCTGTGGCAGGGAGAAGAGGGTTTACTGAAATTTCAAAGCAGACCATTGGCTTAATTAATCTCATTTAATAAAGACATGAGGATGTGAAGGATGCTCTGGAATACTTGGTGCAGGAAGTGATGAGCAAGTGGGAATAGGGGTACTGTTAGTTTACAGTAAGGCAGAGGCAAGCACCAATGAGTGCTTGCATTTAGAAAGAGTCATGAGTGCTTGCGCTTAGACTGAGTCAGTAGAAAGGAGGGATTGTATTTAAGATACCAGAGACTACCTGAATGGACACAGGGGATGGTTAAGAGAATAAAAGCAAAGGAGGAATCAAAGAGAACTTCTTAGTGACTCCATACTTTAGTGATTGCATAGAAAGTGATTCAAATGAACAAGGTCAGAACATGGAATAAGAAACAAAGTTTGTGTTTTTGTGAAGCAAATGAAATTGGTTTTCAGATTCCCCTAATTTGCACGTAATTCTTGATGTTCAGTGTTGCAGGTCCCCTCATGTTGTTTTTCAGGAGTGTATTTGTTATATTTGGACTTTGATTCTATATTAACTTTGAACACAGTATGTGAGGTCTTACCATTTAGATTTGATTGGAATCACACTAAATATATGGATTACTTTAGAAATATATTTATGATACTTAACCTTCTAATCCTTGAATATGGTATATATCTATATTTATTTAGGCCTTCTTTAAAACTGTTTATTTAATAAATTTTGAATATTTCTATCTGGAAATTTTTGACGTTTTGACAGTTTTATTAATATATTTGTATTCTTTGATGACATAATGCATTCTTCAAAAGTTTTCCCTTTTAAACCATTTGTTGATGTTATGTTATTTGATTTTGACATTTTTACTTTTTATTTGAATCCTTGAAAATCCCTTATTAATTTTAATAATTTATATATCCTTCACATAGACAACCAGGTCATCTGCAAATAAACATATGGTTTTGTTTCTTCTTTTTTAATCCCTCTGCTTTTAATTGACCTATTTTTACTTTTCATGCTTTATTGACAATCTTCCAATGTTGCATAGAAGTGATAGTTGAAGCCTAGCTTGCTGTGTTCCCAATTTGAAAGAATATGCTTTCAGTTATTTATCAGTTATGATAAATTTGATGTCATGAAAATATAGATAGCTTTTTTCAGATTAAAAATTCTGCATTTACTAAGATGATATAATCACCCTTTTTATAACCTTTTAATGTGGTGAGTTGGAATAATTTATTTACTAATATTAACCCATTTTGCATTCCTGGGATGAACATAACCTATATTTTTATATTGCTGGATTCTATTTATTGGTACTTTGGGAGTTTTGTTTTTATGTTCATCATCAGTTAAATTGGCTTAAAATTTTCTTTCTTTTACTCTTTTGGTTATGTTTCAGTATTAGAGTTATATCAGTCTTACAGATATTTGGGAATAATTTGTTGATGATTGGAATTAATTGTTTTCTTAATGAATTTGAGAGGATTTTTTTTCCTTTTGTTAGGATACAAAGAGCTGAGGACCACTTTCAACTAAATTCTCTGCTTGAATATATTGGGCTGTCATAATAACATCAATGTAGAACAAAAACCTACTTAGGGAATGACTTTTGCTGATGAGGTCTCAGAAAATATTTGCTTTTCTTCTGTCTACTAAACTTCAAGCTTCCATTTTACTTTTTATCCAGGAAACTGAAGTGGTGTTATTTTTCATTTTTTGTTATACATTAGAGTCCCAGCTTTCTAAGGAGTTATTATATTGGACTTCCCAAATTTGCCATGTCTTAGACTGGGTCTTCTGTCCTTTGAGACCTATAGGACGATGGAATCCAATAGTCCTGCCAACTAGGCTGGACACAAGTCCTTAGTTGAAAGTTGACTTTGGTCTTCTGTTAATCTCTTTGGATTCTCTCATTTTCTCAGCCATACATATTCTTTTTTTACATTTCTTTCATTTGTTTATACATTCATGGACTTTTAAAATATATTTTCCATAGAATTTTTAGTTATTCAGGAAGATCTGCCCTAGTGCCTCATCTGTCATTGTGGCAGAGACAGCAATCTTATAAAGAACTTCTAAATGTTAAACATTATCAGGATATTTCCTTACAGAACTTAACATGTGATGATTAAATGGATTTATTTGAAACTCCAATATCATTACAAATTAAATATAACCTGAAGACCTTCTATGAGACTATATGATATGTCTAATTTGGTTAACATAGGAATTTCATAATGATCAAACCACCATTTGTTTTAGGTGATTTTTCGGAATATTCATCAGTCCTATTGTATATACATGATATACCCAGGAATTTCTTGAATTGTGTGTAAAGGCTTTATTGTAAAGGTAAATCTTTTTTGCACTTTACTTGAAAGGATTCAATTTACATCTTGTGGGCGAACATCCATAGATAAATCAGGCTATCCATTGTGATTTGCAAGGGTACTTGCAGGTACTTGCAGGAAATGTAAGTACATTTAAAGGAAATGTACTGTCAGTCACCTGCACTCACTAGCTACCTTCAGGAAGATCTGAATTCTTTTTTTTTCTTTTGTACGGGGATTGAACTCAGGGGCACTAGACCACTGGGCCACATCCCCAGCCCTTTTTTGTATTTTATTAGAGACAGGGTCTCACTGAGTTGCTAAGTGCCTCGCCATTAGTGAGGCTGGCTTTGAACTGGCCATCCTCCTGCCTCAGCCTCCCAAGTGCTGGGATTACAGGCGTGCGCCACCACTCCCGGGCGAAGATCTGAATTCTTTATAACTTTGTAGAAGGAATTAAATTAGGCTTTTCTGAAACTTGTCAGGGGTATAGTTTGGAAATACGTTTTCTATGTCTTTTGATGTTTAATGCATTCTGTATTATTGATATTAAAAATAAAAAAGTAATTCATCAAAACTTAATCTCTTCAACTTTTTGGAAATCATTAATTAGGTTTTTATTTTTTCTTTTATTAATTTGATATATACTGATTTAAAAAATTTTCCTCATGATATTTGAAAGTTTTAATATACTATTTTAACTTCGGTGAACTTGTACATTCAATCAAAATTTCCAAAGTTACGTTTCGATTCCATGTCCTCAAAGGAACTCTCATTCTTTAATTTGTGGAAATGTAGCTCTGAATGTACTTTTAGGGATTATAACCCCAAACTCCACATATTAGAGATACTATAAATGCTATTCTGATGTCCTAAACTAACCCAATTATCACGTTCAACCTATTTGGAACAGATTATGCAAATGGGTATACTTCCTAGTGGTGACTTGTGCATATGAATGGAAGTTAATCTGAAATGTCACTGTTTTAGCCAGTTTTGTCACACCTGTGACTAAAAGACATGACAAAAACAATTGTAGAGGAGGAAATGTTTATTTAGGGGTTCATGATTTCAGAGGTCTCAGTCCATAGATAGCAGGCTGTGTTCTTTGGGGATCAAGGTGAGGACAAACATCATGGTGGAAGGGTGTAGTTGAAGAAAGTAGGTTTGGACATAGCCACCAAGAAGCAGAGAGAGACTCCACTCGCCAGGTACAAAATATGTACCACAAAGGCACAACGCCAATGCCCACCTTCTCCAGCCATATCCTATCTGCCTTCAGTTACCACTTAGTTAATCCTCATCAGGGGATTAATTCATCGATTGGGTTAAGCCTTTCATAACCCAATCATTACCCCTCTGAATGGTTCTTAGGTTTTCTCACACATGGGGGACACCTAATATCTAAACTTAAACAGTCATTCACTACCCACAGTGTGTTCTTCACTGCTTAATTATAGTTTCTTAAGAATAGTCCATAAATGATTCCTTTGAGTTAAGCATTGTTCTGTGTTTAAGACACAGATACTCTTTGCTAGATGAATAGTAAATCATTTACATAAAAACCATTAATGGGAAAGTTCAGGTCTGTTCATAAGTGTACTAGGAACATAGAAACTAGGAAGTTGAGAACACCGTTCTGAGGGCAAATCTAGTCTGTTTTGTTTCCAAGAAGCTCATGGTCTGTGTTATCCAGTGGTGACTCTTGACCTTTAAACTCTTGAGTTCCTTAAATTGGTGTCTGTGCATTATACTCAGTCATTCCTTGTTAACATTGATTTGGGTTATATTTATAGGGATTATTCTTTTCTCTGAAGAAATTCTGATCTTACATTAGGAAATTTCATTTTCAAAATGGTATTTCCCTCGCCACTCTATTCTTTGCCGCAACTGCAAAGCTGGGCTTTTGAGTGACACTATCACTCAATAGTTTGGTAAACACATGGAGAATAGTAACTTATTTTTTTTTTAACATACAACATTTTTTATTAGTTTTTTTTTTAGTCATATGTAACGTTAGGATTCTTTTTGACATAATTATGAAAGTATGGAATATAATTTGCCCTAATTCAGTCTCCAGGATTTGTTTTTTTCCTTACCTCCTCCCTCTCCATTTCCTTCCCTCTACTGATTTTTCTGCTATTTACTTTTAGTTTTTGTTTTTTAAATCATTAGTGTCTTGCGGATGTACATGATGTAACTGTTTCTTTACTAAGTTTCCTAATTGAGTGTTTACTACCTAAAGAAATTTGATCCAAATTCACTTATTACATTTCTTGATGTGGAACTGAATAACATCTTAATATTTAAATTTTACGAACTTCTGCTTCTGGACAGGATGGAGCATCACAGGCCACATTTATCCTTGTGTTTAAAACAATTGAGAAAATGGACACAGTATATCCACAATAGTTTCCAAAACATTGAGCATCATACATCAGAGGACAGTGCTGGGAGACACAGCCTAAGTGCTCCAGAACAGGAAGAGATCAGATGTCTCCCTGTGTCCTGGAGATGGAGCTGGGGGTCAAGGGGCCCAAAGTAGCTAGAATCTGAATGCAAAATAGCAGAGAGGAGAGAACTGCATAGAGAGAACTCTGGAGACCTGTAGAGAATCTCCAGGTTGTATTCAGCAGAGTGTTCGCCTGAACATTCAACTGACTACTGATTAGTGCATTCACCCATCTGTGAGGTTTACACTGAGTGCTGTTCTCATTTAGCAGTTGAAAAACATCCTACTTCACTGGTTATCAGGTAGAAAACTGAGAAGAGTTTTGGCACAAGAATGGGGAAAATTAGACATAAACTAAGCCGTGATCTAGTTCCGCCTAATAAAGCTAAAAAAAAAAAAAAAGATAACAGAATTGATCCAAGTGACATAGATGGAATAGTTGTTAAATTTCCTCATTACACATATATGAATAATAACAACAATAATAATAAGAGAGGAAGCTTTCAAAGATGATGGTGAAGGTTATGGCATAGATTTTGGAACAATTTATGGTTTAGGTGTTCATAGTGTATACCTATCTCCAAATTCATTAAGTAGTATGCATTAAATATATACAGATATTTGTATAAAAACAAATAAAATACATTTAATATTATTGTATTTCAGGGAAGATCTCATTTGGTCTTTCTGTGCTATATTTGTATCAAACACTAGATAATTTCTTCTAATATGTTATTTAGCATTTGTATATATATTCTAATCATCTGTGACTTTTAATGGTTTTCTTTCTTTTAAAGGCCTGTATTATTATTATACTTAAGTTTTCCTCCATTCTCTATGACCTAGAGTCTAGTGTAGTTAAATCCAGTGTTTCAAGGAAATATTTTTCTTTGAAGTTTTGGAAGACCTTACCTATGAGTATGATTTTATATTGATCACTCAGCCTCTTTCCTAAAGGGGTAACATGGTTACCCCATGACTTCTGAAAATGCCACGTTTTCTCATTCCTCTGTTCTTATCTGTATAAAGGTCTCTTGGTTTTGAATTCAGTCCTTCTTTACTTGATTAATTTGGTCTGGATAACACGCTAGCTCTCTTGCGTTTGTTCTCAGTTCTGTGAGGACAGATTGAAAATTGAACCTTTAGATAATTCTATGATAAACTGCAATCAATAAACTATTTTCAGATATGTAGATTTATCTATCACCAAACCAACCATTTAATTCATAAAAGTTCCATGTTGTGTGTTACTTTATTGTAAGGAATATTTTTTACTCAAACAATGTTTCAAAGAAATTTAAAAAAGAATCTACCAATTTGGAGAAAATCCTTTCAATTTATGTCAATGATAAGGACTTGTATCTTCACTCTGTAAAATATTCTTCAAATTTAATAATAGAAAAAAATGAACAGCCCAATTAAAAATGAGCACAATATTTGAACAGCTACTTCACAAAGAGAAAAATCGATGACAAATAAGCACATGAAAATAAACTCAACATCATTTGCCATTAGGAAAGTGCAAATTAAAGGCACAATGAGATACCACTACACACTATTAAAATATCCAAAATTGAATAGATCATCTGGTGAACTGAAAGACAATCTACAAACTACTTGATCATCAGTCCTCAAAATATCTAATTAAGCCATGAATTGGTGTTGTAACTGGAATAGTTATAGAGTATTGTGGAAACATAAAATAATACAACATCTATGAGAAACTATGTGGCAATTCCTACAGAATTCAAACATATACTGTACCTACTATGTGACACAATTCTTCTGTTCCTATGAAAGCATATGTCTTTAACCTTTTATGTGAATGTTTATAAAAATTTTATTTGTAATACCTTTAAATTGAAAACAACCAGGATTTTCATCCATAGGTGGATGGATATGCACATTATGGGAAGACTGTGCAATAAAATACTACTCAGCAATAAAAAGAAGTGGACTGCTAACACCTGCACAACATAGATGAAACTCAAAACAATAATGCTGATGAGAGAGTCAGACATCTTTCCATCAGTAGGTTTGGGGATGTGGGTACAGATGGGTTATTTATATTAAGGGGTTGCACAAGTCCATGAAAAATACTTTTGAAAATGGTGGATATGTTCATCATGTTGATTTTGATATGGTTTCATTAATCTATACTAAACTGCTTGAACTGTAGACTTTGAAAAAAGTTAAAATCAAAATACATTGATTTTATCAAATAAAGCTGTTAAAAATTAAAGTTCAATTTCTGTTGGATTTTAATTGAATGAAAATTGACCTGTTGTCTTCTTCATATTAAATGTATATTCTTTACTTTCCTTTGGCCTGGTCCATATGTCTCATTTGATGTATTAAATTCTTACTATTTATTATAACTTTATGTATTCCCATTTAGTTTTTATTTCCTGGAATATATATATATATATAATATTATAATATTATATATCATTTCCTGGGAGAAAATATATATATATATCTCCCAAGAATATGTGTATTTATTTAATAATAATTTGATTTTTTTTTTGGTGCTGGGGATTGAACCCATGGCTTGTGTATGCAAGGCAAGCATGCTACCAACTGAGCTACATCCCCAGTCCCTGGGATATATTTACCTTGTCAATGTCCCGTCATTGTCTCTCAGTACTGGTATGTCCTGCTTGAGGTCCTCCCTGGACTTAAATATCTACTCCCAACTTGGATAGAGGTGATAGTTTGTTAAAATTAGCATTAAATTCAACTTTGAAGTAGGTATACAATAATCAAGAGTTATAAATATTGGAAATGGTTAGGATTCGGTACTGATGTGAAGAGAGAGTATCTGAATATTAAACATGATTCAGCATCTGTCTTTGAAAAGCATTATGTGTTGGTTTTCTGACTCTCTAGTTACTCACTTAGATACCCCCAAATCCAGGGAGGCAGATACCCTCAGTATATTCCAGGAATGAGTCCACTTGTCTTTTTAGAGTAATGGTGTCACTGTTAAATTCCAGAACAGAAGTAGTTTTATACACATTATAGTTCAGGGGTCAGCATACTAAGACTCAATGCCTGTTTTTGTAAATAAAAGTTTTATCAATAATGTTTTATTGGAACACAGCCACGCCCATTCTTTTATATATCCTTTAAGGCAACTTCCTGCTACCATGGCAGAATTGAGTAGGGGCAGCCATTAGAAATAGTATGGACCTCTTGAAATAATTATTTTATAGACTTGTAAAAAAAAACTCTTGCTAACCCCCATGGTTAATTAGAATTGATGATAGCAAACACTTGCAGTAGTTGTGTGCCAGGCTGCTTTACTATTTTGGGTAAAAATAGTGAACATTTTAGGTAAAAACATGAATTCTAGTACTCATAATAGCGTTATGAGGCAGATAGTGTTACAATGCTTACATAACAGATGATACAACCAAGAAAAAGATAGTTTAAGAAACTTGTCCTAAGTTATAAAGCTAAAAAGCAATAAGGATAGGATTCAAACAAAGGTGGCTGGACTCCGTAATGGAGGCTTTTAACATTGTCTCATACCACTGTTTCAACTGAGGAAATAGAAGAAATACAGAATATTTTTAAAATTCAGCACATATAATGCATTTGTGGTGGATAAGCAACTAATTGAGAAAAGCTGAGAATTCATTAAATTACAAGAAAAAACTGAAGCATATTTAATTAGTTTTAGATGAATTATTATAGTTTCTTCAGATTTATCCATGAAAGAATTGTGACTAGATAATTTGGAAGAAAAAAAAAATCATTTTCCCATTTAACAAACTGTCTCTTTGAGTTAAGCCCATATCCCAGCATATTGATTTTTATAAAGGAGTAGACTACAGATTGAGGATTGTTTTGTCAGCTTCTTTGTTTCTCTCTCTCTCTCTCTCTCTCTCTCTCTCTCTCTCTCTCTCTGTTTAGTGTCATATCCATGAAACTATTCCACCAAGGAATTAGAACCACTTCCAAAATTTCAGTTTCATAACTCGGAGTTTCCCTTAAAGCTGTTTTCTATTTTCTGCATAATTGTAGCACAGAAATCAGTAAACATTTATTTCAGTAATTGTTTGCAACTAAAACATGTGAAACAAAACAGGCTCAAGAAATTCTGACAACTTGCTTATTTTTCTTGAAATGATTTCAGTTTGGACACAATGTGGGGAAAGCTTTTTGACACATATATTAGTTGTCTTAAAGAAGTTTGAAGTTGCAAATATACAATTTGGTAACTGTTTCTTCTTATGAAGATTTCGCTCATGATCAAAGGTTTGCTAAACTACTATTGAAAAGTAGTATTTTATAAAACCACAATTTATTTTTGGACTTGAATCATAGTATTTTTTTCTTTTCAGGCCCAAAATAGATACTTCTTTCAATATGGGAAGCATGAACTTTGTTCATCATGATATGTGAAAGCAATCCTTGTTTGTTACAGTTAAATACTCTCATAAATTTACTAAGTACCTATGGACTATCTGAGGAATTAAAGAGTATTTTGTGTTGTCTTGTCCTGCAATGAGATTGAGAATTCAGGGGTAATAGAACAAGTATACAAATGCTTATGATAAAAAAATGTAGCATAAGTTCAGTTTCACATAAGATGTTTCTAAAACTCTGGTAAGTTAAACAGCATAACAGTAATTAAATACTGTTCAGGACAATTATACAGGTTGATAGAAAGTACACCTTTACAAAAAACTATGCCATTGGTCTAGAAAAGGAAGAGATAATCTTTACTAGTTTACTTAGGAAATATTTCACAAATAGGTTTGAGTAGATAGAAAGAATTAGAATATAATGAATATTAAATATATCTTTAAGCACTTGTTTTTTCCAAACAATTCATATATCTATATGATTTTACAACAACCTATAGGTCATGTACTATTGTTATTCTCACTTTAAAAATAATCTGAGATTTAGAGGAATTAAATGGCTTTGGTACACAACTGGAAAGTGGTAGAGGTACTATTTATACCCACATCTTCCAATTCTGAATCATCTAAGAGTTGTATTATAGCATCCCTTAGCAGAAAGCACTAAGCTAATAGCAGTCTGCATGGAACTCAGGTAGAGGAAGCTAGAAATTAGACTTCATGGCAGAGAGGGATTAGATTCTCAAGTTCTATAAATGCCTGAAAATATACTTGAGGTGGGGTGGGACAAGGGCTGAGGAAGGACAGAATGTGGCAATAATCCAGGCCAGACATCGATGTGGCACAGAACAGGGTTTAGTAATGTAGTTGAGGGGAACTGTTTAGATTCTGGATGCATTTGAAAGGTAGAACCAACTGAATATGTTGATTAACCCATTGTAGAGTTTTAAGAAGGAGAGTTAAGAGTGGTTCCAAAATTTAAAACTTGAGCAACTGGAAGAATAAAATCATGGTTTAACGAGATGGGGTCAGTGAGAGAGGAGAGGGTCAGCTTTGAGTTTTAGACATGAGAGGCTGAGATGTCAATTAGACATACAAATTGTGTTGTTAAGTAGGCAGTTGGACACATGAGTGCAGAGTTCAGGGGAAATTCTGGGCTATAGGTGTGAACTTGGAAGTCATTAAAATGTAGGTGACATTTACAGTGATGAGATTGGGTGTCATCAGCAGTGTAATGTGCTGGTTAAGAAGAGAAGAGGTCCAAGTACTTAGTTCTGGAAGACACCAATGGTTTGAATCTTGAAAATGAGGAGGAACCAATAAGGAGCCTGATATTAATGAAATTGCTTAGCTGAATTGAGGCCACTGGATGTGGGGGAAGCTGCATGTTGAAACATGGCTTCAAGCTGTGTGTTGAAACATGACTTCAAAGCAACCTGGAGCTTTCTCTTTGACTGTTGCTTTAATTAGCTTTTTGTCACTATAACCAAAAGACCTGACAAGAACAATTCAGAGGACAAAAAGTTTATTTTGGTTCATGGTTACAGAGGTTCAGTCCAGAGTTGGCTGACTCCTTAGCTCAGGACCTGAGGTGAGGCAGAACATCATGGCAGAAGGGCTTGATGAAGGAAAGCCACTCAGGACATAGCAACCAGGAAGTAGAGAGAGAGAGCTCTGCTCATCAGGGACAAAATACATATCCCAAAGGCATGCTCCCAGTGATATGTCTCCTCCAGCCTCACCCAATCTGTCTCTAGTTACCGCCCAGTCAATCCATATCAGAGGATTAATGCACTGAATAGGTCGAATGTCTCATAATCTAATCATCTCATGCTGAACATTCTTGCATTGTCTCACACATGAGATTTTGGGGAAACCACATATTCAAACCATAGCAACCATGCTATGAGCCTCATGGTGTAAGAAGCATTGAGCTGTCCAAGAAAAGTCCATTGTAAAACACTTTAGTGATTAAATGTTTTTATCAGGTGGAGTGGAACAATGTTTATCCATCTATCATAATAACAGTGAGAAGAAAATAATAGTCACTATCCTCATTTTTACATCAAGAAACTGAGACTAGAGAAGGTGAGAGGAGGGTTGCAAGTGGCTTTATAAGTAATACCACCACAGTTTCCACCCCCCCCCCCCCCCCGTATCTACTATAGTCTCTGCTCACAAAAATCTTGATAGATTTGTAGAGTGACATATTTTATAGCCAGGAAACAACTGGAGGCTAGAATAAAAGTAACTGATATTAAGGAAAAGACCAGAGGAATATAATAGAACACAAACATTGGCATGATCCATGGGGACAGAAGGAATCACACGGTGGAAGAAATATTAACTGAGGGTCAGCAGACTTGGATACCAGTTCTGGTTGCTGGACATTCTGAAAGTCTTGATATCAGTTTCTCAGACTAAGAATGCTACTGAAAGCATGGCTTTCATTTAGGGAAAGATTTGCAAGCTCATGAAAAATGTCCAAGAGTACACAGATCTAGGAACATTTCAGGGACCAGGTTAGGCTCAGAGAGGTAACAAGGGCAGATCTTTTCCTTTCCTCTTTCAGTATTGTTTGAATTGTTTATAATGAATATATATTACTTTCTTTAGTTTCATTAAAAAAATGAAGATGGGAAAAACTGTAAGACAAAATTTAATTGAGTAATTTCTTAACACCAGTAGAAAGATGTAGCATGTATCCATTTGATTTCTAAATCTTAGTTTCTCCTTCTATAAAATTAGGGAGTTTGACAAGAGCCCCTAAAACCAAGTCTGACATTAACATCTTGTGATCCTATGTCAAGTCACACATTTCAAGATGTGGGACCCTTTTATACCTATCTGATATAAGCAAATTTTTGTACCAAGGTTTTCAAGAAAATTGGGTAACTAAAATGTGATACACGGTGATGTGAAATTATAATTCAGATTAGCAATACATAATTTAATAAAATGATGCATTATTTCAAATAATGATACCAATCACTTGAAGTAGTTACTGTTGTTAAAGCCCAGTGTTTAATTTGACTTATGAGGGTATTGGGGCTTACCGAAATTAAGTGAAATGCCCATGATCACATGGCTGCTAAGTATTTGAAACCCAACCTTGAGATTCCGACCTAAAATCTTAATCACTAAACTCATCTTCTTCTTCTGCTTTTCTTTTTTTTATCTTTTTTTTTTTTTTTTAGGTATACACCATCCTTGATGTGGAGAAGTAGTGATTTCATTTTTGGTTACACAGTCAGGAAATCCAGTCTTTGTTTTCTGTCAAGTGCTCTCATTTCTGAACCCCACTTCTTTTTTCAAGTTAACTATGTTCACTGCTCAGCATCTTTCCTGTGCCTCATGTGACATAAGCCTACCCTCATATTCTTCAGAATACAATGAGTTATACCTGATTTAATGTTTCTGGAACACAAATGTC
This sequence comes from Tamias sibiricus, assembly GCA_025594165.1. Taxonomy (NCBI): domain Eukaryota; kingdom Metazoa; phylum Chordata; class Mammalia; order Rodentia; family Sciuridae; genus Tamias; species Tamias sibiricus. The sequence goes on from CM046661.1 coordinate 29,487,853, forward strand.
TTGCAATTCATGGGACTCTTGAATGTGACAGCATTTCTTTTTGCTACCAGGAGACTTAAGTCAAAATGTCCTTAAAAATGATATCGTCTCTATATCCAGAAACTAACCACAGATTTTCTGTTGGAAGCACTGTTGCCGCAGTTTACAATCTAGGGGCCCCTGTTTCTAGTTTCCTGATGTCTTTCTAGTCCTAACATACTATTCAGGCCTCTGGCTGGAGTCCCTGACTTCCATTTCTGTTCTAATTATCACTCACAGAGCCCTCCCAGGTCTGACCCTCTCCTTTGTTGCTGTAGACTTCTCATTCCAAAACTTGCTTTGGTTTGCTTACTGCTTTGATTACCAACTCAGTTTCTGTGACCCATGTGAATAGCTCTCAAACTGCCCCAGGGTGTAAGAATTACTTGGAGAAATTTTTTTAAAATTACAGATTCTGAAGTATAGATCAGAAGTGCAAAACTGGATGCAAGAACCAGGACCTGGCAATCTCTTTTGGAAAGAGTGCTTTCCTGCACATCCAGATTAGGACTCTTGGCCCAGGTGATGTCTTTACCAAAAGCAGGTTCTCAAGTAAATTTTTCTCTGAGTTTGAGATATTAGGGATTTAGGTATCATTCTGTCATGGCACCTTGATTAAAAGCTGTATTATTGAGAGGGAATTATAATAAGAATATAGTTTAAATGCCAGAAAATATATCTGTTTATACTTACAGTTGTGTAAGCACATCAGAGTAAATTACATTTAGAATTCTATTTCCCACAGAGATGCTCATTTTACCATATAGTGCATAAAAAAATTTTTGGGTTGAGTTCTTTTTCTCTCTTTCCTTCTTTAATCAAATGTAAACTACTTTAATTGTGCTTTGGAGTCCACAAGCAAGTTCTTTTTTTAAAAAAAGAATTATCATTGTGTCACATGAACTGGAATTACATGTTTATTCCAAGAAGTTTTTGAAATAAGTGATTTCAGCCAACTTCCCGGTGGATACTTATCTTATTTGAATAACAAATCCAAATCATTTTTTAAAAATTTTCTTTAGTATACAATGAGTTTGTTATGACTAAAATACTTAATGAAAATAAAGTTATTTATGTTAATTGACCTCATGAACAGTTAGTGTCTATAATGTTAAGAGTCTTACTAGGTGCTAAAGAGAAGCACAGATTATGTCCTCATGTTCTTGATTACTGCCTATTTTTATTATGCGAGAAAGAGCTGTTTTAGAGCTGAGTTTTCCTGTACAATACTTCATGCTACTTTTCTGGCAGAGACTGACTGCACATGTAGATCACTTTTTGAACTATAGTTTAATTACAGAGAACTTCTTAAAACACATAAAATGATATATAATTTATTCACCTGAGAAATTCAGGGCAAAGCTGATCCTGCTTAGGTATGAAAGTCTTGTTGAAAATATGTTAATACTGTGTTCCCAGGGAAGAATCTCTTATGACTGAGCCTTTGATTTCTGCATCTTATCCTTAATTTGCAGCCATGAAAAATAACAGCTGTCTCATAATAACTATTTAAAATGAGGTGCTATATAAAACATTTATACTTTAGTTTGTAATCAATTTATAGCATCCACTGGGGGAATTTACAAAACTACAAGAAAGTCAGTGTAGTAAATCCCTTTCATTCTCTGATTCTTTTATTATTTGGTACCTGGGATTGAACTCATGGGCACTCAACCACTAAGCCACCTCCCTAACCCTATTTTGTAGTTTATTTAGAGACAGGGTCTCACTGAGTTACTTAGTGCCTCACCATTGCTGAGGCTGGCTTTGAACTTGAGATGCTCCTGCCTCAGCTTCCTGAGCTGCTGGGATTACAGGTGTGGGCCACCGAGCCCGGCTTTATTCTCTGATTCTTTACCTTAATTGGTTCTATTGCCAATAGGAAATGATATTTAGACTCTTCAGGAATGTTTACTTACTTTTTGTATTCATCACTTTCATTAAATAGTATTTTGTTTGACTTTTTATCTATTGTTATATGTAAAAGTTTCATAGGATTTGTTTTTCTGTTACTAACTCAGAAAACAAAAGGTTCTACTAAAAATGTTATATTTATGCAAATTTGGAGAAGTCCTGAACTTACCCATGTTATTTTTTCCAGATTTTTTTCTAGGCAAAATGTTTCTTAAAACTTTATAAATAGCTTTGTTTGGTTTTTAGGCAAATACATACAATAATCAGAACCTCAATTTTTCTGAAATAGTTTTAAATTAAAAACAAGCATGTGAAAAGAATAAATCTGTTTCCAGATTCAAAATACCAATACTGCTTATTAATGTAATAAATTGGAATTTCTGCAGCAAATCAAAAACATTTAGAGGAATGATAAGAACTGAGCAATAATTTGATTCTATGAAATATAATTTATACTGCTATTCAAATGCATAGAATATTCTCACTTTAGAAAATGTGTGAGGACATGATGGTCAGTCCAGCTCATTGTTACCTGAGAGAAACCAAATGATGGCTTTGATGAGGGACACACCTGGATGTGGGGTGTGGATAAAGACAGTGAATGACTGTGGAAAGCCCGAGACTTTGCCCTCCTTGCAGGCTAGTGAGTCAGCCTCCCACCATTTCATAAATGCTGGCAGAAATTCTCTTTTTCAGAGACAAAGGACTTTATTATGTTCAACATAGCAAACAGAATGAGCTTGATGTTTGTGTGCATTTTTTTTTTTTGTACCCTCTGTCCTTTGGGTGTGATATGGAATGGGCCAGACAGATCTCATGAATGAAGAGGATTTTCATGACCACTAAGGACCCCAGGATTAGGGAACTCTTATAATAGGTTCCAAGCAAACCTATCCAAACTTTGTCCCAGAGAGAGATGTTACACTGATCAAATGAATTTGTCCACTACCATATCTGGGTAGGCTGTTTCTATAGAAAACTCTTGACCTAGAACAAAGGACACCAATACTTCTGCTCAGATGTGCGAAACCTGGCAGAACCTTGAGAATCATCTCTCAACAGGCCCAAATTATGAATATGTTGATTGTTAAAACTATTTCTATCAGATAATATCTATTTATATCATCTTTATCATAGGTGATATTGATGACCAACATCCTGGCTAAAACATAAGTAACTAGAAGTACAGAGGGTAGTTCACCCTAGATCAGGCCCCGTTCACACACATATACTATATTGTAAGTACATTGGCCTTTGTGAAGTTCTTGGAAACATGTTAATTAATACAAGCTGAGTATGCCTTATCCAAATGAGACCAGAAGTTTCAGATTTGGGAATTTGGAATATTTGCCACACATAAATGAGATATCTTCGGATACGACTCGATATAAATACAAAATTCATTTATGTTTCATGCACACTTAATACACTTAGCCTGAAGATAATTTTATACAATACTTTCAGTGCTCCCATGTTTTCGCTTTTGTCTGCCCTGTGAGGTCAGGTATGGAATTTTCCACTTAGGGTGTCATAAAGTACTCAGAAATTTCAGATTTTGGAGCATTTATGATTTGGGCTTTTTAGATTAGGGAAGGCCAACCTGTAATGGCCTGGATTGAAATTGTCTTTTTAAACATGATTTTATTAGTGCATGATAGTTACCCATATTAGTGGGGGTTGTTTTGACATAGTCATAAATGTTTATAATGAAGTTTGCTTCATTTCAGTTCCCAGTACTTTTCTTTTCCTTTCCTCCTCCCTCCTCCTTGGTCCCTTGCCTCTACTCCACTGGGATTGTCTTTTAACAAATATGGTCCAAGACAAAAGAAAGAAAAAGTGCCAGAGAAACAAGGACCAGCTCTAAATGACTATGTAAGTACTGAGAACAGGATTAAGTTTCTTTCTGCAGAGTTATATACTACGGTTAGAATTGAAGGGTTATGATGATTGAATGATCTGATGAACTACAGGTTTATATCTTTCTTTGCCAGGTATTTAACTGCCTGCCAGGAAGATGGCTTTTTTGAAGTGAATTTTGCGTCAACTGTTCATATGATGAAAAGTTATTAATGCGGAGGATTATTTACTCATCTGCCTTCAATGTTACCAACTAGAAAATTAATGCCCAGGGAGACTGGGAGACTTGCCTAGAGTTACACATCAGGAGCTAATCCCTAGCATCTCCCTCAAAAGAGAAAGTGAGCGCCAGAGAGCGCGAGAGCACACAGGACTGATCTCAGCAGGAATTATAATTCCTCTATGTATATAAAACTCTACTTGTCACTGTAAATACCCACACAAATTAGTATTGAGCTTGGGAACTGTCCAGAAGGTATGAGCCTCATTCTAGTTTGTGACTAGAGCTTGGCCTTAGTCTAGAAAAATATTAATTGCCCTTCAAAATCACTTAAAAAGATGACTAGCTGAGACAGGGTTTCCTTAAGTGCAATAAACAGTTAAGCCAATAAACATTTACCAGTGAAACTTGCAAGTTTTGAGAAATTGACCTTGTTTCAAGGTGAGGGGCAGAGAGGTTTAACTACTTTCATCTACAGTTGGAGGCTTTGGCCATATTGAGCTGGAAGGAATCTTAGAGAGAATCCACCGGGATGATTTTCTCCTTAGAAACTGCAAGCTCCTGGAAACTGGGAGGCAGGGTAGAGGGACACACTGTGAGTGACAATCTCCATCCTCATTTATTATAGAGTCATTCTGCTTTCACTTGTCTTACATCTGCCTTTTGTGAGTCAGAAAACAAGTTTCAAAATTTAACAATATAACATTCTATAGGAGTTTAGACACATGCATTTATTAAGACTAAGAGAATGCACATTTATGATTTGTACATTGTATATATTTGAAGTTTATGTATCACCATAAACACTATTGTCCTTGATGATAGCATGTTGAAATATTTAAGAGGAGGTGCACTGATGCTTGTGATTTACTTTGAAATGCACCAGAAATAAGGTGGATTGATGGGTGGATTTAGGATGGATATAAGGAAGCAAGCATAGTAACATATTATGGTAGAATGTATGGGAAGGGCTTATGGGGTTTAGTATACAATTATTTCAACTGTGTTACATGTTCAAAAATATTTAAGAAATTGTATTGGGAAAAACTTACCAATATAGTTCAATCCAGTCATTTCTGTAGTTAAGGAAAATGAGGCTCAGGAAGAATAAGGTAAGACCTTTGGAAGTGAGCACTAGGACCAAAAATATCTTTGAAGAACTGGTTCCACTGCTTGTCTTTACATTCACACTTGAGCATTCAACCAAGGTATTTTCATATCAATGTCAAAAAAGACCGTGAAAACTATTAAAAATCAAAAAAGGCATTCTGCAGGGTTACTGAAGCTCCTTTTTAAACTGAGGCTCACTCCACCCCCTATTTTATTATTTTTTTATTTTGGTAGCATGGAGGAGATTTGTGGGTTTCTTTTAGTTTAATACATTAGAGCTGATTGTGAATTTATATATTCTATGATACTTAAGGGCCCATTTTTTATTGTTTTCTATTTACATATACAAAAATGCATATGGTACGGATCTGCAGGCAACTTCTGTAGGAAAGGTCCATGAACTTTGTATATATGCTCTTTGTATATGTTTCATTTTTTGAAATAAAAACAACCAAAAAGGCTTTGCTTCTAGTCTTTGGCATAAGTCACGATGAAGGATTATCTGAAAAGGATTTTTTTTTTTTTTTTTCCTGGTGTTCTACTACAACATTTAAAGGATCTAAAGAGTTAAGACTGACGTAAATTTTAATTCTGGTTGTGGCATTTTAGGTGTGAGAACTTGTGGGAGTTAGTCAAATTCACTGTGCCTTTTTCCATGAGTATAAAAGGTGGATAATAACTGCTTTATGGCTCATGGTGTTTAATGAATACCATTCAGAATCCTCTCATTAGTGTTAACCTTTGTATTTACTAGTGAATGACCTATCTTTGTAGTAGTACCAGTTTGTATTTATACTTTTAAATTTAATTTTATTTACTTTTAATTTATAGTTGAAAATAACTTTCATAACTGATTGTGCTTCTGAATATTAATAGGATTTATGTTTTGCTTCATCCTATCAATAAAACATCCACAGTATAAGTTTTACAGTTATTTTACTCAAAAGCACAAGTCATCTAAAAAGCACATTTTAGTGAAGAGTGGGTTTATTTATTTCCTAATTCTGTTGTCTTTTAAAAAATCTTTTCTGCTTTCTCAACTTTTAGTGTTGGTTATGCTTTTTAGTAATTAACTACATATTAATTAAATTACATAATAGTTTCCTCCCTAGAATTCAAAAATGTGAGTCTTATAAAATTGTAGACTGATGTAAATCAAATTGTAAGAAACATAGAATTTTAAAGGAGTGAATAATTAAAATTTTTATCATTAGTGTAACTTTTAAAAAGTGCACTGTAAAGAAGCTATTTTTTCAAATTGAGGAAATAAAGATATGTATCAACTGAAAATATACTTTCAGACTAATGAAACTGTTTTCTTGATAATTATTTAACAAACATATTTTATACATTTCAGCATATTTATACATATATGATAATGATATAACAAGTTAATACACATAAGATAATAGTATACCATTTAAAGGAAAATGTCAAGGTTATAATTACTATAGTTCAACAGTTGTATAATGCTTTGGTTACCATTTGAAATCCTTTGTTAAAAAATTTGATATAATTTCTAAGAGTGACTAAGCAAGCTTATGGTATGGCATCAAAGATTTTAAAGAGTTGAGAAGAAGCTTTGAGATCATCTGGAATTTTAGATTTTTGGTTTTTAACACTTGTTGCACATTAAAATAATTTGGGGGAATTAAAAAAATACTAATAATTAGGTTGTACCCAAATGAAATAAACTAGAACCTGAATAGGGCCTTCATATTCCTGGTTTTCAAAACCTCCCCTAGTGATTCTACCCTGATGTCACTTATAAGAACCATTCATCTGGGGATTTGAGCCAGCATTTCAAGAGCAACCAGAGAATCGCTTTGGATTTTGGTGACGTCATAACTATTTACCTTCAGCACAGAAACAGAATTGGCCTTATCTTAAATCAGTGGGTTTTGCATGCTTTTACCCTGCTTTCATTTGTTCTTTATTTCAGTTTGTGGTTTTTCTTATGGGTTTGTGTGGGTTCCCAACATTATTAGTACTAGTAGTATCATTAGTAGTCAAGCCTTATTTTCGTGGGTGATCCTAGGAGGTGTAAAATATTTGCATTTCTTCAAATACTGGGAAGTGAGTGAAGAGGTTACATAGCTCTCCAGCTCCTGAACCAAAATGGTCAAACTTTCCATAGAGTTCTTTTGTGGCCTGAAATAAGCACATGGTACTTCTAGTTGATTATTCCAAGTTTTAGGCACTACGTATTGATTAAATTACATTTCATTTTATTCAGTAACAAAATAATATATTTATATTAAACTATTTGTTATGGACACATATTGTGCTTTTTAAGAAATGGTAGAATAAACAAAAAACTATATTCTAATTGAAGATGATTTAAAAATAATTTGCTTATTTATTTTTATAATTGTGGTCTTATTTATAGACAATAAAGCTCATATATTAAATACAATTAATTGAATCTTTGTATGTTACAAAATCATTTTTAATGCAGAGTTATAATACCATATCATGCCATCAAGGCTAACTCTCAAATGATTGGCAATATAGGAGAATGTGAATCCATTTATGACATATCCTTTGGACAATTGCAATTTATGCTAAACGTTCATCACCATTTCTTGTTGTGGTGGGATGTGGCCAGACACAGATGCATCGCTTGTGCCTCTGGAAGGCCTTGTTTAAAACACTCACTCTGGGATACTACTGTGCTTCTTTACTTCCAGACTGACCCCTGCTCTAAGCAGTGTTGGGGCAATGCCTGGGCCGCCCGAGCCCTTGAAGTTCAAGGAGCAGCACCTGGACTTCTCATGATGGGAGGTCAGAGTCAATGTAAGTGACTTCCTAATTTGGGGGGGCTAAATCCCTTCAGCATTTAGATCTGTATACAGTTAGCCTTATAAATGGTTATTTCCAGTGTGTTTTAGGTTATCACCTTACTCCAAAATATTGCCATTGACCTAAAATAAAACGTGAGAAGGCTTTTTACAAGTAATGAGCTCTGTGTGTGTCTCTGGTGAAACACATTGTTCAAAGATAGAATGCACTCAATATCTTGTTACTCATCAATATTTTCAATCCCATGAAAGTATTCCTTTGAGGAAATTGGCGTTACTTTAAAACTTAGCATCAATTAAGAGAAAATGTAGTCTAGTACAATAACATTTTTTTTTTTTTTGATGTAGCTGAGTAGAGCTTTGTTTGCCAGACATAAAGGCAGATGTGGCAAAGGTGAAAACTTTACATCTTTGAGAATAGTTTTAATTTTGCAATAGTTAAAGCATTGTTACTGAGCATTTGTTACTCAGTACGACATCCTTTCTTTTCAGTGATGTTGACTCATGAATTCCCAATCATGTACAAATTCTCAGTTATCTCAAAAGTAACAAGCAGTTTGGCAAACTGTATCAGAAAGTATTTGATGTGTGCACCAATGGGTGTAGAATAGTGGAAATAATGTTCATTTTTGATAAGTTGCCCAGTAACTGGGTTTGAGTTTTTTCTTTAAGGTAAAATAATGAAGATGTGGCACTTTTATTAAGATGGAAATTTCATTGGAAACAAAGAGAAGAGAGTAATGAAATAATAGAAAATGTTATAATGCCATCAAGTTTTATTTTCACCAAGTCCTGAGGATCTAAGACTCCTTTCAAATACTTTTGTAACTGTTATAAATTATATGGTAATGGTGTTTGAAGTCCAATTGAAGATAATTTCTCTTATACAATTAAACTCTCTAAATTTTTTCTGTAATAGAATGCTTTGATTATATAGAAAGCAAAAAATCCGGTAGTAATTAAAGATTAAAATTAACTTCTTTATGTCTGTCTAATGGCTTGGCTCTAACTTCAGTAAACAAATTTGAGCAACTAATGTCAAACAAATGAGTGTTTTACATATGTCTACTCTCCTTAATTGAATCCATCCTATAGCACATAAAAATAACAAGAACTGGAAAGAGCATGGAACATGTGGTAAAAAGCCAGGTATACTTTAGATTCATGTCCCTCTGCTTTCTGGGGGATCATTTAAGTTTTCTCAGCATCGTATCTAATTACCTATTTTGTCTACCCTACTGGGTTGTTGTGGAAACCAAATGAGATTACATCTGTGAAAGTACTTTTACTGTAACATGCTACACAAAATTTATTAATCTTTTAAATGTGACATTTAGAACAAAACATTTAAAATAATACAGGTATTTCATCCGACAACTTCATTATCTAGTTTTTTTTTTTTTTTAAATAAGCAAGAAATAAAATGGTTTATATACAGTGGGTTAAAATGCAGGAGTAGCATCAAAATATTTGTGAAAATCAGCACTGGTTATCATGGTATGTCCTGAATCAAACTCTTTGTTAGCCCTCCTTCCCTTCTCCCCTAACTCCTACTCCCTTCTCTTTCTTTCACTCCTTTTCTTCTTCCACCCTATTCCTTCCAACCTGCTTTCCAAGATTGTTAGAATTTTCCCATTTGTCTTTTGACCTTAAGTTTTATACCCTATGGATCCTTCTTTATTGGTATTATATTACTTAGATATTTTCTTGGCAGATTTTATATAAAGAATTTTTGACATTTCCTCCTTGACTTTTTATAGTTAGACAAGGTGAAGTTCTAAGTTGCTGGACCAGAAAAAGGAGAGTGGTCTTTGGTCCCCAGTGAGTAATAACACCACAGGTAGTGTTGACAGGTGTGTATCGTCACACTTCAGTTGAGGCTGTTCTGTGGTTTAAATCCCTTTAGCTGTCTCTGCCATAGCACTTACAATTAAATATTTTTTTAAGCCATACCACCACATGTTTAGCATGAAGTAGCTCAGACAAGGGTAGAAACATAGAAAAGCAACGAATGATAAAGAAAGTCGACAAAGTTTGAGAAGAAACATATAGAAATTTTGGAAAGCATAAAGAGAATAGCACTCAAAGGTGAGTTTCTAGATGAGAGGAAGGCTGTTGGATGAGAAAGAAAAACAAAGAAACCTCTTTTAACCAGCATTGCTGTAGCTGGTCAGGACTGATTTGAGAAAAGTTGGTTGGGGCTTTTGATCCCCAGGAAATAAGTGCCTACTGGGTGACCTGTGCCAACAACACTGGGAAGGGAGTAAAATCTAAAAGCGATAGGACTCATTTATGTTGGCATTCAGAGTTTAAACATGATAAACATACAAAATATTTGTTTTGAAACTATTTAAACTTATTAGCACCAAATAAATCCTTGCCATGGTTCTTTACTATTGGTTGTTTTTGAAACCTGAAGCTGAAAGATTGGCTTAGAAATCTCAGTATTTGTGTGAACAACATTCTGTGATTCCCCTAAGGCAGAAAATTGAGGCTGCTTTTTCTTTAGTGTTCTCTTTCCTCGTTTCTTTATTATAATCATCCTTTCCATTCCCTCATTTTCTTCCCATGTGTCTTTCTTTCTTCTTCCTTTCTTCCTTGTTTTCTATTCACCTACCCCACTACTTAGAATGATTTCCTTACACTTACAAGTCCTAACACAAAAGTGTCATATCTTTGAAATATTTTTCCTTAAACCTATCAATCATGCATGGTATCAATTCATAGGACATTCATATGCCAGAATAAGTTCTCTAGTTGTTTCTGCTGCAAAAATCTGGTATTACAAAGATATAAAAGTTAAAAACAAGAGTTTTCAGTAATTTGGGTTATTTGTGAGCACCATTCTATGATTTTTAGAATCTCTATGTATGTAGATACTGGAACTTTGGGAAGATGGTATTTAGATAGATCTACTCTTTTCTGAGGGTTAGGATCTGGTAGTCAGCACAGGATCTGAGAAGATCTGCCTCTGTTCACTTGAGGTTTTTTTCCTTCGCCTGGTCTTCCACAGTTGAGTGATAAATGAGCTGCTATAGTGATCTCTGTCTCTTAGATAGGGATATCATTACAAGCTCGTCTTTAGATACATTTTTTGAAAATGCACCCTGGCCAGGCATGGTGATGCACACCTGTAATCCCAGTGATTGGGGAGGGTGAGGCAAGAGGATTGCAAGTTTGAGGACAGCCTCAACAATTTAGCAAGACCCTGTCTCAAAAAATAGAAAGGACTAGGAATGTAGCTCAGTGGTAAAGCACCCTTGGCTTCAGTACACACACACACACACACACACACACACACACATACACACACAAAAAAAACCCCACAACCCCTTCTACCCCACAAAAAACAATGCCCCCTATGAACCACAGGATTATAACAAGGTAATTTTCCTTTCAGGTGTGGCTTGGCATTGAAATTGTGTAGGATTTAGACCCCTACTTGCCACCAGGGAACTTTTGCACATGAATAAATAATTCAAACATATGAGTAGCCCCTGAAAAAAAATGTGAATTTTACCCTAAAATATGATGATTTTTTTTTATTTTTATTTTATTTATTTATTTATTTTTGTACCGGGGATTGAACTCAGGGGCACTCGACCACTGGGCCACATCCCCAGCCCTTTTTTGTATTTTATTAGAGACAGGGTCTCACTGAGTTACTAAGTGCCTCGCCATTGCTGAGGCTGGCTTTTTGAACTCGCGATCCTCCTGCCTCAGCCTCCCAAAGTGCTGGGATTACAGGCGTGTGCCACCACGCCCGGCTTGATGATATTTTTTTTAAATGCTAGGCATCCCAAAAACAGTAAAAGCTTTTTTTTTTTTTTTTCAGTTTTAATCAATAAACAGAAATTGTTGCCATTTGAAATTAGGAGATTCTCAACATTTTATCTGTCAAGTTTTCAGTTCTAAGGAATATTCTAGTCATATAATATTAATTATTAGAAAAGTGAAATATCAGTATTGTTTCTATGCTAATTTAGTGAAGTTTGGGGACAAGAAAATAATACAATTTAAATGAAAGATTAAAATTTTGCATGCTATTGTGGGTCAATGAGGTGGTGGCATTAAATGTTGTATGCCAACCTTTGTACCATCCCTGATTCGCAGACAACTTTGGAATCTGTGCACTAGAACTAAGATACCAAATCTATATGCCTACCTTCCTTTCTCTCTCTCTCTCTCTCTCTCTCTCTCTCTCTCTCTCTCTCTCCTCTCTTTTTTTAATACACAAGTTCAGGTTTTAAGACCTTATGAAGAGGTAAGGAACAGAATGAGGAAGATTTCTGATTAAAAACATTTCACAGTTAAAGTTGTGATATTCCTCTTAAATGCATTGAAAAACATGAGTGAATTAAAAATCCCCATGAAAAATGGACTTGCATATATAACATGACCTGCAATTTGCTCTGATAACATGGTTAATGTTTTTATTTTCTGGAGAGAGAAAGACTACAGGGGAGGCTGATGCTGGGTAGGAAATGGAAGGCTACTCTGTCAGGAAGCAGATGGCAAAGGTGTGAGGCCACGTGGCTTTAGTAACTTTGGGGTCTAATTTGCACAACCTTGGGATGAAGTTACTGGTGTTTCAGGGATCCCTGCTGTTGCCCCAGCCCTTGTAGCTGGCATTAGTGCCATGCATTGTCTTCACTGATACTTAAGCTGGCAGGGACAGCTGCCACCCAGGGTGTCCCCAAAGCCAGGAGCTAAAAGCAGGACTCTAAGAAGTCCCAGCCAGCCAGCTTTACTGGACTTCTCTATTCTTTCATTAACTTTACAATTATGGGACCTCATGGCTTGAGCCATTGAACAACTGCAATTTGAACTCTACCTACTTAGTCTTGAATGGCACACATTAGGTCCACATTCCTCTTTTTTTTAAAAAAATCAATTACAACTTCTTTATCAAAACCAAAATAATAATAATAATAAAAATAATAATAATAGCAGCTTTTCCATAGACTTTTCATGTTAGTACAGTTTCAAAGGGTAAATTTGATGTTAAGCTGCATATTTAAAAATTAGAGCAGAACTCCCATGTTCTGAAGGTAACTTTAAGAATTACAAAAGAAAAAGATAATATAAAGGGAAAAAGAAAAGAAAAAATAACAACAGCAACAACAAAAAGAACTAGAAAAGGAAAACAGCATTGAGAAGTGTGGGAAAATTAAAAAACACCTCAAATTATTAAAATAGAGAAGTATGTTAAAATCTTAATTAGAACTTTACATGCCATAGAAGAAGACTGCAGAGGATATTTATTCTTTTACTAATTTTTATCTTTTTAGACCCATTACATAGAAAAGTTGAACTTTTACTATTCTTATGTTTGATACTGATCAGGGAACTTTAAGCAAGTTTAAAGTAAAGCTCAAGTAAACATTTTTAAGATTATCTCTAAGACTTGTGAAGTGTGCTTAATTTCTTTCAGAACTGAAAGTTTTAGCTGTTTTGTTTTTTTTTTTTTTTCTTTCTTTTTTCCCCTCTGGCTGTGGCATTACCAGCCTTAGGCCAATTGACAGCATCATTGTTTTTAATCAAAAGGATTAATAAAAATGTAAGAGGATTAAGCATTTCTATAGTTAATCAGAGAATATTGGTTTGAAGCCAGTATACTATACATGCTAATTGATTGGTACTTTGAAGTAATATGGAAGATTACCTCCTCTGAGATGTTCAACTGGGGCAGTCTTTCTCAACCTGGAGCAATTTTGCTCCCAGGAAACATAGGTCAATGTTTGGAGACATTTTTGATTGTCATAAGTGGGGGTGGAGTGGTTGCTACTGGCATCTGGTGAATAGAGACCTGAGTTGGTACTAAACATCCTTACAATGCCCAGGAAAGCCCTCCACAACAAAGAGAAGGATCAGATCCAAAATGCTGGTTGTGCTAAAGTTGGGAAGCCCTGATCTAGGAATATTTCCAATTTGACTTCTTATTTCTTTCTTCATTCCTCTTAATTAGCTATGTGTCACCCGGTGTGGCAATGAGTAAGCGACTGTCTTGTGCTGCGTGGGATCTTTGCTGCATCAGTTCTTAGGGTGCGGTGTTGTCCAGAATGCAAAAGGAAGCCAGATGCATGCTGTAGTTGTATGACCTTGAACATGTCAGTCAGTCTTTCATTTCTTTTTTTTCTAAAACTCAGATTTAAATAAGATTAATGGTTTCTTTTAGCCCAGCAAAGTCAGAATAACTTTCAAAGTCATTGATTCCACCTGACTTGAACGTCTGTCCGCTGTGTCAGACGATGTGCTAAGAATGAAACAACACAAAAGCTGTAGTTCTGACTTTTGAATGCCTGTGGTTTAGTTGAGGAGTTCAGCAGCTCCACAAAAGGGATCCCACACCATGATAAGATTCCTATTAGAGTGTGATCACAGGACTATAGTAAGGAGGGGAGCTGCTGTCAGTGATAAGGAGGGTGGGATAAATGCTGCAAAGAAGGATCTGACCTGGCTTTTGGAGAGGAGGAGGAATTCGCCTGAAGAAGGAGGGAGAGGGATTTCCAGATGGAAGGAACAGCAGAAACAAAGGCTTAGGATTACAAAAAAGCAAAACAAAACAAACCCTGGTATGTTGAGTAATGTTGAAAAGTTTCAGTGTGTCTGGGACATGAAAATCACTGAATACAAATACTCTTCTTGTATTGCCTTAAAAATATAAAAATTTTCCAAGAGAATTGTAAAGCTATGAAAAATCAGCTTTCCCACCTACCCTGGGTCTCACACCATGGCCATTCATTGACTTCTAATGTGTGTATCACAAGCACAGACAGCTTCAATTGTAGGCTGGGGATTCCTTGGGGCTCTGTCTCTGCTACTTGTCTTAACTTGAGCTTGAGTCGCTGCTTTGTTGCTAATACTGGGACTCGTGTTGTAGAAAAGTCAGGTATAACAGATCCAATTAAAAAAAAAAAAAAAAAAGAGGGGCCTCATATTTTCCCCATCAAGTTCCCTTGAAGTGACTGAATTCTTTTTTCAAATTTATTTTTTATTCTAAGTTGTTAGAAATGACAGCAGAATGTATTACGTTTCATATTATACTCATAGAGCACATTTTTACATATCTCTGGTTGTATATAAAGTATATTCACACCATTTGTAACTTCATACATGCATTTAGGGTAATGATAATAACCCCTTTCAATGCAGTGGATTTGGGTAATTACACTGCTGATTTAATTCACAAACTCAGGGGAATCAAGTGTAGAACCATCCCATTTAGTCCTTCTAAAGTAAGTAGAGAATGTGATGGCAGAAAACTGACCACAGGCAGCACCTGTTTTTGGCTTAGGGTGACAAATGCTGCCTGAGCTTGCTGAATAAGAGGTTCTCTGCATGACTTCAGCCACCATCACACTCAGTTTTCTTTTGTGGAAAGTCAGAAACAGGACACTGAGTGAAACTGGTCTTTCTATTGTCTGTAAAGAAGTGGAAGAATTTCACACAAGTTTTCCCTAGCGTGTCTGACATTTCTCCTAAGGAAGGGAGCTTAAGTGGAATAACTTTCTTTAGCTTTCCTTCGGACATCTCCAGATATAAAGGGAAATTATATAGTAGGCATCACAGGGACCTGATGTAAGTTCAGGAAATCTGTCTTCTTTTTCCAGCCAAGCAGCTGACTTTCTGTGATACTTTATTTCTTGATGCCTGAACTCCTTCTAGAAATAAATCTAATGATACCTGCTGTTCCTTGCTTAGGACTTATGAAGTAATGTCTGCAGAGTATGTGAGAAGAAAAAGGTTTTATAGCATAGAAAGCATTTTTCCCCACCCATTAATATCACTTTGTTCCCTGTTTATGTTATTTCTAAGTAGTCTGACATTTGGCAAGTTCTCCCCCTGCCCCCTCCATCAGAAGGTAAAAATCATGATTAACTATTCAGTATGAATTTGTCACAACCTCGGTTAACCTAATAAATATCCCAGAAAAGAGCAGACTTGGCTGGAGTTAAATCAGTACAGCTTTACTAATTTGGCCACTAAAATAAGCCAGTGCTTTTTAATCTGGATTGAGCTAAGGGGGAATGTTCAGAAATCAGGCGTGGGTGCATTCTCCCAGAAATCACTGGAAATCAGCTCCTTCTATCAGCTTTGTGAGAGGAAGAGAAGGCATAAATCATTGCATTCAAGCCAACACCTTCCCCTGTGCTTTGTACCAGCATTGTAGTAGTAGGTGGACTATGTTGAGGAGTTAGTAGATAAGTAGTCTTAAGTAGGACACACAAGAATTCAAAATAGTGAGCACTTTAAGGCAGTTCTTTATTTAACAGGTGATGAACTTACATCTTTTCATTGTCTATTTGGTTTTGCCTTTTCAAGGAAAAATCATTTACTCCATGCTTTAAAGCAGAAGTGTTACGGTTTGGATGTGAGGTGTCCCCAAAAGCTCACATGTGAGACAAAGCAAAAAGGTTTGGAGGAGAAATGATTGGACTATAGCCTTAACCTAATCAGTGAATTAATACCTGATGGGATTAATTAAGTGGTAACTGGAGGCAGGTGGGGTGTGGCTGGAGGAAGTGGTTCATTGGGGGCGTGGCTGTGGGGTATATATTTAGTATCTGAAGAGTGGAGTCTCTTTCTCTGCTTTCTGATCGCTGTGATGTGAGCTGCTTCCCTCTGCACACTTTTCTGCCATGATGTTCAGCCTCACTTTGAGCCCTGAGGAATGGAGCCCACCGTCTATGGATTAAGACCTCTGAAACCGTAAGCCCTCAAATAAGCTTTTCCTCCTCTATAGTTGAGCTGGTTGGGTCCTTTAGTCACAGTACTGAAAAAGCTGACTAAAACGGGGAGTAAAGTTCTACTGAAATACATTCACACTCATTCATTTACATGTGGTCTGTGACTCATTTTGTGCTACCATGGCAGAGTTTAGTAGTTACAACAGAGTATTTATGGAGCCACAAAGACTAAAATAAAATAGTTACAATCAGGCTTTTTGTAGAAAAGTTTTGCTGTTTGTTATGGTTTGGATGTAAGGAACCCCCCAGAATCTCCTGTGTTAATGAGGAGGTGAAATGGTTAAAATTATGAGAGCTGTATTCTAATGGGTGGATTCATTCATTTGTTGGATTAATAATTTCAAAGGACCAAAGCAATAGAGTCAGTCAACCATGGACTGAGACCTCTGAAACCATGAGTCAAATATAATCTTTTTCTCCTCTAAGTTGTTCTTATTGGGTATTTTGGTTACAGTGATGAAAGAATGACTAAAATGCTGTTTTCTGCATAAAAGAATCACAGATACTTTCTTTTCATCTTATTTTCTTTGTAATAATTGAGAAATGCTTATAAAATCCAGGTGTTGAGATAACATGTAAAAATAATGTTTCTTATGATCTGAGAAAAATATGCATATAATAGAGTAGTAACTGTAAAGTGATCTTGAATAATTGTTATTTATATTAGAAAATGAATGAAACTAATAAGAGCAAATTCTTATAAAATGCTCATTGGGTTTTAGGCACCGTTCTAAGTACTTTTACATTTCATTTCCAGAAATTCTGTGAAGTAGGATAATTATTTTACCTGTTTTGTAGATGACTTTCTGTTGTTTGTAAATAACGTTGAACAATTAATTTAATTTACAAGAAAAACAACTAAAATATGATTTATAATTTATTTCATGGGTTATGGATACAAAGTATTAGTTACTTTTCTTGAGATCATAAAGCCAAGGCATTGACTCTATTCCATGACAAACGTCTTAAAAATATAGAGAACAGTTTTAATACCATAGGAGAGTTGTTTTGAATAGTAATTTGATAGTTTTCAGTTCTGAATTTAATTTAATTTTCTCAAGCTTCTTCTGTACTTAATTTAATATTTTTTATACAGTTAGATTTCTTTGGGGTTTACATTCCTCCTCCTTTAAAGTTAATAAATTCGAATGTGATTGAAGATTGCAATTATTGACTTAATATTCTGCCCAGGGTGGTTCTCCATCCAGCACCTCATTCTGAAGTACCACACTTAACACAAAGCCAGAGTGTGACATGAGGAAAAGATGAGTTCTTAGCATATGTCTGGGCTGGATGTATGGTAAGTGGACACAGCTGACATCAGTAGTGAAGTGGAAGGGTGTCCAAGCAGATCAGCAAGAATGTCCATTGACTGTTAGATCTCAGCTGTGAGTAGAAGCACCAGTGGGGACTTATCATGAAAAGCGGAGAGATGATGGCTGGGGGTTATGGGACTAGAATGTCCCACCACTTATCTCTGCCGACTCTGGAAGCTCTCTTGGGCAAGCTCAGGAATACATGAAAAGAATTGAGAAGCAAAGGCAAGAAACCCATCATCAGACAGTTGACGTCAGAAATTCTGCAGTTAGCACTCATGAAATCCTCCCCACCCCTATTTTGTGAACCTATAGCACTGCTGTTTCAACTCTTTGGCACGTTACATATACTTTTATCTATGAGAATGTTGTTTAACTGTTCTTCATACCACCATGGATTTTTTTATACTGAGAATCTCTCAGTTGATTAAATTTTTTTTTGTGAGTAGAAACTAAGTATTCCTAAGAGAAAGATTTGCTCATCCCTGATTAATACCATATTTTACAAAGTTCTGTCTGAACAACTGCTTACACTAAAGCAAAAGGGAAGGTTAATAAATAAAGATGAATTACAATCCTTTATTGAGGATGCCAATCAGCATCTGCAATAACCACTCATAACTCTGAAGATAGGATTCAGCCATGAAGCCAGAAATACAGAATGAGAATAGAAAGTTAGTACTACTTTTGAATAGGTTGTTCTGTCATTTAAAGTGCAGATTTACTTCCTGTGTTAGAATTCGTTTGTAATCTATTGTTACTGAAGAGATTTAGAATCACGAGTCAGAAAAAAATATTTTAAAACACTTAAAACCAGTAGTGTTTAATTCTGTGAAAAAACCTTCCATTGTATGTGCATTGATTTGATGATTTAAACTTTTCCTAGGAAAATAAGCTTTTCTGAATGTGGAATAAATTTTGATATTGATTTTTTTGATATATGGAGAAGAGCTATTAAAGCTGCAGTCTAGATGCTAATCAGATATACTACCATTATTCAATATACATATGCAGGTTGAGTCTCACTTATCTGAAATGCTTGGGTCTGAGTGTTTCTGGTTTTGAAATTTAAAAAAAAAAATTTGTTTTGGAACATTTGCTTATCCATAATGAGATATCTTGGGAATGGGACCAAAATCTAAACACTAAATTCATTTATGTTTCATATATACCTTATGCACATAGCCTGAAGGTAATTTCATACAATATTTATTTATTTATTTATTGATTGATTGATTGATTGATTGCAGCACTATTGATAGTTCCCAGGGCTTCACACATGCTAGGCAGGTTCTCTACCACTGAGCACCAATGCATCCCTCAGGCCTGCAATGTTTTCAATGATTTAATGCATGAAACAAAGTGATAAAAAGTTTTGTGAGAGCATTTTGAATTTTGGATTTTCAGATTAGGCATGCTTAACCTACACATAAGAGTTTATCATTTCTTATTAGAATGTGAAAGCAGCTTTAAGTATATGATCTTGTTGAAAATTCTCTCCCTCTCTCTCTTTTGGCATCTAACAATAAACATTTATTCTCATAGTCATGGGTCTGTGGAGTTTTTGGACAAGTCTTTCAGGCTGTGAATCTGAAGGTTTGGCCAGGTCTATTGCACATGTGTTCATTCTGAGGTCAAGACCAAAGGGACAGCCATGGCCTGAAAAGTAGTTCTCATGGAATCACAGAAACCCCAGAAAGCCAAGCCAAATAGCACAAGTACATGCCAAGGCTCTGATCATAGCACATGCATTATACTATTAGCCAAACAAGTCACATGACCAAGCCTAATATCAGAGGGCAGGGCAACACAAGCTGCCCAACAGAATATGGGATCCTGTGCTGCCACAGGATGAGTTTATTCATGTAATAGTATCTTGTGGAAATAAAAAATTGAGACTATTTTTGCAATCAACTACAATATGATAATGCCACCCAAATTCAGCTTGTTATCCCCATTCTGCTACCACTGCCATGGTTTGTCCCTCTTAATTTCTCCTCACAATAGTGTATAACCTCACCTATTCCCTGTGATTCTATTCTTGCCTGCATCCAGTGACTTATTTGCCGACACTTTAGAATTACCTTTGTACAGCACAAATTATATTATTACTCTCATGCTTAAAATCTTGAACTGTGAATCATGACAAAATATGGGTTCCATTTGCTCAAAATGTTCTTGTATGGGACATCACACCTTAATGCTCTACTATATGTGCAAAACAAACACCCTAACATGTCTCTATCTTTTAAAGCTTTCTTTGCATGCTGGTAGCAGTGTTGATTGTAGTGCTGGGTAATCCCAGGGCTCATTTTGCATTAATTGTTCAGTAAGTTCACTTCTCTCTCTGTTCAGTTTTTACTCCCACATTTCTCCTGAGATGTTATCCAGGGATACAGAGGGTAGGAAGAGGTAGCCCCAGTTGTGGGTATTGTCCCCCAGTGCTCACTAGCTTCCGCTGAAGTGTGACAATGTTGGTCTTGTGCCACTGCTGTTTCCTTAGCTGATGTCCATTTTAAAAAACAGAAACAATGGACTTTATATTTATTATAAATAAATAAATATTGTATAAAAGTACCTTCAGGTTATGTGCATAAAGTATATATGAAAGATAAATGAATTTAGAGTTTAGATTTGGGTACTGATGCCTATTTTGAAAACCAGAAACAATGTGCCTTGGCTGAGGCAGACTCCAAGGACTGACTGTCACTGGCCTTGCAAATCTGGAGGTCTGCAGTCCATTCTATCCCAACCGTCTGTCATTCAGCTTTAATTTCGGAACCACTTTGACCTTGTTTTAGAGACTCACCTGGAAGTTATACGCAGCCCTCTCAGCTACTTTCTGTATCCTGTACAGGATGTGGAGAAGTATCCTGAATGCCTTCCCTGGCTCAAGGGTTGAGGAATACTTGGAAGTGCCAACTTGGATTCCTTTCTACTTAGAATGGTGGTACTGGCATTTTATTCTGAAGCAGCTGTGCCACATTGGAGCAGGCCCACTTGAAAGCAAGTCTTTCCATTCCAGATTTACAATTGCTCTCTGAGTTCTGCTTTTTTTGTTCAGCGTGTGTGAGTTGCTCTCTGCCCTGATCTTTTTGCTTTTCAACACATGGTGTGGGAGCTGCTTTGCCTGATTTACCCTGCTGTTCTTCTTATCCTTCAAGTTGCTCTAAGCTTCTTTTTTTTTTTCCTCCTTTATGTTTTACTGGAAATTCTCCTTGGTCTCATCCACCTCCTTCTCATGGTGGCGGTGGCATTCATCCTCCCTTTTTGAAGTGCAAACACCTGCTGGGAAACACATTGGGGGGGGGAATTAAAAAAAAAAAAAAATCATTCTGTAACCTCCAATGTGTGATTTTTAAACTCAGTGCATTCATCCTGGCAACTAGAAGCAAGAGGATGAGTCCATTGTCAAGTTGTGATTCAAATGTCTTTCAAAAAATTACAGAAAGTGGTACTTATTAATCAGACACAAAGACCTCACATCTGGCTTTAGGAGGATGTCCCAGGGAGCTGAAAGCAGTGAAGATGACCTTCACTTAGAAAGAAAAGGCCAGAGGTAAAAACACAGATGTTTTCTCTGTTCTGTACCATGCTCTTTAACACCTTGGTGGATTTTGTCCAACAGATTTTTCCTGGGATCACCTCTAGCTGGTTCCTGGTAGCCTCCTCCTTTTGTTAGGGCCTCCAGGAATTTAACATATTTTAACATGTTTGGCACAATGGCCATAGGATCCCGCAATAAAGAGATAACCGTAATATTTCTCATTGGTTCCAAATATCTGTAAGCCAACAGTGGAAAATGAAGTAAAATTATTAAGATTAATTAATCTCAGCCAAAGATCTGATCCATGTTTCCTTTGTTACAGAATACTTCTGGGAAGAGCCAGTATCTGGGAGTTTATTTTGTTAGAGTGAATATTGGAATTATAAAAGGAATTTCTGTAATCAAAATAGCAGATAATGTTTCTTGAGTGCCTGAACTTTATATAAAATATTTCCAGTTTTAAAAACAATAGTATCCAGTAGTTATTCCACTTTGCAGATAGGAAACTGGGAATCAAAGAGTCAAAGTCACAAAATGAAAAAGAGGTAGAGTTGGGATACAAATCTGGGTCTGTCTGATTCAACATTCATGCCTTTTCAGTTTACTAAGCTTCAGTAAATAGACCATGTTAGGAATTTCTCTGTTACAGAAAATCTTATAATAAATAAAAAAAGGTGTAATGCTTTGTTACCTTAGGAACACACTAGGGAAGTTATAGTGAAGGAGTAAATATTACCCGTCTGGCCTCAATCTCCTTTGCTCTAGCAGTATATAAATTTAACATCATACTAATTTAGCATATGATCTATGTTTAACCTTTTAAAACCATAGCATTATATAATAAGGCTCAGATGTAGAAAACCAGACAAAACAAACATACAGCTTAGTGAATTATAAGCTGAATACCCTGTACCTACCACCCAAGTCAAGAAATAGGACATTTTCGCCGCCCCCAGTAGCAGTTCACGCATCTCACCCGGGTCCTCAGCCTCTCCCATTCTCCAGAATAACCACTGACTTTATTTTTATAATAACCATGTTTTGCTATGGCTTTATCATCAAAAGAGCATCCTAGACACTATAGTTTAGTCTGGCTCATTTTAAAATTCGATATCTTTAAAGTCTCTTTAAAAAATTTTTTTAAATTTAATTTAATTTGTTATACATGCTTTTAGAGTGCAATTCCTTTCATATTACCTATAAAGAGCACAGTTTTCCAAGTCATTGGTTTTACACAAAGTATTTTCATACCATTTGAGTTTTTATACATGCACTTAGTATATTGATGTCAAACTCCTTCTGCCATTGTTTCTATCCCCTTACCTTTTTCCCTCCTCTCGCCCCCCCCATTTTTTCTATTTAACATTCCTTCATTCCTCTCATTCCCCCTCCCTTGCCACTATAATTCAGTATCATCATAGCAAAGGAATCAATCGACCTTTGGTTTTCTGGGATTGACTGACTTCACTTAGCATTATTTTCTCCAACTCCATCCATTTACCTGCAAATGCCATGATTTTATTTTCTTGGAACCACCATTTGACCCAGCTATCCCACTCCTCGGTCTATACACAAAGGACTTAAAAATAGCATACTACAGGGACACAGCCACATCAATGTTCACAGCAGCACAATTCACAATAGCTAGATAGTGGAAACAACCCCGATGCCCATCAATAGATGAATGGATAGGGAAATTTTGGTATATATACACAATCGAACACTACTTAGCACTAAAAGAGAATAAAGTCTCTTTTGTCTGCTGCTTCCCCCTCAATCTCTTTCCTTATATCATCTGAGGAAGAACTATTACACTTTAACTGGTGTAATTTACCATAATCTAGATTTTGCTGATTTGGATACATTCAGCATGCATTCAACATGTTCCTCTGCCTTCTAAATTTCCAGCAGTTGGCAGTTGGATATAGATGTGTAATCACATTCAAATTATTCTTTTGGATGGAGATGTGTACTATTATCAGGACATATATAGTGTCTAGTTTTAACAGGTTTTTTTTTTTTTTTGTACTGGATTTAACCTAAAGGTACTCTACGACTGAGCTACATCTCCAGTCCATTTTTATTTTATTTTTTAAATTTTGAGACAGGATCTCAACTAAGTCACTGAAGCTGGCCTTAAACTTCCAATCCTCCTGCTTCATCCTTTCTAGTCACTGGGATTATAGGAGTGTGCCACCATACCCAGCTAACTTTTTTTTATTGTTGTTGTTGTTATCACTATTGGTACTTAATGCTTACAATGATTAATTCATTAAGTTTTGAAAAATGATGATGTTCTATCATTCTTTATAATTTGTATTACAATTTCATAAACAGATATTTCTCCTCTTCTTTAGTTACTCAGGAATACTTCATGTAGCAAAGACAGGATAAATGATCTTTTCCCTTCACATGAGTTTAAAGGCAACAAATTTCATTCTCTGTCATCCTCTAAAAGTGACCAATTAATGTTATTAATATCATTTATCAATTGATTAATTTTAAAAATTTGATGTGCTTTAGATTCCTGCAGTTAAAATGATTAAAAATCTGTATTGCTTTATTTATAGTGTTTGATTTGTTGCTATGTATAGTTTTCACTTTTTTTTTTTTTAGGGCCTGTGGGTGGAACCTAGGACATTGCTTATGCTAGGCAATTGCTCTACCATTGAGTTACACCCCCAATCCCATATCTGTTTATTTTTAATGATAACATTCCTGATATGTTCATTTAATCCTTCCAACTCAAATTTTGGATCACTGGATTTTTATTTAATCCCTTTATTTTACTTTGGTTCTCAAGAACACAGGGATGTTAGAATCAGAATATTCCATAATTATTCTATCCCACATTTCACATGCAACATCCTCATAGAATAATGACACTAGGTTAGTAATTCTGATTATTGAAAACAATAACATGAAATGTCTTTGTATATGCTACATCTATAACTCTTTTTTAATTGTCCATGTTTGTAGCCATCACATATAATCTTTTCTTCCTTCCAACCCTCAATTTCTTTTTGTTCTGCAAATGCTCCACATTGATGTTGATGTTCTAATTATCTTGGTTGCTTGAAGTTTGTTCCCTAGTAGATTTTTCAAGAAGAGCTAATAGTAACCATATTCTCTGAGTTTTTTAATATTGATTGCAATTTGTATCTTTTATATCTAAGGAAATTTTCACTGGGTATAAAATTTAGCTAACATTTTCATTTTGGGGGGTATCTTAATTATACTTTCCACTTTTTTTTTCCCCCTAAAGTATAGCATTTCTCTCACAGAAAATTGTTTTCATTCCCTTTTATGTCATATGCTCTTTTTATGTAGATGCCATGGTATTTTTTTTTCAAATCCAGAATTTTACTAGATAATGTATTGACAATGGAATTATAGGTTGATACTTTTCAGGTGCAGTGTATACTCTTTGTATGCCTAATTTCAAGTATTTTATTTTAGAAAATTTTATTTTGTATTACAACTTTTAGAATTTGTTTTGTTACCTTCAGGAACTGATATAAGAATGGCTATATTTTTCTTCATTTTGAAATATTGCCCCACTGTTTTTTAGCAGCTAATGTTATATGAAAATACAGAAGTCATTCTGATTTCTGTTTTATTGTATGTGAAGGATAGACGAAACACACACTGGGACCGCCGTGTAGAAAAAGGGGGGGGGATTTTATTAATCAGCCGAAGGGACACGTGGGGGGAAGGGAGAATGGGCTCGTGTGACAGGAGGAGAAAAAGAAGAAAAAGGGTCTGTTTCAGTCTGAAGGGCGCTTAAGTAGTGGACCAGTGGTCTGAGGGACCCCCCAGAGGGAGCCCCAGTTCCATAGGCCGCCGGGGGTCAGAAGGCAAGCCCATATGTTGCAATTGGCTCAGTAAGGCACTTGGGGAGTGGTCAGCGGCATGGTCAACCTGAGGCGTGGCCAGCAGTGTGGCTGACCTGGGATGCTTGGGAGTCTCAAGGCGCCTGGGGATGTGGCTAGTTGAGAGGACTGGGAGGCGTGCCTTTCCCTGCCCGGAATCCAACAGTATGTTTTTTCTCATTTAAAAATTTTTGTTCTAATTAATTGTACATGCCAGTAGAATGCATTTTGACGCATCATACACAAATGAAGTATAATTTTTCATTCTTTTGGTTGGACATGATGTAGAATCACACCAGTTGTATAGTCATATGTGCACATAGGGTCATAATGCTCAATTCATTCTATTTTTTTTTTTGTGTGTGTGTGTGACTCTTTCAAGTGAGCTTTTAGGATTTCGGTTTTATACCCATTGTTCTGAAATTTCTTGAACATGTGCCTTAGTATAAGTTCACTTTGTATAGTTCACTAAATGAACCAACCATTTTCATCCAGAGTATCTGCTTCTTTAGTTTGGGGAAATTTACTCCCATTATTTCTTCAAATTTTCACCTCCTTTCCTTAATTCTCTCATTTTACAACTTATATTAGTTTAATAAATGGCTTTATGGGTGAACTTTATGTTTTCGTGGTGCTGGGGACTGAATCCAGGGCCTTGTGCATGTGAGGTAATCACTCTACCAACTGAGTTATATCCCCAGCCCATATGGATAAATTTTATAATTATGTTTATCTTCATTTTTCTATTTTCCATGTCTTTGTCTTCTTTCAGAGGGTATAGTTTTCATACAATGTCACGTTTTTTAAGCATACAGTGTGCTGTGCTGACACATGCCAACAGTCATGCTCCTGCCCTGTGATCTTTGCAAAGGTTTCCTGTGCTCCTTTGCAGCCTGTCTTTTCCTACCCTTGGCTCCTGATAAACACTGCTCTGATTTCTGTTCCAAGAGTCCTTCCTTAAAATCTCTGATATTTTGTTCTACTTTCTTATATAGTGCCTCAACTTGTAGATCTTTTTCTTGTTACCCTTATAATAAGTATCTTAAAATTATATTTAAAATTTTTTTCTAGCATCTTATTCTTGTTTCATGGCCTCAATGTAATTTTCTCTCTCCATGAATATTAATTATGGTTTGCTGAATTTGTTTTCCTCAGTTCCTACTTCTTCTTTTTTTGTTTTCTTTATTTTTTTCCAATTTAGGTATGTTTCTCAGAGGCCTGGTGGTTCTTAACTGTGTAATAGAATTAAGAACAAAGCACTGAGGAACTTTCTGGAAGCTCTGTGTGCACAGGTATTCTTTCAGATTCTGAGGCTTCCCTTTTGAGTGATGGAATGACTAGCTGGTAATTCACTGGTGACCCCAGAATAATCTGTAATTTTTTTTTTTTTTCTGAAGGGGGTAGATCTGAGGATCCAACTCCTCTTTCAAGAAATTTTTAACTGACCTACCTGTTTTTAAGCTCCCATGTAATCTCTGCCTTCCAGTACACTTGGCATCCCCAGATCTTAAGCCTTTCTAAGATTTCAAAGGGAAAATTGGCATACTTCCTCTTCATTATTCCTGAAAAGTTGTCCTCCTTCTTCTCTAATAAATTACTTATTTGCCCTCTAACTACTTACCATTTGGATTATGGATGTTTCTTAATTTCATTCAAGATGATGTCTATTTTGGTTTCTTGTTCTTTGATAAAAAGAGGTTTTTAGAGTAGAAGGAAGGGTATGGAAAGGTCTTTTTACATCAGTCTTGAAATGAGAAGTCTGCAGCTATTTTGTTAATATTTATAGACTTCTTGTACGTAAACCACAGCTTTTGCAGCATTTGAGAGAATTAATGTATTAATGTATTAGTCTTGCTAGAATTTCTTTCTTTTATTGCTCTTATTCTCTTAAAATCTACTTCTTCTTTTGTTTATTCTTATGGTGTTAGAGTATATATTGCTACTGGGGATTGAACTGAGGGGTATTTTACCACAGAGCTACATCCCCAGTTCTTTTAATTTTTTATTTTGAAACAGGGGTCTCACTAAGTTTTCAGAGCCTTACTAAGTTTCTGAGTCTGTCTTTGAGCTCATGATCCTTCTGCCTCAGCCTCCTGATCCACTGGGATTACAGTCGTGCACCACTGCATCTGGCTCATCCATACTACTTCTTATACATGGATATAATTCAGATGTTTATCATTATATGTCTTCCATCTTTCTGTCCATGGTCATTCTTACTGCAACATCCAGTTCTGAGCAAACTGCAGGTCTGTGTATTCATCACCTTGCTAGACATTTTCATTTTCATCTGTGTGTTCTACTCATTTACATACAACACACAAAAAATAAAAGCAAAATTATCTTTCTTACTAGATCAGTTTCTCCTCTTTGCTCTACTCTTTCCATGACACCACAATTTTCCTGTGCAATCAGGCTTGACATTTCTTGAATTATCTTTAACTATAGCCTACAAATTTAATTGGCAATTAGATTATTCCATTTAGTTCTTTCTTGAAAATTGTATGTGACTGCATTCAATGTTTACTTTCCCTCACTGCATTTGAATCCAACTTGAGCAATTTCCCCCCTTTATTTTAAAAAGATATATGCAACAAACATTTGTATACTAACATAGTCTGAAGCCAGGTATGATTGCACATGCCTATAATCCCAGCAACTCAGGAGACTGAGGCAGGAGAATTGCAATTTTAAGGTCAGCCTCAGCAGCTTAGTGAGACCCTATCTCAAAATAAAAAAATAATAAAGGACTAGAGATATAGCTAGGAGGCAAAGTGCCTCTAGATTCAATCCCAAGTACCAAATAAAATAAAATAGTCTGAAATTCAAAAAATGTAAAAAATTATATAAAATATCTTTATATAATAAAATATATGATTAAATATATAATTACACATATGTAATTATAATAATTGCATATATATGTCTTAGGAATTATATATAAATAAATATATATAATGTGCATACACACACACACACACACTAGATGTAGAAATCATTAGAGAAATTGATACTTTTATGATGGTTGAATTTGTTGTAAGAAAAGGAGAACTCAGTTTCTTAATTTGTCCAAGAAAATAAAATTTCTTATTAATATGCCCTTATAAAAAGTATATTGTTCCAAGCAAAATGCCATGAGAATTTTTTTCTTCTCCTGCCTGTGTTGTTATTAGAAAAGGCATGGTGTGGACCTGTGACCTTTCACTTATATTATACTATTTATTTTATTAAGAGCAGAATGCACATGGTCAACCTCTCAACCTACTTCTATGTTGCACAGGCCAGGCTTACTTGTATCCTGTTAACGTTTACCATTTGGGGGAGTTAAACTTCTGGTATCTTACATCCTATCATTTAGCCAAAATGTCATATATTTATTCAATCCCATCTCTTAAAATTGTTCATTTTAATTAATTCTATGTACATTACAACTCAGCATTTAATGATTTTGCTATCTCAGAGGTTTCATGATCATTTTACATCCTGTAGATATCAGAAGAATATATATTTTGTGTGCTTTCTGTATATTCAGGTATTTGTAATTTAGCCAAGGTTATATAAAACTTAAAATGTATGCTTTTCTTGCCACTTCAGTTTGCAAGACATAATTTGGTTCTGACTCATGGTCTACTGTCTCACTTCTGAACACAAAACGTGCTGAATGGAACTTTGCTATTTTGTAAAGCAGAGGCAGATTATTCCCCTGTCTACAAGACAAGCTTTGATATGAGGTCAGTCTTCTGATGTCCTACAGAATAAATAGTTTGTTCTAATGATGAGTAAACGATTCTAGTTTAGGAGAATAGAGCTAAATTGAGGGCAAATGTCATTTGAAAACATAAAGAGAGCCTGTACCATGAATGGATGTAGCAAAACTGCAAGCATTTGTAGCAAGGTTTAAAATTTATGAGCAGGAAACGTAAGATAAGATTGTTTAATGAGCAATAAGGATAAGGAACATTTAACAATTTGTTATTGCTCAGATTTAGTAATTTTAATGTAACTTAGCATTGTCCCGTAACAGATTATTGGGATTTTAAAATAAAGAGTACTTAGAGTTAATCCAAAAAGAGGAATTGTCCAAACAAACCACTCCTAAAACAAGAAGTAAATATTGTAACCAATAGTTAAATGTTTAATAACTTTTATTTTTCTGGATTATAAAACATGATTATTTAAATGATGTTAGAATTGACGCCTTTAGAGTTCCTCCCATTTAAATCTAGTTCCTGGCTAGGATATTTACTAGCTATAGTCTGTATCCAGTTATTTTTCTTCTGTTAGTTATTAATAGAAATAATTCAAATAACTGAATCTGTACAATGACTGGTCACTATTTTCTTTTAATTTTTGCTTTTTAACTCATTTTTTCCTCAAAAAAAGTATGTAGGTATTATTGATCCATTTTACAGATGGAGATGGGAACTCAGAAAGATTAAGTCATAGTTTCTGTGTCAGAGACATCTGCTGATACCCTCCTTTGTGGCTTCATTTTTTGGCTGTGTCTTTCCATAAGCCTTAAGCTCCCAACAATATTAGCATTTACAGTTTATGAAAGAAATCTGACCACTTTACCTCTTTGTGGCTTCATTATACACTCTTCTTTGTGGAGCTCCCTCTCTCCTCCACATTTCTTTTCCTAGCTAACTCTTTATCCTTCTCTAAGACTCACTTTGAACACTATCATCACTTATAGCAGAAAGACTCCCTTCTTTGTCCATCTGAGGCTCAGTTAAAAGACAATGATGCTGGGCTTCCATGAGTTACTTGAAGATTTATCTCTCATTTTAGGATATTACAGTTATCACTTTACTTGTCTATTTCCATGATTGGGTTGAGACAAAAGTTACAGAATATCTTTGTGTCATCAGAACCTAACCTAGCTGAATACCTTCCTGTATAAGATAGTAGAGTAGAAACTGGGAATATATGTATAATTATGGACTATATACTTTGAAAATGTAAATGTTATTGCTTCTTCTGTTATAAAGCTGAGTTCTGTATGATTTTCATTCTCATAGAGAAATTTTGAGAATTGGAATAATATGTGTTATATGTGTTCATACCATAGGAAGTTTACTCAATGAGAGAGCTGATTTTGTATTTCACTAGTAACTTTGATCATTCAAATATAGATATTTTTATCAGGAAACAAGATGTGTAGTTTATTACTGGCCCTGGATCTCCTTGAGCACCATTTAATTTCACATCAGAAAAATACTTTTGCTGAGAGAGTATTTTACTTAAAGGTTGGCAAAAGTAGGAAAAATGTCTTCAATTAAGAAAGGTGAGTAGGGACATCCAATAGGACACCCCTTCATTCTTTGCAAATATTTGCAATATTTATCTGGGTACCTGAGATCAAAATTAATTGCACTGCAGGATTGGCTCCATTATTCATTTAGTGAACTCAGCATATAGGAAAGAATCTGCTTGCTCATGCAAATAGAATAATTGCTTACCTGAGTTTTCATTCTTTACAACTGTTTATTTAACAATTTGAAAACCTATATTCAAAATAAGATTTAAGTTTTCATACAAAAAATGAAAATGTTAAATTCTTTTAGAAGTCATTATCTTGATAAAAAGAAAAATATATGATTGTATGAATGGTAATGTTAGTTTTCTTTATGCTTTTAGAATATTCATAGAGAATTTGAAAGTTTCAAATTTTAAAAGACCCCAATTTCTCCTGTCTTGATAGTATTTTCCATTTTTCGTTTATTTTTGATACTGCTATTATGACTTTTTTAAAGAATAAATTAAATAGAGAATGCTTCTTTAAAACGAAACTGCTTATCTCTTTTAAAATTGAACCTTGAAAACACCCATGCCAGGAAGTATTATGTAAACCATAAATCCAAGTTCTAGCTATGGTAATTTGGAAATTGTTTCCTATAGTCATTCTAAGCCACATGCACTCTTTGGAAAATGTGAAGCAAAATACTTATTATTGACATCATTATCTAAAGCCATGGAAAAATGCATGTACTATGTAAATAAAGCTGTGAATATGGATTGGAGTCATTTTTGGTTTCTGACTTGTTTCCTGTGTATTTTCTTGGGAATTGAACGTTTATAGTTAGAAATTTTCATTGTTGCTGCATGTGCCCAATGTGCCTCGGCATCTGCCCATTGTGGTGTTATTGAGTGTAGCTATTCCACCTTCCTTTGGGGATTGGTCCCCTTTGTGCTTGTGTGTGTGTGTGTGTGTGTGTGTGTGTGTGCTTTCAGTAGTTTCACCTATGTTGTTTCAGGCTTCATGGACTATGCAGCTATTTGGGATTAACTGTCTTCTGGTATATTTTTATAATAAAAAGTATGCATTTGGAGGCATATGTAGGCTTTGGAGATGCTCTTTATCTGGTGATCTCAGCAGTTGATTTTAGGCTATGAAATATGGAACAATCTAAAAAATATATTGCATTAAAGTTATTTTTGTACATGTTTTTATCACTCTATTTAGAAACTCTAAAGGCTGTGCAATGTACTTAAAATAATATCCAAACTCCTCATCTGGTCTCTCAAGGCCCTGATAATTTGGCTTATCTTCTCTCAAACTTTATTATAAGACCTTCTTGTATGACTCAAAATGCTTAAGTCTCCATGCTATATTTCAATTCTTGTTGCATGGGACACTCTCTGAACCCAGGATCTTTGCACATGTTCTTCTCTTTGCTTTGATCACTCTTGGTTCATTTGCTTAATTAACCCATTCTCATGATTCAGGTCTCGATTTAAGTATTACTTTCTCAGAGAGGCCTTCTCCATCAACCTAAAATAACTCCTTCCCCCAAGCCTGTCATGATATTATTTATTTATTTGATTATACATATATAAAATGGCACATGAAAATATATATATATGTTGTATTTGTATCATTTTTAAAGTTGCTTACATTTTCTACCTTAAATGGTAGACCATGAAGACCTGGAATTAATCTGTTTTCTTTTCACAGCAGTCTTTGCATCTTACACAGTGATTAGCATATAATAAATAAACAATATAAGAAAAAGAATGGATGATAGTTGTTTTACACATTAAGAATAGCTTGTGCAAAGTTCCTGAGGCAGGAGGAGCTTGATGTCTTCCTGAAACTGAAAGAAGACCAGTGTGGCTGGAGCATAACAGATGGCAAGACAGTGGCATGAGATAAGGTTACAAACAATAGCTGGAAATAGAAGGCCACATTTAAGAAAATGTGGGATTCCTTCCACATATATAGAGAGATCATTTTAAACAGGAGAATTCAAGGTCTGAATTTTAATGTTCAAAATTGGAGACTGGATTTGAAGTAGGCAAAAGTAAAACTATGAAAAACTCATTAAGAGGTTGTGCAGCCTCAAGGAAGAAGACAGTGATTTGGATTGTAATGGTGGCAGTAAGTGGGATAAAAAGAAGGTAGAGATAGAAGGTAGTGGTGTGGTTTTGCAGAGATATGATTCTGACATTGGGTTTACATGGTTGGGGTGGACATCAAAAGATTTTGGACATGCTGTGTGGATGATGTCTGAGACATACAGAGATATTAATTGGGCAATGGATTTAGGTTGGGAACTCAGAAAAGTGGATTTAAATGAGGAAACGTGGCAATCTTCACTGTCTATGCTCGAAT
Source organism: Tamias sibiricus (assembly GCA_025594165.1). Taxonomy (NCBI): domain Eukaryota; kingdom Metazoa; phylum Chordata; class Mammalia; order Rodentia; family Sciuridae; genus Tamias; species Tamias sibiricus. The sequence continues at coordinate 29,520,873 of CM046661.1, forward strand.
ACACAAAACTGAGTGTAATCGTCTGGGAAGTTCAAATCCAGGCAAGAAGTTTGAGAAATCTTACCAATTAGGAAACAGAATTTTGGAGAGTAAGCACATAGACTGAGGAAGAATAGTCAATAATGTAGGAGGAAAATTTGTGTTATGAGTTGCTGAGAGAAGCTTGGTCAGCCTTGCCTGAGAGATGGAATTAAATCACAGATTTATTATAAAGATTGGTAAGAATGTATGGATTGTAGGGTTTGGAAATAAAAAAGAAATGAAGGGTTATAGTCCCTGGACTTTGTGCCTTCTGAGAACATATGTCATTGTTTTTATGATTTTAATACATTAATAGTCAATGGAAGATATGATAAATGGAGTGATTCAGCCAAAGTACCTATGTTAGTGCCTCTGAATTTATATCATTAGGGGGAAAATAGATATTTTCAAAAGGTTGAAAGATCTAATAACTGAAAGGAAAAAAGTTACTGTTTTTTCGAAATTATAATAGAAAAAGTATGCCCCAATAAAGAACAAGAAAGAATTGAAAGAAAATTTGAGATGCTATATAGCTTTCATTGCTTATGTTTTTGTTTTAATTTCAACTTTCACTTTATTTAGGTTAATTATTATGCTGGTGGCATTTTTTTTGAGCATCTTTGAAACAGGCATAACTACGTCTAAAGAGGTAAAGTCAGAATGAAGATCTGAATAAGATGTTAATCCTTTTTTTTTTTTTTTTTTTTTTAATTTGTGAAGTCATAGTAGTGAAAGTATTGGGTTTGATATTGTGTTACCAGTGTCAAGGATTAGTGACTTCGACATGCTGACACTAAACCTTGACTTCGGGCTTTAGAGGGTCAAGTGTGGGAGGCAGGTCCAAGTGAGTGTGCATCATACTTGTCCTCTGTTTTTAATTGTCATTGTTCAGGTTCTCGCCCAACCTGCAGTTTTTAGGAACCATGAGGTCCGGCCAGATGGACAGCCTTGTGCTTCTCACTTACTTTGGCTCCCCCGTGCTTCCCTTCTCCATCTGGAGTCTGGTTAACTTTGCCAGCACACTGCAGCACCAGGAGCTAACTTCTACCTGCCTCCACGGCTGTGCTCTCTCAATGGAGCATCTATTTATATATCACCTCATGCTGCAGCACCCAGATGGTTATGTTGTTGTTGTTTTCCATTTGCAAAGATGTTAACTGCAGTGGTATTTATTCTTCACTTAAGGAAAAAGAAAAAACAGAAAACTTTGAGATAGGTCATCTATTTGTTCTTTGTCTTTTTTTTTTTTTGTACAAATGAGAGTGAATTGCACTCCATCTAGTCAAGGACACAATGCCATTTACACACTTCTTTATATTTAAAAGTAAAACATAATTTCCCTTAACTCATTTTTTGCAACTTATATGAAAGAGAAACTATTTCTGAAATTCTAGCATGCATACTAGAATTTTATAATTGAAATTAATTCCACTGGAGACTTGTTGTAAAGTCCTAGGGATAAGACAGGATCCCAAGGCAAAGTCTCTTGGAATAAAGGGTCAAAATATTTCCTTGAACTTTTACTTCACTTGAGATGATCTTTGTTATCAAACACTGGTGTTCACCTAATTTATCTATTTTAAATTTTATTTGGGTGCCTGAGATCCTTAATTTTGATGCTATCTTATAGGTTTGACTTTTAAATTCAATATTTATTTTTATTATATCTTATCTGAGATCTTTAACTCTTCAAATAATGGTTGACTTCTTTCCAATATTCACTAAGTGGATTTGTATGAGAATGCTGCAGAGAGCCCCACCACATTACCCACAAGGATGGGGGATACTGAAAGATATGGGGAGAGAAGGGCTTTTAGAATGTTAACATGTAAGTGTAAATTTACGTGTAAGATTCACTATAATGATTTGTCAGAAATACTCCGAATACATTTGAGAGGAGTAGAAAGGATAAGTACACTTGAATGGAGCAAAAGAAGATACTCTGGAAAACATTGATGGATTTATAAAAAGATAAATAGAAAACTATTGTGATTATGAGTTTAAGAATAGATCTGGGAGTGAGGAAACAACCAGCTAAGCAGAGGATTAGAGGTGTGACAGTAAAAGTAGGAAGAAGACTGTTGAGTCTGTTTTTAAGATTCCAAATTCTAGACCACGATTGTGCAAGGAAACCAACAGTTTCTTCTCAAGATGGCCTTTGCAGTATTTTATGTTTGTTATATATCATGTTTGCTTACTTTATCAGGCAAAGTGGGGGAAATTGTATTCTTTTCAAAACTCAAGGAAGATTGAATGACTCTGTAATTTCATATTTTTATAGTAAGGATTGAAGAATAATAAATTAACAAAAATGATAATCCAGGTGAAGGAGAGAAACACACTGAAAGGACCTCCAGAGTCGATAATTCATTGTGAACTGAGTCTATAATTCATCATGAACTGTGAGGAGCAGGGGTGAAAGCTCAATAGATGAGACATCCTATCTGGCCTTGGAAGGAGAACATTGTCTCCATGGTGACGACTCAGGTTTACAGAATCCAGCAGCTGTGCTTGGTTTCAGAATGAACCTGATGACATGCAAAAGTGTGGCTGGGGAGAAACACAGGGGAAGACATGGAGATAGCAGTGCAGCGGCACACTATTAAAAATATCAGCCATCATTGAAATAATGCATCTTAAAAACTTATCTGTGCTCAAGTTGTGTGTCATGAACGTCTACTGAGAATATTGCATGTGCCATATTCTGCCAAGATTTTAAGCTAACAGTGGCAGAGCTCCATGAAGATTTTACCACCTAGTGGGATGTACATCATAGCGTATACATTAAAACAAATTAAATGCTGCAAGAGAAATATGTTAGAAAGTGAATTATGGCTAAAGTTTTAGGCTATGGAATCTGACCATCTGGGTTTGAATTTGTGTTGGGCTTGGTGGCTGAATTTCTCTGAGGCTCAATTTCTTCATCATTTTTCCAAAATGTGGGGGAAATGACTGACTTAGTGGACTGTTGTGTAAAATTCCTTGCACCACACTAACTTTGGCACTTGTTACACACCGTCAGTTAGTTGTGAGGATAATCATGAGTAAAATGTTATAAGAGCAACATTTTGATATACAGGCAAGAGTGCATCAAAACCTTAAAATCTATGTGTGTGTGTGTATGTGTGTGTGTACACATTCACAATGTGGAGAAGAGCTCTCATCTAAATTATCACACAGATCAAAGTTCTAGTTACCACCTAGATGTTTGAGTTGTGATTCTTGTGAATCACTAAATTTCTGCTATTTTCAGTATCCTCAGATGTTGTAAATCCTACCTTCAGAGGTTGTAGTGTGGATAGTAAAGAGACTCCCTAAAATTGCAAAAAAGAAAAAAATATAATCTGTCCATATCAATTATCCTTGCATAATTTTTAACCCTTATGTTCTTCATTTTTAATATATGAAATTATGTTGCTTGATATTATCCAGTTGTTACACTTAGATTATTCAGGTTTTCAAAATTTTATTTTTACTCTGTCCTACAAGTTAGAATAATCAGAATCTAAATATAGTTGTATTATTTTGGAATTGTATATATATTCAAGGAAGACAATGTGTTTCTTTATAGAAATATTTGGATGATTTTTGATAAGATTTAATTTACTTAGTTTTTAAAGGAAGAACCCTACATGTCAAAACTCTTTACAAAATATTTTATCAATATTCATTTACTATGAAGTCAGAATTAGAGCTATTTCAACCTTACAGAACAGAGCAGGCTTGAATCTTGCAGTAAATAGGGACTTAAAAATCTAACACAAATCTATGTCACAAAACCCCATGTTCAACTGGGCACTTTATTTCTGGAATTTCTACTAGATGCCTATTGATTCTTTCTTGGTATAGTATTTTTTAATAAATGTACTTATTAGCTGTACTGACCCACATCACATTGAATCTGAGAACTAAAAAGAAGTGAGCAAAGCTTTTGGAGGTAAGTGCTGATAGCTAGAGAAATGACTCACATAGTCTGGGGAGGCAGTGACCTTAATGTCAACAGGGTTATGTATTCCTGTGGTTTTCAATAATCTGTGTTCATATTGCCTACTAGGAATCACTGCAGAAGAATGTTAACTGTCTACTCTTCATGAATTCAGGCTTATGTGTGCTGTGTTCTCTTTCACCGTTGCCGTCTAAGAATTTGATGTAGCATGTCCACATACCCAGAATATTAAGCAAAATCTCAGTTTGCAGTGGCAGCATGGAGGATGGAGTTTGAACTTAGAAAGGTGGAGGATGAGAGGAGAGCAACTGCAAAGCCCATGGTCAAGGGACAAAGAAGGCTGACAAGACTGAGGCAAAGGATAAATCCAGATTGAAGAGCAGAAGGTGCTCTCTGCTTTAGCACAGGGTAGTGAAAATGCTGATCTGTGGGTTCTCTCTTAATAGAATGTATTCTCATAGATTGGAAGTTACGATCAGGTTGTGGCATTTTTAAAAATTTTTTATTTAAAGTTGTTGTATTTATAATAGTAGTATGCATTATAATTCATAATAAACATAGAGCATTTTTTTACAAAACACTGTTTGTATACAATGTATATTCGTACCATTAAAATCTTCAATCATGCATTTAGGATAATGATATCCATCTCATTCAACCACTTTTTCTTTTTTCCCCTCCCTCCCCCATTGCTCCCTTCCTTCCTCTCCCTCCCCTTTGACCTTTCTAGCATTCCTCTAATCCTCCTATGTACCCCAACACCACTGTGGATCAGCCTCCTTATATCAGAGAAAACATTCGGTATTTGGATTTTTGAGATTGACTAACTTCACTTACATATTATATTCTCCAACTCATCCATTTACCTGCGAATGCCATCATTTTATTTTCTTTTATTGCTGAGTAAAATTCCATTGTGTATATATACCACATTTTCTTTATCCATTCATCAACTGAGGGACATATAGGTTGGTTCCACAATCTAGTTATTGTGAATTGTGCTGCTATAAACATTGAAGTGGCTGTGTCACTGTAATATGCTGTTTTTAAGTCCTTTGGGAATAGACCCAGGAGTGGAATGGCTGGGTCATAGGGTGGTTCCATTCCCAGTTTTCCAAGAAATCTCCATACTGTCTTCCATAACGGTGGCACCATTTTGCAGTCCCACCAGCAATGTATGAGTATTGTGGCATTTTTTTCTAATTCTCTAATTAATTCTAAAGCATGCGATTCCAGGTTTACACTTTGAGAAAGAGCACGAGGGGAAATGGAGAACTTTGTTGAGGATTTTGTGCAGAGCGATGTTACATGTATGCCAGAAAGATAAGTCTGGTGGAGTGTCATGTCAGAGATCAATATGAGGACTACTAATTAGTTCATCTAGGAGGTGATGGAGTCCTGGCAAGAAACACTGACAGGAGCATTGGAAAAGACAGAAAAGGTACTAAGGGTATGGAGGGCAGTCAATAGAAAGTAAAGATTCATTCTAAATATGGGAGAGTGGAGAGAGAGAAAGAAATGACACAGCTAACTTACTAAGATACCTCTGACAAGTAAGTTTCAAAGGCAATAAATGAATTTATTTTGGATTATCCTTTGTCTGGTTGTAATTAGATTGATTTCTATTTATGTTTACTGAGGAGTTAATAAATGTCTGGATTTGAATTACACCTCATTCCAACTTATGCAGGTTTCTTTATGTCACTGAACTTTAGCTATCTTACCTGTAAATGGGGTGGACCAATCTCATAGAGCTGCTGTGAGAACCGAGGGCTCTTTTGGCATCTCTTCTCAAAATTGTGAACATCACAGGGACACACACTAGGCATGCTTTTGTTATCTTTGGTCCCAGAATTCTGTTGGTAGAAAAAAGATTTTGATTCATTTTTGCATGATTTTTCTTTCACAAGACAGAATTTATAGACACCAAGCACAGATCTAAGTTTCTGAGGGTTGTTTTGACTATTTTTGAGGAGATGCTATGTTAGTAACCATCATACAGTATACCTAAAGGACTGAAATTCTTCTCATAGTAAACAAACTCCTTCTAGACTAGAGGGTTTCACAGTACACTTTTCTGTGCTCACTTCTGCTTTGTAATTCATACCCTTGATTGCTAATTCATTAGTTGTCCACATGAGATCCCAAGCTAGTGACTGATGAGAAAATATACTGAAAAAAAAAAAAAGTGCTTTTTCACTGCTCTGTAGAGAAAAGTTGTCAGTTTCAGGTTCAGTCCTATTTTTTGGACTAAGGAGCATTTTTGCAAAAATCATTTTATTAGATATAGGATATTAAAATGAACGTGAGGTATTGGCTTTCTACCAAAGAAAACTTGAAGTAAATTGAGCCACATTCAAAGTTTAAGAGAGGGAAGATGAAACGTTTTTTCTTGTTAATTTCTTTTAAGGAAAAATATTTCAATCCTAATGCTTTCTATTAAAACGTCTTGTCAATCTTTGATTTCAAAACTGTCATCGTAGTTCATCTTTTGAATTAAAAGTCAGAGTTTCTGTGATTGTAGCAATAGTTAACAATGACCTACATAGAAAACTTCCATACCTGTGTCACAGAAATACTGTGGTTTTGGAGAGCTACTTTCATTGCTGCCTGGGTGGTGAAAAGGGGGAATATAAATGTGTGTGTGTTAAGCCTTGGAGACCCTGGAAGTGTTTTGAGCTTGGGAAAAAAAAATCACATTGCAATATTTTGCATTTAGAAAAACTCAAAACATATTTTGAAAACTGCCTACTTCCTTAAGTTTATACCTCTGGGTATTTTATGTCATATTATTGTTATTTCTTATTCATTTTTGATATTTTATGAGAGAGTTCTCATAATCATGGACCTTTTTCTTTGAACCTAGATTCTTTTTTTCTTGCCAATATTAAATAGTATTCTAGTCCAGAAATTTTGAGTTCAGTTTAAACTTTTGAATTTGTGCCTTGATTGTTAGCCAGGTAGCTCCAGTCATTCCTAGTAGTTCTATTTAATTATATTGAAGTGTTTAATTAGTCTATCTTATCATTATATGCAGTTTAACCTTAACATGTTTCAGTGGACATTTGCTTACAAATGACCCTAAGTTCATGACCCTAATCTGCTAAATATCAGGCTTTTCTGTATTTTTAATTTGGTATAGTTGAGTGCATAACATCAGAAGAATCTATGTGTACAAACATTTTAAAAAAGTGCTTCATACATGTTGCATATATTCAAGGAGACTCCAGGGTCAACAATCCTAGCTCTGAATCAAGTTCTGAGAAAAATATAGGAAACAGTTTTTCTTTCCATAAAATGCATACAAGTTATGACAACAGAGTGCCATAAACTAGTTGTGTGTGTGTTTTTTATATTGTTGTTATTATTCTAAGGGATGACCTCACAAAATTTACTCAGGGTCTGTCCTCCGTTTGAGGGCAGTTTTGATGTCCTAAAAATAAACAAGAAAACAACTGCAGAATTATTTACCACCGTACTTGGATAGACTAAAAAGTTCATGTTGAAATGTTGAAGAACAGTAGCTGATCCTTTGAAGAATCTTGTTTGTGTATTATATTATCACTAGGACACATTATGTTAACAAGTTGTTATTCCCAGCTAGAGTCTTACTTTGTGTGAAGTTGTACATAATTTTACAGGAATCTAAAGTCTCCGCACAGATTTTCATCCTGTACAACCATAAGGGAATTTACTGACATTAAATATGCAAACTAAGAAGGATTCTGGATGTCTCGTGATTTTATAAGAAGTACACACTGAGCTTTTAATGAGTGCTTTCAGACCATTTTGAACTAAAAATTTTAGATTATTTCACTCTTTGCTTTTGCCTACTAATATTGATAGTTATCGAGTAATAATATTTATTCTTTATTTTTGTGCTTAGAGATGCTCTATTTTAGAAGAAGCAGAATTTTAATTTTTGTAAACACTGCTGTGTCCTTAAGGTACCTTCCTCTCTTTGATTTCTAACTATGCTAAGGAAGGAATACAGACATATATATATTCACAGTGGTTTTCAAAATTATCCAAGGGGAATCTTCTACATACTGAAATATGACCAAATATAATATTCTTGAGCAGGAAATTCTTTTGATATTTAAAGTATATTAAAAGTATTTTAGAGACTATTACTTTTCATATTCAGTACTTATTCTTTCCTGGCAAGGGAAAGCTGTAGGAGGAGGTTGAGTTTAAATCTTTTTTGTTTCATAGGAGGTACCAGAATGCTATAATTTAAAGTAGACATTATAATGGTCATGTATGACTGTACTCCAAGAATATTTACCTTTTCCACTTTAGCTATTCAAATTTCCTGTTATAGATTACACTCCTAATAATGTAACCAATGCATTATTTTAGTGATTATATAATTACTCTCTTTTGAAGTATACATTGTATATCTAATGTGAAATTGGTTCAGTGGTGATCTCTTATCTATCATGCTCATGAGGGTTTTGTTCCCCTAAGGTCTTACTCTTTGGGTTGGCACTATTAGATTTTCTTTGGCTAGTCCAGGTGGCTGGACTAGTGGTGACACCCATACCCACATCCCTGGGGGTGTTAAGCAACTATTTATCATGCCCTTTTCAGGCCACATTTACAATCAAAATTGGTCAATTACCATGAGGTGCCCAAGGGAATTACGTGAAGCCAAACGTTGGATCATCCTCTGATGATCAGGTCAAGATATCTTGTCAGAATTGTGACTCACTCTAGTTCCTTGGCACAGAGAGCCCAAAGTACCCAGGCAGTAACCAGAGCTTAAAGTTCAGTGGCATTGTCATAACTTCTAGGAGAAAAGCTCTTTTGGGGGGAATCAGGACCTCTGAATGATCAGAGTCCAAAGAAGTGGGAGAGGAGAAGCAGAGCTTTCCCAGTGAGTCTCTCCCTCATATATATATGCTAACCCACACTCAGCCATTAGATTTTTGCTAAAATTGTAAGTATTTTATTCTTACCCACTTTTAAGGGACTGCATAGTCCCCTCATGCTCTAGCAGAGGTGAGATAGGTTTGTTTGCCCTATCCCTGTTTGGAGGGGATTGCTGCATGGAATTCAGTTCACCTTGAGATGCCAAGATAACATCTGGGTTCAAGAGAAACTATAATTTTTGTCAAATATCTGTGTTTTTAAATTGTGGTTAGGGTGGGAAAAACATTCTCTTTTAGCTTATAACATTGTTCACAAAAGTAGAACTATCTAAAAAACTGGTTTTGATTTGATATCTTGCATTGTGTGGGAGATGCAGATTAAAACTTAAGAGGCTTCTTTCCTGTAATAGATTGTGTAAGCTAAGGAAATGATCTGGAAGTTGTTCCATCTACCTACATTAATCCCACTTATATAATTAGTGACCTAAAAAATGAATATTAGGTGGGTTACAAACCTGGCAGACAGACTATGAGTTAAATCTGGGCTGGGACTCTATTTATTTGTTCCCATCTGGTCCACTCTAATAGGAGGCCCAAGTTGGCTCTTTGGGTCTCCAAGTATCATTGTCAATGACTTTTACTCCAACAGTCCTTAAAATGTCTGTGTGTGGTTAAACAAGCTTATGGTTTTAGACCCTTTGTGGAAGGACTGAAGAATCATTATCATGTATGCTTTCCATGACATTAAAGGATTGTTCTTCCTTGAAACTTGGTCCTTCCATAGGTATATGAGTTCCAGGTCTGAAACCTGGCTCATATCCTGAAGCTGGATGAGGTATTTTTTTGGGGGGTTGGTGCTAACCATCCTCAATTTTCTGATCATCCAGTTCATATTTTTTGATTGTATACATTGCAACATACCTTTGGTTGAATATCTATCTGTTATGCTCCTTAGATATTGTTTTCTATTAACTATATCATCACTGTGTGAGAGTGAGGGTTCCTATGTTTGACTACCTTGCCATGCCTTATAATAATTGTCTTCACCTGGCTTATGATAATTAAAGATCATTCTACAACCTTTATTTTTTCTGGATTCTGTCACTTCCATTATTCTGCAACATCATATTATTCTATCAGTCTTCACCTTTAAAGGAGTGACTTTGAACTTCTCACTAGTACATTCCTTATTAGTAACTGGTTTATCTTTAGAACTTTACTATGTAGCATAGTCATCAAGAGTCTTTTCTTACTGAATGAAGTATTTCTATTGAACCATACTTCTCTGTCTTTAAGTCCCTCTGACATGGCAATTCTAGTATTTCTGTTTTACTTAGTGTAGGTTAGTGCTTTATTGGTTCTTCCAGGAGCCATCCAAACAGCATGTTTGTATCATCTTACAGTGTCCTTGTATGGGTGTCATATTCTTATCCTGGAATGGTGCTACCAAATGAATAAATTCTTATATAACTTAATGTTTCACCTGTAGTATTGAGTCCTTAATATTCTCTGGGTTCCTGACAAGGCTGGGTAGATATTTTTGGACACAGTCCCTTTATCCTCTTTTAGGGCCATCTTGGCCAACTCATGTTGTGATTTAACCTTATTGGTTTAGTGGCCAGAAGGAAATTTAAGGGCAGATCTTGAGTGGCACATACCGTCTTTTATTAGTCCATAATAAGCGGGTATAGGCTTTTTTCTTCAGAATGAAGAAATTTAAAGAATTCTGGAGGTTCAAGATTTTTGGGGGCATTGGCCCTCATTTATTCATCCCATGTGTTAGGGCTCCATTATTTCCCAAGTAGGACTGAACGTTGACCTACCTGACTGGATGAATTTCAGAGGCTAATTCTTCCTTTGAGTTCTGTAACTATTAGAATTAAGTCCTGGATCTCATCTTTAGTTTTCTCTGTCATTGGCTGTAGGCAATGTGAACATTTTTATATGCTACTGAGAAGGCTCTCTGGAGTTCACTCATAGCTTGTAATTGCGGATTAATTGTTAGTTTTCTGTTAACATTTAGTAAGTATCAATAACAGTTTGACATGAGCAGCCCAATTATTGTCCTTAGAGTTACTATCCTCCCTCTACTGCACACATACCTGATAAATAACACCTCCCCAAAACATTTTTTTCCAGTCTTTCATTATTGTAGGATGAATATTTAACAATTACACTGTTATTATATGCTGGATGCTATTTGTGCTGTGCCTATAATGCATGATGACTTTCTCATTCCCAGTTAGAAATCTCCATTGCCAAAATCTTATAACGCCTGCTTATGTGTGCCAATATTGCTACCATTGTCACAGGTTGGGTTGCTCGGAAAGCAGACTATGATGAAGGGAAGAGTTCTTGGGGTCATTATTTATAAATTTGAAGGGAAGGGAAGGAAGCAAGATTGGATGAAGATATTTGGCTATAATATAGTCTCAGTGTTGGTTCTCAGACAAATTTGGAGTTCCAATGCTAGAATGATCTATTAGAGATGTCCCAAGTTGGGTGGAGGGAGATCAAGGAGTAGTACTCCTTGATCAGTCATTAAATGCTGGCTACCTACAGGAAGTGGCTTTGGCTATAGAGAAGGCTGCATTTCAGCCAAGAGGCTGACAGTTGAAATTTTTTAGTTAACAACTTTCCAGTAGATAGGAATGAATTTTTTCCTCTTGAGGTTAAATCTGGGCAGCCCATCAAAGCATCCTCTAAAAAACACCATGGAAAAGACTACTAGTAGTTCCCTTCCCCCTCCATCGCCATCTTTATAAGGGATCTGGAGACAGAAAAAATCTAGGATGGTGAATTGGGAAATTACAAAAAACCTTTCCTTACATATAATACCATGCCCAGACACATTTACAAGCATTTTCTGGCTACTATTTTTTTTTTTTTAAATTCATACTCTTATACAGATCATCTGAGTGACCAGAAAAAAAAAATTGTCTCTCATGAGGTTAGTATAACTTTGATTCCAGCCCAAACAATGAAATGAAGAGAAAACATATTATGGGTCAATTTCTTTTATAAATATAAGTGCCCCCCCCCCAAAAAAAAGCATAAGGGGCTTCTTTGACCTGATGAATGATCTGCCAAAACTTTTAACTAAAAGCATATTCAGCGATAAAATATTGGAAGCTTTCTTTTTAAAAATTGTAAGACAAATTTTCCTACTAGTATATTCATCATTAAGGCTTTAAGAATTACGTAGAACAAAAATTAGTTCGCACAAGCTCACATTCATGTTCACACATACTGGAACTGGAATTGGTGAGCACAATGCTACTTGTGGATGATAAAACTGTCTTTATGTGAAATGTAAGAGGTCTCTTAGAGTCAATGGAAACATTCATATCTGATAAATACAAAATCCAAATATAGCATTTAAAAAAAATTTTTTTGTGCTTTATTTTTTAAAATTTTTATTTATAGTAGTATGTATTACAGTTCATACTATACATATATAGCATCTTTTTACACAAAACAGTTTGTATACAAAGTATATTCGCAGCATTCAAGTCTTCAATCATGCATTTAGAATAATGATATCCATCTTATTCGACCACTTTTTTTCCCCCTTCCCCTTGCTCCCTCCCTTCCCCTACCTTCCCTTTGACCATTACAGTGTTCCTCTAATCCTCCTATGTACCCCGACCCAACAATACTGTGAACCGGCTTCCTTATATCAGAGGAAACATTTGGTATTTGGATTTTTGAGATTGATTGATTTCACTTAGCATTATATTCTCCAACTTCATCCATTTACCTGCGATTGTCATTATTTTATTCTCTTTTATTGCTGATTGAAATTTCATTGTGTATATATACCACATTTTTTTTATATTGATGAACGTTTATTTTATTCATTTATTTATACATGGTGCTGGGAATCATATCCAATGCCTCACACATGCTAGGCAAGTGCTTTACCACTGAGCCACAACTCCAGCCCAAAACATAGCATTTTTACTTATAAGTAACACTTAGAAAATATAACTCAAATGTTAGCATTTAATACAGCAACAAAATCTGAAAGTTTCACAATATAAGATCTTCAGGGAAGAAAAGTTAAGCCTTCATGAGAAAATGTAAAAAATCCAAAATGTTGAATATGATCAAATGTATGAAAAATAAATGTCTCTAAAATAAAAATTATTTCTACATTAATTTACAGAGTCAATGCAATTCTAATCAAGACCTCAACAGGATTTTTCTTGTAGCTTGACTATCTGCTACTCAAATTCAAAAGGAAAAATTAAATGTCAAAGAGTAACTATGAAAATTCTAAAAACATGGGTAGGGGGATAAGGGACTAATCCTATTAGATATAAAGATTCCTGATAAAGTAATTGTTACCTTATAGCATGGTATTAAAGGCTAATATGCCAATGAAACAGAATAGAAGGCTTAGATGTAGGACACGTACTATAATTTGGATCCAAAATGTCCCTCAGAGGCTTGTGTTAAAGGATTGGTTGCCAGCCTATGGCTCTATTGGGAGGTGGTGACATCTTTAGGAATTGAGGCCAAAGAGGAAGAAGTTAGGCCATTGGGGTCATACCCCTGAAGGGGATGTTGGGACCTTGGCTCCTTCTTCTCTGTCTCTCTGTTTACTTCCTGGTTGCCATGAGGTGAGCAGGCCTTCTCTGCCATGAGCGTCCACCATGATATATAGTGCTGCCCTAGGCCCCAAAGCAACAGGGCCAAACAACCTGGACTGAAGCTTCTGAAACCATGAGCCAAAATAAATCTTTCCCCCTTCTGCTTATCTTAGTATTTTGTTACAATGATGCAAACATGTCATAACACGTATGTGACAGAGATGGTATTGCAAATGTTTGGAAAAAGGCTAGACATTCTTTTGCAAGGCTGGCAGAGTTAGTTATCCATGCAGAAGAAAAGAAGTTTATTTTTTACTTACACAAAATATAAAATAGCTCAATGTGGCATAAGACATCCATATGAAAGATAGATTCCCATATCTCCTAATTCTAAAAACTATCTCAGAAAAAGATGTGCTGCTTAAATATGACTCAAAAGCACAAAATATGAGAGAGTAAATGATTACAAATTTATTGTGTGAATATTAAATATATTTAAGTTAAATATATTAATAAATTTTACTATAAACTAGAGTCTACATTGGGGAAAGCTACCACAATGAGAGAGAATTAATATCCAGAGTACATAAGAAGTACCTACAATCCAGCATAAGATAAACTACCAAAGAAAAACATTCTAAAGAATGGAAACACACCATTCCCCAAAGAGGAAGAATTCTAAAATCCTATATACAAATACCACATCTAACAAGTTACTAGGCAATGTTTAATCAGAAACATCTAAAATCTATTTCTCTTTATACATATATTTGCAAAAGAAATGAGCTGATTTCCTAGCATCCTCCAAAGGTACATTATTATTATCATCATTATTATTATTAATAGATTTAAGCATATTTGATAATGTTTCAGTCCAATCAGTTATTATCTTTGCTAATATGAAAATTGTCCTAATTTTGGCCAGTGGGAGTTTCTTCAGTTTCTCCTGAATTCTTTAACATAACACAACTTTTATCTTTGGGAGCTTCATAGCTTTCTGGTATTATAATGTACCCAAGGCTCCTCTTACTCATTTTCTGCCACAGGCCTGGAATCAATTATTATTATTTTTAAAGAACTCTGACATATATACATTTATTTACTTATCTATTATCTATCTATCTATCTATCTTTGTACCGGGGATTGAACTCAGGGCACTTGACCACTGAGCCACATCCCCAGCCCTGTAAGCTGCCTGTCACGGCCAGCCACGGCGCCGCCACGGGAGGAAAATTCTCGGAGGCAGAGTATAGCTTTTGCTACTTTTACTTCTACTTTCTTAGAGCTTAGAGAGGGAAAGAAAGATTTTTAGAGAGAAAGATTAGAGCGAGCTTTTCTTCTTGTCTTCTTAGCTTAGAGTAAAGAAAGATAGAGCTTAGCTTAGAGAAAGATTAGAGCTTAGCTATGAGAAAGATTAGAGCTTCTTTCTTCTCTCTTCTTTCTTCCTTCTTCTGTCTTCTGTCTTAGAGCTTAGAGAGGGAAAGAAAGATTTTTAGAGAGAAAGATTAGAGCGAGCTTTTCTTCTTGTCTTCTTAGCTTAGAGTAAAGAAAGATAGAGCTTAGCTTAGAGAAAGATTAGAGCTTAGCTTAGAGAAAGATTAGAGCTTCTTTCTTCTCTCTTCTTTCTTCCTTCTTCTTTCTTCTGTCTTCTGTCTTCCTCAGGAGTCTCGGCCTAACTCTGACCAGTCATTACTTCTTCTATCTGGTTTCTCTTCTGTAACCGCTCTTCTGTAACCGCTCTGCCTACGTTCTGGCCGCTCTGATTCTTCTGACCGACCGAGTGACTGCCCGACTGTCTGAATTCTCCGTTCTCCTAACTCGGACCGCTTTCACCCGGTTATATACCTTCAAGTTTGCGGGTGCCTACAGGTGCGTCACATACATATCAGGTGGAACCCATGGCTTCCAGCTAGCTACAACAGCCCTTCCTAATTAGGGCTCCTTCATATTCCTTCCCTTTAGTTTAAAAAGGTGCTTTAATTCTATTTTCTCTATTTTATTTTCTCTATTTTCTTTTATTTTCTTGTCCCTACCTAGCTTTTCACAGCCCCCCCCCTTTTTTTTTGTATTTTATTCAGAGACAGGGTCTCACTGAGTTGCTTAGTGTTTCTATGTTGCTGAGGCTGGCTTTGAACTCTTGATCCTCCTGCCTCAGCTTCCTGAACTGCTGGGATTACAGGTGTGTACCACAGGGCCCACCAAGAACTCTGACTTCTTTACTGGGAAGTTTTCTGGGTACTAGTAGAGTTTACTAACATTGATTGTATTGGCCATTCATTGCTTCCAATCTTTTATTTTTTTATTAGTTAGAACTAGGAAATACGTGTATGTAATTTTTACTTATGAAATGCCTCAAAAATTTATACTGCTAATTCCCATTCTAATTTACTTCATTTTCCTTTTCTCAGAGTGAAAATCCAGGTTCTCAAATACCATGGATTTTTCTCTTTATATTTTATAATACATTCCCATCTCAGAATTGCTATTCAGCAACATCCGTCACCAGTAACAATATGATTATTGGAAACAGTTTATTTTTTGAAAAATTGTCCTGTTTTTAGGGTTTATCCTCAGGGAAGATATATAGTCAAAAAATTGTTTTCCAAATAACTTGGAGTAATTTCTCTGTTTCACTGTGCAGCCAGATACATGATAGTTTCATTTGTTTCTCTGCATTAGGTTGTAAATGGAATTCTGTAGAACCCTCCCTGAAGTATACCTATTCTCAGATTGGCCTGCTATGCTTCCCAATGACTATCTCTTAGGTATTTTTTGACATTTTCTTGTTTACTCGCCTATCAGGACACAGCAGGCTTACTTCTTTGTTGACTTGCTCATGTATTGATACTGTGTGGTTCTTGTAGCTGGTGTGGGGTCAGCAGAATTGTAAAATGGTTTATTCCCATCCATTTTCCTTTGGGGCTTTTTGTGGATACCTCATAATCTAGTTATATGCTGTATATTGTATGTGTGTGTTGGTTTTATGTTTGTGGATTTACATCAGGATTGGTGTTATGGTTTGGATTTGGAATGCCCCCTAAAAGCTCATGTATTAAAGGTTTGGTCACCAATGTAGCAATGTTCAAATGTGGGGCTTTGGGATATATTTGGATCATGAGGGTTTTGACTTCATCATTGGATAAATCCATTGACAGCTGAATGGATTCCTGGGAAATGGTGGAAAATTTAGTCAGGTGAGACATAGTTAGAGAAAGTAGGTCACTGGGGACATGCCCTCAAGGACTATATTTTGTCTCTGGCCCCTTCCTTCCATCTCTCTCTCTCTTCCTTCTCTGCTTTCCTGCAGTCATGAGCTGAGCAGCATTCCTCTGCCATACCCTCTTACCATGGTGTTCTATGTCACCGAAGACTTATAGCAAAGAAGCCAGCTGACTATGGACTTAAATCTGTGAAACCATAAGCCAGAAAAAATATTTTGTCTCCTAGGTCATTCTTGTCAGGTGTGTGGGCCACAGCTAACAATTAGAGAATATTCTATTATGATGTTGTTGTTGCCATTGCTACCTATACTCAAAATCTAGGTTTGCCTAACAAAAGGTTTGTACATGCATATCTATGACCAAGTTGACTGAACTCCTAGGCATGTATTCTAGATAAATTCTTATACTATACATAGTATTTTCTAGAAATTGTATTAGGGAAAATTTTGTTACTTTATAAATTTCTATAATAGAAAAAAAAATAGAAAAATGTTATATTCATGTAAAAGAATAACCTAGAAATTTTCAGAATCTACAGTTAAATGTATATCATGAATAAACAATATATTCAATATTGGTCAAAGTAAACCAATTGCAAACAACAGAGTTTGCTGATATTTGTATAAAATGTAAAATCACAGAGAAGAGATTCTATACATTTCTGCAGATGGATATAAGCGATGTGGAAGAGCAGAAACGTGGATGGAAATGATTACTATTATATTCATGGTACTTAGTATTCTGGAGAGAAAATGGGGTTCTAGGAAGTAGAAGGGGTATATGGATCATGTAAATGTTTTTCTCATAAGATCTCAGGCAAAAATTGCAAAATTTTGTAAAATGGTGAGTACGCTTTTCTCTAGAGTTGAAATATTTCATGATTTCTAAATAGAGAAGGTAGGCCAGTCTGGTTGGATGAATATATTCACATGGATAATAAAACGATGTCCAATCACAGAAGGTTTATATTAGACATGAAAGCCAGGAAATAATATAGTTCCAAAGGCCAATGTTGACAGGGCCTGTCCAAACTCTGTCCATGTAGGAGGGAGCTATGTTCAAAGAGCTAATTGACTAATACCATTAAATATTGAAAGCATGTAAGTATAGATGACAGGAAGCATTGAAATAATATAAGTAAACTTCCTTGTTTTGATCCCACACTCAATAGGTACTCTTATGAGTATGTTTTTATTTCTTCACATGTATTTATATATGTTGGGAGTATATTGGACAGACACCCTGATTGTTCAATCCTCTTCATAATTATATTTCATAATATGAACAGACATTTTGATTATTTTGACAGCAATGTCTTATGAACTTTCTCAGGATGTCTGCATTTCCCAGTATAATGGATTCCGGGGGACTTATGAGATAGAATTTCTGATTCAGCCAGGCTATAGCCAAATCTTAATTTGAGAAAAGTTATGGAAGTTAGATACTATGTTTGAGGCTTCTTCCTGGAATCATTGTTCTGTTCTATGGTACATTCTTCTTGGGTTTAATGAGGGCTATCTTCTGAAGTCACAAGTCAAATGCTGTTACAGCCACAGTCACAGAGAAAAAGTCATCCAAGTATGCAGCAGATTGTAGTGATGGACTGTCATTCAGAGACATTCAGGATTATGTGTAATTAGCACCAAAGGTACAGAACTGGTAAAACCAGACACCCTGGGAGCAGTTGTGAAGGCAATATGACTAATTCTTGCAGTGAAATCTATTTTTAATATTCCTTGTACTGATTCAAGTACCTAAGCCTACTGTGATTTTCTGAATGGTAAGGAGAAGGCTAAATAACCAATTTAAAATTGACTTTGAATGACTTTTAATAGGACCTACCTGATGTACTAAATCACTAATCCCCAAAGAAAGGGACTTCATTTCATTTATTTTTGAATTCCCAGTTCCTAGCACAATATCAGACACAAAATAAAAGCTTGATAAATGATGATAATATGTCTCATAATTTTTCAAAATAACAAAAACAGATATTAAACATTTTTAAAGCTATTATGCTTTTTGGGTGGCTCTCTTATTTGTGATATTTTAAAAAGCATCGTTTTATAAGCCCTCCAATTTTTCTGATTAATTGATTTCATTAATTGTTAAAGGGAATTAATACAAATGGAACTTTTACAAAATTTTAGCCCTGATTAGAAAAATACTATATGTCTAGAATTCTTCAAATGAGAGAGCAACCAGTATAATTATCTGGAAGTCAATTACAGAAGCAAATGATAGTCTCCTTTGTTAGCTATAGGATTTTGATTTTGTATGCATCTAGTTTTATTTAAAAGATTATCTTTCAATTAACCAGATATTTATATGGTTTATGGCATTCACTCTCCAAGATATAGTAATTATTTGAAATGTTTTGGATATTAAATATTATATTTTAACTAGCAAAATGCATACAAATTTGAGGGTTTTGTTTTAAAAAAATTACAAAAGTAACCCTTTGACAAATTTTTGCTGTGAATAATTTAAAAGAAGTACAGTTCTGTTTCAAATACAAAGATTTAAAGAGCTGAATTACTGATTATTTGATTAAATTTCAAAGAGTGAATTTAACATTAATTAATAATACTGCAGGGAGATTAGTGGGTCAGATGAGCCAGATTTCCAATTTACATCTACTGCAAAAAAATGTATAATTCTCATTTTAAATATTTAAATTTTAAAATAATACAATAAGGGCTATGATTTGTGGCATTTATGAAGATTTTATTTAGTTTATGTGAATTAATATCTTTGCATCTCAACACCCACTTTCTTATCTTTTCTTATCTCTACCAAGTCTTGACATAGCACAACAGATTAACAACTTTAAAAATCCAGAACATAGGTGGAGTTCTAGGTAGTTTTATCTCTACCGGTATGCAAATTATGATGAGCTCTGTTTTCTTTTAATAAACATTTCCTTTGTACATCATTTCTACTTTTCAAGAAGTATATTATCACCAACGTCAATGCAGGTAATATTATTTTGCAACTCTGAAAAGATAGTGACCGCTTAGTCCTTCATTTCTCATCTGAGATTCTGCTTTAGTTAATATGTATAATCAGTATGACCTCAAATGGAAGCTTTGACTTGATGTGCCCCAGTCCGAATCATGTAACCCTAAGAAATGACCCATCACTGATGCTAACAAATTATTATATGAAGTAAAGGGTAGACATAGTGATATGATAGGCAATAAGAGAATGGGATTTTTTTTAAAGTAAATTCTATCAGCAAATTATTAGTCTAATTACTGGACATTATAGAATATTCTAAGATTCAAAGTTCACAAATGTCAGAATGTCAGAATGAGGGTGCTTATGAAACATCACACATGGAATAGTAACATAAATTAATAGACTTTAGCTGGGTGTGGTGGCGCACGCTTGTAATCCCAGCACTTGAGAGGCTGAGGCAGGAGGATTTTGAGTTCAAAGCCAGTCTCAGCAATGGTGAGGCACTTAGCAACTCAGTGAGACTCTGTCTTTAATAAAATACAAAAAACGGGCTGGGGATGTGGCCCAGTGGTCAATTGACCCTGAATTCAATCCCCAGTACCAAAAAAAGACCTTTATGGAACACTTAAAGTAAAGCTTTGAACCATTGGAAAAAATATCTAGAAAGACAGTTTATAGATCATTCTTTCTTTTCTTCTTTTTTTTTTTCTTGCTTGTTTTGATGTGGATAAAATACTTTTTAGTTATCCTCCTAGTTGTTTAAAGTATCTAAGACTACAAATAGAAATTAGTTTTCAGGATGTCAATGAGTTTTAAATTTCAGAAAGTTTCTTTCCCTGAGCACATGTAGCTTCATGACTGTTCAATGTGAGATATTAACCAAAGAAAAGCCAGGATTTGACTTGTGCCCAAAGGAACTCTTAGAAGATAATAATAACCAGAAAGATTGGAATGTAACTGTTTCTCTCAACCTATCATAAAATAAAACTAGGCTAATTGAAAATGGAGAAAAGTGGGAAAAGAGATTCTTCGGCTTGTGTGAAGAGGTAACCAGCCAGAGGGTAAAAACATAGCTAAAATATAGCAAATAGTCAATTTGCATAAACAGTCATACTTCCAGGAAGAGATAAAGATTTACTCCAAGAGCCAGTGTCAATATTTAGAAAATAAACAAACTTAATTAAAAAAAGAAGTATCAGAGTTGACTCCTTGTCTGGCCACAAATGTAAACAATTATGGGCCTAAGGGAATTTAAAAAACAAGTGTTTGCTCTGTCCTTACAAGATGTATGAGGTGGGAAATCTAAATAAACTAAATCTTCCTAGTGGTTAGTTATACACTGAACATTTGAGTCATGTAAGAATGGCAGTTTCTAAAAACTTGTGAACCACAATAATTTATTTTCTTAAAGTACATGAGCGAAAATATTAGACCATACACACAAAGAAGTTTCAATATTTATTTTTACGTTTCTTGATCAAAGTACTTTTGGTCAATGTTTTCTCTTTTGAGACAAAGCGTTCCAAATGAATATTTGTGGTATGGGTGATATTTTAAAAATGTCCTGAGAAATCCTCTCCACAGGCATTGTGGGCTATAAATGCAGATTGATATGATGTTTCAATGGATCTTTTGTTATGGGAAAAATTTTGTTTTCTGACTTAGAAAAAGATATGTTTATTTGAAAATGTAGCATTTAATCATATCTATAATGTACAATGTAAAATGATGTTAAAACTGAAGAAGAAAATTTGGAAAAGACAACTTGCTGTTTTTTATTCTGTGTCCAGAATAGATGGCTCAATCTAATTTTATCTTGAAACAAAGAAATAGAGTAAAAAATGACTTTAATGTCAAATGTCCCCACATTCTGGAGGATACTCCTTGCTAACAGGGTGCATCTGTATGTGTATGTATTTGTTTTTCACTTCAGACTGAACATCTGATTTTATATTGAGTAGTATTTTATTTCCTGAGTTAATAAATAATTGAAGAAGCCCATTTAACTAGAGCAGCTGTTTTGTGTTCTTTGAAGCCACTTTTGAATTTGGAGTATGTTTGGATAGTTTCTTTTCTTTTCCTTCCATAATCAATGATCCAGTCTAGCTCTTTTATATCATACTTCCACAATGCTCCAAAATACTTATGATTGGTAGATACAAATATCTTGTTTTGAAGTGTCCAGGTAAGTCATGTTCCTAGATGCATCTTCCAAAATCCAGTTTATGAAACATTAGGAAACAATTTTATTTAGCTCAACGTCAGTATTTCACTATAAGCACACTTTTAAAAAATTTGTAGATTAGATGATTTTGTTGCATGTATGTGGTAGTATATAGTAAAAGTTGAAATGTAGATTTTTGAATAAAAAACTACAAAATATTTTCAATAAAACATTCCGTGGAATGTTTTATGAATAGCCACTAAAATAATTGGACTGTAATTTCCTTTTTATTAACATAAATTTAAGAAACCTATACACTACATGAAAATATTCTTGTCCCAAGAGTATTTCTGAGTTAATATAAAATACATTTTTATTTATTTATGTACTATACCAAGAGCTTTTAAAATTTTAAATAATTGTTTCTCAAACTTGGAATTTATATTCATTTCTATGTGTATCATTTTGAGGGGAAAAACTTATTCTGTGCATATGAAATGCCAACAGGAAATTATTTTCTCTTTTAACTGGTGTAACATTATCTCTAAAATGTATACATTAGAAATTTTGCCAGATCTTACTTTCCTAGGGAGTTTGCTTAGTGGTTGTCAATCATGCAAAAATAGTTGGCTTTTGAGCCTTCACTCTTGCCTTCGAGAAAATTTTCCTTATGCTTTCTTTGTGAGGCAAGGCAGTCTTGTCAGACCTTCACATGACACCAGTCTTCTTCCCTAAATCCAATATCAATAAAAGCTGAAAGTTTAAACAGAATATGGAAACATGTGAGGAGCAAGTGCTTTGGGTGATTGTTGAGTCTTTGAGCTGTCTTTCCAAATCCCATAAATCATGAGATAACTGCTTTTCTAGCTCAGTTATATATTTCTTTTTTTGGTGGTACTGGGGATTGAACTCAGGGGCACTCATCCACTGGGTCACATCCCCAGCCCTTTTTTTTTGTATTTTATTTAGAGACAGGTTCTCACTGAGTTGCTAAGTGCCTCGCCATTGCCGAGGCTGGCTTTGAACTCGCAATCCTCCTGCCTCAGTCTCCCAAAGTGCTGGGATTACAGGCGTGCGCCACTGCGCCCAGCTCAGTTATATATTTCTTGAACCTCCAAGTGTGGTGCTTAGAGAAAAAGGAACACTTTTCTTATTACTACACTTAATAATATGCTTAGCTTTTCCTGGAGAAAAAGGAAATGGTTGCAATGGACATCTTTTAGAGCTAAGCATAGGAAGTCACAAGCTTAGGTTGCTTTTTCTCACCATATATTATTCTATAAATTGTATACTACAACAAAAGCACTCCCTCTCTTGGTCTTTGACTCTTGAAATTTTTGTAGTACATTGCAGGCAAATGACCTTTAGGAGAGAGAGACTGTGGTTTTTCATGCAGTTTGAAAATTGTTCTTCCTGACATTTAATTTTGGCCTATTGGTTAGTTCCAACCCCCCTTTTGACCATAGGAATCCAAGAAGAATTCCAGATAGTAAATATTCTAATTGCACTTGAATATTTCCCTAGTATTGTAACATATCACCAGTTTCCCATATTGCTCTTAGTTCTGATCTCACTAACCTCAAATCACTGTATTAAAAGGGCCAAATAAATGATAATTCATAGTTTCAAAATTTTTTTCTGTATTTTTTTATGTAAAATAAATAGAAAATACCAGATATGAAGGGAAAAATTTCAAAGTGGAGATATTTCAAATATCTCTTTGCACTTAAATATCAAATCTATATTATATTATAATGTGAATTCTAAATACAATGTAATATAAATTGCCATGTCCTAGCATGCTATTCTAGTGCATTAGTAAAATATTGGAGCATATAGAAATAGAACACTTAGATTTAATTAGAGATGAATTATGGAAACCTTCAAATGTGTGCAACATAAAGAAGAAAATATGCATTTTAAACAATGTGATAGGTGAAAAATTCCAGTATGTATACTTTTCTGTTGAGAATATAAAGGCTTAAAGATGTATATGGTCTACCATGTATCAAGTCTGCACATAAATGAATTGGCTTTATCATGGCATTTGGTTTTCTTCTGAAGGAATTTATGGTGTATTCAGAACTGCCAAGCTATTCTGAGCAATTAGTTTAGAAAAAGTAACAATAAATAAAATGGGTTTCTGTACTCCAGAACTGATTTTTTTTTTTCATCTTTTATCATCTGGCCTTGTGCCTTTTTCTTGCTCCAGAAGTCATGTTTATGCTTCTGTGAAGTGACTTAGCCTTGGATTGCTGATCTGTGTTTGATAAAATCCATCAGGGCATGAATCTGACTGCATGTGAAAAGTCATTACAAGAAAATAAAAATCTAAAACACATTTGAGTTTTATGTTACTGGTACTATGTTTGTTATGTAAAACATGTCAGTAGTACTGACAAACCTACACTTGGTTGAAGGCTTCAGTTTTCATACCATCCAGCTGACTTGGAGAAGAGAAGTTTATTCCTGCAGAGGAAAAAAAAATTAGCGCTAACAAAGATGATGACAAGGATAATCATTTGTTGTGATTGGGAGCTTGTTAAAAATGTAAAGAATCTGAGGCTCCTCTCCAGACCCTATATCAGTTTTCATTTTAGCCAGATTTGCTGTGATTCTTATGCAAAGAAAGTTAAAGAAGAATAGTTTTAGTGTCTCTAGTTGCTTCAGAACTTCAGCATTAAGAAGAGATGGGCTGAGTCTCTGCCAGTGCCCACAACTATTTCCATAGTAATACAAAGGATGGAAGTTTTAAATAACTAGCAAACTAGGATTTACCTTAAAACAGTGAAAAAAGAAGTAAATATGTTTTAATGCAAATCAACAAGCCCGGTGTTATAATTGGCAAGATATTTAATTTAGGTAGGTTATCTGTTTCTTTGGATGTCTGGCTTTAGGAACATTGAAGCTTAGTCTTTTCTACTGCATGTGTATGAAATGGAACTTAATTTTGAAATCTGGATTCAATTTTAGCAAGGAGACCAACCTCTTAGTATAATAAACTGTTCTATAGACTCTTCATGTCTTTGTTTTATGACAGAAAAAGATAGTAAAACACCTCCTTATGTCAATTATAGTTTGTCATTACACTGGCACTAGGTCAGACCATTGGCAATAGGGCAGAAGAGAGTGGTTAAAGAGAGAATTCAGAGTTTAAGAAAGCTTTTTTTTCCAGCTAGTGAACCAAATTCTCTTTTCTTCCTTTCTAAATTCACACATAAATCTAACCACTTCTTATCTCATGTCAGATCTGTGTAAGGGAACTAAACCGGGTGATTGGTTAATTCAATTAATTTGTCATTTTACACAGTGAACCTTTGATCAAAGCCTAAAACATTTCATAACTTTTAAGATTAAAGTTTAAATTCCACATGTTAGCTACTTTTATTAATTCATTCTTTACAGTGATAGAAAAATCATAAATATTAAGTATTAAATCCAGTAAAAGCCACTGATTTGAAAAACATGGACTTTGTCACTTCCTAATTTTCAATTTATTTTCCTCCTTTCCCTTCTGTTTTTTTCAGAGAAAATTTTAAATTTTAAAAAGACAATTTCTGAACCAGGATTAGAAAACAAAACAAAACAATTATCCCAGAATTTCTAGGCTTTGTCAAAGTTTTACTGTGCCATATTAACTTTGTCCACACATTTTCACTGGTGCAGTATAGTTGTACATAATGGTGGGATTCATTCTTACATATCCCTACATGCACACAATGTAACACTATATTTAGCCAATATCATTCAGCAAGGTTTCCATTTTCCCTCCCCTCCTCCTTCCCCTTGGTCCTTTTCCTATACTCTACTGACCTCCCTTTGATTTTCATGAGATTCCTACACACACACACACTCACACTCCTTTCTTTTCCTTTTTCCTCCTTGCCTCCAACATATAAAACATGACTCTTGACTTTTTGAATTTAATTAATTATGCTTAACATAATGTTCTCAAGTTCCATCCATTTTCCTTCAAATTACCTAATTTCATTCTTCTTTATAAAACTCCACAGTGTATATATATCACATTTTATTTATCTATTCATCCACTGACAGACATCTAGGATGGTTCCACAGTTTGGCTATTGTGAATTGTGCTGCTATAAACCCAGGTACACATGTATACCTGAAGTTTGCAGACTTTAATTCTTTAGGATAAATACCAAGGAGTGGTATAGCTGGATTATATGGTGGTTCCATTACTAGATTTTTGAAGAACCCCCATACTGATTTACATAGTGTTGTATTAATTCACAATGTAAAAGTGTTCCTTTTCTCCACATCCTGTGAAACATTATTATTTGTATTATTAATGATTGCTATTCTGACTGGAGTGAGATTAAATCTTAGTTTTGATTTGCATTTCCCTAATTGCTAATGATGCTGAACATTTTTGTATGTATTTGTTGGCCATTTGTACTTCTTATTTTGAGAAGTGTCTGTTAGGTTCATTTGTCCATTTGTTAATTGGGCTATTTGGTTTTCAGTGTTAAGTTTTTTAGTTCTTTGAGTATTCTGGAAATTAATTTTCTATCATAAGAGTAACTAGCAAAGATTTTCTCCCATTCTGTGGGTTCTCTCTTCACATTGTCAATTGTTTCCTTTGTTGTGCAGAAGCTTTTGAATATGATGCCATCTCATTTATTATCTCTTGGCATTATTTCCTGAGCTTTAGGAGTCCTATTGAGAAAATCATTTACTGTGTCTATATGTTGAATTGTTGATTCTACATTTCCTTCTAGGAGTTGTGTAGTTACTGGTCTAATTCCTAGTTCTTTGATGTATTTTGAGTTGATTTTGTGTGGGGTGAGAGTTGAGGATCTAGTCTCATTCTTTTACATATCCAGCACTATTTCCTAGCACCATATGTTAAAAAGACTGTCTTTTCTCCAGTGTATGTTTTTGTAATCTTTGTCAAGGATCAGATGACTGTAGAAGTGTGGGTTTGTCTCTGTACTGTATTCTGTACCATTGGTCTATGTGTCTGTATTGTTTCAGGTACCATGCAGGTTTTTGCTACTATAGCTCTGTAGTATAATTTCAAGTCAGGTATTGTGATGGCTCCAGCATTGCTTTTTTGGTTTATAATTACATTGGTTATTCTGGGTCTATTGTTCTTCCAAATGGATTTTAGGATTGTTTCTTTTCTAGTTCTGTGAAGAATGTCACTGGTAGTTTGGTGAGGATTGTATTGAATATGTACATTGTTTTGGGTGGTATAGCCATTTTAGCGATATTACTGAGAAGTCTTTGCCATCTTGGGTCTTCTCCAATTTCTTTCTTCAATGTTTTCATTGTAGAAGTCTTTCACCTCCTTGGTTAGACTTATTCTGAGGTATTTTATTTTAGTTTTGAAGCTACTGTGAGTGGAATTGTTTTACTGATTTCTTTCTCAGCAAGTTTGTTTTGGGCATATAGGAAAGCTATTGAATTTTGTATGTTGATTTTATAAAGTGCTACTTTGCTGAATGTGTTTGTTAGTTGTAGCAGTCTTCTGGTGAAGGTTTTTTTTTTTTTTTTTTTTTTTTTAATGTTCCAAGTATAGAATCATGTCCTCTTCAAAGAGTAATAATTTGACTTCTTCCTTTTCTATTTTTATCCCATCTGTTTCCTTCTATTGACTAATTATTCTGGCTAGAATTTCTAATTCTATGTTGAATGGGAGTAATGAGAGTAAACCCCATTCTTTTGTTCAAGATTTTAAAGGAAATGTTCTGTTTTTCCATGTTCACTATGATATTCACTTTGGGTTTATCATATAAAGCCTTCATGATTTAGAGGTAGGTTCTTTCCATAATTTCTACAATGTTTTAAAATTAATTAAGGCTAAATTTCATCAAAGACCTTCTTTGCATCTATTGAAATGAATATGTGATTTTTGTCTTTAATTGTATTTATGTGGTGATTTAAATTTATTGATTGGCATATGTTGTACCATGCATGTATCCCTGGGGTGAAATTAACTTGGTCATGTTGTACAATCTTCTTAATATGTTATTGATTATGATTTGATATGATTTTATTAAGAATTTTGTTCATAAAGAATATTGGTGTGTAGTTTTCCTTTCCTTGATGTGTCCGTATTTGGTTTTGGTATGAGGATGATACTGGATTCATAGAATAAATTTGGGAGTGTCTCATTCCATCCTATTTCACGCAATAATTTAAGAAGCATTGACGTTTTTCTCTTTAAAGATATGGAATGATTCAGTGAGAACCCATCTGGTACTGGGCTTTTTTTTGTTGTAAGACTTTTTATCATTGCTCCTTCTCATTGCTAGTTACCATCAGTCTGTTCAGGTTTTATAATTCCTCTTGATTCAATTTTGGCAGGTCATATATAGTATCTTCAAATGTATCCACTTCTTCTAGGTTTGTCAATCTATTCAAGTATAAGTTTTCTAAGTAGTCCCTAGTGATCTTCTGGATTCCTGTGATATCTATGGTGATTTCTTCTTTTCATCTCTAATTTTATTAATTTGGTTCTTCTCTTTTTTCTTTTAGTTTATTTGGGTAAGGGCTTATCAATATTTTTTATCTTTTCAAAGAACCAACTCTTTGTTTCAATGATCCTTTGTACTAATTTTTATTCTCAATTTCATTGATTTTTGGCTCTGATATTAAATTATTTACTCTCTTTTACTGGTTTTGGAATTGGTTTGTTCCTGGTTTTCAAGGGCTATAAGATGCATCATTAGGTTGCTTTTTTGGGGATCTCCTGATTTTGTTAAGTAGCCACTTATATCTACCAACTTTCCTCTTAGAACCACCTTCATAGTGGAGTTTCTGGTATGATGTGTCACTATTCTCATTTGATTCTAACAATTTTTCTATTTTCTTCCCTGATTTCTCCTATCACCCATTCATCATGTGAAAGTATATTATTCAATCTCCATGAGTTTATATGGTTTCTGTAGGGTTTTTTTGGTGTTGATATATAAGTTCATTCCATTATGATCCAATAAAATTCAAGGAATTACATCAACTTTTTAAAAATTTTGTTAAGAATTGCTTTGTGACCTAAAATATGGTCTATTTGGAAAAGGTTCCACAAGTAGTTCAATAGAAAGTATATTCTGCTGTTGATATTCTACTGTTGTTGAATAAAATATTGTATAGAAGTCTGTTAATTCCATGTGATTTAAAATACTTTTTATATATCTAAAGAGTTTTTCCTGAGTTTACTTCTAGATAACTATCTATTGGTGAGAGAGGTGTGTTGAAATCACCCATATTATTGTACTGGGGTCTATCTGAGACTTTAATTTAGGTAGTGTCTGTTTTATGCAATCAGGTATGCCATAAATATTTAGTATTATGTCATCTTGTTGGATTTTCTCCTTTATCAGTACTAAGTGACCTTTGACTCTTCTGTTTAATTTCCAGTCTGCTTTATCAGATATGAAAATAGCTACTCCTTGTTTTCAGGTTTCATTCGCATGCTATATCAATCTTTATCCTTTCACTTTCAGCCTGTGGCTGTCTTGCCTGAAGGTGAGTCTCTTGCAAGCAATATATTTTTGGTTCTTGTTTGTAATATGTTCTGCCAGCTGTGTCTTTTAATTGAAAAGTTGAGACTATTTATATTCAATGTTATTACAGAGAGATATTCATTAATTCCTGCCATATTCAATTGTTTGTAAAGTTCAATTTTGTCCTGTTTTTCATTTGCTTAGATACTTTTCCAAGAAGATCTGTCCACTTATGTGCTCTTTTTATTTTATTTTTTTTAAGTTCTGTGAGAATATTTCTTTAAATATTTTCTGTAGTACTGGCTTAGCAGTCACTGATGCTTTTTTTTTCCCCTGCTTATCTTAGAAAGTTTTTATTTCTTATTGAATTCTGAAGAATAGCTTTGATAGCTATAGCAATTTTTGCTAACAGATATTTTCTTTTAGGACTTGGAACACATCATTCCAAAACCTCCTGGATTTTAGAGTTTGTGTTAAGAAATCAGGAGTAATCCTCATTGGATTTGCCTCTGGAGGCTTGTTTTAGTCAGCTTTTTTCACTACTGTGACCAAAAGACTTGACAAGAACAACATACAGGAGGGAAAATTTATTTGGAGGTTCATGGTTTCAGAGGTCTTCAGTCCAGAGATGGTGACTCCATTCCTCTGGGCCTGAAGTGAGGTACAACAGCATGGTGGAAGTATGGCAGAGAAAAGCAGCTGGGAACATGGCACCAGGAAGAAGAGAGAGCTCTGCTCAACAAGGATACAATATATGCCCCAAAGTCACAACCCCAGGGACACATCTTCTTCTACATGCCTATAGTCACCACTCAGTCAATCCCTTTCAGGGAATTTATGCACTGATTAGTTTAAGGTTCTTATAATCCAGTAATTTCACCTTTAAGCTTTTTTTGATTATCTCTCACATGAGCTTTTGCAGAGGCATCTCATATCTAAATCATAACAAGGCTTTTAAAATTCTATCCTTATATGTGATAGGAATTTTAATTATGTATAGAGCTTCTTTTTTGATCTTGACTATTTGGGATTGTGAATGCCTTCTATATATGGATGGATATCTTACTCTCAAGGTTTAGAAAGTTTTGTTATTATTTCACTAAAGAGGTTATCATTGCCATTAGCCAGTATCACACAACACTCTTCAATTCCAATGATTCTTAAATTTGTTATTACGTTGTCCCAGAATACTTGTATATTCTGATTACTGTTACTTATTTCCTTCAATATTGTCTGAATATTCAAGGGTGAGTCACTTTATCTTCCAGCTCTGAATTCTGTTTTCACCATGGTTTACTCTATTAGAAACTTTCAACTGACCATTTTGTGTGTGTGTGTGTGTGTGTGTGTGTGTGTGTGTGTGTGTGTGTGTGTGTTTTCATTTCCAAGATTTCTGTCTGGTTCTTTTTCAATATCTCTATCTCCTTATTGAATTTCTCATTCATATCTTGTATTGACTTCCTTAATTTATTCAGTTGCTTTTATGTGTTCTCTTGAATTCATTGAACATTTTTATGTCAAGACTTATTTTAATGCTACATATTGTTTGATTTATTTTTTCAGAGATCATGAGATTTTATTCTTACACATAAATTTAGCCAAAAGGAATACATGAAACAGATAGAAAACTCTGTTTGCAAATTAAAAAATACACCTTTATAAGATGTCCATGAATCAAAAATTTCATAGTTGAATTTATAAAATGATTTGAAATCAATAATAATGGAAATAATATATGCATCCTGGAACATGCATTAAAACAATAGAAGCAAATATATAGCTAGTAGGGCTTACATTAGGAAAGAAAAATATTGACACTATGTATGTATTATATTTTAGAAGTGAAATTTAAAAGAATAATAAAAATAAGTATAAATACAAACCAAGTAGAAGCAAGGAGATAATAATGAAGACAACACAAATTAAAAAATGGGAAACGAAAATAAAGATTAACAGGATGAAGAGCTAGTTTTTCAAAATTCATAAGGTAAAGTTTTCATTTTTAAAAATTTGTTCTGATTAGTCATACATGACAGTAGAATGCATTTTGACACATCATACATGAATGGAGTATAACTTTTCATTCTTCTGGTTGTACATGATGTAGAGTTATATAGGTTATATAATCACATATGCAAATAGGGTAATAATGTCTGATTCATTCTACTATCAAGCCTACCACATACCCCCTTCCCTCCCTTCACTACCCTCTATTCTCCCCAACCCCCTTTATTGTGAATTAGCATCCACATATCAGAGAAAGCATTCAGCCTTTGGTTCTTTGGGACTGGCTAATTTTGCTTAGCACAATAGTTTCTAGGTCAATCCATTTACCAGCAAATGACATAATTTCATTCTTCTTTAAGGCTAAGTAATATTACATTGTACATGTATACCACAATTATTTTTATACATTCATCTGTTAAAGGGAACCTAGGTTGGTTTCATAGTTTAGCTACTGTGAATTGAATGGCTACAAACATTGATGTGGCTGTGTCACTGTACTATGCTAATTTTAAGTCCTTTGGGTACAAACCTAAGAAGTGGGATGACTGTGTCAAATGGTGGTTCCTTTCCTAGTTGTCTGAGAAATCTCCATACTGCTTTCCATAGTGGTTGTACCAGCTTGCAGTCAAACTGGCAATGTATGAGTATACCTTTTCCCTCACATCCTCACCAACATTTATTTTTGCTTGTATTCTTGATACTTGCCAATCTGACTGGAGTGAGATGGAATGTCAGTGTAGTTTTGATTTGCATTTCTCTAATTGCTAGAGATGTTGAACCTTTTTTTCATATATTTGTTGATTATCTTTTTTTTATGAAGTGCCTGTTAAGTTACTTTGCTCATTTATTGATTGAGTTATTTATTTTTGTTTTTTGGTGTTTGAGTTTTTTGAGTTCTTTATATATCCTGGAGATTAGCACTCTATCTGAGGTGTGTGTGGTAAGGATTTTCTCCCATTCTGTAGGTTCTGTCTTCATGCTACTGATTGTTTCCCTTGCTGTGAAGAAGCTTTTTAGTTTGATTCCATCCCATTTATTTTACTTTATTTTTTTTAATTTTGGTACTAGCTAATGAACCTGGGGGCACTTAATGACTAGACACATCCCAAGCCTTTTTGTATTTTATTTTGAGACTGGGTTTCACTGAGTTGCTTAGGGCCTCACTAAATCGCAGAGGTTGGCTTTGAACTCATGATTATCCTGCCTTAGCTTCCTGAGCAGCTAAGATTACAGGTGTGCACAACACACAACCACCCTGCCCCCTGCCCCAGCTCATCCCATTTATTGATTCTTGATTTTATTTCTTGCCCTTTAGGAGTCTTGTTAAGGAAGTCAGTTCCTAAGCTGTCATGGTGGAGATTTGTGCCTACTTTTCCTTCTATTAGGCACAGCATCTCTGTATTAGTACCTAAGTCCTTGTTCTACTTTGAATTGAATTTTGTGCAGGGTGAGAGATAGGGGTTTAATTTCATTTTGCTGCATAAGGATTTCCAGTTTTCCCAGCAGCACTTGTTGAAGAGGCTGTCTTTTCTCCAGTGTATGTTTTTGGCACCTTTGTCTAGTATGAGATAACTGTAGTTATGTGGGTTTGTCTCTGGGACTTCTATTCTGTACCATTGGTCTATATATCTTTATTTTCCCCCAAAATTTATTATTTTTTTTTCCTTGTTTTTTTTTTTTAAATTTTTTAATTCTAATTTGTTATATATGCTTGCAGAGTACAATTCATTTCATATTACATATAAAGAGCACAATTTTTCAAGTCACTGGTTTTACATAACGTATTTTCACAACAATTTTGTCTTCATACATGTACTTAGGGTAATGTCTAACTCATTCTGCTATTATTCTTGTCCCCTTGCCCCCATCCCTTCCCCCCCTTTGTTCTATTTAAAGTTCCTTCATTCCTCTTATCCCTTCTCCCTTGCCATTATAAGTCAGTATCTTCATATCAAAGAGATCATTTGACCTTTGATTTTTTGGGATTGGCTAACTTAGCATTATTTTCTCCAACTCCATCCATTTACCTGCAAATGCCATGATTTTATTCTCTTTTAGTGCTGAGTAGCGTTCCATTGTGTATATATACCAAAGTTTTCCTATCCATTCATCTGATGGGCATCAGGGTTGGTTCCACAGTCTAGCTGTTCTGAATTGTGCTGCTATAAATATTGATGTGGCTGTGTCCCTGTAGTAAGCTGCTTTTAAGTCTTTTGGGTATAGACCAAGGAGTGGGATAGCTGGGTCAAATGGCAGTTCCATTCCAAGTTTTCCTAGGAATCTCCATACTACTTTCCAGATTGGCTTCACCAATTTACAGTCCCACTAGCAATGTAAGAGTGTGCCTTTTCCCCCACATCCTTGCCAACATTTATTGTTGTTTGTATTTTTGATAGCTGCCATTCTGACTGGAGCAAGATGAAATCTTGGAGTTGTTTTGATTTGCATTTCTTTAATTGCTGGAGATGTTCAACATTTTTTTTCATATATTTGTTGATTGATTGTATATCATCTTCTGAGAAGTGTCTGTTTAATTCCTTGGCCCATTTATTGATTAGGTTATTAGTTTTTTTTGGTGTGAAGGATTTTGAGAGCTTTATATATCCTTGAGGTTAATGTTCTGTCTGATGTGCTTGTGGTAAAGATTTGCTCCCTTTTTGTAGGTTCTCTGTTCACCTCACTGATTGTTTCTTTTGCTGAGAAGAAGCTTTTTAGTTTGAATCCATCCCATTTATTAATTCTTGGTTTTAATTCTTGAGCTATAGGGGTCTTATTGAGGAAGTGGGGCCTAATCCAACATGATGGAGATTTGGGCCTACTTTTTCTTCTATTAGGTACAAGGTCTCTGGTTTAATTTCTAGCTAGGTCCTTGATCCACTTTGAGTTAAGTTTTGTGCATGAGGAGAGATAGAGATTTAATTTCATTTTATTACATGAGGATTTCCAGTTTTCCCAACACCATTTGTTGAAGAGGTTGTCTTTTCTTCAATGAATATTTTTGGCACCTTTGTCTAATATAAGATAACTGTAGATGTGTGGGTTAGTCTCTGTGTGTGTCTTCTATTCTGTACCATTGGTCAACTGGTCTATTTTGTTACTATTGCTTTGTAATACAATTTAAGGTCTGGAATAGTAATGCCACCAGCTTCACTTTTCTTGCTAAGAATTGCTTTGGCTATTCTGGGTCTCTTATTCTTCCAGATGAATTTCATGATTGCATTTTCTATTTCTATGAGGAATGATATTGGGATTTTGATTGGAATTGCATTAAAACTGTATAGTGCTTTTGGGAAATGGTCATTTTGACAATATTAATTCTACCTATACATGAACAAGGTAGATCTTTCCATCTCCCAAGATCTTCTTTAATTTCTTTCGTGTGTTGTAGTTTTCATTGTAGAGGTCTTTCACTTCTTTTGTTAAGTTGATTCCCAAGTATTGTATTTTATTTTTTGAGGCTATAGTAAATGGGGTAGATTTCCTAGTTTCTCTTTTTGAGGATTTGTCGCGGATGTACAGAAATGCCTTTGATTTATGGATGTTGATTTTATATCCAGCTACTTTGCTGAATTCATTTATTAGTTCTAGAAGATTTCTGGTGGAATTTTTTGGCTCGTCTATGTACAGAATCATATTGTTTGCAAATAATGATAAATTGAGTTTTTCTTTTCCTATTCGTATCCCTTTAATTTCTTTCATCTGTCTAATTGCTCTGGCTAGAGCTTCAAGAACTATGTTAAATAGGAGTGGTGAAAGAGGGCATCCCTGTCTTGTTCCAGTTTTTAGAGAGAATGCTTTAAATTTTTCTCCATTTAGGATGTTGTTGACCTGGGGCTTAGAATAGATGGCCTTTATGATGTTGCGGTATGTTCCTGTTGTGCCTAGTTTTTCTAGCACTTTGAACATGAAGGGGTTCTGTATTTTGTCAATGCTTTCTCTGCATCTATTGAGTTTTGATTCTAATACCACACCATTTTTGTTACTATGGATCTGTAGTATAATTTAAGGTCTGGTATTGTGATGCCTCCTGCTTCACTCTTCTTGCTAAGGATTCAGTAGCTATTCTGGGTCTTTTATTTTTCAAAATGTATTTCATAAGTGTTCTTTCTAGTTCCAAGAAGAATGTCATTGGGATTTTAATAGGGATTGCATTAAATCTATATAATGCTTTTGGAAGTATAGCCATTTTGACATTGTTACTTCTATCTATCCAAAGACATGGGAGACCTTTCCACCTTCTAAGGTCTTCTTCAGTTTCTTTCTTCACTATTTTGTGGTTTTCATTATAGAGGTATTTTACCTCTTTTGCTAGATTGATTCCCAAATATTTTATTTCATTTTGAGGCTATTGTAAATGGGGTAGTTTTTCTAATTTCTCTTTCAGTGGATTTATCACTTATGTATAGGAACACATTTGATTTATGGGTGTTAATCTTATATCCTGTTACTTTGCTGAATTTATTTATTAATTGGCTACAATTTTCTCATGGAATTTTTTGGATCTTCTAAATATAGAATTATGTCATCAGCAAATAATGATATTTTTCCAATTTGTAACCCTTGAATTTCTGTCTAATTGCTCTGGCTAGATTTTCAAGGACAATGCTGAATAAAAGTGGTGAAGGAGGGCATTCTAGTCTCGTTCCAGTTCTTAGAGGGAAAGCTTTCAACTTTTTTTATTTAGAATGATGTTGCCTTTGGCTTTTACAATGTTGAGGTATGTTCCTACTATTCCTAGTTTTTCTAGTGTTTTGAACATAAATGGGTGCTGTATTTTGTCACATGCCTTTTCTGCATCTATTGAGATGATCATATGAGTTTTATCTTTAAGTCTATTTACATGGTGAATTATGTTTATTGACCTCTGTATGTTGAACCAACCTTGCATCCCTGGTATGAACCCCACTTGATTGTGGTGCACTATCTTTTTAATGTTTTTGTTTGCAATTTTCCAGAATTTTGTTGAGAATTTTTGCAGCTCTGTTCATCAAGGACAATGTTCTGAATTTTTTTTCCCTTGATGGGTCTTTGTTTGCGTTTGAAATCAGGGTGATACTAAGTTTCAGAGAATGAGTTTGGAAGGGTTCCCTTTTCTTCTATTTCAGAGTATAATTTGGGAAGTATTGGTTTTAATTCTTCTTTGAAGGTCTTGTAGAACTTTGCTGAGAATCCATCTGCTTCTGGGCTTTTATTTGTTGGTAGGCTTTTGATGACATCTTCTATTTCATTGCTTTTTAAAACTGTGTATGTCCTCCTGGGTCAGTTGGGGTAAGTCATATGTCTCTAGAAATTTGTCAATGTCTTCAAGATTTTCTATTTTATTGGAGTATAAATTTTCAAAATAGTTTCTGATAATGTTCTGTATTTCAGTAATGTCCATTGTAATATTTCCTTTTTCATCCTGAATTTTAGTAATTTGAGTTTTTTCTCTCTTTCTCTTCATTAGTGTGGCTAAGGGTTTCTCGATTTTATTCATTTTTGCAAGGAACCAAAAATGAATTTTTGTTTTTTCAAATTTTTTCAATTGTTAATTTTGTTTCAATTTCTTTGATTTCATCTCTGATTTTAATTATATCTTGTCTTCTATTTCTTTTTGTGTTGATTATTCTTCTTTTTCTAGAGCTTTGAGATGTACCATTAGGCCATTTATTCATTGATTTTCTATTCTTTTAATGAATGAGTTCAATGCAATGAACTTTCCTCTTAGCACTACCATCATAATGTCCCCAAAATTTTGATATATTGTATTATGAGTATTTTTTTGTATTTCATCCCTGATTTCTTCTGCTATCCATTAGTCATTGAATAGCATATTATTTAGTCTCCAGGTGTTAGAGTAGATTCTACTTTTTATTCTATCATTGATTGCTAATTTCGTTTCATTATGATCTGACAGAATGCGAGGTATTATCTCATTTTTAAATATTTGCTAGGAGTTTCTTTGTGGCATAAGATATGGTCTATTTTAGAGAATGATCTATGTGCTGCTAAGAAAGTGTATTCATACTTTGATGGATATAATATATATATATATATATATATATATATATAGTATATATATATATGCTAAGTCTAAATTATTGATTATATTATTTAATTCTATAGTTTCTTTTTAAGTTTTTGTTTGGAGGATCTATCCAGTAGTGAGAGAGGTAAAGTCACCTAGTATTATTGTGTTGTGGTCTATTTGATTCTTGAAATTGTGAGGGATTTGTTTGAGGTACATAGGTACTCCATTGTTTGGAGCATAAATATCTATGATTGTTATGTCTTGTTGATGTACAATTTCCTTGAGCAGTATTAAATATGATTCTTTTTTTCTTCTGCTTAACTTTGACTTGAAGTCCACTTTATCTGATGTGAGGATAGAAACCCCTGCTTGTTTACACAACCCATGTGAGTGATATGTTTGTTCCCATCCTTTCATCTTCAGTGTGTGAATGTCTTTGTTTATGAGGTGTCTCTTTGAGACAACATATAGTTGGGTATTATTTTTTAATCTAATCTGCCAGTCTGTGCTTTTGATGAGTTTAGACCATTAATGTTTAAGATTATTATTGATATATGATTTGTATTCCTGGTCATTTTGGTTTATTTCTAGTTTTTAATTTAAATTAGTTTCTCCTTTGATTGACTGTTCCTTTAATGTAGTTCCTCCCTTTGTTGGTTTTCACTTTTTAAAAAATTGTATCTTCATGGAATATTTTCTTGGAATATTTTGTAGTACAGTGTTTCTGGTTGTGAATTCTTTTAACTTTTGTTTATCATGGAAGGTTTTTATTTCATCTGCAAATCTGAAGCTTAATTTTGCTGGATACAGAATTCTTGGTTGGCATGCATTTTCTATCAGAGCTTGATATATGTTGTTCTAGGACCTCCTAGCTTTGAGGGTCTGGGTTGAGAAATCAGCTGAGATCTGAATTGTTTCCCCCATATGTAATCTGATATTTTCATTATAATATGCATTGATATGTGTCTGTTGTATTTTTGTACATTCGAATAGTTCTGTTAGCCTTTTGTGTTTGGTTTTTCTTTTCATTCTTTTGATTTGGGAAATTGTCTGATATTATTTCATTGAAAATATTGTGCATTACTTTGGTTTGTATCAGTGTGCCTTCATCTATTCCAATAAATCTTAAATTTGGTCTTTTCATGTTATCTCATAATTCTTGGAAGTTCTGTTCATGGTTTCTTAACATCTTCTCTCCGTGGTCAACTCTATTTTCAAGATTATATATTTTGTCTTCATTGCCTGCGGTTCTGTCTTCCAAGTGGTATAGTCTGTTGGTGATACTTTCTATTGAATTTGTAATTTGGTTTATTGTTCTGTTCATTTTACGGATTTCTGCTTTTTTTTTTTTTCAGAATCTCTGACTTTTTATTGAAGTGATCTTTCATATTCATTTCATTCCTTATACTGTCCTTTACTTCTCAAATCAGTTTAACAACATACATTCTAAACTCCTTCTCTTAAATTTCACCACTGTGTTGTTGATGGATTCTGTTATTGGAGTATATTAGTTTGCTTGGGGAAATTGTTGCCTTGCTTTTTCATGTTGTTTGTGTGTCTTCCCCTGTAACAATATGGATCTGGGGCAGTAGAGTTTCTACCCTGTGGATTTGTAGTGTCCCTGAACATTTCCAGTACCTCACTGTTTAGGTACTGTTTAGGAGGAGACAAATAATATCAACTGTTTAGGGGGAGACAAATAATATCAACCAATGAAAGCAATATACAGCATTAAACCAATTAGTTCCTACTATGACTTTTACAATGTTAATTATCACAATAAGCAGAAGTGATGTAATCAGTTATTGCCTATAATAAGAATAGCAAGTTTGCAAAAGGGTTTACAATTTCAGGTGGTGCGCATGGAGAGAACAGAACTGATATAGGATATGATGATTATTAGGAAAGAGGAGACAAACCAGAAGTAACAGATTAAAGAAAGAGTGAAAGCAAAATAGAGATTGGTTATTAGAAGAAGAAAACAGAATCAAGGGAAACATAGGTAGGAGAAAAAATATTTTATATATATATATGTATGATTGTAATAATTTTTTAAAAGTTAAAAATAAAAGAATACAAAACAAAAATAAAATTTACTAATCAAAGATCCTAGTTCACAACAAACTAATCCATGAAAAATAACTGTCTTAAAAAATTCTAGAAATTAGAAAAAAAAATGAAACTGTATTAATGTCCATGAACCATCAAGGTCACAATTAAGCAGAGAAAAATAAATTTAAAAAAATTTAAAATCTTGATGAAAAGTTGAAGAATTTATTCCATTGGCATTTAAAATATGCTCAGCTTCTCTTGTCAGCAGTTTTAGGTGGGGGGTCTGAAGGGTGGTGCTCCACCCTCTGGATTGCTGGAGTGCGAGAGGTAATATCATGAATTATTCTGCAGAGTGTCTTTCAGGTTTTTTGGCCAATGTTCTTGGTCTCTAAACACTCTGTATGCAAACATGCCTTGGGCCTCCCAAAGATGTGGATTTCTTTAATTCCCTCATTCCTCCACTGTGCTCAAGGTGGGACAGCTCTGACTGGTGCTTCTGGCCCAGCTGCAGCAGTGGCTGTGTTGCTGGTGATTTTTTTCCTTTATTTTATTATATCTAACCTCCTGTGTTCCTGGTCTGCTTTGAATGTCCAGTTTTAATTTTCAGTAAAGTCTATCCCCCCGTTTTTTGTTCACCCACCTCGTGGAGTTGCTGCTTATTTGCTTTCTTGGTTTCATTCCATAGAACAGCTAGGAATGTGACTTCCTCTATTCTACCATCTTGGATGAGTCCTGATTTATTTATTTTCTTATTTTTATCTGATATTTTACCGCTTTAATATCTTTGGAGTCAGTTGCTGGTGAACTGTAAACTTTTTGGCTTTTTGTGTTATTTTTTTGTATTTCTTTGTGTTTTGGGTTATCTGCATCTGTTGGTATGAATTTCTCTTCCACTCTTATATGTGGTTATTTTAAGGCACAATCTTCTCTTGCCAAGTGAATGTAGTAATATATATGGAGACCACTCATAGGTGTCATATTCACAGCTTTTATGTTAATTTTTTCTGTTTTTGCTATAGGAGTACATATCTGTGAGTGAGGCCTGAAAAACCCCCTATCCATTCCTGCTTGGGATCTGGTCATTGATTTGTGGATTTTGTTTCTTCTATACTTTGTATTAAGATATCATTGAAGTTTGAGTGTGGTTAATTTCCGTGTGGATCAAGGAGAGCTCTTTCGTGGTTGGGTTTAGTTCAGCAACAGGGTCTCTACCCTGTGAACTTGTAGTGTTCCTGCAGATTGCCAGCACCTCACAGAAAAGGGGACAACTTCAGCAAATGAATAACTACTATGACATCTAAAACACTAATTACCACAAAAACAGGAATGGTGGGGTCAGCAATTACCAACAGCTAAAATAATGAATTTTTTATTCATTAGGTATCAAGTATGCCATTCACAGTAATAATAATTGCAGTAACATTAATGGTGGGGTAAGAGTTATATAAACTAAACAGTTCTAAAGGATTGTAAAATTACAGTTCATTCAGGGAAATGAAAATGTGACAGGAAACTAACAATATTTATAATGGTCAAAATGTGAGCAGAAAGAACACAGAAGAGATATAAAAAGTAATGGCTTTAAAGAAGCAGAAGGGAAAAAAAAAAACAAAAGTAAAGGGAAGAGAAGGAGAACAAGAGAATTTGGCTCTAAGTGAGAGAAGAAAGGAGAGAAAGAGAAAGGAGAGTAAAAATAAAATAAAACCAAAACAAATAAATAGAAATTCTATGTTGCTTCCTGACTTGGAGCAACAACGCCGCGGGAGAAAAACTCGGAGGCAGAATGAAGATGAAAGAAGGTTTTTTTATTCTTCGGCTTTAGCAATCTCTCAAAACTCTAACACTGGCTCTTTCAGCAACCTCTCTGACTCTTTACTTCTTCTAACTACTGACTCTTTACTTTTTTACTTTACTTCTTTACTTTACTTTCTTTTACTTTTACTTTCTTAGAGCTTAGAGAGAGCTTAGAGAGAGAGAGAGAGAGAGAGAGAGAGAGCTTCTTCTTCTTTCTTCTTTCTTCTTCGGCAGCCTCGGCCCGACTCCGACCAGCAACTACTTCTTCTCTCTATCTCCTAGTCTGACTCCTCACCCGGTTATATATCTTTAGCTTTAACAAGGACCACAGGTGCGTCACATAGTTCACGGGCATACAAAGATTCTTTCAGATGGAAACCAGAACATCTCTTATGGCCGTCAGCTAACCGCAATTAACCATCTCCTATTAGGGCTCCTTCAATTCTAACCCTCAAAATGCAAGGAAAAATAATTATCATAAAAAGTGCTAAAACATGAGAAAAAAGAAGCAAATATGTACACATGTATATATCCACAAACCAACCAGCAGCACAGCAAGAGGGGAGGCAGAGGGGGAGAAGAAAGAAAGAAAACGATTGTTAATAAAAAGTGAAAGAATTGT
The DNA here is from genome assembly GCA_025594165.1 of Tamias sibiricus. Classification (NCBI taxonomy): domain Eukaryota; kingdom Metazoa; phylum Chordata; class Mammalia; order Rodentia; family Sciuridae; genus Tamias; species Tamias sibiricus. The sequence continues at coordinate 29,562,613 of CM046661.1, forward strand.
CTCTGCTGAGGTAGTTAAATCTGTTTATGGGGATGGATGGTCACTGCCTCTGGACTATTATCCTTTCTATTTTTCTTGGGTTTTGTTTCAGGAGAGAGGGAGGGAGGGAGGGAGGGAGAGAACACCAAGGTCTGGGTGTTGTTAACCCCTTTTTATGTTGCTTTTACAAGCTGCCAGTTGAAGTGGCCTAAAATTGAAGCTGGTTGAAATAGTTCTCAGCTTCTCTTTTCACCAGTTAAAGGTAGTATGGAATGGGAAGTATTGTCATTTGGAGTTTTGTGCAGAGAGATGAGATGCAGGTACTCCCAGGGTGAGACTGCTGCAGAGTTCCAAGTGGGATGTTCTTTCGGCTGGAGATTATCACTAATTGGTCTTTAGGGGCTTTGTTGGTGGTATTAGATCAACACACTCCTAAGACTGGGAAGATGCAAATCTTCTTGAGAGTCTTGTTGATTTCAGAAGTCTCCCAAGAACTTACGGGGCAGGGAACCAATCCTCCACAGGTCTCATACTCCACTGCCCAAATACCCTGCCTGCACAGGCTTAGAGTCTCACCTGTTCATGCTCACCTGTTCAGTTTCCTGACCATGTTCAGCTGGTCACATGAACTGTCAGACTCAAAGCAAAAGCAATTTGCATTCCCCTTTGTCTTACTGACTTGAATCTTTCTGGGTACAATCTTCTCTGTGCCTTTTCACTCACATTCTCGAAGGTATACCCTAGTTCACATGTAGATGCTTTCCAGGACAGTACAGCAACGATTGTTACAATCTCCTGAACTCCCACAGCAGCAAGAAGAGGTGGGGCCTCTTCATCTTGAAGATGAAGCTCCTTGTCTCAGCTTTCTGCTTGCCAGTGGAGACAACAGAGCACCTTTAAAAACACCAGTGCATTGTGCAGTCTCTCCGTCAGCCACACTCAGACTGCTTCTGTGATCTACAGGTTTCTCCATGCCAAATTTGTCTTTTGTGTTTCTCTCTGCATCAGCTCTGTCTTCTGGGTGAACCAGTGCTTCTGCCATTGCTTCTGCCACAACCAGCTTGGATCCATTGTATCTTTTCTTATTCTCTGTTCAGTGTATCTGGATTTCTGAGTCTCTAAGAGACTCTATCTGATGTGAAGTTTTCAGTGAATTTTCCCTTTCACCCACCTCTCTGAGAAGCAGTACTCCTGGTACTTGATTCCTGAGCCACAGAGCAACTTGAAATATAGCCTTCCTCTAATCTGCCATCTTCAGTCTCTTTACTGTGTCATGTTCAATTTATATTTTCTCTTAAGTTTGCAATGTTCTCTAAAGCTATTGTATTGTGACATCTGGCAATACTAAGGGATCGATTGGATTAGTTTAGACTCAAACAAGGAGGCCATCTCATTATTTTAGTATACATTTCTGACCTTGAAAGAGAAATTTGCATTTTAGTTATAAACAACTCTCCATTATATTACCATGGTCTAGTGCTTTGCTTTATAAAGTAGCATGAAGCATTTTATAGTCAAGAATTTTTTTCCAGGTTGTAGTAATGATTTTGAGGCTCCCCAAAATATGAACCATGTCATATTTCTCTGTAAAAATCAAGCCTCGGTACCCACTTGTTGCCTAAATAAATATTGACTTAGGTATTATTTTTGATAATAATGCATGCATTTTATAGAGACTCAAAGCCAATACCATCTTTAGAAAAATGCATCATAAATCTATGAAACATGATGAATGAGTTGCTATAATAGCACAATATTCTTTTGTCTTGATTGTACCTTGCTTTATGAAATTATCATAGCACATGGTTTAGTTGTTACTATCCTTTCTACCTTATAGTGAAGAACTGCAGCTGGCCATAGATATCCACAGAAGATATGGACATTCTTAGATTTTCACATTTGCAGATTAGCTTATGATTATCAATTTTACTTTCTTTAGGACTCCCCATAAATCAGTAACCATATTAATCAATGAAGCTCTTTCCTTACCTCTTCACAAACAACAAAGTTAAAAAAAAACATGGGCTCATCTCCTTCTAATATGTGACTCATATTTATACTGTAACAAGTCCAGTACATTCAGTTAATATTACTTTAGCAATGTTTTTCTAATTATCTTTGTTTACATTTATTTCACCCTGAAATATTTTACATGTTAATTCAACTTTTCTTTTTTAGCTGTATTTTGGGGCGATATTGCCTTAGATGATGAAGACTTAAATATCTTTCAAATAGATAGGACAATTGACCTGACACAGAACCCCTTTGGAAAACTTGGACATACCACAGGTATGGCTATTTGAGTAAATTTTTATTCATTTTGAAGAAAACATACTCTTGAAATGCAATGAATATATTTTGGATTTTATTTAATGTCCTATGGATCAACTTTGATTTCTTACACAGAAATTAGTATATTTAGAAATTTACTTATTGTTTTCATTTTATTAAACTTATTATAGTGTTTTACTATGTACCAGGCATAATTTAAGTGATTTGCAGATTTTAACTTTTTAACCTCATAACAAATCTATGAGGTTTGGTACTAAAGTGATTACAATTGACAAGTGAGGAAATTGAGATTTAGAAGGATGTACAGCTTTCTTATTGTCACAAAGGAAGTGGCTGAGTCAGGAACAGAATTCAGTTCTTCTAGAATAAATTTCATTCCCTTGAGCATTATATTGCTTCCACTTGGATATTCAGTTTCAAAATGTAAATTATGCTTAGAATAATTATATAGGAGCTTATTTAGAAAAAAATCTGTGTATCTACTGGTATAGATATGTGAACTTTTATATAACTTTTTTGAAAACCCCAAGAGACAATTTCATTTTAGTTGTTCTTAACATTTGAATTGTGCCCATATATAAGAATTGAACTGTATTAAAGATTATTTCAATACTCATATTAAAATATTTTTATTAAAATTTAAAAATTAGTTATATTTTCTTGGTAAGATTTTTATTCTGCATTCTTTTTTGGAGAAAAATTTCAAGGTTAAAAAAATAGAATTTCTTTTTGTAGTAATGACCTCAAATACATTTTTTAGTTCTATCTTTTGATCTATTGCATTCTCATCCCATTTATTATTTTTATTTTTTTCTTTTCCATGGAAATCAAATACATAGTTCCTCTCTGGTATCTAGTGCCCAAATGTATATTAGACCTAAGACTTTTTTTATTTATTTATTTACTTTAGTTGTACACAATGCAATGCATTTATGTTTAAAAATGTTTACGTGGTGCTGAGGATCAAACCCAGGCTGTGTACGTGCAAGGCGAGCGCTGTGCCGCTGAGCCACAACCCCAGCCCCCCTAAGACTTTTTAATGTGAATCAATATCACTTTTCCCAGTTTACTGCTTTTGCAACTCTTTTATTGTGGCAAAGTTCAAACATGAAAAAGTCAATAGGATAATACAAGTAGAAACATCAGTATGGTATGTCTTAGATTCAACAATTGTTAACAGTTTAGCATATTTGCTCTGTGTGCACATACATGTAAAAATGTGTACAAAACATTTTAAAATTAATGGCAGAATATATGTATAAAGTATACAAAACACTTAAAATAGGGTAATTAGCACACATTTTCTAAAAATAAGGACTTTGTCCTAGGTAGTGAAAATACCATTATCACATTTAAGAAAATTATTTAAAACATAAATATATAAGATAAACCCTATGGAATTTATTGAAAATAATAGCACATACTATTTAAGAATAGTATGCATGGCCTTTGTTATATATAGTGACTGTCTTTTCTGAAATATGCACCAATGTCTGGGGGAATCTTGCTTTGCAGTGGAATCATAGATAGAATGTTCCTGTTCAACATGTCCACTGGCAGATTTTCCAGCTTATGTATCCCATTTAACACTGCCATGGAGGCATTTTATTCTGGACAGTAGAACAATAGTATCACTTAGCAAAATCCTAGATTTATTGTAAGTTGTATTTTCAGCTTGTATTAAAATTTTCATTTGCTTTAAGCTTTACGTATGTCATTTTTTAATCTCCCTTCATTATTTTGAAGCCACTGATTCTATGTGATTTAAAAATCTCTAATACAATGATTTAATTTTGTTATTTAATTTAGAGTTAAGCTCTGAGATAGTATAGTTGTAAGAGGTAATAACATTATTTTAAATATGCAGACTAAAATTATAGTGTTAATGATGGAAATATTTATTGTAAATATATATACATTGAAAAATACATTTAAAAATTTAGTGGTAGCTTGCACTATTTAGGGGAATTTTAAAAAATGTGAAATATTCTATACCTTATTTTTATTCTCTCTTTTTCTTTCTTGTTAAATAATTTGTGCTAACTATATTTCTCTTCTCCTAATTTTAAACTTTAAATTTTTCCCATAAATATTTTGCTTGCATATTTTCATTGTTTTTGAATATTGAGAAATAACAATTTCCCTTTTTCTATTTCAATAAATTTCCTCTGCCGAATTTTATTTCAACAGCTATAAAATTATTAAAAATTACTTAAAATATTATTCAAGACATTATTGCCTTTGTCTTGAAATGCTGTTTTTCAATTCTATAATAAGTCTAGTCATTATAATTATCTTTATTTAAAAAGATATTTCTTTTTTCTCATGAAAGTCCCTTTATAAATCTACTTACAGGTATTTTAGGTCTATCTAATATAAATACAGTTGCTACCTAAGGGTCATTTTAAACACATAGATGCCATACTTTAAAAATGTTTCTCGTAACTGCTTAGGAATGAATACATTTCAGTCTGACCTCATCTTTCTGAAATGTTCAGTGAAAAAATTTCAAAAATTTTTCTCAAGATGCACAGCAAAAATGTGACTATGTCATGCAAATAATTAGGCAGATTATTTCTCAGTGAAAAAGCAGTGTAACTTATTTGCCATATAAGGACTTATTTGAGTTTTCCTTTAAGAAGCTTATATGGTAGTAAATTTTATCATTGTATTTTTAGCTTCAACCTAGGCTATCATATTTAATATTAACTAATTTCAAAGGCAAATTGATATTAGAAGGAAATTGTCAGGCTTTGCATAGTTTGTTGACTTCGTTAATTTCTGCCTGTCTTTCATATTTAGCCTCTATGAACCATAGACGCTCAGTGGTCTGAGCAGGTTCTGATGTTACTAGTGGTCGTATTGATTGTTTGCTCAGTGATACCTCTTTTTTATTTGTCTGTTGAAATTCAAGGAGATTAGGGGAAATAGGGGACAAAATTGGGGGCTGCATTTTCTGAAAGCCCTGGGATGAGAATCTAGGGACATGGATTTTTCTCAAAATCTCTGCTTTCTAACTTAGGACAGAAATCTACCTTTTAAAGTCTTTGTCGGTAATTTTTCTTAAGAGACGTATTTCCTTAGTCCTCTCCTTTCCTTTTCTTTTTGCATTTTAATATTCTTCGGATCTGTTTTTATAAATTTTGTAAGTTGCATAATGTAATGGAATGCATTTGCAATTAAACACCATTTAGATTCTTGTGACTTTCTTCTAATTCCAAATTTATTCCAAAACAAAATTAATTTTATTAATCAGAGAAACTAAAATTTTTAAAGCTACATTTTTTAAAATGTAGTTGAATATATTATAAATTATATTATTCTTTTTAAAAGTTTTCAAAAATTATCAAGACCTTGGAGCAAACCTTGTGATACTGGTTTGCTCCTCTAATATTTCCATTTAAAAATATCAAGTTTGCATAGGAGAAATAGCTAAAATGCAATCAACAGAGCAGAACAACTTGCTGTTGTTTCATATAACAGTATGTGATGTCAAGGTCACAGTGAAGAAAAATATTTCAAATTATCAATGGATGAACTAATTGTCATGATGTCCAAATAAAGTCATTCAGATTGCTCTCTAAATGCCTCCGACATCCTTATTTTTAGTTACCAACATTTGTTGCTGTAGAATTTTTATCCTACACAAGGATTCATAGATATTCATAACTCAAACACTCCAAGAGCGAAGAAAGGATGTCCAAAGAGAAACTGGTATAGCATATTACTATTGTTTATTTGTGAGAACTTGAAAATACATTGAGTGTAAATCAATTATTTTCTTGAGTGTAACTCAATTATTTTCTTGTATCCTCTAAGGTGGACTTGGAGACCATGGTATGTCAAAGAAACGAGGGGCCCTCTATCAACTTCTTGACAGGATAAGAAGAATTGGCTCTGGTATATCAATGTTTAAAGTTGCAGACGCTTGACTTGATGTACAGTAAATATTATACTCATAGAAGTTCAGTTAATTAAAATCAGTGTGCCATTATGACATGAAGTTTGTAAAGCATATATGCTGGGAAAGAGTCTTTCTTTAATTTTGTTAGCCAATATGTGATACAAGGATTTTAGAACTTAATTTGGAAAAATTTGAAATGTTCTTTTACCTTATTTTAAATTTCTATTTAAAATGTATTAGGTATTTATTTTGTTTATGTTTATTTCCAGTCAATTGAGTATCACACCAAGATATTTTAATAAATCAAGAAGCTATATCAATTTTATTCAAATGGAAAACTATAACTGTTTTTTATATGTCACTTAAATTGACAAACTAATTTCTTACATTGAAAAGGTAATATGTTTTTGACCATGAAACATACATTTAAGACATTCAAAGAAGCTACTTTCTGGTTTTATAATTAGTAAATATTTATAGTATTGAATTTATTAAATGCTATTTTCAGGTTTTAGTTTAAGTCCTTTATTCATGCTTATATTCTAACATCTCTTAAATTGATGGATTAATATTTAAATTCTTGAAGTACTTTCAAGTAATAATTTTCCTAAGCAAAGATGCTTTACCCTAGGACAGTTAAATGACAGACATGTTAAGGACATAGGTACAGGGAACATGCATTTAATACTTGTTGTGTCAAAACATATTCTAGTGGGAAAGCATCTGTATCAACAATGATAGATGAGTATAAATAATCATGCAAATTTATGAAAAAAACAAAACAGTAACTAAAATTATTATGAAAGGCCCCCAAGAAAAGCCAAAGACTAGACTTGGAAGCTGCTCCAGAGAGAATGCATTTTATATGAGCCTGCTCTTGAGGTATTGACCTCTGAGTCATGCTGATACCTGGAGATTAATTCAGGGGAAACTGGAATGGAGATCGCCGAGTGGGTCAAGACCACGTCTGTCTTTAAGTTATTTTGTTTACTATCAATATAATGTAATATTCATAATTTTAGACCATATTATAGAATATTAATTTTGATTCAAAGTATGAGGAATTTAGCCAGAATAAGAAGAGTCTTGAATACCACATGACTTTATTGAACAATATCTATTTTATTATTGTGGGAGAATTGCTAGTGAGCTAGTAAAACAGAAAATATAAAACCATTTTTCTATGGCTTTTATGCCTGTGTGAATTCTACTTGCTGTATGATGTTGTATGAAATTTCTTCAAAATTCATTCATAGAGCATTAAGAAATAGTACTTGTATATGAAATACTCAAATATTTTAGTGCTTTTCTAAGCTATGTAATATAACTAAAGGTTTTTTTTTTTTTAAATGAGTTTTGACTTCAGGCATATTTATTCAAATATGTAAATAAAACATTTTAACTTTTGTCCTTTAAGAGGTAAATGATTCCTTGACAGAGGACTTCTGTTTCACAGAATGTTTTAAATGTCACTGCAGGCTTGGAGCAAAACACCACAGTTAAGGGAAAAGTACCTCTAAAATTCTCAGGGCAAAATGAGAAAAATCGAGTTCCCAGAGCTGCTACATCAAGAACTGAAAGAATATGGCCTGGAGGTGTTATTCCTTATGTCATAGGAGGCAACTTTACTGGTAAGATATTCCCAGAGTGTCTGTTTTGATAAAGAAACAAAAACTACCATGCAGATTAAGTGTGCATTTTTGTAGAATATGAATATAGCAAACATAGCATTCAATCAAACTTGGAAAAACACTCCCTTAACCTAGGTTACTAGCTAAGAATATCTCTGAAACTTGGGGAAAAAAAAATCTTTACCTTAAGAAATGTTCTGGTTTTTAAACTGAGCTTCAAATGTGCCCATTAAATCTGGAAGCTGATCTCTCTTCAACTGACAGGAAGAATGTATACACCATCTATAGAGCCTTGTACACACATATTTGTAGAGATAGGAAGCCTTGACCTTCTGATTATAAAGTGAGTGTTGATCCTTAACAATGACTCATCTGGGGTGTCAAAAGCTAGTATTCTTTGTTTAGTGATAGCAATGGCATTCTGAATTGCCCACCGAGCTCAGGATGGAGGAGCCAGCACAAAGCACTCCTCCCTGGAGTAGACAATGTTGTATTAAAATCATGCCATTTTTTCCAGGCAGTCAGAGAGCCATGTTCAAGCAGGCTATGAGGCACTGGGAAAAGCACACCTGTGTGACATTCATTGAAAGAGGTGATGAAGAGAGTTACATTGTATTCACCTATAGGCCTTGTGGGTAAGTAGAACCAGGCAATGATGGAAGTTCAGATGGAAAAAAATTAAAAATCCACAAGTAGGATTTGTTTATTAATATTTGCATAGAACTTTGGCCATGAGAAAGTCTGAGTTTACATAAGAAAACATTACGTATTAGAATATATTCTAGGACCATAGAATTTTGTGCCTATAGGGCAAGTGGGTGCCTCCCTCCACCACACCACTTTCTAACAGTGGCATTGCTGACATCCACTCATCCAAGTTCAAAACTTCAGTATACATTCTGGTGTGCTTCCTCTGAAATCTGTTTTTACCCTGTCCCATGTCAGTGCCCTGGTTTGCTCACATCTTTAGCATCTCATGCCTGGGCTATTCTCGTATTGCTTCATCAGTTTGCTGCCCAGCTAGAATTATTTTCTAAATGTATTGGTTAGAGCAAGATTCTACACTTTCTGAGAGTCTTAGATGTTCCCTCCTGTAGTAGTGTTTTCCAGATTTGCTTGCAGGATAAAAACTACTTTCTCAAAAGTTATATGTTCCATGCTTATATAATTATGGTAAAATGAACCCCAATATTATGTATAACTATAATGCACTAATAAAAAATCATAAAAAAGGTTTCTGAAAATTGTGAAAATGCTGTGCTATATTTTAATAGATATTTCTACAGCAGTGTGGCAATGAAACTCAGTATTATTATTATTATTATTATTATTATTATTATTATTATTATTTTGGTACCAGGAATTGAATCCAGGGGTACTTAACCACTGAGTCACACCCCTAGCTGTGTGTGTGTGTGTGTGTGTGTGTGTGTGTGTGTGTGTGTGTGTATTATATTATATAAACTTATTTAGAGGCAAGGTCTTTCTGAGTTTCTTAGGGCCTAAGTTGATGAGGCTGGCTTTGAACTTGCAATCTTCCTGCCTCAGCCTCCTGAGCCACTAGGATTATAGGTGTGTGCCACCCACCCAGCTCACTAAGTTGCTGAGGCTAACTTTGAAGTTGTGATCCTCCCACCTCAACCTCTTGAGCCAAGCTACTGGGATTACAGTGTGTGCCATGATGCCTGGGCTATTCTCGTATCATTCTTTTGCAATGGTGAGGCTACCTTTAAATCTCATAAAAAGTCATTTCAGTTATTAAGGAGTTTGGAAGTTGGTGTTGCACAAAGCACTCAGGGCCAACTAGAATAAGATATGTGTATGTCAATCACTTAACACTCTCATTGGATTTCATATTGGGTCTTTTATGTCATAAAAACTGTGGTACTGAATAGATAAATGCTGTGGTATTTGGTTATTCAGATTAGAATAAGTTAAATTATGATATACATATTGAATTCCCATGTTGTGTTACTTCCATAGTATGTGTTGGGATTTTAACATTGAACATAAGGCATTCTCTCTGAGGAGGATGTAGATAGGCAGAGAGGGTGTGATAATCAAGATTCTTGTTTGAAAACACCAGAAATGAGCTAACTTATGCAGGAAAAAGAATGTCTCAGAAGATTATTAGGTAATAATTAGAATCACATTAATGGAAAATTGGAGAGAGACACTGCAGGATGAATCTGGAATCTTAGCTCTCTCCTGCACATCTGATATCTGCTCTTTAAAGAAATATCTACTATGCTCTACCACATGCCAGGCTGTGTTCTAGGGTTTGGAGATAACAGGAGTGTCAGACAGTTCTATGAGCACATGGAGCTTATATTCTAGGGTGGAGATGCAGAAATAAAGAAATAAGTGAAATATAAAACATACCATTAACTATAAATTCTCAGGGAAAAAAAGAAAGTGGGATGGAGGTGGTATTTGTCAAAAGACTTGAAAATTTTAGGGTAAAGAACCATCTGGATATCTGGGAGAACTGAGTTTTTCTGAGGAGACATGATAGGCGAGAGCTTGTTTGCATTTTCAAGGCAGAGCCAGGAAGCAAGCATTGCTGGAGTGGAGGGAGTGACAGGAGGTTTGGTTGCAAGAGATGAGCTCTGTGTGGTAAGAGATTTGTGTGTGGAAGTTGTTTAGGATCGTCTTGTATTTTGTAAAGTCTTTAAAGAACCTGTTTCAGTCAGATTAGCAAATTTATACCATGGTATACAATAACCCCTTCATCTCAGTGGCCTAGAACAACAGGCTTTTGTTTCTTTGCCCATGATGGCTTAGCTGTGGCTCGGTTGCAGGGGTGTTACTCTCATATCCAGTCTCTCTGAACATTGTTCTTCCTCCAGCAGATGCAATAGAGACAATCTGGTCAACCATGTGTTGGCTTTTAAAGACTCTCCCCAGAAATGACACAAGCAATTTGGGCTTCTGTGACATTGTCCAGAGCAAACCACATGACCAAACCCAGCATTAGTGGGGTAGGGAAATATAATCGTCTGTTAGAGAAGGTAATGGATATTTTTAAGCATTGACACAATTTACCGCAGAGCTATTGCAGAATAGTATAATCTGATTTGATGTTTTAGAAATATCCTGGTGCTAAGAAAACTGCTGCAAGGAGGCTAGAACAGAGAGAATCATCAGTTAGTAAATGATTTCAACACTCCATGTGAGATTTAATGGTTGGACTAGAGGTGTTAACAAGGGAGATGATGACAAGAAGGTTCTTTCTGGGTATAGACTGAAGATAGAGCCAACAGAATTGACTATTGGAGGACAAAAGGAAGATTCAGGAATCCTGGCATTACTCAGCCTGAGAGTCTGGAAGGTTGGAGCTCCCTTTAACCGAGATGCATGAGTGAGTAGGTGGACCAGGTTTCTTGGAGAGGAAAACCGGGAGCATAATAAATTGAAATATTTGTTATTTTCCAGTGGAGACATTAAGAAAGGTGGGTGGATATTTGAGGCTGGTATTCAACAAATAGTGCAAGCTCTATTTGTTTAAATGCTCTATTTAAAGCATTGCTTTAAATCCTTGTGATAAATCAGTGAAGCAAAGAGATGAAGGTCCTTTTCCTGCTGAATAGCCCATTCTAATGGTGGACCCTTAAATTTTAGTAGCCTCTTTCAGGTATTTATCATAGAAAACAAGAATAGAAAAGGAAGGAAAGAAAGGAGTTATTTAAAAATTGTAATGATTAAACTAAAAATAATTGAAAATATAGCAGATGAAAAGGTAGGAGGAATTCCAACTTTATTAATGTCCCAAAGGATTACCTTAAAGGAATGTGTTTTGGTCTACCAAACCAAGGTGAAAATAGGGAATAGTATTCTTGGATTATTTCCTTTGACTTAGAGAGAGGTGAGACTTTCCTATGGATGGTGAAAGCATTTCTTGAGGTACCAGATAGACCACAGAATGGTCAAGTTGTAAAAGTGGCACACAAATTAGAAATAAAAATTGGAGAGCCATATTGAAGAAAATGGCTTCAAACTTGGATCACATTAGAAACTAAGATAATGTTTGGTTATGATTAAATCACATTTTTCTAAATTGCATGTTACCCTGTCATTCCATGCCTAATATTTGTCTAAGTATATATTTAGTTATTTAGTTAATCTGAATGTACAGAATTCTTTGTCCTTAAGACCTCTAGTTAGTCAGGGATCAAAGCACCACATTTTCCTTGTTTCACAGGACCACTGTAAAATAATAACTCATGAATAAGGCAGTGTGAAATCTTATCTTTCCTTTCCATTATGAAATCCCATCTTATTATAGGAAATTGCTAGGGGGGAAATTATGCTTAAAAGGGTATTTTAGGATTAAATAAATTGGCCACATTGCTTTACTGTCTCCCAGAATTTGTTTTGCAAAGTGCTGTCTTCTCTGACTATAACCAGCACAAATGACTCAGTGTGGGTAATTTAGTGGTTATATAATCATCAGATATTTCAGTTTCAATACTACTGCCTTAAGGTATCAAATATTTCAGTTTAAATCTCCATAACATTTGCAAAAAATTGTTTTTCTATATCTAACGCTTATTGGGTATGTAATAAATAAATATTTGAGTATGTAATAAGTATATGTGGATTAAAATATTAAAGAAAATTCTCAGGGTAAAAAAGACAATTCAGATTTCCACCTTCCCTACCACAGTTCTCTCTCTTTTCTATTACTTACTGATGATGTATTAAGCTTCATTAACTGCTATAATAGATTTATACATAATGAGTACAAATGAGTTCATCTAACTCAGTTAAATATGTAGACACTTAAAACCTAATTAGAATGAATGGATGAATGACTGAATGAATGAATAAATAAATAAATAAATACCTACATAAATAATTTAGGGAAAAAAGAGGCTGACACAGGAATTTCTATGTGTGCAAAATCCAAAGCACTGTCTAATGTACTTACCCTGGAAATTAAAATAATGAAATTCCTTTTAATCCTTTGAGCAATTAATTTTTGACAATTTTTCTTTTAATTTAATAAATTGGAAAGGTGTTTGACAATGCCTAGTGTACTGCAGTTCCCAACTACTCAAGACCAATTATTTAGTGCCCTCTAATGCTGTTTAGGAGGAACATCCTATAGACAAGCTATTTCAATTCAAACCTGATTATTAAAGTTTTAGATATGATTTTATTTGCATTTATAATTATAACTACTATTGTTATATCACTTAAAGTTTGTTTTAAAGGGTGTCCAAAGTATTCATTATAATAGAGTGTGTGGATTAGAGCCTTCCAGACTATTATGCGCTCATACATGCATATGTGCACACACAAATGAATAAATAGAACTTCTATTTTGGATAGAAAACTTTGTATGTACATACATATGTATATGTATAAATACCAATAAACCAATGAAGGTTTGTAGGAAGATATTCCTGGGTGTTTCAAATTTTTTTCTGATAATACAGGAGATTCTTTCAGACAGTGAGATTTAAAAAATCACACTCAAATGTTAGTCTGAACAATAGACACAAAGCACGTATATCTAATACTTCTTTGAACTACTAATTATTGTCAGTTTTTTCTCATCAGTTGTCTCAGTCCATTCAGCATGCTATAAGAAAATACTGTAGGCTTGGTCACTTATAATGAACAGAAATTTAAATCTCAGTCTGGAGGCTGGACACTGCAGATACAGTATCTAGTGAGAGACCACTTCCTGGTTCCTTAAGTTCATTGTTTTTTTTTTTTTTTTCCTTTCTTTTTTTGTACTGGAGATTGAACCCAGGGGTACCCTACCACTGAGTCACATCCCTAGTCCTTTTTTTATTTTTTTTTATTTTGAGACAGGGGCTGGCCTGTAATCCTCCTGCCTCAGCCTCCAGAATCACTGGGATCACAGGCATGTACCACTGTGCCCAGCTTAAGCTCCTTATTTTGAAATTGTTGTTGTACATAAATTTAAAAGGATTCTAGACATTGACCATACTTACTAATGAAAGCGTGCTTTGCCTCTCAATGTACTTTATAGTTCAACACAATTCTTCACAAAAGTTCCACCATATTGTAATTTGTCCATTCCCCCCCTCCGCCCAGCAACATCTCTACTTTCTACTTTATTATAGATGCTGCTCCTATGTAGGTCGGCGGGGAAATGGACCCCAGGCAATCTCTATTGGAAAGAACTGTGATAAGTTTGGGATTGTTGTTCATGAACTGGGCCATGTGATCGGCTTTTGGCATGAGCACACGCGACCAGATAGAGACAACCACGTAACCATCATAAGAGAAAACATTCAGCCAGGTGAGAGATTGTAGGATGTGCAAAATTATTATTTTGTAAATCATGTACAATTTGTGGCAGGATCAACATGTTATTTGATTAAAAATCATCCTTGGTGGTTTTATATTTTTAATTTCTTCTTAGAGACTGATCTCCTGCATTTTCTAGGCTTTGTTTATTTCTTAAGGTCTAGCTGTTGTCTCTCTAAAGGTCTGCACTTTTTCAAGAATGTGTGTGAGCTATTGAACAATAAACTAATATAACTAAAGATTATTTTATTTGAACTTTTTTGTGCTTAGTTCTATAATTTATGTTATAGAGACTAAGAAAAAGCCCAGGTTTTGCCATGACATGCACGGCAACCACAGGAATCCACGTTTATCATGTATAATTTCTGAAAAAAATTCCAGTGAAATGAGTCATTTTCAGGATAGTCTACATAGTTTCTTTGAGATTTTTTTCTCTTAAACCTGACTATGCCAAAGACAGACTCTTAAGAATATTTTTAGTAGTTGAAATATAATTTATAATTAAATTTTAGTTTTTTCTAACGGTGTATAATAGTTGTGTCATTGTAAAACTTTTTATTTAACTTTCACATTCACAAAGATCAGTAAGTACATTTCTGTCAATTCCCCCCCCCCCCCCCCCAAAATAATCTGTTTGGAATTTTTTATAAGGTAGTATGCATTTTTAGCATAAGCAAAATAAAAATGTGATCTTACTTTCTTGTTCATGGGCAATTTTAAGTTATCAGTGTTGAAATTCTTATCATTTTCTAAATTCACAGTTGCTTTCTTTATTTGCTCATTATATATTTGGTACCAATTAATGCTGAGGCACTCACTATTAGACATTGAAAGGTACTATCATGAAAAACATAAAACTTTGTATCTATACAAATGATTGCAAGTGAGTAATAAAAGTACATGTCACATTGAGAATACTGCAGAAAAGAAGCAAGTTGTGACAAATGTGCCTTGGTAAATCGAAAGAGATGTCATGCACAAAACTGAAACTTAGAAATAAAGTAGAAATATTCTAGGTGGACCAGAAGAGTGGTCAAATTTCTAGGCTGAAAATACATGATCCTTTTCATCTAACTGTTGTGATAGCATGGTGAACTATGAGTGGAAGTTAGTTAACAACTACCTGGGGAGGTTGGAGAATCTTCTCTGTGAGTCTAGGAAATTTAGATTGTATCTTCTAGCTACTGGGGAATAAGTGAAGGGTTATAAACAGAGAAAGTTAAGATTTTTAAAAGAGTAATTCTGTAAGCTGTAATAAACATTAATTGGGGGTGGGGAAGATGAGCCTTAAGTCGGGCTCATCTATTAGCCAGAATAGTAGTTTTTGAGAGGTGACTGTGGTCTCAATTAGGGTAGGACAGGGCAAGAGGAAGAAGAGAGAGTGAGTCTCAAAAATGTTTTAAGAGGAACATAAGGGAAAATCTGCAAAAGCTTTATCTTCAGACAACATGATGAATGGTGCAACCATCAACTGAAAAAAGAAACACTGGTGAAGAGGCTTGGTTTTGAGAAAGAGAAATAAAAATGCTGATTTCATTCAACACATCCCTCAGTTCAATTAAGACCCTTTGGATGATCTTCCTTTACTAGACAAAGGAAAGGTGAGTTTGGACTTTAGTATGTATCTGGAGATAAACATTTTGTAGTATATTTGACCATGTAGGGAAAAACTGAGGGAGAAGAAGAAAAAAAGTTGAGCATAGAAAAAAATGGAAAGCAACAAGATTTGAGCAACCTTTAGGAGAGTATCCGCCAGAAGACCAAAGGTAAAAGAAAACATCAGTGGAATATGATGTTTCAGAAGCCAAATGAGGAAATTAATTCAAGAATGATGAAGTGATCTGTAGAGCTGGATACCAAAGAGAAGTAAAAAAAATTTATATTCCCCCAAATGGAAGCCCTCACCTAAGCCATCCATCAAAGTTTATCTTTATGTTTTACACCATTGAGAGAGAAACTAGAGGAAACAATATTTCTGAAAATTAATTCAACTATCAAGTAAATGAGAAGTTTGCTATTAAGCACAGCTATTTTCTTCTGTTTGCCAAATATTATGCGGACCACCCCGCAAATACTTGTATGAAGTATGTAACTTTCAAAAATGATTTTTACCATTAAGTAGGTTTCTGATTCAAAAAATATTACCTAAAACAAGGAAAAATATATAATTATTATAAATAAATATATTTTGATACCTTTATGCCTGACATAGTGGTAGGGAAATTTTGATTAAATACTTTTTTGACTAAATATTCAGGTCAATGGTATTGCATGAGACTACTTGAGTAATTGGAACTATTGTATCAGAACAATACCAGTCTGAAAGCATTCATGTTAGAGATTAGTAATCGATAAATTATGACTTTGCCTGACTCAGAGACTTAAGATCAGGTGTTTCTCAAAAGCTATGTGTAATAAACACTGGCTTCAAATTTACATGCAAAATAGGTAACTCTGATTAAGAGGTAAATTGGTATGAGAATCAAAGCTACCATTTATTTTTTAATTGTTAAGTGTGGGTCACCCTGTTTTTTGTGCTATCACTCCCCTTATTGCAAGAAGCAAATCTAATTTTCTTTTATTTGGATTGTATATGGCTATGTTCTTTTTAACTAGCAAAAAAAAAAAAAAAAAAAAAAAAAATCCATTTACCTGTAAATGCACAAAAAACTCTGTTTCTGTTTCACACATATAAGTGATCAGTTATATGCATTGAAATGCATTTCTGAAGTTGGTTATGTTCCACTTTCAGAAAATTTATGAAATTTTGCTTTAATTAGAGAATCTGTTCTCATATTGTACTGTAAATTGAAATCTTGTTGATGGTCATGAAATCTGTTCTATAGCTTTTTGAAAATTCCCTCTAGAATGGGATATACTATAGCATGTTGAAAATTCCTTAGACAAGAATTTTAATGAAAATTCAGGGTAATTTTAAAGAATGGTGGCTAACACACTTAGATATATCAGAGATTTGTGGAACATATATTTCACTACATAGGCTAGGTAATTAATTTAAAATTATTTATGGTGTGAATTCATTTAAAGATGGACTAAAACACTTTAGCCTAGAACTTGGGCTCTAGAGATCCAAGTTAATTCCTTCATCCCTAATGCTCAAATGAGAATATACTTGGTTTCATCATCACATGTAGGAGAGACGTTATATTTTGTGGCATCACTAGATTTCTTAACTGCCTTTTGGAAAACTTTTTATTAATGTAATATTTTTACATTTAATAGAAATATGGCAGGAGAATAAAAACCTAGTTATAATAATGATATAATAGTTCCATTTCAAGCCCCATGTGAATTTGGAATTCCAATAGCTCACCTTTAAACAGAATGTTTCAAAGCTTTGTAAATTACATAAATGACATGACTTGCATCATCTTTGACTGATTTAATAGTGAAAAGGGAGTCATTGAAATATAAACTCTCTTAGAAGAAGAAATTCTTTGGTTTTGGAACTATTGATGTTGACTCATGTATTTAAATCTTTTTTTTTTTTTTTTCCCAATTTTCAGGAAATAATGTTGCCTAATAAGGTACAGACAGGCAGTTGAAAATCTCTTAAAAGTGAAGATGTCCTGAGGTTAAGATAGCAGATCTGAAAAGAAAAAAAGAAGAAGAAGAAAAAAAAAAAACAGTTCTGAGGCATATTATTCTTGATTCAAAAGCTATCAAAGTAGAAACTTCTTTTTCTCAAGAGGAACCTTGTTTTATTTTTGAATGAAAGTAGATTTGCTATTTTTTTTTTTATCAATGATGAAGTCATGTAGCTACAACCTGCAGAGTTGTGTTTATACTAATATTGTTTTTGTATCTTCCCACAGCGTTTCTTAGAAAGGATCTAAAGCAAATAGTCAGATAATTTTTGTGGGTCCTGGCAAATGTAGTCATGAGAAAAAGGTGGGAAATGCATTAAATAAAAGCATAACTTTATAATCACTTGTATGGTACCCAGAAAAGTAGTATGATCTTTAAAGAAACAAATATTATGAGGTGTTAACAAGTATATACAGAAAACAAATCCAAATTAGCTTTTGGTAGTTTCCTTTCTGCAGAAATGAACTCATTGTTTGAATCCAGTATTGCTCTTTTAATATGGCATCAAAAGTGAAAACGATTTTTGCACATGCCTGGGAGTTTGTATGTGAATACAATCAGCAAAAAGATCAGTCATTTAGTAAAAAGCAGATGCAGGTCTAGGAAGGGCTCTTATGTTCTTTCTCTTTTAGTTAAAAGGCTTCTGTGATTTTGTTTATCCCTGATTCTTAGGTCAAGAGTACAATTTTCTGAAGATGGAGCCTGGAGAAGTGAACTCACTTGGCGAAAGATACGATTTTGACAGTATCATGCACTATGCCAGGAACACCTTCTCAAGGTTGGAGTCTCAGGTTATACCTTTTGACTTTTAATCCCTTTCTCCATGTGGCCTCTCACAAAGCTATGTTTGACATTAGAACCAGACTAGAAAAATAATGGTTACTATTCATAGCTAATAGCAAGCATTCATTTAAAAGACATTTTTCATTTCCTACCAAATGTATAAATTTAAAGTGATCATTAAAATGATTTAAACAATTTTATATTCATGAGTTATAAAAGAAAGTGCAATTAAAACCATTACCAAACCAATCAGCACATTAAATTGGCAAAGCATTGTTTAATGAAATTGAGGCATTCCTAAAGCAACAGGTTACTTTGTTGTTGAGTTTGAATGTCACATTCTCTACAAAGAGTGTTTTGTAATGTGGATTTTCATTTTTAGTACTCAAGTACCATTTATACTCAAAAATTGATATTACTAGATGGATTCTCAAAGAAGATATTTTTACTTCCACGTAGTTGAGAATTACAGTTCATCAATTGCTAACCCTAAATTTATTCCATTAGTAACTGAATGCTGTTTCTAAAGAGGTAATAAATTTAGGTTTTGATCTACTTTAAAGATGATGCCATCAAGCAAATAGTTCTCAGGTAAGGATTTGGAACAATTTAAGTACTGACCTCCTTCATCTCTTTTTTCCCATTGACACCAATTTTACATTAACCTGCCCTTTTCCATTCATTCTTCTTATGCTCTATGTCCATGTCACTGTTCATCAACATCTATTTTTAAAAGCTGGATCAGGAAAAAGAGAAAAAAAAATTCAAATTTATTCCCATGCTCTAAAAACAAATTTATTGGTAAAAAGTAGAATATGTGTTAATGAACCCTTAATGCAGGAAAACATTTTAAAATTATCTTTAGCTGGGCAAGGTGGCACACTCCTGTAATCCCATCAGTTTGGGAGACCGAGGCAGGAGGATTAGAAGTTTAAAGCCAGTCTCAGGAACTTAGTGAGGCCCTCTCTCTAAATAAAATATAAAAAATGGCTGGGATGTGACTCAGTAGTTAAGAGCCCCTGGCTTCAATCCTCAGTACCAAAAAAAAAAAAAAAAAAAAAAAAAAGAAGAAAAAAAAATCTTCTTAAAAAAGGCCTGAATGTCAAATATTTGAGTGTTGACTATATTTAAAAATCATTACCTTCTAAGATAACATAACAAGTATATTTGTGCAAATGTAATAACTATCCACTAAGTTACTAAGTTACTGTTCATTCCGGATTTGAATTTAAGTTTTGGTAGAAATGTGCCCAGAAATTTGGATAAAATTAACCCTAAATTTTTATTTTTAGGTCAATGCTTGAAATTAAAGTTTACCATGAAAATATGTAAGAAGTTGATTGTTGCATAATAGTTCATCCAAGACACCATTTTCATGCTCTTTAATTCGATTATTTAGAATTAACCTGGGGTTTAATGATTTGGAGAAGAGGAGGTGCTGGAAAATGGTGAAAGAAATTTATTCTCTTCTTCATAGAGATGAATCTTTACTAAGGATTAGCAATATGTATTTTCTTTTAGTCTGCACTACTTTGACATTACATTGCATTTTCCCCTCAAAACTACTCTGTTCTTGTTGCCTGTTGTCCTTCTCCCTGCTAATCCTAACCCTAACCCTAACCCATCTTTGTGTTATATACCAACTGGCTTTGACCTATGATTCTGTTTCAAAACTATTCATTTTTAATAAGTAAATTTATTTTCTTATATGGCAAGAGACTACATCTACCTGTTGGAAGAATAGATCCTACGCATTTTATTGTTACTTTTTTGACTTTATAAGGGAATGTTTATTAGTGTATTTAAATGGACGATTTCAGAAATGAAAATTTTGTTACAGTTCTTGGCTTTCACTGCTCCCCCAAAATATTTGAAGGTTCATTTTTAATTGTGTAAAAATTACAATGAAAATTCATCATTTTTTCCATTTTTACAGTGTACAGTTAAATAATTTAAATATATTTATATTGTCGTTAAACAGATATGCAATTCTTTTGCATTTTGCAAAACTGAACTCTATATCCCTTAAACACCAATTTCCATTTCTCCTTAGCACCTAGAGATCCCCATTCTATTTTTGGTTTCTATGAATTTGACTACTTTAGATACCTTCTATAATTATAATCATTCAGTATTTTTCCTTTTTTGACAGGCTTATTTCACTTAGTATTATTTCTTCAGGATTTGTCCATGCTGTAGCATGTGACAGGATTTTCTTCCACAATATTGATGAACAATATTCCATTGTATGTACATACCACATTTTGTTTATCCCTTCATCCATCAAGGGACATTAGGGTTGCTCCATTTCTTGGTTTTGTGTAGAGTACTACTATGAACATAGATGTGCAAAAATCTCGAAATATACAATTCTTTAGGGTACTTACTCAGAAATAGGGTTGCTGGACCATATGCTGGTTATTTTAAATTTTTTGAAGAAACTCAAAACTCTGGAAAAGAGAATGGTTGTCCTGTTTACACTCCCAGCAAGATAGCACAAGGGCACCAATTTCTCCTCATCCTTACCAACACTTTATTTTCTGTGCTTTGGTAGTAGCTAATGGATATGAACTGATATCACATTGTGGTTTTGATTATATTTTTTTCTGATGATCAGTAGAATACATTTTCATATTCTTGGTGACCATTTGTATAGCATCTTTGGGAAAATGTCATTAAAGGCCTTTACTCATTTTTTTTTAATCTGGTTTTTTATTTGTTGTTGAGTTGCAGGAGTTCTTTTCTATGTTCTAGCTATTAATCATTTCCCAGAATATGATTTTCAAATACCATCTTTCATCCCATAGGCTGACATTTCATATTATTGTGTCCTTTATGTTTGATGTAGTCTTATTGTGTATTTTTCATTTTATTGCCTATGCTTTTAATTCCAGATCAAAGAAATCGTGGCCATATGCAATATCAGGACATTTTCCCCTATGTTTTATCTTAGAGGTCTTATAGATGTAGGTCTTATGTTTATGTTCTTAATCCATTTTGAGTTAACTTTTTAAAATTATATGAGATAGAGATCCAACTTCATTCTTATGGATATTCAGATTTGTAGCACCTTTTGTAAAAAAAATTATATGTACTATTTTTGCACAAATGAGTGTGGTCTTGGCACCCTTGTTAAAGATAATTTGACTTTATATATGTTTATTTCTGACCTCTGTTATTTCATTGGTCTGTAGCTGTGCAATTATGTCAGTACCACGTTTTGGTTGCTGTAGCTTTATAATATGTTTTGAAATCATTCCTCAAAAGTTGAAGTGTGAGTTCTTCAAGTTTATTCCTCTTTTTCAAAATTATTTCAGCTTTTCATTATGCCTTGAGATTATATATAATTTCTAGAGTGATTTTTTTTTAAAAAACAATTCTGCAAAAGAAAAATGTCTTCAGGATTTTGATAGGGATTGTACTGTATCTGTAAACTGGGTAATTTTAACATCTTAATGATGTTTAGATATATAAACAAAGTACATTTCTATTTTATATGACTTCTTTAATTTCTTATCACGTTGTTTTTTAGCTTTCACTGTACAAGTCTTTCATTTCTTTGGTTAGTTTCTCAGCCATTTTTAAAATACTATATAAGCAGAACTTTTCCCATTAATCTTCTTTTTTACATTGTTCTATGTTACTCCATAGAAATGATTTTTGTATATTGATTTTGTATCTTTATATTTCTGAATTCATTTATTAGTTCTAACAGTTTTTGTAAAGTATTTATGGTTTTATACATATAAGAACATGGCATCTGTGAACAGAGGTAATTTTTCCTTGCCAATTTGGAATGCATGCTATTTATTTTCTTCCTCTCTCCCTCCCTTCCTCCTCTCCTTCCTTCCTTCCTTTATTCCTTCCTCCTCCTTACCTCTCTCCTCTCTCTCTTACTTTCATTTTCTTCTTTCTCTGGCTAAGACTTCTAGTACTATGTTAAACAGAAGTGGTGACAATAGGTATCCTTGCCTTGTTCCTGATCTTAATGGAAAAGCTTGTTTTTCACCATTGAACATGATATTAACTCTAGGCTTTTCTCATGTGGCTTGTATTATGTTAAGATAATTTCCTTCTATTTTTAGTTTGTTGAGTGTCATGAAAAGAATCTTGTCGTGATAAATACTTTGTCACATAGAACCTTGTCAAATGCTTTTTTGTTTGTTTTTATATCAGTTGAGATGATCATAGTTTTCATCATTCTGCAAATATAAATATATGAAGTTTTGTAATTTCTTTTGTTCATAACTCTTATAGATTCTGAATAGAGTCTATGAAAGTTTTCAGTTGTTTTCATGAGTGTAGATCAATAGCTGATATGGGAGAAATAAGGCTTTAATGTCCATGAATATTTGTAATGTAGATGTTTGCACACTGGAAAATTCTAATTTTTCACTAATAAATAAGTTGTAATATTTTGCAAATTTTTATTTAAAAACATGGCTATTTTTCTCTTTATTTATAGCTAAAGTAATTGAATAATGGAGCTTAATTAGTATACCCACAACTGGATCTGACTCAGGCCTGTTCATAGGATCTCATTGAGAAGATCCATTAAAAGTCTGTCTTGCTCAATGGACAGGATGTAAAAGAAGAGAATTGTTAACTTCTTGATGACAAAATTAAATTAAATTTAAATTCTCTGGCTGGTATTCAAATTTCAGAATCCTCTCATCTCTGAGCTATTGTATTTTTTATTCTTTCTTTTGGGGAACACTCTACTCTCAGTTACACATATAGTTCTGACCTTTGCTTCTTTCATGTTTGGTTAAAATGTCTAATCCCAAGTAAGTTTTTTTTTTAAATCATCCTCTTAAAAATCCAGCTATCATAACTGCACAATCAATATCCATCATTTCACCTTTACATTTTCTCCCTAGCACCCATTACTACCTCAGTTATGAAAATCTTGTTTAATGCCTTTCTTGCCACATTAGACTGTTAGAATCATGAAGGTGTGACTTTCTGTTTTATTTGATGCATAAATCCAGACCTAAAACAGTGCTTAGTAAATATCTCCTAATGGGAGAATTAAATAGACCCAAAAATGTTCTGTTAAACTTCAGTTTAAAGGAACATCCTATTGTTTATATTAATTTGAAATATATTTTATGATTTTATTTCTTAACTTACTTTTATATACAGTTCCTCCACTTTTTTTTTTAATCCACATACATTGACTCCACATACTTCTCAGCTCTTTGGAATAGTCTATCAGTCCATTTTAACTTTTAAGCTTAGTACTTCTTTTGAGTTATAAATGTTTGATATACATTGCAAAATTAGAGCACAACTTTAGTGCAGTATAGTCAGAATATTAAATTATGCATATTAAGAAAAATAGCAATTCTCCTACCACAACCTTGAGTCCAAAACAATTCAATATCTGTAGTTTAGCCTTATTAGGGCATTGATCAAGCTATTTTTGCTTATTTATTTCATAGTGAAATTTTTAAAATTATATATATGTGTGTATGTATATATACACACATATGCAAAATTATAATATTTTTGCTTTGCATGGTCTTATCTAAATTTTGACATTCTATTTTTCCTGGTTCTTTTAACATATGCTATAATCTGAACTTCTCAGAACACTTAGGTTAAATTAGTAATTTAACTAAAAAGAAATTAACTTTTCATTTAACTCTTACAATTTCAGTAGCCTCAATTATTTATTGGAGGTTGATAGTTTTCTTATTTAATAAGGAAGAATTATTTTACAACCTTGGATCTGTGTGGGAGATAAAAGTCTTGTGGGAGACTAAAAAGTATTTCATATTATTACATGTAATGTACATTTCTAAGGAAAAAGTGTATGTTATCATGGAACATGAGGCATACACATTTAACATGAACCCTTTTTTTCCCCTACTTTGATGAGAGCACTTTGAAAGCCTCACAGTGCAGTGCATAAAGTTCAAACTGGTGTATCTCCCCTGTGATTAAAATGAGATTTTTGGGGGAAAAACAGCCTGATGTTTGTTAGGAGTTTTAATTTGGTGACGTTGGTGTGGTTTGCTTCTGTTTTTTTCCAGGGGGATGTTCCTGGATACCATTCTCCCCAACCGTGATGATAATGGCATACGTCCGGCAATTGGTCAGAGAACCCGGTTAAGCAAAGGAGATATTGCACAGGCAAGAAAGCTGTATAGATGTCCAGGTATTGCACCAAACAAACACAGAGGCATGCCTGGGCTTGACTATGCTCTTCCAGATGCATAAGCCAGAACTTAACTCTTGTCCTTCTCTGTGCTGGCAAATGATGTATTTAAGTCAAGTCAGTGAACCTAAATGAGATAGAACAGAACTGCGTAGTACTCATAGCTATAAATAGAAATAGGTTGCTAGAAATCAAATGTCAAGCACAGCGATGGTGTATTTTATTTCTTTTAGCTTAATGAGTAAAAGAGTCAAATAGAATGATCGTCTGATCACTATTAAGTAGTTTCATGATTTCATAGCCAAGTGCTCTTTTTTGCTCACAGAAAAAGGTATCTTTTCAGAATCAGAGCCTGTAGGATCTTTCCTTGCCAGGAGCGTTATTCTTGGCATACAAACTAAAGTTTTATCAGTAGGAATTTATAATTTTTTTTTTACAAAAAATAATTTCTAAGCATGTTTCTAGTGAATTACTGAGTAAGGTGTACAAAATGATAGCTAGGAAGTTCATGATTCAGTATGGGCAATGGCATTATTTTATTGATTCAGCACAACAGATTTTGCTTATTTCTGCTAAAAGGAGTTTCCTCTCTATTTAAATCAGATTTGATAAGGAAAATTGTGAGAAACTTTTTCCCCCAATTTTATTTTTATTAGTTTTAAAAAATTTAGGTCCATTAAGTTTTAAGAGTAAAGTTGAGACTTTTGAAATTTAAGTAAGTACTTAAAACCTTTTGTATCTTAATGATTCAATATTGAAAACTTCAAAATGTTTTCTTTTGTATATAAACATGTCTGTATCATATCTACAGATATTTCTACTTAATGTTCATTAATTCATTTACTTCATGATATTTAAGTTAAATTCATATTTGAATAAATGCCTTTTAAAAATGTTTATGTAGATATGTAAAATACACACATCTATGTGATACTGTTTTATTATTTTTTACTAGAGTTTATGATAGGAAAGATAAATTTATAAGAGAGCACTTTGAAAAAGGATATGGTGATCCTTCACTAATTTCTAGCAACATTGGTCATATTATGCTTTTATACTTTTAAAAAGAGAAAGATGATGTGATTAGTCGTAACTGCATAAATGAACCCTTTGCAAATAAGCTCATTAGGTTGTCTCTTTAAATGTATGTGTACATAGAATAGAGGACACAGAGACTAACACATATAATTTCAGTTACCTTATATTAGACAAAGGTGCCAAAAATGTACATTGGAGAAAAGATAGCCTCTTCAACAAATGGTTCTGGGAAAACTGGAAATCCATATGCAATAAAATGAAATTAAACCTATATCTCTCACCATGCACAAAATTCAACTCAAAGTGGATCAAGGATCTAGGAATTAGAACAGAGACGCTACACCTAATAGAAGAAAAAGTAAGCTCTAATCTCCAACATGTTGGATCAGGTCCCAAGTTCCTTAATAAGAATCCTGTAGCACAAGAATTAATACCAAGAATCAATAAATGGGATAGACTCAAATTACAAAGCTTCTTCTCAGCAAAAGAAACAATCAGTGAGGTGAACAGAGAGCCTACTAATTGGGAACAAATTTTTACCACATGCACGTCAGATAGAGCACTAATCTCTAGAATATATAAAGAACTCAAAAATCAAAACACCAAAAAAACAAATAACCCAATCAATAAATGGGCCAAGGAACTGAACACACACTTCTCAGAAGAAGATATACAATCAATCAATAAATACATGAAAAAATGCTCAACCTCTCTGGCAATTAGAGAAATGCAAATCAAAACCACTCTAAGATTTCATCTCACATCAGTCAGAATGGCAGCTATTAAGAACACAAACAACAATAAATGTTGGAGAGGATGTGGAGAAAAAGGCACACTCATACATTGTTGGTGGGACTGCAAAATGGTGCAGCCAGTATGGAAAGCAGTATGGAGATACTTGGAAAACTTGGAATGGAACCACCTTATGACCCAGCTATCCCACTCCTTGGTCTTTACCCAAAAGACCTGAAAACAGCATACTACAGGGATACAGCCACATTAATGTTTATAGCAGCACAATTCACAATAGCTAAACTGTGGAACCAACCTAGATGCCCTTCAGTAGATGAATGGATAAAGAAAATGTGGTATATACACACAATGGAATATTACTCAGCAATAAGAGAGAATAAAATCATGGCATTTGCAGGAAAATGGATGGAGTTAGAGAATATAATGCTAAGTGAAGTTAGCCAATCCCAAAAAGCCAAATGCCAAATGTTTTCTCTGATATAAGGAGGCCAATTCACAGTCGGGTTGGGATGGGGAGCATAGGAGGATTAGAGGAATACTAGAATGGCCAATGGGGAGGGAGGGGAAAGGAGGGGGCAAAAGGGTGAAGGAAAAAAAGAAGATGGTACAATGAGATGGATATCATTACCCTAAATGCATATATGAAGTCACGAATGGTGTGAATATACTTTGCATACAACCAGAGATTTGTAAAAAAGTGCTCTATATATGTGTAATATGAAATGTAATGTATTCTGCTGTCATTTATAACATCTTAGAATAAAAAATAATTAAAAAAAAATAAATAAAGTAAAAAAAAAGTATGTGTACATATATAATATAAAAAGCACTCTGAGATACATTTGCACATTGACTTGGAAAGTCACTGGGAATATAAAATTGAACATACGACACCATAATTTAACTTTCAGCCTATAGATCTTCATATTTCAGTTATTAACAGAACTATCATTACAAGTATAGTTTTCACTTGAGATTTTTAATTGTGTAAAATACATCAATGGGCCATAATTAACATACACATTATTTTGTTTAATACAGTATATCCACACTCATGAAAGCACTATGATCTGTGAGAAAGACAGTTTGTATTTCTAAAGCAGTGCATAAAGCAAGTTGCTGTATTACAGCTTATGAATTACACAGAACAAAGGAGAACTAAAAGATAAATATTAAACTGCATGCTGCTTTGGAGTTTGCCTTATTTTTACTCTTCTGTTAGAAATTGCTTGTCAACAGAGTTCATAAAATATATTTGACTACTTTTCTTGCCAACACTATTTCTCATCTGGTTATACTCAAAGCTCTAGTAGAAGTACATTTTATAGAGCTATTTCTTAGAGTTTAATCTTGAAAGGAACACCGATCTGGTAAAGTATAGAGATAAATATACATGGTTGTGGCTCTTAGGGTCTGTGATAAGTGTCAAGTGATAAGGCTGCCTGCAAATACTGTCACTCCTTCTTACATGATATAGAGAATGGTTTAAAACTTTTATCAGATAATGAACAGTGTGTATTTTTTAATTAAAATAGTAACAGTTACTTTTATGGGAATCTATAAATGGTATAAAGCTTGTAATCGGTTACTATATTTATATATGCTCCAAGTATAAAATTAAATGGATGTATGAAACCTCAGTTGTATTATCGATACATACTTATCAAGAAAAATCTCAAAATAAGACTAAAACTCAAATTTAAAGTGATGCTCTGAAGGTAAATTATAGTTTAGAATTGTTTCATTGTGATTTTTTCCTCTTAGTTCTATAGATAGGCAAGAAAGTAATTTTTTAAAAAAATTTTATTTATAGTAGTAGTATGTATTACAGATCATACACATATAGAGCATCTTTTTACACAAAACAGTTTGTATACAAAGTATATTCGTAGCATTCAAGTCAAGAAAGTAATTTTATGAATTTCTGTGTAAAGAAAGAAGCTCCCTTACAGCCCTGGCACTGCCGTAGAAGACATACTAGATCCCAGAAAGGGTGTGGGAAGGGAAAGTGGAGACTCTCAGCATTGGGACAGGATAGATTTCTGGATTCTGCTGCCAGATGCCCAATCCTGTGTCCTGATGACTTCCAAGCCTTTCAAGCAGTAAGGCATCTTCAAGGACACCCACCAAAGCTACTTGCCTGCCATCTTAGTACTTTTTATCCTGTATACCATTAGGTCAAGAAACATCCAATGGGGGTGGAGAATAGGTCATTGTTAAACTCTTCTTTCCTTTATCTGAAGAATTAGCAGTTTGCTTGTGAAGGTGATCCTTTTTTAGGGTATATGAGTTATAACATATCTGCTCTTCTCAATGATTAATTTGTTCTCTTATTCTCTCTCTTTTGGGGCCTCTTTTTTTCCTTGAGATTATCATTTTCTAGGGGGTATCCTCTACTTTGTTCTAATCTTTACATTACTTTGCTTTTCATCTTTAAAAAGTTTTACTCTTCTCCTACAATCACTGGTGTTAATTAGCATTTTTTTTCTTCATTCACTTTTTTCTGTAATCCCATAACCTTTTTGCTTGTAATTACTTGGTACTTGGGCCAACTATAAATGGTCTTCAATAGCTAAGTCTGTCTAGCATATTAGCCAGTTTTCCATTACTTTAATAAATGCTTGAGGTGATTAATTTATAAAGAGAAAAGGTTTACTTTTGGCTTATAGTTTTAGATGTTCCAGTCTATGATCTATTGGCCCCATAGATTTTGGACTTTGGGTGAGTTAGCACATTATGGCAGAGATGTGTGGTGGAACAAAGCTGCTCACCGCATGACCAGGAACTGAAAAAGAGGAAGAACAGAGGACTGTAGTCCCACTATCACTTTCAAGGGCACACCTTCTATGACCTGAAGACCATCCACTAAGCTCCACCTCTTAAAGGTTCCCCTCTTCTCAAATAGCACCATGTTGGGGACCAATCCTTTACCACAAGGGCCTTTGAAAAACACTTAGGATCCAAATTGTAGCATCAAGCTGCATAGTAAAATTAAGAAAAAATATAAAATAAATTTATATCTAACAATAAGCTTTTGAAGATTAGAATCTCTCTTGTAACATAAAAGCATATGTATATTCACATGTTAACACAAATGACCTGTGTTCACAAATTTACTTTTGATATGCAGACAATACATATATAGAATGTACATATGTATAGATGTACATTTATGTGAAGGCTGAAGGGATGGAAGGCCAGTTTCAACATGCATGGGATTTGATTAGTAGGAACTTTCAAAGTGTTTCATGTACTTCTAAAGTTGATATAAGTGTCTTTTTTAATTACCTGAACTATATTTATTAAGGTACTGTAATTCTATAATTCTCCAAGAATTCAGATGGAAAATTCTTCTATAATTGCTTTTAGATGTATGGTTTTTGGCTAAAATACTTGTCAACACTAAACAAAATTCACTTAGTCATTTTTCTCTATTCGTGGATGTATCTATTCATCTACCAGCAAACCTTCCCTTTTTAGCAGATGGTTGCACAGGACCCCAGTAGCCCAAGTCAGACGGTGGGATCATTTTCACTTCATTCTTTTTTCTGCCTCTCTTCCCATTCCTGCTCATTCTCCACCCTCTTGTTTCCACTCTTTTAAAATCTCAGTGAATATTTTGGGTACCATCCTTTCTTGTCTGATTGCTGACATGCCTCCTGTTTATCTCTTGCCTTTACTCATACATCCTTTTGGTTTTCTGGCCATACTGCTATCAAAGTGACATTTCAAAATGCAAGTCTTTTCACATGCGTCTTCAGAATAAAGGTTAATTTCCTTCTCAAGACGCCTCTTTCAAAAATTGTCTCACGTCTCTTCCTTTACCTTCATCTCTAGATATTAATTTCCCTAGAACTTAGTTTCTCACCCTTACTTCCATTAGCGTTTGTGGTATCCCTTGCTTTGGGTCTTTTCTGTCAGATGGAACCACCTATAACTGCCACCTGTTGAAATTCTGCTATTTAAAAATGCCCTGGTCTTCCAGGACTCCTACAGTGGTAACTGCTTTATTCGATCTTTGTCTTTGTATCTTACTCTTATGGTTGTCTGTTTACTTATCATTTCCCACACTAGACTATAAGGTCCTCAAGGATCAGAGTTGGGCTTTTTTTCTCCTGGTATCTAGAATCCAATATAAATTAGGAGCTCAAGAAACTTGAATGAAAGAATGAAACAGCTTTAATATGTGATGGGAGCTGCACTGGATGTTATGGAATGAAACACAGAATTTATATACAAATAGCAAGGGGGGCACCTCATGAGGAGGGCAGTAGAGTATGGTGAGGAAGTAAATCTAATCCATAAAGAATGCCAGGATAGAGTTAGGAGTAGCTGACCAGCTCTGTATTGGATGAGAAAGGGTTCCAGGAGCTGGAATTTGTGCCCTGACTTAAAGTGTCTTGGCTATGCAGTTGCTACAAAAATATATTTTAAAATCTTCCAACAATTTATCTCACTATAATTGCTCAGATGATTACTTAGGATTCTTTTTTTTTAATATTTCCTTTTATGAAAATCATTTTGAACCAAAATTTTATTTATAATGTTTTAAAAATTTTAAGGAGCCAGGAATTTGTGTATGATTTTAAAACCCTAGGTACTTCTAAGTTGATCAGACTTTTTATTACTTCCTTTAAGCTAGAATTTATCAATTTTTTAGAGATTGGTTAATTCAAATTATTTTGCAGTTGTCTATGTTTTCATTAGCTTTAGGTAAAACACAGAATATGGAGAAGAAGATGATTTTAAAATTTGGTATTTATTGGATGTTATGGACATTTGACAGGAAATATATTTGTAGATGGATGTGCAGTCCTTTGTATGTTTGATTATGTTATTAAAAGGATAAGAATCTGTTATTATTCCTCAATAATACACAATCTAAATGGTGCTTATACCATAATTTTCTATGCTAGAAGAAGGAAGATATGGATAGGTTATTTAATTGAAAAGTTAGGTGGATCATATGATAAAGACTTTCATATTTAACTTCCAAGTTGTGTTTTAAAGTAATTTTGATTTAGAATACTCATCATAATAATTTACTTATTTATATTTTTAAATGTTTTTATTTTCCCAAATATTACTCAGAAAATAGTTGTGGTTTAAAGACACAGTTTTACTCTACAGTTCTAGTCTTTCTGCCTGTGGGAGAAGTATTTAAGTGTTAAGATGACTCAGGGCATAGTAACATTTAACCCTTACAAAACAACCTTATAAAGTCTATGTTAACAAAATAGATGCAAGATAAAACTGGAACTAAGGTTTTTGAGCTTTGAGTGTGATGATGTAATTAGGAAGTGACAATGTCAGTACCAATATTTGTCTTCTCATCCACATACCTTGTCGTCAATGTGCAGACTAAATGATTGAATGAATGGTGCCAACTTTTCTTTGTTAATTTTTAAAATTATTTGAATAGTAAAGAATATTTTTTGTAACTGAGCATATATCAATTAATGGCTAAAACATCATGTGTAGTAGGGGCTCTTTAATTTGGGACAATCACATTTATTGAGGAATGTTCAGAAACTTTAATAATAGATGTTTATATATATATATATATTTTTGTACTAGGGATTGAACTCAGGGGCACTCGACCACTGAGTCACATCCCAGTCCTATTTTGTATTTTATTTAGAGACAGGGTCTTACTGATTTACGTAGCACTTCGCTTTTGCTGAGGCTGGCTTTGAACTTGTGATTCTCCTGCCTCAGCCTCCTGAGCCTGGCTCTGTACTTCTTGAATTATAAGCGGACACTATGTCATAAACATTTAATTTTTAAATCATATGTTATATTTTGTTTTGTTTTTAAGACAGTCTCTTTTTAATCAGAACAGTATTGTATAAATTTATGGATTAAATGTATATGTTTACATATACATATATATTTTATATATAAACACACACATATATATGTATATAATAAAATTGTTTTAATTTCACTTTAGGAAATCCTGTCTAAGTATTCTCAGTGGCTTAAGAATTTAGTTTTAAACTGAGAATTTTAAGGTTTTTCACTGAAACACTCAACTTACAAATTATGTGGTTTCCAAAGTCTTTTTACATTGTGGCAATTGTCAAGTGCCCTAGATGATTCATAGAACAGTGTTAAATTATGTATTTTTGACCTTGAGCATTTTCATTTTGTACTAAAGTTCATTTTATCTGCTTGGTTCATCAAAATAAACATTGCTTACTGCTACTTTAAATTTATTTTGTTGTGCAAACATAATATCTCTTTTCTGAATATTTATATTGTAACAGACTATTTTTACAGCTCTGTTTTATGTTTTCAGAGTCATTACATTTCTTTATTTAACACAAGATTTCCAGAGCCATTTATAATTTATTGAGGATTTGATGAGACAAGAGTTCACCTGCTGGTAGCTCTGACTCTGTAATATGGTAATATCTCAGTTCTGATTGCAGTCTCCTTCAGAAGGAAGGAACTGTTATTTCAGATTGTTGAGTGAAGGTTATAAAGATGAGTGGATGCACCAGAGAGATCATTCTTGAATTAGGGATCCTTCAAACAGCCTAGGTCATGTGCTTTATATACCATGTCTTGCAAAAGCACTAGGAAAACCTTCAGTAAAATGGTGAAGATCACCAACCTTTGCCAAATACAGGTCTTGATTATGTATAGCTGATCATTTTTTATTTCCAATGACTGATAATTATTTTCAAGGAGTAATACAAGCTTAGTAGGAGGTAATATAAATTATTTTTATAGCAATTTTCTACTTTTGATCACAGAAAGACATAGTAAATGTTTAGATACTTTAGAAAATTGAATTTTCCATGATATTTTTAATCTTTCAAATGTTTTTCTTATTTTGAAACATTGTACATGACATTTTGATATCACCTTTATTGAATATTTATAAGTTATCATTTATGATGTTTTCAACCTTGAGTGGTATTTACTGTTAACCTCAATTCACTAGAATATATTAATAGAATGTTCCATGTAGTCCCAGAGCAGCATCAACTTGATATCCACTGGCCTGATCCTGTATATGGATGCCCTTTAAGTTGGCTATTGGCTTCTTGAGAAATAATGAGAAAATGTCCTATGAGGGAGAACTTTATACATGCCAGATTATTTATTTCATAATCTTGTTTTATGGTTAACTCTAGTGATGAGATTAAGTATACCAAAATTCTGGTAAAAGATATTTAAAAAGAACTTAGGAAAAGTCTTTTATAAAATACAAATACATATAGTCTTGTCTAAGACATTGTTAGTGATACCCATGTTGTCATAGAAATTAAAGAATAATCTTATGTATTCTTTCCTTTCAGCATGTGGAGAAACCCTCCAAGAATCCAATGGCAACCTTTCCTCTCCAGGCTTTCCAAATGGCTACCCTTCTTATACTCACTGCATCTGGAGAGTTTCTGTGACCCCAGGGGAGAAGGTAGTTCTATTTAGTCTCATATACTGAATAGGTTCATCATTTTTCAAATATAATTTGCTTTATTTTTTGTTCTTTCATTCAAATATTTCAGAAAAAATATTTCAAATATTCAGAAAAATAATAATGGATATTGCTCAAACTCTGGGAATTTTTGGAAGATATATTTTAAAAAATTGTAAATGCTATAAAAGGGTTGATGTAATAAAATTATATTCTCAGACGCAATTAAATTAATTTCAAAAGCAGCATTAGAAAGAAAACTATGAAAATATTAAATTAAGAAATAAACACCTAAATATTCACTTAAGGCGATTATAATAAAACTTAGAAACTATTTTCAACTATTATATAACAAAAACTCTGAATACCAAGCCTGTAACATGAAACTTAAGCAGTTCTTTGAAGAAAATTTACAGGCTTAAATTATTACATTAGAAAAGAAGAAGACCCAAAACCAATGAGCAAGATATCTATATAAAAGGACTGGAAGAAAGACCAGTAAAATCAAAGGAAAGCTATTAAGAAGGAAAATAATAAAAGATAAAACTAATGATATAAAAATAAAATGGTAGAAAATATGAACAAAGTCACTAGTTTGAATTGATTTTGAAAATGGAAATAAATGACAAGAGATCAAGATGAATTACAGAAAGCACAATTATTTAATATTTTGAGAGAGATTATTGAACAATATAGATCCTTTAGACACCAAAATAAAAATAAAAATATTTTTAACATTATGCCAATAACTTAAAAGTTGTTGGATGAAGTGGGCAAAT
Source organism: Tamias sibiricus (assembly GCA_025594165.1). Taxonomy (NCBI): domain Eukaryota; kingdom Metazoa; phylum Chordata; class Mammalia; order Rodentia; family Sciuridae; genus Tamias; species Tamias sibiricus. The sequence goes on from CM046661.1 coordinate 29,597,255, forward strand.
TCCTACAAAATTTTACCATGTTCTTACTCAAAAGAATTAAAAACAGAAAATAATCCTGTAACCATTAAAAAAATAGAATCACTAGTTATCTGAATTATTAGGGTTTTATTTTCAGCAAAGAAAAGTCATGTTCAAATTGCTTCATTAGTAAAATAAACCTAACATTGAAGGAAGAAATAAGCATAATTTATATATAAACTCTTCCAGGAGATAAAGATGTACTCTTATTTATGTGTTATAAAACCTTAATACCAATCCTGATGAGGACAGTATAAGAAAGGAAACTTATATCACAGATTCACATGTGAATGTGGATATAAAAATTCTATCAAAAATACCAAATCAAATGCAGATGTGTATGTGTGCATGCATATGTGTGTATGTATCTATAATATATTAATAAAATGTGTGTGTACATAACCATTAGATGAATATCTAAAATCAAGAGAAAAATTCTAATGATATAATAACAATAGTAGCATACCCTGAGCAAACTAAAAGAACAGGAGACTTTCTTAATCTTAGAATTGAGAATCAATAAAAATTATCACAAAAACCATTTTTATTAGGGAAACTATTTCCTTTGAGGTAGGTTCAAAAACAAGAATGTCCACTACCACCATTTCTTTTTCAGTATTTTGTTGGAAGTAACAGATCATGAAGACAAAAAAGTGGAGTTAAACACATGAGAATTGCAAAGGAAGACAGAATTTTCTTTATCATATTTAGTTTGTTGGGTATAAAATTTGAAATTGTTAAGAAATTTGATAATTGCCAATCAGAAGTAGCATTGTGCTTACCTTAATTTAAAAAATTATTAATTTCTGAATTCTATTTTGAAAGCTCACCTCAGGTTTGCATTGATACTCATATATTTAATATTAACAAATATGTATTGAGATTAATCTTTATTTTCTACTAGTTATTACATGACTCTGACACTTTACTTAATCTGGAAAGACTTAAATATATTGATTAGTTTCAGTGAAATGAAACTACAGTTCCATTACAGTTAAAAATGTTTAATATTCCTGGGATAATTAATTGTACTTGAGCAATATCACATGTCCAGAGTTTTGTGTTATTCACAGTATAAATTCTTTGAATAAAATACCTGAAAAACATAATTTTTTATGCACAAAATGTTACAAATAACTTGAAATCCATGAATGCATGCATAGTTCTTTATTTAGCTACTTTTAAGAATTATAATTCTGTCTCTGTTGTAATGTAATTATAAGTGTAAACCAATTGCTATTTAGGTTCTTTCCATAATTTCTTTAAAATATATTATGAAAATTATTCTTAAGAAGGAACTAAAGAGCAAATTTTAAATAATGGTATGTTTTTAGAGGAAGTTCAGAACTATAATTTTTTGTAAAGAAAAACCTTGTAGAATCTGAAAAATTTGGAACAAGATTTATGAAATTAAATCAGTTCATAATAACAACAAATGAATACTTGGGAATAAATCTTTCTCTTACACAATTGAAATACCCTTATCATTAGCATTCAAAAGTAATTCATTTTCTTGTATGTATGATTTCCAGGAAAATTATATTTTCCAAAATGTTGCAAATAGGAAAAAAAACCACAACAACAAATCTGTTATCTTTTCTCTTATTTTTCTTAATGATTAGTGAATAAATTGGTTGTTACAGTTGGGCAATAAACAATAATAGTGATTCATTTTTATACTTGTTTTGTTTTATTTTTTCAACATTTGAGTTTATTCTTTTTTTAACTTAAGTTGGAAATTTAACTTATTAATTTCAAGCATCTTTTCTTTTCCAGTATAAACATTAGGGCTATAATTTACCTCTAAGTACTACTTAATCTGAATTCCACCAGTTTGACCTATAGTATTTTTGTTATTTTAAAACTCTAGATATTTTATGTGTCTATTTTTTTCTTCAACACACATATTTTTTTAAAAATTTGCGAACATGTTGTTTTTCCAGTCATTCTTTGCTTGTTAATTTCTCTTTTTTCATTTTTGGATGAAGGACTATGGTATTCAGTCATTGAAATAGCTTCAGGCTGTTATGACCTTGGAAGTGACCAATATCCATGAAATAATCTGTGCTTTAAGAATATATTTTGTGGGCTGGGGTTGTGGCTCAGTGGTAGAGCGCATGCCTAGCACATATGAGACCCTGGGTTCAATCCTCAACATCACATATAATAAATAAAATAAAGACATTATGTCCACCTACAACTAAAAAAAGTTTTTTTTAAAAAAAAGAATATATTTTGTGCAGTTGTTGGATGCAAAATTCTTTATATTAGTCTTTCTAATTGTATAGTTGATATAGTGTCTGTATTATTGTTTTTGTCTGCTTGATCTATCAACTAATTAGAAAGATATGGCAATATTTGTCACTATTTGGTAGATTTCCTAATTAATGTTTACAGTTTTTCACTTCTGTTGTATACATTTTATTTTATATCATTATATATAAATTTAGAGTATTACTTTAGAATATTACATCTTCCACTTAGATTGTTTTTATTACATGGTAAATCTCCTTATCTCTAATTATGGCTTAGGTTAACTCTATTTTGTCAGATATTAATAAAGCTAGACTTTCTTTTGATTAATATGTTTGCCTGGTGGATCTCTGTTTTGCTTTTAAGATTGTCATTTTGTGACCTTATTTTTCAGGGGTGTCTCTCTTAGCAAACAATTCAGTCTTATGTTTTTATTTCATACATGACAAGTTTTGTCTTTAACTAGAGTGATCATTCACAGTTACATTTATGTGATTAATAATATGTTATTATGTCTTATTTGCACATTATATGTCCTTCCCTTTTGATAATTCTTTGTTTTCTGATTTCTTATCTGTAGAATTATATTATTCTATCTGGCTAAATTTTTCTTTCTATTGGTTTGAAAATTTTAAATGTATATTTTATTATTCAGTGATAACTCTTTCTACCAGATTGCTTATTTAACAGTAATATTTAATTAGTGTGTTCACCTTCTTCTCAAAACATAAAAGGATCCTTTAATTCAGATTGTTTCCACTCAATATGCTCATGTTTTGTTCATACCTGTTTTTTTCTCATGTAAAAGAGGCATTATTGTCTTTTGCAGTTAATGTTTCTTTTACAATGTGCAAATATTTTACCAATGTTTTTATGTGTATAAAAGCATATAAGATTAACCACCTTGGTCGTCTTCAAATGTACAGTTTGGTTATGTTTAATATATGTATTCATATTATTATGAGATAAATCTCCAAAACAAAGATGAAGATCTTGCAAATCAAATTTTACACTCATTAAATAAGAAATTCACTTTTCTAGTTCCTGCCAGCACCTGTCCACCACTACTATACAATGTTTCTATAAACTTGACTACGTAGAAACCTCGATACCTCATATAATTAGAAGCATATAATATGTCTCCTTTTGCAACTGACTTATGTTGCTAAGCATTATTTCTTCAAGGTCTATCCATGTTGGAGGATGACAGGATTTCTTTCCTTTTAAAGGCTGGATAATATTCCATTGTCTGTATATACTGCATTTTGTTTCATCATCATCTGTGGGTGGATATTTGAATCTTTTTTATTTTAATAGAGAAAGCATTTTCTTTTCTGAAAAATTCAAAGTGGTTAGCTAAAAATATAAGCAGGATTGGAGGTGTTCAAACAAGAAGAAATACATTAAAGTGAAATTTATTTTAGAAAACTGAAGACTTTGCTGTGGGACTAAAATAAACAGAATGCCATATCATGTCCCAAGATGTAAAGTTATGATATAGTCAAATTTTCAATTTTTCTCAAATTAATGTATAGTTTTAATATAATACCAAACCAGTTTCCACTAACTTTTTGTTTCATACTTGAACCAAATTTTTCTAGAGTTTATTTAAAAAATAGAAGAGTTGGAATAACAGGCAAATTTGAAAACAATGAGGTGAAGTGGTTTGCACTATATACAATGGTAGAAAAATGTCATGAAGCTTTAGTGATTCAAATTCAGCTGTTATGTCAAAGGGGATTCTGCATCAATGAACAAACCAAAAGGGGCAGAATTATGTCTGTGAGACTAGAAGACTTATTTGCTTATTTATAGACCAGTTTTTAAGCAAATTTGAAAAAATAGATTTTTTTCAATAAATTATACTGAAGTTATTTATGAGGATTTGAAAAATTAAACTTTTACTCATATTTCATATTATTTCTTTTTTTGATGTTTTATTTTTTATTTATAATAGTAGAATGTATTACAATTCATAATGCACATATATAGCATCTTTTACATACAACTGTTTGTATCTTTCTGAACAAAACATCAGCAACGTTTTCATATTCTGGGAAAGATACCTTTGAAAATAAGAAAATGTACGTTAACAATTTATTTTGGTTATTTACATAGACCTTTTCTATAAAAATCACAAAAAGCACAAAAGTCAAAATGGAACTTATAACACATAAAGATAAGAGAACATTAGTATTATTCATTGATCTTATTCTGTTATAAGCCAATAAGTAAATATTCACATCACAGTAGAAAATGACTAAGAAAGCAGAATATTTACTGATGTATCATTGCAAATAGATGCTCATTTAATATACAAAATTTTTACCCTCTCTTTGTCAAGGAAATGACATTGAAACAAACAATGATGTGTTATAAATTGGCAAAGATAGAGTGATCATACCAAGTGATCCTTGATGGTCCAAATTCCAGGAAGTAGAAATTGAAATAACCTTTCTGAAGAACATTTGGTAATCTGTATCACATTAACAAAAAAACAAAAACACACAACAACAAAAATAACCTGCGCTTTCACCCAGAAATTTATCCTAGTGCAATGATCTGAGTGTATTCAAAGATAGTTGTTTATTCTAGTGAAAAATTGGAAACAAAATCAACTTTGAAAACTAAAAGAAAACAGATTTGAGAAAATGTTTATAATATGAAATTTTTTAGAAAAACATGCTAAAAGTTATAGGCATGAAAATATTTAATTTTTAAACGACATACATTAGAGGGAAAATTATGGAAGAATATATTCAGGATTAATTCATATTTCTACTTGGTAAGTTTACAATTAGATTTTTTATTTTTTATTTATTTTGCACATGAAGCATATATTATTTTTGTGCAGGTTAAAAATACTTTTAAAAAAATTTTAGGTCTTTCTTGTGTAGCAATGTGAATGTAGTTAATGCTACTGAACTATACAGTTAAAAAAATGCTTAAAATCATATATTTGATGTCATGTGTACTTTACCACAATTAAAAAGTAAGGTTGTCAGTTTATATATATGTCTTTCTAGGATTGAATCTCTCAGCGTAAGGATTCCTGTTTGATCTAAGTCTATTCTGGATGTTGCACAGTTCATGCTGGTTACAATCAAGAATGTACAGCTGGGAGCACACAGTATTGATTCTTCTGTCCCTTGGATCTGATTGATCTTTGAACAAGGGCAGATTACTTATGTCTTGAATAGAACTAATATATTCTCTATTTTATGTCCAACTCATTTAAAGGCTGTCCTTTGACTCTTTTTGCAAATGTTTCTTTTTGATCACTCATCTGTTTTATATATATGAGGTCAATTCATAGTAATTTATATTGCCAAAGGCACCATGTAAATGCAACAATTACCATATTCATTTTTGATTCATTAAAATAGATAACTATTTTCTGATGCATAAAAATTTTGATTCTTTTTTTTAAAAGAGATGTATTTTTCTGATGTGCCAAATAAATCTTTGCTATCAAGAATCTTACAAATTAGTAATAATCATATAATTGCTAGACTGAAAAATTACTGAAGAAAGCAAGATGCAACTTGGACTTTTAAGAGAGCTCAGATCTTATTGGGAGATTCTAGCATGACTGAAGAATTGGGAGACTGGGAGCTGTAAAGATTTTCAAGGTACCAGGAAAGGGAATGTGGAATGCAGGTGGACTTCTGCACACCGTGCAGAATGTAAGCTAAAATTGGATGCTTTTTCAGGGCACAACTGCAAGAAGTTAGGAATGAGTAGAATACAGCTTATGTGTTGGAGATTGTGAAAGATGAAGTGCAAAAGGTGGATTTGGACTCAGGAGTTTTTGATAACCAGGTGTTGATAGGATCCAGACTTTACTGAAATTAATGTGACTATAGAGTGTATAATATACCAGAAAAAAGTGAAGCTAAAAATCATCAGAAACTATTACATCATTGGCTCTGTCAAAGCTTCTAGGCAGGGGTATTTAGGAACATTGCAGCCTATCATTATAGAAATGATTAATTAATTAGATATGTGGTTGGAGTGGGGATTAAGGAGAGGTATAAGAAAATATTTTGGTGACTAGTAGGTGATGACAAAAAAATTTCAAAATCCATATTATCACATGAGCTTAAGGAATAAATTGTTTTAATAACATAGTCTCACTCTTGTTTTCCATCTGTTTTATAAATAATTCCTGATTGAAATTTGGGACTACCCAAGGTTACACAACTAGGCTAGAGTCTGCTTGAGGTTATGCAAATAATCTGTTTAAGGTAAGAACTTCATCTGAAGCTCCAAGTTCTTCTATCCATTCTATGAATTTTGAGATTCCCTTATTTTAACTCATCACTTTTTTTCTGTGAAGCTTTAAAATTAAAATAATGTTTTTATATTTCCTAGAGTAGTTGGCTTTATGAAATTAGATGAAAATTTCTTATATTTTCTTTCAAAATTTATGTTGCGATGGATGCCTGAATATTTACCATGAAAATAACAGTACATGGGCATCTTAATGCTTTAGGATTCTCTGTGTATTTTTCTACATGTGGTTGGATTTAACTTTGGTCGGACAAACCTGATAGGATGATACCTGAGATGGTAAGAATATTTATTTGATATAAAATTTTAAGTAAATTAGCAAACTGAAAAGCTTAAACTTGAACCCAAGGTCTTTTGATTCCCACTCCAGAACAGCTTTTATTTGTAGGAAAAGATGTTAATTAGTTCTCCCTTTACTATAATACAATTTCAGATCTGAACTTTAAGGATCAATTATTGTAGGGATTGACAAACTTTTCTGGTGAGAGTAAATATTTTTGCCTCTTAAGGGTAGATAGTCTTTGTCACAAATGTTCATTTCTAGCATTGTAGTGCAAAAGCAGATGTGGTTGATATTGTAAAGGAATGGTTGCAATAATACTTTATTCACAAAAATAGATGCAGGCAGGATCCTGTATCAATCTCTGATCTTCTCTCTCTCTCTCTCTCTCTCTCTCTCTGAGTCTTACTTCTGAGAGAAATAGCTGTAGTTTATTAGTTTTGTTTAGGTTCTTCTGGCTGGAACCTACCAATCTATTTTATCTTGTTGCTTTTGAATCTACTCTCTCTCTCTCTAAAGAGCCATTTGATAATCAATCTAATTGGCAATGTCTGCATCTTCCATATCATCAGGTCTATGGGTGTAAATGTTATTCTAATTGGCCATTTTATGGTGCCCATGGAATTTGTAATGTCTTAATTGTGCTGACAAAAGCTAGCTGATTACATCTTTCTCTGGAGACTTGCAGACTTCCAGTCCCTTGAACTGTTGATCTGTCTTTCTTCAAGATTTTTCACTCTGCAGCTTTGTAAAACAAAGTCTTTAATAAGCAAACTAAACAGCAATTGTATCACTTTAACATTGCAACTAGACTCCTGACAGATCACAGGAAATATGAGAACTGTTATTTGAATATCCTTCATTTCATGTTCCAAGGGAATGATAGTTAATTTTAACTTGATACTTATATTTACCATCAGAAATAAAACATTTGTATAATTGTACTATGTAGTATTCATATTATCTTTCTTTGAAAGATGCAATAGGTTTGCATAAAATAGCATAATATGAAACAACAAAATGTTTTCCAAGTGCTTTTGATTTGTAATGCAAATATGGATTCTGCTGGCAATCTTAGTCAAAGGCCAGAATTTTACTTCTATAGTCAGAGCCTTGAGATTTGATTTTAGAAAACCTATCTTTATTACATTTTCTACTTCTAAAGGACTCTGTGTTTTATATTAGTGTCAGGCCGGTTTTGTTCCTCCACGGTGCTTGGAGTTTAAACTATAAGATTAAAAACAAGATAGGGAACTTTTCTGCTCAGTTATCCCCTTTCGTGTGTGTGTGTGTGTGTGTGTGTGTGTGTGTGTGTGTGTGTGTGTTAATTCTAAGTATTCGAATATTAACTGTTAGGAATCCAACCATATTGTTTTCAATTTGGGATGAAATTTGATGATATACATCCAATTCATCTGATTTTTTTTCTCATGCAGGAGGAAATCGAAACTATTTGCACACCATTGTAAAACTCAGTTTTAGTTCGAGAGAGAAGCCACAAAATGATTCATAGTTATCTCTTTTGTGTCTGTATTCTACTTTTGCTGCCTCTGCTATAACAAATGAGTTCTTATATGATTTTATGGAGTTGAAACTCTGGTGGTTGCTATAGGGAAAACATGGATGCAGAATGAAACTTAATATCAGGCAGTGGTGGTATCCCCATTTGTAGCAGACTTAAAGTAAACACACAGTTAAGTGAAAAAGCCAGAAATTATTTTCCCACTGTATCCTGAGAATAATCTGAGGTTTCATTGGTGAATAAAATGTTTGGGTAACTTGGCAAAAGTATTTAGAAATGAAGTATTTTGATAATCAAGTGTTGAGGATTTTGAAAAAGAAAGAAAAAATTTAGGAAATAAAAAAAATTTTCCCGTAGTTATAAATGTACAAAATGCCTTTATTTTATTTGCTTATTTTTATGTGGTGCTAAGGATTGAACCCAGTGCCTCACATGTGCTAGGCAAGCAGTCTGCCACTGTGCTATAGTCCCAGCCACTATTAGGAAAATTTTTGCTAACATTTTTGAAAATATTTGAAACTAAATAATTGAAGAAAAAATAGAGAAACTTCAAAATAGAATGATAAAACTAACAAAAATAAAGACTAAGTACTAATTAAATAATATGGCATGCTGTATTGCATTTTAAAAAGTGTTATTTTTTTTCATCCTTGGTAGATTTTGTTTCTTAGTACTCTTAATTAAAAAGTACATGTTAATCTATATGAACAATTGAAGCCAACTTTGGTGTGCAATTTCATCAATGACCACTGTGTACCTAGATATAAGATGCTATGAGAAATATTTTTGTGTGATATTGTGTCTTCTCACTAGGTAGGAGTAAACAAGCCTAGGATTGGTTCACCATAATTAGTACTTACATTTTTGTTAAATACTGTGTTCAAGAAAGGGGAGAAGTATATGTTTTCTGCACGGTATTGGCAGGATTTTTCTAGAATATAGGTTCAGGATTATTGATTATATATTTTATCTCATTCATTATTCCTTTAGACTTCTCTTATAACCAGTGTTTGCTTTGTTTTGAATATTGTTAGAAATTATTATTTTATAATAGAAACATTTCAAATATTCACAATTGGTTGCATTTGGGCAAAGTCCACTTCAGTTTCAACAGAAAAAAAACAGGTTTACTATGAGCCATAAGCATCTTAGATAATTTAAGCAGAACAGAGTTAGAATGAGTTTTTGAACCACAAAATGATTTACAAATGAATTTTACTTAATTTGAGTACATTTCTTACATTAGTTTGATTCTACTTTGGTTGTAATCAAGTAAACAGTTAATTCTTTGAAAAGTAAAGAACTTTCATAAAGCAATGAAAAAATTATCTTTCCTAGAATTGCTCTTGAATTATTTTTACAAAAAGCAGCATCATTCCAAAATAGAGAATAAAAGGTCATGTATAAGCTCTAACTTGAAAGGCCTTTGAATATGTATTCTTGGACCTAAAGAAGAGTAGTGACATCTGAGTTTGATTATAGTTTGAAGGATACATTTAAATGCTAGGACTGCATTTAAACATTTCAACATACACAATATTATTATGTTCTGGGAACATGGCACCCGGTGGTTATTTTTAACATAATTATAGATGTCTGACTGTTCATCTTTGAAATAAATTATTAAAAAGAAGATATTCATGAAACATTGGAATTCTTCATAGTTTAAGTCATGTTTATCATAGAAAATTTCATAGTAAACTATTCAAGTGAAGAGTTATTTTTTTTTTACAATTAATTGTTCAAATTCACTTTATAGAATATTGGGTTAATTGCTAAAATGTTTAATGTGTTCCAGTTATTAACATTGTGCTTCTACTGGAATTATTAAATTTTTTTTTTTTTTTTTTTTTTTTTTTTTTTTTTTTTTGGTACCGGGGATTGAACTCAGGGGCACTCGACCACTGGGCCACATCCCCAGCCCTTTTTTGTAATTTTATTTAGAGACAGGGTTTCACTGAGTTGCTAAGTGCCTCGCCATTGCTGAGGCTGGCTTTGAACTCGCGATCCTCCTGCCTCAGCCTCCCAAAGTGCTAGGATTACAGGCGTGCGCCACCGCACCCGGCTTGGAATTATTAAATATTAATGAGAATGAGGAAACGTGGTTTTGAGGTGTTTAAGAAAAAATATTAGGTTGATAAAATATAGAAAAAAGAAAGAAATAGCTGTAAGTTCCTTTTCATTGTAGTCTTCCTTCATTCCAGGATTCAAGTTACCACATGTCCTTACAATCATTTTTACTTTGTGTGTTGTTTTCCTCCATCTTACAGATTGTCTTAAATTTTACCACAATGGACCTATACAAGAGTAGTTTGTGTTGGTATGACTACATTGAAGTAAGAGATGGGTACTGGAGGAAGTCACCTCTCCTTGGTAAGAGCTTACTTACCTCCTATGTGGTTACACATGTATTCTGTCCTGTGTAGAGACCATCCATTCACTCAAGGGTCATCTTAGAGTTTAAATATATGTAGTCTACATTGCTTTTATTTTGACTACCCTTTTTTGACCACACCAAAAATACTCAGACAAATGAATACATTGATTAATTGACTTAAAGTAGCTTAACTATGAGTAGATATTTGGATCTGAACATAATGCTTGAACATAGCTTTCTCATGTGTTATATAATTATGTGTAATCCCTCAGTATATTCCTGTAAGAATTGTGATTTTGATGAAACAAAAAACAGATCAGGTGTTGATGTATTTTATGAGTGCTCTGTCTTTGCTACGGCAGAAACATGTGAACTGTCAGGTTATTTGATAGATTCTTCCTGTGCCAAGCATAATTAGTTGTTTCTATAGACGTTGCTGTTTTTCTTAGAAGTTTTTCTGTGGCTGAGTAAACAAAAACACAAGTAGTTTGGGTCATTATCTGTAGCCAGATTTGGTCCCCATGTAAATCTGTTGCCAGTGCTTAATCACAGACCACACTATTAACTTGTATGAGGTGGTTTACTGTTACCCTGTTTAACTCAGAGGTGAGAGTTGTCGTGAGTGTGTGTGTACCTATTTTGTGTGAATATTTTCTTTTCTTTTCTTTCATTTTTTTTTTTTTGAGATTGTGGCTTCCTTTATTTTTAGAAGTAGCTTTGTTTAGCCATGTTGATGTGCTAGACAGATTTCTTTTTTTTTTTTTTTTAACATCCAAAACCTGCTGAATGGACACTCTTAGATTAAAAGTGACAGCAGCCTGAGTAAGTTGAAGATCTGTGGAAATGTTTAAAAATAGAGAAGAAATGAGGGACTGAACTAATGTGAACAGTCAGGTTGAGGAAAACATTGTCTTGTACGTTTAGTCTCTTAGCCTAGATGAAGCCATCTGTTATATACATTTGTGTATTCCAAAGGAAACATTTCATTAAGCTCATATCAAATCTGAAACTAAAATTTGAGTTATGTCCACCAGACTGACTCAGTGTGATATGGTGTTCATGTGAAAAGATTTCTCCACCATTTCTTGTAAAACTTTAGCCCTTAGGGTGATTGTCCTGTATTCATCTGGAAAAGTATAAGAATTATAAAAACTCAGGAATTATAAAAACTCTATACCCTCTGAGCGAGAAACTGCATTTTAACAGATTTCCTGGCAACTTTCATGCATACTATAGCTTAAAACACACTGTAGGTGCTTCTAATTCATTTTGCATCTTGGTAAGAATTTTCTGTCTTTTAACTATTAATATGAATTTGCTTTATTCAAATTGGCTACCAGTTTTCACATGTTAAAATTATTCACGATATCATTTTCAGAGGCACACAAAAGTAGATAGTAATGTCATGTGTTTATAGAATTATTTCATGTGCTTTGTCACATTTAACCATTTGTCATTATGTGAGTGCTTTGAGCCCCGAGGTAGACATACAGTGAGCAATGAATCTTTATGGAAGGGTGGGATAAGAAAGAAAGAAACAATAGTTAGTATCATATCTTTTTTTCCATTATTTTTACCTCTGGATATGCAATTAGAAAACATCAGATCTCAGACTCAAGTCTTATGGTACTGTTGGTTATTTTGCCTATAATTCCACCAACTGCAGCTTTATAGATGAGATGGAGTGTATGCAGTAAATTCCTTGGAGTATCCCAGAGGTTTTCCTGATGGGTTCTCATTCAACCTGGCTAGAGAACTAACTTCTGTTTGCGCCAAGAGTACATTCTTAAGCAAGTTACTCTCCTGCTTACTGACCAGATGGAGATTTGAACCAGTGCCTTCTCTGTTTTTCACCTTGATGTATTGTGGGTCCATCTATAAATATCCCTTTTGAGTTAACTCTTCTTACTACATGAGATGATAATACTGACATCAGTTGTTTGACAGTTTATAAATATATATGAAGGAATTGTTTTATTAACTTTTACTAAATAAATATTAAGGCATAATTCTGGCTCTGATCACTAGGGATAGAGATATTAGGCAAAACAGATTTTATATGTATAATTTGTAGGTAATGTGGAAAGCAAATAGAACACAGAATCATATTTATTAGATGCTCTTTATTCTTTCATTTCTTTTAGGTAGATTCTGTGGGGACAAAGTGCCTGAAGTTCTTACCTCTACAGACAGCAGAATGTGGATTGAGTTCCGTAGCAGCAGTAACTGGGTAGGAAAAGGGTTTGCAGCTGTCTATGAAGGCAAGTCACATTGAATTTAAGAGACGAATGTATTTTAGATCTCCAAGCTAAGTGTCCTTTTTTTCAATTTCATTAGAATTATTTTGTGACATATTTAAAAGCTTTAAGTTATAACATTTTCTGAACATGTATTTTAATATTCACAAATGATTTTAATAAAAAAATTCTCCAGACATTAAAATTGCAAAAACAACCAGTTCTCTGGTATCAGTGATATAGTAACAACAAGACATGCTCAGAGATGTGTGGGAGAAAAGAAACCCAAATGGCACAGAGTGTTTAAACTTTGTTTCATGATACTATTAAAATAGTATGAAGACATTATTTTCCTTTGTACTGATTTTGTATCTATTTGGTCCCAGCACTACTGAAATACTCTATTATAGGAAACTGCACAGAAAGTAATTGTGCACATTTCTAAAGCATGCTTTGTCTAAATCAGAGAGTCAGCATTCAAAGAAGAATTTATTACATGCTTTGTCCTATGCTTCTCTAAAACAATAAGATGGCATTGTGCTTCCTGGCTTTAAAAACAGCCCTTACTTACCATGTGGTAGGAGGCGGAGACCCTTGCTTGTATAGGAGTTTAGGTAATTTCCAAGACAGAGATATTTGCTTCTCTTAAACTTTTAAGTAAATGGAAGCATTTTGTTTTAAAGATTAACCGCATAGTGGTGAAGTGGATTATTTGGATGGAGCCACAGATGTTGAGCATATGACACTAGCTCACTGCCAGAGGCCCATTCAGTTCTGTTCAGGGTGAAGCTTGTCTGCTGATGAGCTATTTTACCTGCGGTCAAAGCAGTTCAGGGAATCATAGAACAAACTCACAGAGAATAAATTTATAAAATTCGTAAAAGCTATACAAGTTTAAAAAAATATTTATTTTTTCAAGGGTGAAAATGTGTCATAAGAGTGATTAACAATTATATATCCCTTGACCGATCATTATCTAATGTTTATAGTTAAGAGAACTGCATGTTTTACCCTCTAAATCTGTACAACAATATAATCAGCCAACTCTGATTTTTTTTATAACCTGGTTTTTATGTTCTTAGTTACAGGAACTGAACTTCAATATTGACTTAATAGAAAATGAAAATGAAATGAATGCCTAGTCCTATTTATTTGCTTATTTTTGCTTTCTTCAGCTATCTGTGGAGGTGAGATACGCAAAAATGAAGGGCAGATTCAATCTCCTAATTACCCTGATGACTATCGTCCGATGAAAGAGTGTGTGTGGAAAATAATGGTGTCTGAGGGCTACCATGTTGGACTGACCTTTCAGGCCTTTGAGGTAAAGTCTTTTAGGCGACCTTCATGGGGGCATCTTCTCCATAAATGACAGTGGCATTTAAGGGAATCCTCATTAAACCAGTAAAGTAACAGAGAATCAGCCTTTTAATCAGTTGAAGAAACAAAGGATCAGCTATAAAATGTAACATCAAGAGCGAAAGGTTTTTTTTTTTTTTTTAATTTTTTCTCTCTTTCTTCTTGTTGCAGACTTTTTAAAGAAGATTAAAGCGAGTTTACATTAACTGTGTTATTTGAATTAGGATGTTTGAAGTGCTGACAATAGGGTGTTTTTTTTTTTTTTTTTGACAAGTGTGTGGGCTTGTTTCACAAGACTATTTGGAGGGTCCATTAAATAAAAGAACTTTTATTTCTCTTCTAAGAGGTTAAAAGGTAGACAATCTTTTTTTTTTGTTGGGAGAAAAATCTTTTTTTTTTTCTTTTTACCTGATACACAGATCATTGTTTACATCAAATATAGAAATTCAGGTGTTCTTAGGAGTTTTCAACTTCCTCAAAAATATTTGTCAGGAAGATCAGAGGCACCATTTTATTATTAGATGAAAAGGTAGAATAAACTAAAGATGAATCAGAATTCTGGATCAAAGTCTGGGTCCAAAACTACTAGACCCGAGCTGGTTAAAGTGTCATGTTTTGTGGAACAAGAGAAACTAAAGTAGTGATTTGAAGACAAGAAATGAGGGAATTTTCCAGGGACTCTAGAGGATGTTTGAATCAAATAGTCAATTGAGAAATAGAGGCCAAGGTGAAGAAGTGAAAAGGAACAATGAGATGGTGCTAGGTCCACATGCCATAATTCGAGATTCTTTCTATACTGATTAGAAGCTTGATTTACTGTGTAATTTGTCAAAAGGCAGTGGAGGGCCCCATCTATCCACAGCCAGGGTGTTCTTGCCACTGAGGGAAGTGATCATGATCCTGTCTCTGGATCCATAACAGGAGCCCCAGGAGAATCCAGACATTTTCATAAGCCCAGAAATTCTCACACTCTCTCCTGTAGGCTGGTGTTCTGTATTTCTTTGGACTTTTCTCTGTCCTCTTCCCCTTCCATGTGTCATTTAGTTTCCTACTTCTCATCATGAAAAAAATGTCTCTGCTTTGATCAGGATGTTGTATTTTATGCTCACAACTACTTTGCATTTTTGGAAATCTTGGTTCTGAAATTATCTGACTCACATTTGAATGCTGTTATTTTATGGACAAATAGGACTGCAAATATTGTTTAGGTAGACTAGTTAACAGGGATCTAAAATTGAATGAAAGGGTTTCACTTGCAATTTAGACTAGAACTGGATTATTGAAAAATTATCTACCTAATGGTCATATTACTTACATTTTGTGATATTTCAAGAATTAAGACATTAGCTGTCTTTAAATATATAATTCATTATATTATGGAATTCTTTCATTACAGAAATGATGTCAGACAAGGCATTCATCCCATGCATCTAAGAACAAGGAAAGATGAAATTACTGGCTTAGTTGTATGCAGTTTTATTTTATTTTTTTTTTTTGATGTATCAATACAATAGCAGTGGTATTCTTCAAAAATAGGATAGGTTATGGACAAATAGGAAGCATTTGCAATTAGGCCATTCCTGACACATCACTTAATACTAGTTGACGAATTAAATGAATACAGACTTACTATGCTTTGGGATTGAAAAAATTCAGGTAGTAGTTTGACTAATAATACATTTTATTGTCTACAGTTTCCAGTCCTTTCTTCATTTTGCCATAAATCCCTTATGTTTCTGCCTATTTCACTTAGATACTGGGCATATTTCAATGTGTAATAGGTCCCTCATCTTTAAATAACCACACCAAACTCTTTTATCATCCTCCTTACATCCACTCTTCCTCAGTTCAGCTCAGTATTTGGTGTCACCATTTACCTACAGGATGTCCTTAATTCTACTTTTTTTCTTAAGCCTCCTGGTCAGGGTATGAGCATATTCCATTAGCTTGTCTTCAAATTATGCACATACATCATGAATTTAATAACAGTGTCTGGCTGCCACCCTGTCCCTGCCCTCACCTCCTTGCTTGGAACTCTTGGTGAGTAGCACCTCAGGTCTCAACTCTTGCCCTACCTGTCCTGTTCTCTATAGAATAGCCAGAATGACACTGTTGCAAGTTAAAGTGGATGGTGACATTACTCACAATCACTTAACTGGTTTTCATCAAACCTAAAGTAAAATCCAGACTCAATTGTCACAGAGCACAGACACTCTGCAACTTGGTCTTAGGCTCCGTCTTTCAGCCAGTGTCCAGGACCTTCCCATGTCATGGCATTTGACACTGATATTTACCATCTCTGGATCTTGCTCCCTGCTTTTTTTTTTTTTTTTTTTTTTTGATACTGGGGATTGAACCTGGAAGCACTTTATCATTAAGCTTCACACCCAGCTCTTTTAATTAATTAATTAATTAATATAGAGACAGGGTTTTACCAAGGTGCTTAGGGCCTCACTAAGATGTTGAGGCTGGTCTCTAAAGTTGGGATCCTCCTGCCTCCAGCCTCCTGAGTCACTGAGATTACAGGCCTGAACCACCATGCCTGGTTTATTGCCTTCTTTAAAAGTACTTGCCCAACAATGCTTTAAAATATTTTCTTACCTACAATTATTTTTAAACCATCACTCTTTCATTTTATTTCCTCACACATACAACAACTGGAATTTATGGTATGGATCTGTTTGTTGATATGTTCATTATCTGTCTCACTAAAATATGATCGATCACCAAAAGATAAGGATCTTACCTGTTGCTGATGCCTGTATCTCCAGCACTAATGACTTCAAGATTAATATTTGAGGGGCTGGGGTTGTGGCTCAGTGGTAGAGCACTTGCCTAGCATGTGTGAGGCCCTGGGTTCAAGTCTCAGCATCACATATAAATAAAATAAAGGTCCATTTACAACTAAAATAAATATTTAAAAAATTAAAAAAAAAGATTAATATTTGATAATAGGGGCTGGGGTTGTGGCTCAGCAGTAGCGCGCTTGCCTAGCACATGTGCGGTCCGGGTTCAATCATTAGCACCACGTAAAAATAAAACGCATTGTGTACAACTAAAGCAAATAAATAAATATTTTAAAAAATATTTGATAATAGAACAGATGGATAGATATAAGTGTGTGAATATATGAAGTTTGGTGGATGAAAATTAATATCTCCTTTCATTATCAAAAGTATGCAGGTTTCTATGAAGAATGATACAGTCCCAGACAGATAAGTTAGATTTAGATCTTAGAGGACCTGGTACACTGTGTGACTGAATTTAGACTAAAGATTCCAACTCCCCCCAATCTGAAATTGACAAAGACTTAGAGTTTCCTAAATCTAAATATAGAGACTGAGCTTAGGCCATTGATGGAGTATCATACCAGCTAGCATTAAAATCCGGTTACACTGGATTTTATTTGCAAATTTGCCTATTCAATAAAATTTCTACAAGCCAAAAATCAATATTCATCATGCTTTTTGAATCATTTATAGTCATGCACAGAGCACCTAATGTTGATAAGCTGTGATGTGCCCTACTGGAAAAATGTGTGCTAGATAAGCTTCACTCAGGAATGAGTCATAGTGTTGTTGGCTGTGAGTTCAATGTTAATGAATTGCCAGTATATTAAGGTGTCCTTAAATAGAAACACACATAAAACAAGGCTAGGTTGATAAAAAATTTTGTGACTAGGATCTCATAAAAACCTAACTCTGTAATTTCCTGGGAGCAATGAATCATTTTGCTAATTCACTATTCTCAGAAGCTTTATAAAAACACACTAACTATACACCGTGGCTATCAATAATCAGTTGGATATATTTTCTTAATTGTTCTAGAAGGCATTACATGGTTTATTTAGTCAGTTATCTATTTACATACTTATTTTTGTTTACACATGTTTTCAATATGCATATTATGTATTTTATATTGAAATACGTAATTAAAAAATTACATGAAATTCTCAGTTTTTCTTGGTTTTGCCCAACAAAACAATTTTTATTCACTTATCTTAGTCATAAACTTTTTTCAAAAACTGTTCTAGTTTTTACTTTATTCTCTGTTACTCTAAAAAGACCACTAAGATAAAGTTAATCATTCTGTCGAGATCTACTGTAAGAGGACTTATTAGCTCTCCTTCATTTATGATTTTCTGTGAATTTATGCCATAGTTTTATCTTTCCCAGTATAACTTGGATTTTAATATAAATAAAGAACGTAAGCCTAAGTGCCTCTGTTAACGAATATCAGGCATCTTTGAGGAGAAGACCTTTTTGGAGGGACCAAATACGTATGCCATTTGAGAAGTGCTATGGCCTGAATGTTTGCATGTCCCCAAATTTACACGTTGAGATCCTAACTCCCAAGGTGATGGTGTTAGGAGATGGGTAATCTGATTGTGATTAGCCTCTTAGGTTCTTGTGTAGTTAAGAACCACAGCAGGATGTGATTAGGTCATAAGGATGGAGCTTCTCATGAGTATGATTAGTGAACTGGCAGAGTTGGCCTAGAGAGCTTCTACCACAGGAGGACACAGGGAGAAGGTCCTAACTTGTAGAGGGCCCACACCAGACACTGAATTTACCGGTGCCTTGATCTTGGACTTCCCACCTCCCAAGCTGTCAGAAATAAATTTCTGATGTTTATAAGCCACTCTGTCTATGGTAGTTTCTTATAGCATCCATAATAGAGTAAGATAGGAAGCTTTCTCTTTTCTTACTGGATGCAGTTTTTTAACACTGATATATGGAAGTAAATTTGTATATGAACTTAGATTGCCTCTGAAATTAATTAAAAATGTTCATCCTCTGTTCATCAGAAGTGTTATTTATTAAAAAAAATACCATCTTGAATACTCTTATTTGAGAATTTTCAGTATGTAGAAATAGAGAAGAGAAAAAAGTTTTGGAGACTGGAAATGTTTACAGGAACAACTTCAAAGAAATGTCAATAAAATAGAAAAGAAGTAAAATAAACCTGGAGCTTACTTTTGTTTAAATTGAAATCCCCACATGCATTAATTCAAGTGGGATTAAGTTTGAGGTACTTGTCAACATTACTACACATTCTGATTTGATGATTCTTTCCTTATGAAAACCAGAGATGTTTAACAGCCTTAACCATCATTGCTACAAGCTTTAATGTTCCTGAGTACAGCAGTTTTTATCTTATTCTTTGGTGAATTGCCCAACTAAAAACACTCTTTTAATTTCTTTAAATATTTGTATTAGCTTACAATAAGTAGTGGTCTTTGTAAATGAACTAAGAAGCCAAGATAAGGATGACTTAGTTATGTTCTTCAACTTGCTATCCACTGTTTTTGGGGTGTGTAGCTAACATCTATTGGTTAATGACTGAAGAAGAGAAGAGTTAAGAAGCTCTTCAGAAATTGTAATTTAGGCTATAACTGAACTCTGAAAGATTTTCATTTGTTACTTTAAATGAACTTGCCTAAGTTCACACATTTGGTAGCACTGTGATTGAAACCAAGTCCCCAATCTGTGCATTTATGTCACTGAGTCCTGGTAGTCAAGAACCATAGCAGTATTTTTCAGTATTCTTTCCTTGCATTCAATGCTGTTCCTTCCCAGCTGTCTTCATGTGTACATTGGTATTGCCCAGTCATTTGCATGACAGTTGGTCAGGGACATGTCTACTTCATTCATTGATATTACACACTGTCAAGTGCATACTATTTGTGCATAGCAGTTATCAGTAAAACTATTAAATTCATGAGTAAATGTAAAATGCTTGTGTCTTGAAGGAAAACATAAAAGGAAGTGGAGGCATTTAAATAAAGAATTCACATGAAAACAAGCTTATCCAAGATCCAGGCTGTTGCTTTTAACATTTTGAGCATATTTTTCTTCCCCTTTTAGAGCTATTATCATGTATTAATATTAATCCAATATCAAATGCTACTACTGATAAATATTAATTATATAGAATAACAAAATAAACCATAATTGTTTATATATTAAGCCTTTCCCCTTTTTGTTCAGGATTCCGTTAGTTGATAGCATCATTTCCTGGATTTTACTTGATTTTTCTCACTATTAAAATTAATTTAATACTTAATGAAAATGCTCACTTTTATTGCTTGTATTATAGTTCTCCTTAACATTTTTCCTCAGGAGAAGAAAACAGCTTTAACACTGTTCCAAGTATATACCATTATGAGTTATATTACCTATAAAAGTTGCATCATTTTGATTGCATAGCTCATATTTGATTGTGGGATTAGATTATATTAGTTAGATTTTAAAGCTGCATTGTAACATTATGCAACAAGATTTTTACTGTAGTAAAATATATGTGACATGAAATTTACCATCATAATCATTTTGAAGTATATGTTAAGTAGTACTAAGTACATTTCACATTGGGCAACCAGTCTTTAGAATTCTTTTCATCTTGCAAAACTGAATTCTATACCCACTAAACGACAGTTTCCTCAATCTCCCCTCTCCTAGTCCCTGGCAGGAATCATGTCTTTCTGTCTCTGTAAATTTCTGTTCTATGTGTGAGTCTAGGTATCTCATATAAGCAGACTCGCATAGCATTTATCTTTTCACGATTGGCTTATTTCACTAAGCTTAATGTCAAGTTTCATCCATATTGTAACCTATATCAAAATTTCCTTCCTCTTAAACCTAAATAATAATTAATTGTATGTGTATTGATTCATCTGTACAAGGACTTCCATCTTTTTGCTGTGAATCATATTGCTCTGTATACAATTACATATGTTATTTCTATATACATTATTTTGTATAGTGTGTGTTGGAGGCAAAGCCTATGGGTAGGTTCTGGGCCTGGGCCTGGGTATGGCCCCGGCCCCTTACTCCAGGACTGCCTTTCCTTTGGTTTTAGAGTTCATTTGCAAGAATAGCTCAAGAAGCTCTGTCCAAGTTGGTGGTTCTAAAATGAGAGGTTGACCACTTTTAGTCCAATTATATTCATTTTACTTTTTGCTAAACAGTAAAACTCACATTTTTCTTAATTCTCTAACTGGCTATTAAAGGTAGAGATCCCCACTGAGTAATGAAATATAACACTAATCCCTCTGGCTGGTCTTTGGTGGTGTTATGCCTTTTTTGAGTATTTGGATCTATTTCCAGTATCATTTAAATATCAGTTTTCTGAAAAATGTTCAGAGCTTATTATCACTTTCACTGTATTCTTTCTGTACATATTGGGTCTGGTTACATTGTGAAAAACTTGCCACTTTCATATGTAGGTTATGCTGTGATTACATTTAAGTGTGTAATAAATCAGCATCATTATTATCAAAACATATTTCTTTTGTATGTGATTGTGCATGACATTGCACCTGACTCCCAGCCCTTTGAACTGCATCCATGTTTTAATTCAAGGAGAAACTGCTTTTCCTTATTTATTTATTTATTTATTGCTTTTATATATCATCAACTTTGTTGTTCCTTTTCTCAAGGAGCTTAGGGTTATTGGCACAACATCAGTGGACTTGATTTACTTTGTATCTTCAGCCACGTTTATTTCATATATTCACTGGTGAATATATGGTGGAGAAAATATTGCACAAATGACAAAAAAAAAGACTCACAATTTCACTTATGCTGTCATTACTCCAAGTAGGTGCCCTTGACAAAGTATAATTATAATTAACAACAGTGGAGCATATTCATCATGCTTACCTTCCACACAACTTAAACTGGAAAGCTATGCAAACACCATCAATCCAATCATTGAGAAGAGGTCTAATTGTGAGGCATAATGCATTTTTGAATATGTTAAGTTTATATAGATAAAATGCAGATTTCATTTTTAAATAATTCAATGAGTAAGACACTTATGTGAGTATGCAGTCCACATTTTTCCTGTTAATCCCCTAATAACAGGTACATAATATTTAGTATACAAATAATATGTAATCCACAAGTAGGTACTAGTGTAATTAGTCCTAAAATTAGGCATTTTTATACATTTTCCCATGGAATGTCTACACTTTGTGTATCACATATTTAAACCTTCAGTTTTAACTAAGTAAGCAGTGAACATATTATAAATTAAAATGTAAAGTGATCTATTGCTTATTGATTAAAAGAACAGAATGTGTATGATGGACAAGGAAATATCAATTTCTTTTCAATCATTGAAAAACTTTATTTATTTTTTAACTTTTCAATAGTGCCTACTTTGTTTGCCTGTAAGTAGTACAACTTTAAAAGCAACTGTTTCCTTAAAATACTAATTGAAAGACCTTTGTGATTAGCTTACTAATTTTTATTCTAGCATGAGTTTTATTATGAAACAATATAATTTAATTTTTACTAAAGTACCATCTCCTGCAAGGAGTTTCTTTCTTGTGCATTTTCAATTACTTTCCTCTTCTATCTTGTTCTTTTCCCTCCTCTTCCAAAATGGTTTATGAATCAGGTCAGTTTATTCAGTGTTGCTCTAAGCAGCTGAGGATAGTTGGTTCTTTCTCTGTAGTTTTGTTACTGTTCAGTGTTGATTTTTTTTCTTTTGTTTTTTAGGAAAAAGTGTGCATTTATGAATCATGCTCAATGAATACCTACCTACCTGTTGATACCATTAAGAATTGCTACCCCTATCCCATTCCCAATTCTCATACTCCTTACCTTGTTTCACTTCATATTTTTTTATGGAACTTAGCACTTTCTAATATATTCTGATGTGATTGCATATTTTTTATTATGTACTATTATTCCTTTTCTATCATCCCACTAGAAAAATGTAAGATACAGAAGGGCAAAGTTCTGGTATTTTGCTAAATTATGTACCCCAAATATTGAGAAGAGTGCCTAGCTGAGAGTAGGCCCTGAAAGTTTGTTGAAAGAATTAATGAATTCTCTTTTGTGGTTAGGGGAAAGAAAATAGCAAATGTAGCACTTATTCTTACATCTAAATCTGTGCTTCTAATAAATTTATTTCCTGGTTGTCTTTATGCTACCTGATTTGAAGACTATCACTGGTAATCCATTGATGGATTGGGAAAGGGAGTTTTCAACCAACTATATCAGCAGTTTCATGCATTCAAGTTGTAATTCCATGAATGAATATAATTCCAGAATAAATAGAATTTCTGATATAGTTTTATAATGGGAGAACTCCATCAACTAATGAGTCATATGTTGAACAGTATTTGATAAGATGTCATGCTATTCATGGTTTTTAAATTATGTATGCCTTTCCTTTACAGCTTCAAATACCTAATAAGTAGTTGACTCTATCAAGACTTCAGGGATAATGCCAAATTTCTTTAAAAAAAAAGTTAAAAGTAAAAATTTTATTCAGGATTTGTCTTATTATTTTTATAGCAATTTGTACATTTTTGATCTGTTGTTTTTAGAAGTTAAGAGCCAGATTGTTCACAAACAAGAGTACTCTATGAAGTGTCAGGTTCATGAACAAGAGTCAGGCTGACATTCTGACCTAATATTTTCATTTAGTCATTAAGGAAAGGAAATTATGGGGGTCAAGAGGAGTGTGTCAAGTTAAAGGGCTCATTCAAACAAGACCATGTTACCTTGAGAAAAAGAAAGCCAGGAAAATATGGTGGCACATGTCTGTAATCCCAGAGAATTGGGAGGCTGAGGCCAGAGGATTGCAAGTTCAAAGGCAGACTCAGCAGCTAAGTGAGGCCCTAAGCAATTTAGTAAGATGCTTTTTTTTTTTTTTTTAAAATAGAAACCACTGCTGATTCTACAAGATAGCGGTCTTTCTATACCCAGCCATGCTAATTATAGATAAAGAATGTTAAACACAAGGAAGAACTGTCATCATGTTATCAGATTTTCCTGTTGGTCCTAACCCACATGGATACATTTCCATACAGTTTTATGATTTAAGAAGTTCTTTATTTATATTCAACATGTGCACTTGTGAGAAATACTTATTGCACTCATTTAAGTAACTTTCGTATTAACAAGTTAGTACTATGGCACTGAGAGTACATAATAATATTCCTATAAAAATTATGTGTTAATGAGGTCATGTTCACATGTTTTTACCATTGTAGATTGAAAGACATGACAACTGTGCCTATGACTACCTAGAAGTTCGAGATGGAAACAGTGATAATAGCCCTGTGATAGGTCGTTTCTGTGGTTATGATAAACCTGAAGACATAAGATCTACCTCCAATACCTTGTGGATGAAATTTGTTTCTGATGGAACTGTGAATAAGGCAGGGTTTGCTGCTAACTTTTTCAAAGGTAATTTGCAGTAATGTACAAATATGAGATTTTCTTTTTCAAAGATAAATGTGTTATTTATCTTGAAGTTGGGGGAAAACTGGATTGAAGTTGTATTAAAAGTTGAAGTATGCACTATTTATAAAGATATTTGATGAATTTTGATGGGAAAGGTAACTAGTGAAATACTGGAGTTTGAAACTTCAATAGCACAGGGCAGGGACTCTGTTAGGATGGCTACCATATGTTCTTAACGAAATAGTCAAAATAGCAAAATCCAGAAAGGGTTATACAGAGGGAAGAAAATATTTACAGTACATGAGTACATGTAATTAGCAAAGGATCCAGAACCAGAAGGGTTTTTTTTTTGACATGTAGTTGACACATCAGTTTATCTCCAGGTGCCAGCATGTCTAAAGAATCACTTCCAGAATGGTATCTTCCCACACTTGTAAGAATTTAGATCTTCTTTAGCAAATTATTCTGATGCCTAAAATATCTTTATGACAAAGAATTATTGCTGATCAGCTTTTATTTTGAATTGCATAATTGCATTTTTATTTTTATCCCCCATATTTGATGTGTCGTATGAAGGTGAAATGAAAACCATTTTCTTGTAAATAGAAACATCAAATATACATTTGGGAAATTCATAGACATTTATATTAAGTGTGTCATTGTTGAATAAAATTTCCTATGTGAAGAGAAAACAATTTTCTCTATACTGTTTTTATAGGATAAATGAAGCAATCAATTTGTATATGTCATAATTTATTGATAGATATCTAAATATATTCCTAATTTCAAGGACAACAGTAAATGAATTTTCCCTGAGAGTTACTTAAGTCTTTGCCATATGAATTGAAATGCTGAAAAACTTGATGCTCTAACTATATGAATCCATCAAAAATTTTTCTGTATGTGTTATATTTCACTGAAAAAAATGGGCTGCCAAACTTCTTTTTCCTGTGATATTTATGTATATTTGGTTATCAAAAAAATACTTAGTGCCGGGCGTGGTGGCGCACGCCTGTAATCCTAGCATTTGGGAGGCTGAGGCAGGAGGATTGCCAGTTCAAAGCCAGCCTCAGCAATGGTGAGGCACTTAGCAACTCAGTGAGACCCTGTCTCTAATAAAATACAAAACAACAAAAGGGCTGGGGATGTGGCCTAGTGGCCGAGTGCTCCTGAGTTCAATCCCTGGTACCAAAAAAAAAATATATATATATATATATATTGCTTGGTGTTTTGCTGATACATAATTTCTCCAGAGGTTATTTACAATTTGCCTAAATTACATTAGATTATTTCTGGAAAGCAAGATGTGGAGTATTCTGTCATATACACTTTTAAAAATAGTATCTATTTTTCAAACATATTTTCATATGCAATTTAAATAGCACATACATTTGCAAAAATATTGGATTATTATGTTATGCATCAAAATGTCCTTATAAGAAACACTGAATATAAATGTTTATATTAAGCACTTTAAAGAGATACAGTCAACTTCTGAGATTTTTTTATTTGTAAGAATACTGATTTATAATTTATATTTTCCACATTGTATTTATAATAATGATATTTCTTTAAAAACTTTTTGTGCTTGTAATCCTAGTGACATGGGAGGCTGAGGCAGGAGAATGGCAAGTTTGAGGCCTGAGTCAGCAACTTAGCAAGACCTTCTGCAACTTAGCAAGACCCTGTCTCGAAATAAAAAATACAAAGGGATGGAGTTGTAACTCAGTGTCAAAGCACCCCTGGGTTCAATCTCCAGTATGAAGGAATACTTTTTGTGTGTATGTGTGTGTGTATGATGCTGAAGATTGATCCCAGGCTGGTCTCGCACATGCTAAGCTTGTACTCTATTATAGAACTATATTTCAATAGCCCCTAGAAGCATTTTTTGAGATATATCTAGCAAATTATATTATGAAATTAACAGGGAAACTATGTTTTTTCTGTAAGTTTTTTCATTTTATTCTTGAACAATCTCTAGGTTTTGACAGTCTCATTTGACCTCAAATTCAGAAAAAGACCCCACACTGTGTCTTAGAGAAGATGCCTTCTGTTGACCCTGCCATAGGTTCCTAGTTTTCTCTTTGGTTCTTCTAATATTCTTAGGAGATTACAGCAACATAATAAACCTTCTGTGTGATCCATCAAGGGCTCATACATTGTTCCTGCTCCTTTCCTGAAGAAATTAATTGTCTTTGTTTAATTTAGAGCTATTAAGCCTCATATTTACAAAACTTTTTGCACCCTACCATGTGAAGACAAAGCACTCTACTTGTTCTGTAACTATCACCATTTTTATAGAGGAGGATGAGTGTGCCAAACCTGACCGAGGAGGCTGTGAGCAGCGCTGTCTGAACACGCTAGGCAGCTACCAGTGTGCCTGCGAGCCTGGCTACGAACTGGGGCCTGACCGGAGGAGCTGTGAAGGTAGGAATGGATTGCCAGGGTACCTGCCTGCCTGGACACCCCTCCCCATCCCTTTATTTCATATATTCTCCTTCTCTTGTCTCCCTCTTTCCTTCATTTTCACTCCATTCACACTCGGGTCTGCTGTGAATCTTTGCCTGGATTCTTGTTGGAGATCAGTCCCTTTCTCCTGTGGTTGCCAGGCCCATGGATGGATGGATGGATGGATGGATAGATATGGATTTCTATCTCTAGCTAGATCTAGTTTTGTAGCCATCCCTCCCTCCATCCCTCGATGCATCCATCCATTTGTCTATTCATCATTGTTTTTAATCGTTTTTTAACATAGTCTACGAATGTCTCCCTTATTAAAATGACTAGCCAGAATCAGAACCATCTTTGCATCTTTAACATCTAGCACAGTCAGACATAAAGCATTTAGTATAAAGCTAAACATATTTGGCGAATATATGATTTCTTAAACCAACATTTGTCATGGTTTTCTGCATTTTCCCTGTATAATCTAACATGAGGTTTGCCATACAGTATTTTGATACCATGGCTTAAAATCCTTTTCCTAAGAATTTAAAGCTCCCTCTTTTTTACCTTTCCTTGTCCATCCTCTTATAGACCTTCATTAACAGACAGAAGAAATTGGCTGCCCTTCCTTCCCTATGGTCTATTTCTACTTAATCTATCTTTAAAAATTCTGCCAAATTTATCTTCCTAGAACTTGTAGCAATTTACTATTATTTCTATTCATGTATTAATTTATTTTTGGTTTTGCTCACCAAGAAGCAAGTCTCTGGAAAGTGATCACTTTGTTCTGCACTGTGTCTGTAACAAGATATATGTGGCAGAAGCAGCAAAACCATTTGCTTAAGGAGTAAATGTCACACACTTGCTGGCCTATTTCTTAAAAAAAAAAATAGTCTTCCTATTTCTATTTCTTCTTGTAAGTTTGAATTATTGTCTGGTTTTCAAAAGTCTCCAGCCTACCTGTTAAACTACTAATCCCCCTCTCATAGAATGAAAATGACATAGTTACAAAGAAGATGCAGTATTATTTAAGAAGAAAACATTGTATATCAATCATAGCAGAACATGACTATTATTTATATGTGGCTCCTAGAAACAAACATTTTACTTCACAGTAATTTGCCAAAAACTGCTAAAAGTGAATGCATAGGTAGTATTTTTGCATACTTATTAATATAACAATATATATGCACATGCATATATGCACAAAGGCAAAGAAAGAGGCCAGTTATTTTATGTAACTCTTGACTGCCTAGGAGTTAATTAATTATGACCTGTGTACAATATATGTCCTTTTCTCTCAACTTGCTTTTGGACAACATGATTTTGCAAATTTTGGTGTCAATAAGAAAGAGAGGAAATATAAATAGATAATCCCAAAGGAAAGAAAACCAGCTGTTAAGTAGATTATTTATTTATTTATTTTGGAACAAGTATATTCTGTTTACCACAATTTATCTTGCTTGTTAGCTTAGATAATAGCATTATTTGTTTGGGAAAAAATAGTTTGAGAAAATAAATAATTGATTTTGGTTTTACTGCCATGAAACTGTATTGTGACATCTATCTATTGATGTATATTTCTTTCCTTAATTCCCACAATAGCCTTATCAATTCTTGAAAAAAAAAATGTTTTTTTTCCCTTAATTCTGTAGTAGCCAAGACACTATGGTAGTCATTATACTCATTTAAAACTCAAACCTATTTTGTATTGCTTGACCAACTTTCAAGTGATTTAAAATGTGGTAGTACAGCCTTATTTTACTTTGTTTTAAAGCTATAAAATAACAGTTTATAAATGGAATTTGATTATTAAAATAGTTGTATTAAAAGCTAAGAAGCAGATTTCTAGATTTTGAAATCCTGAAGATGGTTCAACTTTAACATTGGGATGCTGAGGTACCAGTGGAAAAGGGGATCAGAAGTGGGTGATGTTATTAAGCAAACCTTTTCCTTCTCCTTAGCTGCTTGTGGAGGACTTCTTACCAAGCTCAACGGCACCATCACCACCCCTGGCTGGCCTAAGGAGTACCCTCCCAACAAAAACTGTGTGTGGCAAGTGGTTGCACCAACTCAGTACAGAATTTCTATGAAGTTTGAGTTTTTTGAATTAGAAGGAAATGAGGTAAGTGAACCATACATACCACGCATTTGAATCATACTTTGGGAATTACTAAGTCTAACTGGCAAAGATTAATTAAAAAGAGAGAGAGAGAGAGAGAGAGAGAAGAATTAAAGAAAAAAGGATCTATTATAATGATGTAGGTGTTGTATTTCTTTGCTCTGTTGCTCATTTCTGCAACTGATTATGATTGTTGTTGATGTTGGATGATATTTTAGACAATTTCTGGGAGATTGAAAATCAGCCAGAGGGAGTTTTTAGTCAGCAGATTTAATACACACTATTCTCCTGATTTATTAAATAACTATAGAGTATTTAAGGTCAGTTTCATGCCACATAGACTTTTGTTAAAAAAAAAAATAGCACCAGGATCCACATAAAAATATACATATGGGAGAGTGTGGAACATTTTGTTTGCAGAAATGGATGTATTTCCATTACTTAAGAATTAAGAGAAATAATAATTAGGAGAAGTTGGAGATTTAAAAAATAAGAGGCAAAGATTGATATGCAGAAACAAAATTATGTATAAAGCTCACAATAGTCTCAATAATCATTGTCCCAGGGACAGTGATACATTGTAGTTCTATTCTCTGTGTGGCTTTTCATTATGAATTTTGCTCCTGGTTTATTGATAAGGTCATGGGCTGGGGATGTGGCTCTGTGGTAAGACTGCATACCTACTGTGCTCACCACCCTGAGTTTAGTGCCCAGCACTGCAAAAGAAAAGAAAAGGAATATTTGTTTTTTTAATCTCAGTAACATATGTACTTAGTTGACACTATCTTTCCTTTACAAAATAGAGCATATATAGCAAAGGTATAGTTTTCTGTCAGGTAGCCACATTAAAACAAGTGAGATCATGTATTTGAAAAATCCTTTCTGCTAATACATACTAAGTTCAAATGGATGTCAAGCTCATAAATGAGAACCTTTCAAAAAATGTTCTGGTCAACACTGGTTTAATTAAAGAGAAAAGGTGGTAAACACTTGTTTTGTTTGATTGTTCTTACTTTATGTTCTTATTTTTTTTCTGCTTCCTTTCAGTTTTGCTTACTTTACAATGACATGATTCAACACTTCTAAATATGATAAAATTAATTCATAAAAATTATTTTGTCTTTGTTATATTTCTGTCAAAACTTAGAAAGTGTGAGAATAGAAATATATATCTGGGACAATAATCTTTGGGAATATTTGTAGATTTTACATATAATTTTGCTTTTATGTACTTATCTTTGCCTGTTATTTTTAAAAAATTACATATAATTTTGCTTTTATGTACTTATCTTTGCCTGTTCTCCTTTTTTTCCTTCTTTTTAATTTTTTTTTCTGTCATAGTAGCCAAAGTACTTCTGTGCATTTAAAAAATCTCTTTCTAGGGTTTTTGTGATACAATAGGTAGCTGACTTTTGTTCCCCTTTAAAGGAGACTAAAGTCTGAAATGTGATGAATTTATATATTTTAGATAATTGTAGAATCTTAAAACTCAATGGACCTTTTGAGATTATTTTTTAACATTATGTGTGTGTTTTATGATGGAATATACTGCAGTTTATCCTTTTAATATATTTTATCAACATGGAACATCATTTTCCTTTGGTAACTACTTCAACTTTGGGAAAATGTGAAAATGAAGAGAAAAATTTTATGATATTTTTGGAAAAGCTTTTATTGAGCTACATTTATTCTTTTTTTTTGGTACCTGGGATTGAACTCAGGGGCACTTGACTACTGGGCCACATCCCCCGCCCTTTTATGTATTTTATTAGAGACAGGGTCTCACTGAGTTAGTTGGTAAGTGCCTCGCCATTGCTGAGGCTGGCTTTGAACTCGTGATCCTCCTGCCTCAGCCTCCTAAGTGCTGGGATTACAGTCGTGTGCCACCGCGCCCGGTGCTACATTTCTTAAAAATAGGTTTTCTCTATCAATTCTGTGATTTGATATGAACTGAGTATTGAATGACTTCTACTCTCATAGTTTCCCCTAAAGCTACTATTTGCAGCATGTGAGATATTTTGATTTCATTAATTGGTATATGTTTCTGAGAAGACCAGAGATTTATATTCAGGATGGAAGGCAGTGATTTACATAAATGGGGCATTGTCTTCTGAAATCATTGTTCTCATAATAGTGGTCATAGTTCACATAAGGATCCTTTACAAACTTTATTAACATATCCCAGAACTCTATGTTTATAGTGGTGGTACTCTGTGAGAAGCCATCAGAGTACAAGTTTTCTGCATATCCATGCTGTCATGACTAGCGGCCTGAGCAAACACTTGACTTTCAGAATAATGGGTTAAATTAAAACCTTCATTATTTCCTTCTTTATACTGAGATACCAAAGGAAAGTCAGTGGCAAAGAGCTTTAGCCCTGTAAGTATTTTCCTATAATATACTGGAGAACTCTTTAAACAAAAATCTCAGTTGTAACAAAGTAAGTAGAAAAGTTATCTCATTTTTCCTAGTATCATTTTGCTTATTTATCACCTAATTAATATCACAAGAACCAGTAATTTGAGTTGACATAGTTCAAAGAACACATCATGCCCCAGGGTTCAATCGTGTGCATTGTTAAACCTTTCTAATTACACATTTATGTAATAAAGTCATTCATGTAAGATGTGTTTTTAGAAAGTGCCCTATTGGAACTTTGGAAAAGTGTATCATGGAACATTTGAGAGGCCATCATTTTCTTAAGACTACCTGGCACTCACTTGCCTTCTTCCATTTGGGTATTGTAAGTGAATTACATATAAATAAGAATGAATAGACTTCAATTTGGTATATATTCCTGCCTCCATCCCAGTATATCCGCAGTCGCAGAATTGCTATTGGATTGTGATCCAGCTGCAAACCTACAGAACAACTACTAAGTACCTCTAAACTGGAAAAAATTAAGATATATCAGTCATTTTCATAAGTTTGAAAGGAAATGGATCTTTTTTATTATATACCAAATGTCTGTCTTTCCCTTTGAAAGTGAATAATGGTGTTGTTCTGATCAGAATGTCATGTTTCTATGACACAGCAAAGGACTAAGCCAGACTCTGTTCACCCCCACACTGCCATGTTTGATAACTATATTTTGGACAAGTTATATAAAAAAATCTGAACCTCAGTTTTCTTATCTCTACAATGGAAAGGGTTATTTCTGTTGCTAGTATTTGTTTGACAGACTTAATCTATAATATCATGTACATGACCTGTCATGTTTGGTAGTAAGTAGAATAGTAAATATATACTTTTGCAGTTCCTTCTGAAATTTAAATCAATTAAAAAAAAAAAAGAATCAGAGAATGAAGCCAGGCTTAGTGGCGCACACCTGCAATCCCAGCAGCTCAGGAGGCTGAGGCAGGAGGGTTGCAAGTTCAAAGCCAGCCTCAGCAACAGTGAGGGGCTAAGCAACTCAGTTAGACCCTGTCTCTAAATAAAATACAAATAGGGCTGGGAATGTGACTCAGTGGTCAAGTGCCCCTGAGTTCAATCCCTGGTAAATAAATAAATAAAAGAAAAAGAAAAAAAAGCAACAACTGCTGCTCTTCTGCCCATCAGCACCATCATCTCAACAAATATTCATCTCAATTCTCCTTATGATTTTGTTTTTTTTGAAAAATATATTAACTTACTACAAAGAAATAAGCATGTCTGTGCATGTACAAGTCTAGAAGACATTCACAACACAATTATTCTCTAATCTATCTATCATACCTTTTGTCTCAGAGCTGAACCATGTTCTTGATTTTTTTTTAACCTGTTATTTCCAGTTTGACTACTCTGAGAGTAAACAGGTGAAAACATGATTCACTTCTCAAATGTCAATCATCTGGTACTATTTGGTCTAGTGACTAGGACCACTGTTTTTTTTTTTTGTTTTGTTTTGTTTTGTTTTTCCAGGTTTGCAAATACGATTATGTGGAAATCTGGAGTGGTCTTTCCTCTGACTCTAAACTGCATGGCAAATTCTGTGGCGCAGAAGTGCCAGAAGTGATCACATCCCAGTACAACAACATGAGGATTGAGTTCAAATCTGACAATACTGTATCCAAGAAAGGCTTCAAAGCACATTTTTTCTCAGGTATAAGTATTAACATGTTGTATGTTGCTCATATTCAACATGGATTGGCTTAAATTGTATGATCTTTTCTTCACAGTTCACTGTTGATAAACTTGGAGGTACAAAGAATGCATGACGATTTATCCTAGGATTAAGATTTTTTAACTTAAGATAATAATAAAAGGAGCACTGATGAAAGGTTGTCCCCAAATGATTAGATTTTATATATAATCTAATAAAGTTTGGTACAAATAACACAAAAATAATGATATAATACTTCCAAGCAGTGACTAGTTGTTACAGGTATATGGGAATAATGATACCAGACTACCATACAGTGGAATATTTTTCAACATAATGGTTTTTTTTTTTTTTTGTTTTTTGGAAAATGTCTTATTTTTAGACTCTTTCATTTTGCAGCATATTTCTTCTTGTTATTGCTGTATTTTCATTCTTATTTTTAGGCCAGTATGAACATCATGTTTTTGCCTTGTTGCTTCAGGAATGATTGTAGTAAGAGACTGAACAATATGGAATTATAATTTTATTAAAAATAACATAGGATTTGATATAATTAATGTTTTATACTTCTGTGTTTGGAAATTGGCAACCAATTCAAAATATAATTCTGCATTTAAAAAGCTGTAATTTTCTAAAAACTTGCCAAATTTTACAAAAACACAGAAATGTGAAATTTCCCTATTTTCTCAATCTCAGAATGATTCATTATAAAAACAATATTTCAAAACTTCAAGAACAGATAAAATTGTAATGAACCTTAGTATAGGAATCTATTCTGCCTTTGCACAAAGCTAGCAAGTAATTTAAAGCAACTAAATTCCAATTATGCTTTAATATTAGGTAATTTGGATTGAGTTAATTCGAAGTCCATTTACTCCAGTCCCCCTGCGTTTAAAATTAATAAGATTTACAATGTCCAAGGTTTGTTTGGGATTTGGGGGGTAATTGAAGTTAATGGTTCACAAGCTCCATTGAGTTCCAATTCAGACACAAAAGTGCATTCAAAATACAGTGGGTCTCAGCTCTCTTGCCTTCTCACAGATTTAATTACCTTTTAAAAATTCTTCTTAGGCATTCATTTAAGATTTATGTTTTTCAAAGTAGAGTGTGAATATCTTATTTTAATAAAAGGGAGACTTTCTTAGACTTCACTATTATATAAATATCATGGACTTCAAAAATTTTAAGTGATCCAAGGGTTAGGTAGAGACAAAGCTACTTACCTTAACACATTAAATAGTTATTTTAAAAAGTGAAATTATGAAGTAATTAAATTTATCATAGCATTCAAAGTACTCCTTTTCACATTACCTTAGTCACATAGTTCATTTCAAGATTCTTTAAAAATACATGCTATACATACTGACTTCAAATTAGGATTAAATTTAGCAATGCTCCCAAAAATTAAAATTCACTTTCTGTTATTTTTGGTCAGGCAAAAAATTTCCAAATTAAAAACCAGATTATTTATCTGAATCTTCAGAACACTATTAGTGCAATATAAAATGTGCTTTTTTAATTCTAAGAATACAGATATGAATGCAGATGGTACTTTTGTCACTTGAGAAGATAATAGGTTTTATTGTTTTCTCTGTGTAGTTGTGCTTTGCAAAATTAGCTGAGCATCTCTGTAATACTCAGCAGTTTATTTGCTATAATTCATGTTCACTAATGCAGTCATTTAGAAAATGATCTGTTTTTAGTATTTATGTGAGCATTTATAAACACACACACGCACACACACACACTACATGCAGTATTTCATTTTAGAAGAATCTAGCCTATACTGATGGAGTGAAGGTAGTTAAATAAACTAAACAATGAAGTTCAGGAGGGAACTAAACCCTGGACATTCATATCATATTGGTGTGTTCATTTCTATGTTTATTTGAAAGATGAGCTGCTGAGGAGTTAATACATTGCTGAGGGTCACAAAGCATTTAAACCCTAGTCTGTCTTGGTTCACAGACCATTCTCTTAACCATAAAAGCAGATTATGACCTTTGCAAGGGGCATTAATAATGAATGTGTGCCATTCAGCATGAAAAACAGCAGATATATTTTTCACTTCTTTATTAGAATACTTTTTTGTAAAGTACAAAATGATCATCACTGAGTATAAATGTTCAATGTTCCCTTTTGATGCCTTGAAAAGACCCCATAATTTGTCAGATTTATATTTAAAATATTGTGGTTCTGGATGATACCTATTGCACAGCTTATTTCCTGGGAGTTTCTGTCAGTGCGGAATATGTTTGCTCAAGAAAACAGAAAGTAAAAACATTCTATTTGTAGAAAATTACCATTGTGGTACTAAAGAGATGGGTGCAAATCAGGATTTGGATAACTAAATGATCTTAGACTGATAATCTTACAAAATTATAATCTACAAAAGTTCATCATTTTAATGAATAGTTCTATTCACATTGAAAATATTATTTAACAGTTCTAATAATGCTTTAAGTGTCACACAATCATTTGTTAAAAATCAAATATTTTATTGTATCTATATTTATTGGAAAATAAGTATGTAAACCACAGTCCTACTATACTTCAAAACAAAACTGAAGGAATTTTTTATGTTAAAACCCATTATTGGGGGCTTTGTTAAAGTGTATTATTGGTTTTATTGTCACAGATTCTTTAGAAAAAATCAGGCATAGAGATCAAGAGTCATTAACATGACTATCTGTCTCAGAAATCCCATTCTTCTGGGAGACTTTCATAAATATCCCCACATCAACATAGTTTTAAATATAATGGGATAATGATAGAAATTTGGAAAAATAGTGTGGCAATTAAAAAAAAGAATAGTAAGTTACAGCAAATGGAGTCTTGTGCCATAAATATGGTTTAATGATTTCATGGTGCAAAAAGTTGTAGATGATAAAATATTAATAGAAATCTAGGTATAAAACTATCTATGCACTGTATGTGTAACTAAGCATGTGACTGGATACAACCCTCAGAGTTAACCATTTACAAACACTGAAAATGCTTCTGCTAAAGTGAGAAGATGTTACCTTATAGTATACTCCAATTTATCTTACAGCATTTCTCTGATTTAAATATAAAGTAACTTTTGAAGAA
Organism: Tamias sibiricus; assembly: GCA_025594165.1. Lineage (NCBI taxonomy): Eukaryota > Metazoa > Chordata > Mammalia > Rodentia > Sciuridae > Tamias > Tamias sibiricus. The sequence continues at coordinate 29,633,534 of CM046661.1, forward strand.
AAACCCTTAAATAATATTTTTACCTATCTGTTCTTTAAAATATTTCTAGATTTGTAAAGCATTGCCTGATGGATTTTGATCTTTTCTAAGTGAAGAAAATTTTAAATTTATATATTGAGTTGTTCAATATTAATACAAGATAAAATCAATAGAAGTGAATCAAATCAAGTTAATTTGTAATTATCTTATTGAGATGATAGAATAAGAATCACAAGATATTTTATGGGAACTCAGTCTTCAGTAATAATATTGATATCCAGTGTTTTTAAAATTCAAAAGTAGTTATGGCTTTATGTAATCTTAAAATGGTTATAACATGTTCAATTATTTTCCTCTTAATCTTTTCCTAATAACAATTACAAAGGAATTCAATAACAATAAAAGAGTATTTGATGATAAGTTATCCCACAGTATTTGGAAAGGAAAGTAATTTGAAAATTAAACTTCCTTGAAGTCATACATAACAAAAAAGGCAAAGAGCTATATTTAATTTTAATGTATGCAATGAAATAAAGTACTTATAGTACTGTCTAACATACCATTATCTAATAAAATAACGACATAGATTGTAGCTATTTTTGCACATAACCTCAGATTTTTAAATAAGTACCTTTTAGATTTAAGGAATGGAATCAAAAGGATATATTCAAGAACTTATTAGCAGAATAATAAACATCAACGATTTCTGTCACTTCCATGTTCATGAAACTAAGAACCCTTATATATCAGTTCTAATTAAGCTTCATAAATTAGTTATGAAAATGTCATAGCTTGAAATGTGGGAAGTTAATGGATTTTATAGCAGAAAAGCTTTTAAGCTGCTCTACAAAAATCAAAGTGTGAAGCACTGTAATGACTCCAGAATATATTTTCAAAACAAATGAAGGATCTAATATTTAAGAAAGAAATTAGGAATATAAAAATAAGACTATTGGGATATTAACTAGAATTGTAAGTCTATTCATTTTTCAGATAATTCAGAATATAGTAACATGGGCATTTTCTAGAAGACAGCTAATCCAAGAATTGCTGAAGGAGATTTGTTATTAGATTGATAATAATGATTTATTTTATATGCTGATAAAACAAAACTCAATTTTACATGATATTGTTTTTGAACACAGGTGTACAAGCCTGCATGGGTATACATGATACAGTTTACCTAGTTTAAGTGGTGAGGTAAAGTAAACTATATACCTGTCAGAATAAAGTTATTTTTTTTTTTTTTAGAATAGCTTAAACCCAAAAAAATGTTAGTAGAACTTTATGCATGCAAACCAGAAACATTTGGAGAACTTGACAGGATTTTTTAAAATTCTCTATAACATTCATAATTTGGAAATACAGCCCATAACTTTAGGCAGTGGGCATTGATCACAGGGTGCACCTTTGTTAGACAATACTGTACAATGAACAGACTCAGTTATGACTTCTATGATAATCAGAACACCGAATTTGAAGAAGAAAACTTTCAATAGCAATCTCCCTCAGGGATAATTTAATGGGAATGTGATCTAACTATTATTGATAGACCTAGTGACTTGCTTAGTGACAAAAATGGAATAAAACTAAAGTTTCAGTTCTCCCAGTTCATTTTGGTCTGTAAAAAATGTGGAGTGGCCGGGCGCGGTGGCGCACGCCTGTAATCCCAGCACTTTGGGAGGCTGAGGCAGGAGGATCGCGAGTTCAAAGCCAGCCTCAGCAATGGCGAGGCACTTAGCAACTCAGTGAGACCCTGTCTCTAATAAAATACAAAAAAGGCTGGGGATGTGGCCCAGTGGTCTAGTGCCGCTGAGTTCAATCCCCAGTACCAAAAAAAAAAAAAAAAAAAAAAAAAAAAAAAAAAAAAAATGTGGAGTAAGATAACATAATTTTCATTTCAATATTTCGAATTATAAATTCAAGTGATTTTGACTGACATACTCATCTTCCTTTCACATATATTTCTTCATAAACATTGGTTGTTTTACACTGTTTCTCTCATGGATTGGTTGTTGATATTTATAAATGACATTCAATCTAATATTACCCTAACAAAAGTATAAATATTGGTGTGATTAATTACCAGTAACAACATAACTACAGTATTCCCACAGTTTTGAATCCTGCTTCCAAGTTTTCAATATTAGTAAGATTTAATATTTGCATATTTATGGAAAGAGACATAGTCAGTGTTGTAGCTCTCCGAGTTTATCACTGCTCTCTAACGGTGATTATTTATTGAATAGTTTTGTGTTGTGTGTGCTCTGCTTGTGTGTGTGTGCAGGAGTACTGTGTGTATCTCTTTATTTCAGGTCCTCAGGATTTGGTTTGAGAATATTTGCTTTCCTATATGTTGCTGTTCTGTTGCATGGAATGTTTACTTCTTTTTCCTACAGATAAGGAAGCTTTCTGCAAAGAGAAAATTTTTATTTTTGAATCTTGCAAGAACTTGTTACAGGTTGCCACTTCAGTTCCATCCAGTATGTATTATTCATAGACTGATGACCTCTGATTGTCTCAGAGGTATGCTACAGGCTCTGATGGGAAAATACCACCTCCCTTCTCCTAATAATAGAACTTTTCTTCATCTAACACAGAATGGATAACAGACATGTCCATTCCCAAGAATGGGGCTCATTTCCATCTGCAGAAGAGAAATGTTTTTTTCTCTTCACAAAACATTTGTTTCTTCTACTAATAAAACTATTTTTTTCTTCATTGTGTGTCTACTCTATGAAAATGCCAGAAAATTTCAAGTGAATAATTGAGAATTCAGACATTTTAAGAACTGTTTCAAACTCTGCATCCTCCTCCCTTTTCTCTTTTCTTGAATTCTTCATTCTGTGAAGTCTGTGAAGTTAGGTCCTGAGAGGGGAAAAGGGAAAACATTAGTCAATCACGTTTATTAATGTTTTCCCCCCATACCCTGCTAGTTTGAAGGCCTTTCTTAAGTGAGAAATATAGAACATATTTGTGGAATTCTTCTTTTATGATATTGTTCTTTCTCACAAATGTAGAAAATGCAAAACTGAATTTGCTTTAATTAGAATAATTAATTAACTTCTATTAAAAAGTAGCTTCATGGTCTGGGGCTGTGGCTCATCAGTAGAGCGCTCGCCTAGCACTTGCAAGTCCCTGGGTTCGATCCTCAATACCACATATAAATAAATAAGTAAGTAGATAGATAAATAAATAAATGGTGTTGTGGGGAAAAAAAAAACAAAGCTTCAAACAACCTCAGTGTATTCACTATTTTCTAGGCAGCTTAAAATGTTAAGTTAAAAATATGGCCTTTTTTTGTCTACATGATGTAAAACATATGGCTCATTTTAAGTATTCCAATCATTTCATGAAATTTTCTCTTTTCATATGACCAGTTGACACATGCAGCTCAGTTGCAGATGCTACCTTTCTGGACATGATAACTTCTCTCTGCTGCTTGTAGTTACGATTTTGATCATTCCAGTTTTGCATCTTAGCTAAAATGTAGATTAACCCATAAATATATTCTAGCAGCCTAATTGATGTCTTTTAACTTTCGTAGGACATTGATTAAAATAAGAAACAACCAATGTGGGAATGGAGGCTGGAAATGCAGACAAACTGGAAAAGTATAAAATAACAGTTCCTTAAAAAATAATGACTACATAAATAATAATACAATAATAATGCTTCGTCTTCTAGTTCTACAGTTTATCCTGTTTGTTCTTCTTCTCCTCCTCTTTCTTGCAAATATTATTTGAAAAGTTATTTTTTCAGCACACTAGAAATAAGAAAAATTGGCTACAAAATAATTATTAAAATATGATTGGTTTTACTTTCAATTCTTTTTCATTATCACTGCTACAGATCAGCTGTGTCCTATGAGGTCTTGAAACTATTCACACTTGGAAAGATTAGCTGGTGAAATGATATCTGTACTAGAATGAAATTTAGATGTTAGAGCTATTTGATGTGTTGAAATCATTTTGATTATACAATGAGTATGGATTTAAACACTCTGTAATAATACATGTGTTCTTTTAACATTTTTGTGTCTTCCATGCCTGGCCATCCAGACAGGTACCAATAAAAGGAGGAATCAGGCAACTTCACCTCTGCAGGGCTGGTCCTTGAGCAGTAAATTTGTTTATCAGTTACAAAAGGGAAAAATTTCCTATAAGCTGCTTTGCTTACAATTGTTAGGTTTCCATACCATTCTCAAAAGTCTGGTTAACCACAATACAACTGAAATTCATTCTATTGTGTCTTATTTTAAATAAAACAAATCATCATTATGTAAACATTTTCATAAGAAGTATGTTTCTATTTCAGAGCAATTGTAGGACCAGAAATTTTTTAAGTTGTCCTTTTTCGTTTAACAAAGATATGATTTATATCTATATTCACTCATGAGGAAGGCTTTTTCTAAAGCTTCTTATGATAAAAATAATATATTTTAAAAATTTACTGCTGAACTATGTGAATTAGGAAATGCAAGCAAGTGACAAATATGATTTACCATCCATCCATTTTGTTTTTATCATTCATAATTCATAACCTATAATCCTCACTGTTGACAGAGTTAAGGGAATGCGGTTTAAGTTATGATAAACTGCTCTAAAATTAACTTTATGATGTTAATTCTCTATTAATTTCTGCTTTCTTATGCAGTTTGGTGTTTGTTACTCTTTTAGTGACTAATTATCGTTATTTAATTTTTTTGCTTAGATCCCATAATAAGTGTTAAAAGAATCATGGCAGCGTCAAGGATAGGCAGAGAAAACATAAATCACAAATTTACTGATTCTTATATATTTTCTTTAAAGATGTGTATGTATTTGAAATATTCTGCCAGTACATGAATATATCCTGTAAACTGGTGTGTGCTTGTCATGCAATGAATCATTAAAAGTGGAAAAAAGTAGATGCATCTTTAAAAATTGCTACCAGATTATTTAATAAACATAAACAAAAATATAAAAGCCAAAATAACAAACTGTCTGTCATGCGAACTCACTATTTCTCACCAGCATAATCTGCTGACAGTGTAAAATTTGAATTCAGCCTGACCTCTGACATGACTGTACTGTGTCCTTTTTGTTCTCTGTGTGTGGGAGTGATGAACGTCTGAGTGATATTCCACCATATATGTGTGTCAGGAGCAACCTGCCAGTTTGGCTTAAAGGGACATGCCAGCCATGGGATGACAGCTGAGTAACGTAGTGTGACAGCTGATGCCTGTCACTGGATCGACTGCCTGTTAATCTAGTTTGGCTTTCTCCCTGTAGTGAATATATTGACTATTTCTTAAAGCTCATATTTCCTATTCTAACCTTTACTTCTAGCACACTAAAAGCCTTTTTAGAGAATGACTTATTAATAAACTATTCTGCCAGAGTAGATTTGTTTAAAATATAAATTAACTTTCATCTTTAGGATTGTCTAACAATATATTTCTGTCTTGGAATGTTTTGATATGTCCAGATTCATTAATGCCAAATGTATCTGCAAAGTTAATGAAAAAAAAAATCAACTACAGTAGTTATACTGAGTGATTTTTTTTTTAAAGCAATTATACACAAATCTTGGAAACTTGTTTAGCCTCTGTCTGTACACCATGGTTAATATACTGAAGGATTTGACCACTACATAAATGCCGTTTCTTACCTTTATTAAATTTACTAGTGATTTTGAATTCATTTCTAAAAATTGACAACCACTATATAGATTAATTGGGAAAAGATCTGTTTTTTCTTTTTTCCCTACTCAAAACTTTTACTCCAGTATAGGAGTGAAAGAGTATTGCAAGTTGTTATCCTAGCAGAAGTATCCTCAGAAACTCATTCCATGGTACAAGGCTCCTAGCTAAACAAGAAAAGGGTAAAACTAAGACACCATAAATTTTTAGTTTTTTTCTTGTTGAACACAGGGAAAGTTGTGACTTAGTTTACCCTTGCCATTGCTCGCCCCAATAAGTGACTCTTCTTTAAGAGCCTTTTTTAAAAAGCTACTTACTAAACTATGGGTTTTATTTCCTTGCTAGACAAAGATGAATGCTCTAAGGATAATGGTGGGTGTCAGCAGGAATGTGTCAACACGGTGGGAAGCTACATGTGTCAGTGCCGTAATGGATTTGTGCTGCATGAGAATAAACATGATTGCAAGGAAGGTATGGAAATAAATGTCCTTTTCTTGACAACATCTCAAATTTCATGTGATTTGAACAAAGTCCTCCTTCCAGGGAGAGTTATTTATATCAATGAGTTTTATCACTGTTGGATAATCAGAGGTCAAAAATAAAAATTTTTTTTAAATTCTTTGAAATGTTCATAGATCCCAGTCATACTATTGGAAACCTCATTATATTACCCAAAGGTTTTACACATCATACGTGGACAGCATTAGAGTAGTTTGTACATGAGATACAGAAGCTTCTATGAAGCCATCTGGTAGCCAAACATCAACATGTTATCTTCAGGTCTTTATAGAATAGGCCTTACAACACTATCCATATATAAACTGAACTTCTGCAAAATGTTTTACATTTGGTGTTATATTCCTCCCTGAAATTTCTCATATATGAACTTCATGAGTGATGAGCCTTAAATACCAGAATATCAAGCTCAAATGTCTACCAAAGGAAAGACATTTGAAAATGGTATGTGCCATTTAAGTTTTAAGTCAGGGTTTGGCCAGAAAATAAAAAGCACGCATACTAGTAGCACAATACTAGCCTGCCAGATTTTGTTCCCAAAGCCTTAAAAAAATTCCAAGATTTTTAAAAACAATAATTTTATTCCCCTCAGCTACTGTGAGTTAGATGGAAACAGGAGATAATTATTCAGGTCTTATTTCTTCCTTTGAGAGTCTACTCTGGAATTTTCTACTTAAATTGGATTTATGCCTATTTAAAAAAAGAATTATTAAGGAAGATTTTTTTTTATAACTACACATCATTCTGTGTATGTACATTGGAAGGACTTGACTAAAATCAGTTAGATAATGGACTTTTTGTATACACCTTAGAATTGTAAAGAATGTCCTGAAGTGATCTTGTTCCATTTAGTTCCATTCAGATACGATCCCATGTTGGCAAGTTTTCTTTCTTTCTTTTTTTCTTTTTTGAAGAAATGACATTGTACAGGATCATATTCAACCAGGAATATTTTTCTCTGCTTTCCTGTATGAGCATGGTATTTGTAACTTGGTAGTATATGCTATTAAATCAACAGGCTGGGCAACAGGCCCAGAAATTTATTTATTTATTTTTTTCAGAAATGGAAGGTAATTCAGAGAAAAACACGAAGCAGCTTCTATAGAATGTACATATAACCCATGTCTCATTGATAACAAATATCTTTCTGTTCATTACAGTAGCTAATATTTCCAGAAGTAATTGTATAGAAAACATCCTTTTAGATAGAATGATGTCCAAGTACCCTTTAATAAAATTATTTTTTATTGCCAGGAAAAAGGTTGATTTTTTTTTTTAACCTTTGCTACAGCATATGTACCTTCTATAGTTTAGCAATAAGCCTGTTTGTTTTGTTGCAGGCTATTGTGAATCATGTAGACTCCATATTTCATGTGGCAAGGTGAAAACAGGAATGATGGAATTTAAGAAACCCTTTTCATGATGGGATCCAGAAATTTTTCTTTTTCTTCCCCCTCTCCCCCCTGCCACCCCAGTGTTGGGGATTGAACCCAGGGCCTGCACATGCTAGGCAAGTACTCTGCCACTGAGCTATACCCCAGCTCTGGGCCCTGAGTTTTAAGGCTCTTGTCTTGCTACATAATCATCATTTGTTTTGCCAGAATCTAAATGTCACCTGTATTTTCTTGATATTCCTCTGCATTGCAAATCCAAATCTCCCTATGGAGAACTAGGATGGTTAATGTGAAGTTGTAGATTAAGGAATGCAACAGTGGCAGCAGTAATAACAGCAATTGCATGAATTCCTGTTGGGCATGGACCCTGGTTGTGGAGCTCTGCAGTATGCTGGTGTATTGTTTATATAGTAAATAATTTCCCCACATAAATTCCTTGGAAATTTTTAGAAAATCACTTATAGTTTACAAAGGGATTTGTTACAATATGTAACAAATAATTCCAGCCTAAACCAGGATCTATAGGGCATAGCTTCACAAATTACATAGAGTGAACACAGCCTGATGATATTAAATAGTTTGAAACTTGATATTAAGTGTGGAATGGTCTCATCTGAACTGATATAAACATAAAAAATTTCATGCTAATGGAATGAGATATTCTTTCTAGTTAGTTTAAAAGCTGTCTCTAAGGATAAGTAGTTGTTCACTTATTTTTCTCCCTAATGCTTCATTTTGCTTTGATGAAATTGGGGTTAATTTATTTTAGTAATGAAAACTGTGACTTATGCACTCAAGTGTACACTTCACTAAGGGAGAGAAAAATTATAAATGTATAATTCCTAAAATGCTTTGATGATGTTAAGTAGCTGAAAGTTATGTTCTGTTAATGGGGACATAAAAAAAGAATTAAAAATGGCATAGTTCATTGATTTTTGTTTGTAGCAATGCATTACATATTTTACAAAATCCAGTGTTGATATTCTTGTCAATATATATATTGCTCTATTAAAGTCTGAGTTTATGGATCCAGCAGTTTAAAATAGGAGTTTCTTTTATCTTAGGCATTTATCTGATTTGTGTTAAGCACTTAATTTTCAGTGAGTCAGACAACAAACATTGCCTGATTATGCTCAGCAACTTATTTGCCAAAGTAGATGAATATGATAACAGAGACCAGAGTGATGATTAGCTAGTATTCAGAAAAATCTTTCAACAGAACAGTGGGCAAATAGGCTGCTTGTTTTCTGGCCCAATCCTGGGCTGGATTCCACACTGACTGATATTATCGTTATTGGCACAGCTGAGTGTGAACAGAAGATCCACAGCCCAAGTGGCCTCATCACTAGTCCCAACTGGCCAGACAAGTATCCCAGCAGGAAGGAGTGCACATGGGAAATCAGCTCCACCCCTGGCCACCGGATCAAATTGGTAAGCCCATTTTCTTTCTGTTGAGCTGGAGGCCTGTGTCTTTTGCAGCTAGAATATGGTGGTGGTGGTAGGGTTTGTTTAATCAATTGAATTGAATCAGTAGACATCTGGAAAAGATTTTTCTTCTTATGCTTTCCTCCTTCACTAACCAATTCTTGATTTCCTAGATCAAGGTGACAGTTATGTTGTCCTCCTTTAAGGATTCTTTTACTTTATACTTTAGAGGGCATTGCCAAAATAACTACAAACAGTGAACTTTATTTCCTATTATGTAATGATAAGAAAAATTTAGTAAAATTATAGAATAATCATTTACTTAAACACAAGTTATACAACTTAGTATATTTTACCAGTTATGTCAATTCCGTATGCTTCATATACATAAAATGTATGCTTTCTTACAATAGAATCAATATTATCTTATGGTGTATAAAATATCATTCTTGCATAATCTATTGACCTCTGTAATAAAATACTGACATTCTTATATTTCTCCCACATGTTATTCTACATGATTAATTTAAACATGAACATAAAATTTCCCTTCCCTTCTGCATTTTTTAAATATTGCATTCTGATCTGGTTGTCTGATAGTAAATATTTAATTATAGATCATAGAATCTATAAATTATGTACTTTAAAGAAATAAAATAATGGAAATATAGAAAATTAAACTATTCCTACAATATGCTGCATTTGGAAGCAGAGGGAAGTACTAGCTAGCAAGGATCAGGACATACTCTAGGACAACAAATTAACTTTATGACTCAAATTGCAATTTTCCTGTTTAGACCTTTCCATTCAGTGAATTTATTTTATTTCATTAGCTAATAAAAGAGGTGTTATTCAAATGTGGCATTATGATAATATCAGAGCAACAGGACATTCATATCCCTAGCATGGAGTTCCCTCCATTTGCTGTATTTGTGAGTGATTTTTCAGACAGAGACACTAACTCATTTCAGTCACTGTTGATGGAAGCTAGATGCTGATATGATAGTGCTGTAGGAACTCCATGGCTTTCTAGTCCTGTCCAAGGTCCTGATTGAGAGGATAATTATCTGAACCTTATGGGCTGAAATGTGGATGCTGCATCTATTCAGCAATACAGTTAGCTAATTGAGTTTGAAAAATGGATTTTTCTGGTCACATTAATTTATGTAGATCATAATTCTGTCAGAGTATTCTTGAAGAAGTTTCTCTTATGTTGTATAGAGAATATGTACAGTATCACTTTTGAAAGATATTTCACTGGGTATAGAATTCTAGGATGACTATTTTATTTTTCTTTCTGTACTTCAAACACCTCACTCCAGTGGGATTTTCAGGCTTTCAAAGTTTCTTATAAATTGTAAATTTTATCTTTATTCTGTGTGAAGAATATTTTTTTCCTATGGATACCTTCAATTTTTTTTCTTTTTATTAGAAGTTTGAATATAATGTGTCTATGTGTGTTTATGGTGTGTTTGTAGATATGTGTTTGTTTAGTAATTTTCTAAAAGTAACCTCAAAATTCTCTAAAAAAATGTCTGCATTCTGAAATTCCTGTGGTGTCTGTCATTATTTTCAAAAGTTTTTACTCATTATTTCTTCCCGGTATTCTTCTGCACCATGTGTCTCTTCTTCCAGATTCAAAGTACATATTTGATATCTTTCTACTACACTTGCATATTGTATTAATTTTTGCCACTTGTTTTAAGTTTGAGTAATTCCAACTGATGTTTCTTTAAGTTCAGTGATTATTTCTTCAGCTATCTTGAATCTCTGCGAACTTTTAAAAAGCACTCTCTTTTACCTTGTTTTTTTTTTTTTTTTTTTTTCATCATTCCAGCATTTATATTTAACTCACTGTGATAGGTTCCATCTGTGTTGGTCAATTTGGGCTGCAGTAGACAGAGTCGCTTAAATGACAGAAACTCACTTTCTCACAGTCTGGAGAACAGAAATTGCCTGTAGGGTTGGTGTTTGGGGAGGCTTCTTTTCCTGTTCCTCTTTTCTCTTTATGCATGTGTAAGGAATGGATTTTAGTTTTTTCTTACTCTTCTTATGAGGACACCAACACTATAGGATTAAAGTTCTACTACTTTAAATTAATTTAACCTAAATTACCTCCCTACAAGTCTTAGCTCCATATACAGTCACAAATACAGTCAAGCCAGGAAATGAAATGTTTCTTGTATGATTGGTGAACACTGGTTTAATTTCAGAGAAAAGGTTATCTGCCATGGAGTTTTTCCCTTGTTTTATTCTATCAGTTTCACAGTTTTAGGTCTTACATTTGTCTTTAATTCATTCTTATTTTGAGTTGATTTTAGTATCGGGCACCAGAGAAGGGTCCAAGTTTATTCCTGAGCATGTGGATATCTGGTTTCCCTAACAATGTTTATTGTAGAGATCGTACTCTCCCCATTTTGTGTTCACAGCACCTGCATCAAAACTCAGTTTGCTGTAAATGAATGGATTTATTTCTGGGCTCCCAATTCTGCTCCACTGATCCATGTGCCTGTTTTTATGCCAATACCATGCTATCCTGAATGCTACAGCTTTGGGTGTATGTTGAATGCAAATAGTGCAATGTCTCCAACTTTGTTGTTCTCACTCAAATTGCTTTGGATATTTGGGGTCTCTTCTAATTCCATACAATTTTTAGAATTATATTCTCTAATGTGTGTGAACAATGTTATTGGTATTTGATAGAGTTTTTTTGAACATGTAGATTGTTTTGGCTAAGATGGCTATTTTAACAATATTAACTCTTTCATTCCATGAATATCTTTTCATTTATTGGTATCTTCTTCAATTTCTTTCATCAGTGTTTTATAATTTTAAATATAGGCATCTTTCACCTTCTTGGTTAAATTTATTCCCAGATGTTATATTTGTAGCTATTGTAAATAAGATAGTTTGCTGTTAGTATATATAGAAATGCTGTTGATATTTATATGTTGATTTTTGTATCCTGAAACTTCACAGAATTTATTACTCTAACAGTTTGAGTCTTTAGGTTTTTTTTTTTTTTAATATAAGACCACATCCTCAGAAAAAACAGACATTTTCACTCCTTTCTTTGTGTTGTGTATGCCTTTTACTTTTTTCTCATATTTAATCACTCTGGCTAGGACCTCCAGTATTATAGTTTAGATGTGACAAAGATGTAAAAAAAATATTATTATAGAGAAGATGTGACAAAGTGGCATCTGTGTCTTATCTTGGATCTTACAGGAAAAGTTTCTCATTTTTTTTTTTTCTTTCTCCTGAGTATTATGCTGGCTGTGGGTTTATCATATATGCTATTATTGGTTGATGTAAATTGCTTCTGTACTATTTTGTTCATTATGAAAAGCTGTGTAACTTTGCTAAATGCTTTATATGTATCTATTCAAATAATCATCTGGTTTTTGTCCTTTGTTCTGTTATTTTGACATATGACAACTATTACATGCATATGTTGAAGTATCTCTGCATTCGTGGGATGAACTCTACTTGATCATGGTCAATGATATTATTAATTTGTTGTTGGATTGTTTTACTAGTATTTTATTGAGAATTTTTGCATCTCTGTTTATCAGGATTATTTGCCTTTTCCATAGCCTTATGAATGTGAAATTCAATCTTAGCAAGTGAAAATGAAGCTAATGCTCACTTTTCAGAAAAGTTCTTATTCAAAGGGTCATGTAGAAAATGTAACAAACTTTGTAGACTATACAATCTGTGTTGTAACAACTTACTATTGATACTTTAGTGTGAAAGAAACCATGGAAAATATATAAATAATGTACTCTATTGTGTACTAATAAAGGTTTATCTTAAAATAGAGTGTAGGCCAGGTTTGTTCTGTGGGATATAGCTTGTATTCCCCAGAGCTAAGAATTAAGAAAGTCAAGAAAAAGAATTTGTAATCAGACTGATAAGTGTTTGTGCTCACTTTCTCTTAAAAAAAATAACATGAACTGAGAGGATGAAAATATTTAGTCTTTATGCTCCGTAGAAGGCAGGATAATGACTCCCTAAAGATGTCCATGTTGTAATTCCCAGAACCTATGAATATGTTACCTTTCATGGCAAATGGGACTTTGTAGATGTGGTGAAGTTAAGGATCTCCAAATGGGGAGGTTATATTGGATACAGGTTCCTTATAAGAAAGAGGTAGAGAAGAGAGAAGAAAAGATGCTACATTACAGATTTTGAAGCTGTAGAAAAGGGGCATGAGCTAAGAAAGGCAGACTACTCTAAAGGCTGAAAAATGGGAGGAAACGGATTCTCACCCAAGACCTCTAGAAAGAAAGGCCTGCCTACCCATTTTAGACTACTGACCTCCAAGATAGTAGGAGAATATATCTGTGTCATTCTAAGTCATGAAGTTTGTGGTAACTGACTTAATAGATACAATAACCCTGAATATAATGTGTGTGTTTATGTATTTAATCATAAAATGATAACTACATGATAGCTTTACAGTACAATCAAAAGTACTTAATCAAAAGCTGCTTGGAAAAAATTCTTCCTACTATAAAAGAGATAAAGTGCTGAATGAATAGGAACAAGGATCTATATTCCCGGTTTTGTCCTATCTTGATTTTGAGAGATTCAAATAATCTTTAAGTTTTTGGCACCTTTTTTTTTTTTTTGTATTTCAAACTAATCTTCATTAAGAATGAAAACAAAAATGTTTTAGGCATAGGATCATCTGGCAATAGACTAATGTGCTTACATAGTTTTATGTGATTTATCATATCTTAGGGTTTTGCTAAGTAACAGAGTTGCAATTTACAATCACATATATGGAATATTTAAAAAGCAAAACATCTACAACTCTCATATAATGCTCTAATATAAATCCTTAAAAAAGTATATTTAATCATGGTTATAGGAGATTTGTGGAAAATAAAGGGGGCTTTTGAATCATAGGACTGGGGTTTATATTCCACTCTGCTGTTTTTTCCAGTGGCCTCTAATCCTTCAGATATCTTGTGGGAAACCAAATGACAGTTCTTACTGAAAAACAGGAAAAGGTGAAAGATGTCTGGTACTAGGAGCTCTATAGCTTATCTCTCCACTGCTCAAATTGCAGCATCTCTTTAATTCTCTTAGTTTAAATGTTCACTCTGGCTAAATTTTATTTCTGCATGAAGTGCAATCATTTTATTATCTCTTCCTTTGTGAATATATGTAGTTACTCTACTTGGTCTCATCCTTTACTAATGCCTGCATTTTCAATAAAAGAACTTTTACAGATGCTCATATGACCACATAGCATATGGAAGCCTGGCCAGTGGCCATCCAGGTAGATTAGGCATGCATGGGTGTTCCAGAAAGAGAGTTATTATTTCCACAGCCTATAATAAAAGTTGGATTTTATTTCTTTTGAATTGGACTCTTAATCTCTTAGTTTGCCTTATGGGAAATGCATTAGAATTTCTGTCTAGAGCTCATGGTTATCTGCTGTTTTTAGCCCTAAAACCTTAATTAGTAACCCCAAAATCACAGAAATATAATCATGGAACGCATATGCTTTAAAACTTTGATACCCAAATGTTTATTAAGTCTTAGTTTGAATGCTTAAGAAAAAAAATACTTAAGTAAAAAATGGGGGAGGGGGGGAGATGTTTTGTCACAAGTCAGAATTCCTTATAGCTACATACCTTCAACCTTGTGGGCTGTACTGTCCCCCTGTTGTGTACTTGAAGGACTTTTTGGGAATCTGAATGTCTTCTGAGTTATGTCTCTTTCTGGTAGCTGGAAAATTTCAAATTCTATCACACTTAGAGATTCATAGTTAATCATGTGTCACAAAATAGGGTTAATAAATTGTGTACCAAACTTTATCATGTGGACTCCAAAATATTTTGAAAGTTATTACATTTCCCAAGGGCTCCTGAAAATACCTTTCTGTGACCTAGAGGTATTTTTTTTTTTTAAATTAGGGTGAATTTATTATATATAGAGGTCTCTGTGGGTGTTCCTGTGGCATAAGGACCAGATTTATGAGACATCAGTGTGTGAGTTAGGCATTCCTCTGATTGTGTGGGGTGGCACTTTAGGTCAGGCTGACTTCTGGAATAGGATCACACCAATCTTTGCACTTGACTGAACATGCTGCTACCTATTCCAAGAGGAAAATTAAGTAATACCTTAATGAATAAGCATTGTTTGTATCACTTGAGCATATGTCAGCTACGGAATCTTTGACTAATTTAATTCTTGTACACTCAATCTGATTCTATAGTAATTTGATAGGAAGCTGCAGCCATTTGGCTCCAGACCAGATGTCAGTATGGCCCACAGCCCAGCTCAATGCCACCTTGTGTGGTGTTGCTCCATTATTTTAAACAGATGTTGTTATTTACTCCAGATGCCCTGCATTTCATTAGAGAGTGAAATAGTTGCTTATTAATCTCATTCACTTAGTTTCCAATGGCCCAGTGAATGGGTTAAACATGTGTGGTCTGCAAATGCAGATGCACATTAGCAATTACTTATGGAATTATACTTTAAAACAACATTATCCTCATCCTCCTTACGATGTCTTGTTTGTATAGTAGGTTGCCATGTTCTTTCTATAACATGTTCTTTTCTATCACAAAATAAGGCTAAGAAATTGTGTATCATACATATTATTGTGGACTCATTACTTTCTCCTACTCCCTAGTTAATATCAAATGCTTCTTTGTTTACTTCCAATACTCCGCTAAAGTCAGATGTGACAGTAAGTGGTATGATGTGATATGGAATAAATCACCACTGAGAGTTAATTGTTATGACTATCTTCAATTAGACTGAAAATAGGACCACTACACAAAATTTCATTAAGTAAACAATCAAAACAATATAACAATCAAAAGAAATGATTAATCAACATTCAATGATTTTCAGATACTGTTTTTTTCCTACAACAATGTTTTATCCTCTTAAAATAACATTGTTCTTTTAATTCAGAGACTTGGTTTCATATTTAATAAAGAACTATGGATGCAGTTAAGCCAATTTTCTCCAGGTGGTTTCTTCCTAGTTTCAAACTGATACTAAGAATGTGCATGTAAGCCAGGTGTGGTGGTACATGCCTGTAATCCCAATGATTCAGGAGGCTAAGGCAGGAGGACTACAAGTTTGAGGCCATTCTCAGCAATTTAACAACACCCTGTTTCAGAATAAAAAATAAAAAGGCTGGGGATGTGGCTCAGTGGATAAAGTGCCCCTAGCTTTATTCCTTAGTATATTTTAAAAAATGTCCATGTGTCCACAGTGGTAACTGAAGCTGATTGAGTACCCTCTCATGAGAGACAGAAAACCAGAAATTTTGGTTGGCCATGACTACAGCATTTTCCTACAAAGGTTGCTATAAACATGAGATACGTGGAGAGGTAATTGACTGACATGCCGCTTGAGACATCCAGACATCATTTATAGTCTTCTGCAGCCTATGCGCAGTGTCTACTTCACTCTAACAAATTAGAGAAATTGGAGATTACAGAGATTAATAAATTAATAAGATGAACTCCTTCAGGGATCCCCTGCTTTGCACATTGTGCTTCAGGATAAATGAACTCTGCTGCAGTTTTCCTGTTCACTGTTTTGCTTGTTTGTTTTTTGTTTCCAGTGAGATTCTTTGTGCTATGTTCAATCTTTTTTCGCCCTATCCAATCCCTTTGGTGAAATGAATTGAGCATTCCTTTTTGCCCATAATAATTACAACTAACAATGACTTCTAATGTTTATTGGCTACCACAGGTTTATTTATACTTTTCAAGTTGAGTGCTTAAAAGAGATCAGCCCTCTTTCTTTCCTTTGCTTGCAACCTCATTACTTTCTCCTACTCCCTAGTTAATATCAAATGTTTCTTTCATTACATCCCTTCCTCCTCTAAAGTCACATGTGACTGTAGGTGGTATGATGTGATGTGGAATAAATCAGCACTGAGAGTCAATTGTTTTGACTATCTATAATTAGACTGAAAATAGGACCACTACACAAAATTTTATTAAGTAAAACATATATTTTAAAAGTTTATGTTCAAATATTGTATTCAGGAATTCTAGCAAAATTAATAGTTTGAAGCATATTTTGTATTTTTTCATGTTTACTTCATAATTTTTAGTTTTGCTTTATAGACTTAAGTAAAAGCGATGGTTTACTTCTTCACCATATGATGTTTTTCCCTAGGGAAAGGAAAGAGCCTTAATTGGCATCAGTAAATAACCTGTAATTCCTGAAGTTAATGAATAGCTTAGACAATTTTATTTTCAATCCATCTCAAGTAAACTTTTCTTGATGATTCCGAATGTGTTGTATATATGCATTTAATGAATTTTAATTTTAAATTTGCTAAAACTCACACATAAATATCACTGCATGGAAAAATTAGAATTTATAAACCATGCAAATAATAGCAAAGTATACCAAACTTTCTAACATACCAAATAGTAAAGTGTGCCATCAGCCTGAAAGGTGAATTAAAGTTATTCTAGCCTTATAGAATTGTCACATTAATGTTTTCTAATACTATGGTTTGTAAGATCTAAATAAGAAATATATAGTAAAAATTCCCTTTGTTTTAGTTATTCTACACAGATTTATTGCATTTAAATTTTGTGAAAAGGTAATAGTTATGGGACTTTCTTCTGGGCTTAAGTGTTCAAAGGTACAATAATGTTCACTAGCTTACAATCATCAAAATCAGAAGTAATCAATTTTTTAATACAATTGCATAAAATTTTCTGCTGTATCTTTGGGTTAAATTTAGCATAAAATACCACTTTGTTATTATAAACTGTTACAATTCTGTGTAGATGAAGATTTATTTGCAATTGTAGAATTATTTGCAATACCTGCAAAGTAGAATTTCACATTGTATTATTCAGCTTTCCATTACTACAAAAAATGAACAAGAGAGTCAACTTATAAAGAAACAATGTTTATTTTAACTCACAGTTTTAGGTCTCTGATCAATTGGCTCTGTTGCTTTTGTGCATATGGTAAGGCAACACATCATAGGCAGCAGTAGATGGTAGAGTAAAACCATTCACCCCATAGCCAAGAAATAAGAGTGAGAGGAGGTGAAGGTCCTACAATTCACTCTTAGGGAAGGTCTCCAAATGAACCTAACACCTCCCACAAGGCCCAGTCTCTAAAGGTTCCAATACTTTTCAATAGTGCTACCCTAAGGACTGAACCTTTAGTACATGGTTGTTCCTTTGGACATTCAAGACCCAAACTCTCATACACACTTATGTTATTGGACTCATTATGTTTTTTCCTAGAGATTACACATTCTATTGATTTCACAGGCCTTTGAATAATGTGCTTTATGGATTGATTCATTTGTATGCCCTGAACATATTTTATTCATATGTATTTTAGCTCCAAAGAAAACAACTCAGTTTGAGTGATTTGTGGCTTTTTAAAATTTTTTTTCTTTCTTTTTAAAATAGGCCTTTAGTGAATTTGAGATTGAACAGCATCAAGAATGTGCTTATGATCACTTAGAAGTATTTGATGGAGAAACAGAAAAATCCCCAATTCTTGGACGACTATGTGGCAACAAGATACCAGATCCCCTTGTGGCTACTGGAAATAAAATGTTTGTTCGGTTTATTTCTGATGCATCTGTTCAAAGAAAAGGCTTTCAAGCAACACATTCTACAGGTCAGCAAATTAGGGTTGTGCTTCTCTTGTCTGATTAAGACCCAGATTTCTATACTGGTGAATATGTGTATTTCATTAATAGGAACATAAACGAGTCTCCAAACAGAGCACAGAAGAATCTCAAAGCACTGTGTGAACTTTTTGCAAGAACCACTCACCACCCTACTTAAATATCTTTGCAGTTGTTGTACATTTAGAAGAAAAAAATTTTTTAGTTTGATTTGTGATTAATACAGTATGGTCAAGTAGACGTAACTCTAAATATTTGCATAATGAACTTCATGTTAAATTTAGTAGTTTGACTTATGTGTTACTACTAACAGAAATCTGTAGCTTGGTAGGAAACTTATACAGTGTCTAATAACATACCAGCTTAGATACTTTTGTATTAATATATTTTTGTAAATAAGTATGCAATTTATCTCTCTGTTTGATGGAGGTACATTTTTTCTTTTATTTGTTATGCGACATGATTTCTCCTCTAATGCTAAACTCTAGTATTAAAGTTTCAGGGATTGAATTTCAACTGTATTGGGTGTCTTAAGAGACAAAATAGAAATTTTAGGCAAAAATTTAGAATAAAATTGCTTGTGGTTTGAATACAATTTAATTATATGTTTCAGAAAATATCTAAGGAATCCCTTATTTTCATTCAGTTTGACAAAAAGGTTTTTTAAAAAAAAATTGTAGCTATTTCCTGAAGTCATTTAGCTTATAGTGACACCTAGTGGCATTGACAATGCACAAACAATTGACAGACTTCCAGGAGAGACTTTGTATAAAACAATTTAATAATATACAAATAATAATATGCTCTGAAATAATTTTAATTAAATTATTTTTGTCATTGTTTCATCCTTATTGTTTTTATTTTCTTTGTTTCTCTTTGCTTTAGAGATTTGCTTTCATTGTCTAATTACTTTTTAGTCCTTAATATTATTTTTTATGTTGAAGTCTATGAGAAAGTAAATATTATTTATGCTGGATATTATTGGACTTCTATAAATAATACAAATTAATCATTTCTCATTAATTAATATAAATATAGTTTGATAAAAATCTCTTATGAACCATGGCAATTTCATATTAAGAATTTTCTATCTATTCAACATTTACTGTTTAAACATATTCTTGATGACTTGCTTAATATTTGTTAACAAGCATAGATCTTAAAATTTTTGAATCCTATTATTTTATCAGTACTTTTTTTGGGGGTACCAGAGATTGAACTCATGTGTACTCTACCACTGAGCCACATCCCCATCCCTATTTTATTTTTATTTAGAGAGAGGGTCTCACTGAGTGGCTTAGCATCTCACTTTTGCTGAGGCTGGCTTAGAACTCACCATCTGAGTAGCTGGAATTAACAGGCATGCGCCACTGTGCCTGGCTCATCAGTATTTTTGAAAACACAAAGTTCATGCCATTAAAAGAAACAATCCTGTCCGTCAGTTTTTATGAATATAGTGTAAAAAATATGCTGTCAAAATTATTGAAATAACTAATGATAAAGTAGTTCAAAATTACCTGCTTATAAATGTTTCTTTTAATTTTTTATGTCTTATTTTTATAGTGTTTCCTTTTACCCTTTATAAATTGGGAGGACTGACCTTAAATTATGTTCCAGTGCATTGATACCTTTGGGTAATGGTCCAAGTGTGACTTACCTGGCAGGGAACTTTGGAAAAGATCATTTCTTTGAATCTCAGTTTCATCATCTGTAAAATAATAATCTAAAGATTATTCACAACTGTAACATTCCATGACTATTATTATTTTTTATGAAGAAACTAAAAAAGTTGCATGATTAATTAGTTTTTGTTATTTATGAAGTTTTCTTCTCAATTAGCCAGCTATCTTGAAATTTTCTAGGTGCTGTGTATGCCAAATATTCTTACATACTGTCTGATGTTTACATCTTCCAAGTTCACTTATTCTATAATCTTTCAACATTTTTTTTCACCTTTGCTTTGATGAGACAATGTACCATGTTCGTATTTTATAGGAAAAAAAAATTCAGAAATCTGTGATAAGGACAATAGAAGAAATTTGTGTCTGTGGACAGCTTATAACCTAAATTGAGTTTCTGATTTTCACTTTATCTTTTGAGTTTTTGCTGACAAGACAGCCAAGTACAGTACCCTGTCAACTTTTGCTTCATGTGTAAAGCATTTTTGCATTATGTCCTGCCTTCTAGGATACATGTAGCTATTACAAACGAGTCCTCAAGTATACATTTTTTTTTTTTTTTTTTTTTTTTTTTTTGTATTGGGGCTTGAACTCAGGGGCACTCGACCACTGGGCCACATCCCCAGCCCTTTTTTTATATTTTTATTTAGAGACAGGGTCTCACTGAGTTGCTAAGTGCCTTGCCGTTGCTGAGGCTGGCTTTGAACTTGCGATCCTCCTGCCTCAGCCTCCCAAGTGCTGGGATTACAGGCGTGCGCCACTGTGCCCAGCTCCTCAAGTATACATTTTAATTTGCTTAAATTTCTGTGTACAATTTCAATTTGATCCGGAATGAAAACTTCTAACACTATAACTTTTAAAACCAGGTGCTTAGACATATTGCTCTAACGCAGCTTTGTGGCTACTTTTTCATAAGTAATACTACCCAAATCCATGAAAAAATGAACTTTATTGGTGAGAGTTCTTCTTTCCTCTGACAGTTGGTTCAGATTTTCAGTCCAAGTTTGTTTTAATCAGTTAACAATTGGTATTACTCCAGCCTAAATCAAACTAACTGAAAGAAACAAATTTTGAAGTAAGGAAGACTGTCTTCTCTCAGAGGGGAGAAACTTGGAGAGAAAATATGTAATTTTTAAACATGGCATCGTCTGTTAGGACGTCATTTTTGTAGTATAAAGCATTGTATTATTTGTCAATGACATTTGAAAATCAAATAATATATTTTTATGCTCCTTGGAAATTATTTTGATCAAAATCAATTAAATTTGAATGCCCACTAAAAGCCTTTGTAGGTCAAATTACAGGACCTCTTCTTTAATGTAATACTTCACCAGGAAATAAACACATCTTTCCAAATTAAAATGAAGACCACCCCTTGGCTTTTTTTCCAGTTATCTTTCTTATTCAACACCATTTCCATTTCCCAGAAGTTTGTGAAAGACTCTCTCTCTCTCTCTGGCAGCTCCTAAAGTACTTTCAAAGTATTGATTCAAAAACAATATTGATGACATACAGAACAACTGGTTTTATGTTTTCCTGACTTGATAAATGATAGGGATATTTGCCAAAAATTTGTTGACTCTATTTAAAATTCATCTCTTCAAGGGACCTGTTAAATGCTGTTGACCAAAGTCTGAATAGCCACGGGGACTCTAAAAAAAAATAAATTCTCAAGCAATTGCCCCCAGGCTGCCTATCATCTTCTGCTCATGGACTTTCTCTCAGGACATATTAAAATCACACATCTTGTGCACATAATATTAAAATATTCATCCTTCACAAATTCATTCTCTAGGCTAAATTCTCTCTCTTTCTCCTTTTTATGGTAAGAACATTATTTTCAGATTTATTAGTATAGCAGTGATCCATGGGAAGGGAACTTTGTGCAGCATTTCAAAATATCCTTAAATGTAGTTTAAGTCATTTTTCCCCCTGAGGCAGTCCAGTTTTCGGTCAAATTAAATAATGACACCTTCCTGTGATTTTTAGATTCATGAAGACTTTGTGAAACCTCTTTTCCCATTTTGCTCCACTGCTTGCTTCCTCCTTGAGTTTTGTTCCAGCCTAGGGTTGGCAGAGGACTGACTGCCTCTTGTGGATGCCTTTGTTTCCCTACCTTGTTTCTGTGAAGCAGGCACACAAAAGCAACGGCCTCCTCCACATCGCCTGGTGCTCCCTTCAGTTCTTCCTGGGCAGTTTAATGAAAGCAATGCAAATGCTGACCGTGGAACACAAAATAAACCTGTTAATTATACCGAAATTAGAGAATAGGTAGAATTTTTTAAAAAATCTACAAATGAGATTACATGGGTTGACATACTTCCATATTGAATTCAGAAATATTTTTCACAAAATGATTTTACTGGCCTGCAAAAATATAGCTTTTCCTTTGTGATAGCAGATGAATAGTCTTTTGAATTGTTGTTCAATATTTCTGGCTTTTTGTTTCATACCTGAGTAGATACCAGTTTACAAATGATAGCATTTAAATGTTCTTACAGAAAAATAATGCTGATGATAGCTTAAAATATCATTTACTTTTAACTATGTGCCTGACACTATCCGAGCATTTACAAATATAAATCCACTCGTACATGTGAGTACTGTGTGTGATCCCCATTTTAAAAGTGAAGACGTGAGAGGCTAGAGCTAGCTCAATAGTAGGACACACACTTAGCATGTGCAAGGCCCTGGATTTGAATCCCAGTAATAACCATATCTCAAAACAAAAAATAAAATTACAAATGAAGCTGTGGGACAAAGAAGGGAAAGTGTAGATTTGTACCTGGGCAGTTTGACTGTGGAAGTCTGTCACAGGAAGAGAACAATAATTCTTATAGTTCCTGGGAAAAGAAAAACATTATGTTGGAAAAGGGAGGATTCTTGGCTTCCACTTTGCAGGACAAGGGACATGAAATCCCCAAAAGGATCAGAATTCCAACCTTCTGGAATAGTTTCAAAGATGCCTTTCTTCAAGTGTATACATTTGTAGCAATAGCACTATGTCAATAGTGCAAGATACTCAGTGAAAGATGGGCCACTTATCATTTGCAAGACAGAGGAACAGTTAGATTGATGGTAGCAACCTTCCCTCACAGGCATGCTTGTGATTAGAAGCCTAGTTGGAAGTTCTTTCATAATTTATTCACAAGAAGGTCCCTGAGGGAGCAGTTGTCTGTGACAAGGCCCTTCAGTGTATATAAACATGCCTGATTGGGTTTTCACACCTTAGAATTCAGGAATATTTTGTTATTTAAAATCACCAAAGCACAATATAGGTAAACCATCTATATAAAAATGTGGAAAATCCAAGTAAGAATTCATCTGCCTGATCCATCTTCACTAAGGACTATCTGGCCCAGTCAACAATTTGTTTTGGTACCCAGTGGTTTAACTTCTCCAGATTTTCCCAAATTGGATATTTCCTGGGTATTCCCTGGTTTTAGCACTGAAATTCCTATTTCCCAGGAACCCTTTCAGTCTTTAGCAAACAGGGACAGAAACAAGGTCTTTCTCCTGACACTTTTGTGACCCCATTTTTTTCTCCCTTCCTTTCAGGTTAGCTTGTGTAGGTTGGCACTGTGGCCTCCCATAGCCTTTGCTTAATCTCTAGTTGTTATAAAGTTTGGGCTTCTAACTACTAAAGGTTCCCGAGAACATTTTTGAAAACCTTTTGCTTTCTAAAACAAGCTAAAATTTGTATGTTCACTGACTTATTTCTTTGATGTATTTTCCTCTTGTGACAAAGTTAATAACTGGAAAATCATCTGCTTATTAATATCTCTCTAAAAAAGAAGCCAAAAGTAGCATTTAAAATATTTCATTATAGCAAGCAAACCAACTATAACTGAATTGATTCTGGAATTCCAGAGATAAGTATAATTAATTATGCCTGTGTTTTTCTGGATCAAGTTAGATAAATATTTCTAACAGTAAAATAATATGGTGCTATATATGTTGTGTAGAATTTTTATGTAGTGCATGCGCACACATGAATTTTATATATTCTGTTGAATTTTAGATTATTTCTTATTCTGGATTCTGAGTTCTGACATTATTAAGGTTAAACTCAGGTTAAGACCCTGTTTTTTTTTTTTTTTTTTCCCTTAACCATGAAAAGAGCTACTTGAGACTAAAAACTATTAGAGGTAATAACAACAACAACAAAAGCATTGAGAGTTATTATGTGACAGGGAGTCTTTGAAAAGATTTTTGTGTATAAATCCAAAAAACCCATTAACATGGGTGCCATTATTATCATCTGTATTTTACCCTTGAGAAAATAGTGTATCAGAGAAGGGATGACACTGACTGGGTCACACACTTTGTAGGTGTTAGAACTGAAGTTCCAATTCAGGCACCCTGTGTTTGGGGCCTACCCCCACTCCACACCTTTGTTCTTGGGCTCTTGGGTTGTGGAAATTACGTCAGATCCTGGAAATGGAATCAGAAGTTAGAGAATGTCAGAATACACTGAAGTTGAAATTGGACCTGTTGAAGCTCATTTTTCTAATTCATTTTTCTTTTCTGGCAGAGTGTGGTGGACGATTGAAAGCAGAACCCAAACCCAGAGAGCTGTATTCGCATGCACAGTTTGGAGATAACAACTATCCGGGACAGGTGGACTGTGAGTGGTTGTTAGTGTCAGAACGAGGCTCTCGACTTGAATTGTCCTTCCAGACTTTTGAATTGGAAGAAGAAGCTGACTGTGGCTATGACTATGTTGAGCTCTTTGATGGTCTTGATTCCACAGCAGTGGGGCTTGGTCGATTCTGTGGATCTGGGGTAAATACACAACCAAGGGGATACCATAGACATAACTAAAAAATGCCTCTTAATTGATGATTGCTGGGTGAAATGTTTAAAAATATGCAATATTTGTGCAAAAAGTTACATTATATTATCAGTGGCTTGAAGAAATATAATGAGTGTGCCTCTTCCACCCTCCCACATTTCCACTTCTAATGAATTTGCCTGATTATATTAGCTGAGCAGATGAATTTAGTAATTATATTTTCTGGTTACTTCTATGTTCTAACTTTTCATTGTACAATAAGTATTTAAATACTCAATAATCTCAAAGCATGTTCCATCTTTTAATTGTGCAATAAGCATTTAAATAATAATCTAAAAGCAATAATCTTAAACAGATAAACTTGACGATTTTATCACCTCCCTAAATTAAAGCATTAAGAGAAAGAATATGCACATCATTCTAATTGACATTCCCTTCTCAGCTGATATTCTTGGTGGGAGTGTAGGGTCAGCTGCTGGTGTGTTGGCTCAGTCTGTGCTGTAGGAATACTGTTCATTTCACAGTGTCTCATGTACAAATTGCAGAGTGCCAGAAACAGGCTAGAAAAGGTCATCATGAGAAATGAGAACAAAAAAAAAAAAAAAAAAAAAAAAAAAGCCAAACAAACGTAAGGTTTTCTCAATGCTTCTTTCCCAGGATGCACTGAATTAATATTGAATAGTCTTCTGAGTACATATTCTGTTGTGAAGATATTAGTCTCAATTTTTTTAATGTCTGCCGGTATTTATTGCCTAAATGATACTATTGAACTCTTGCCCAAATAACAAGTAAAATAAAGGAAAAAAAATTTCTTGGTACTTAAATTATTAAAGCAAAAATTAATAGAAGAATTTGATTCTGAAAGTGGCTTTGCCTCAGTAATCTGTGCAACAAATTTAACATCCCTTTACCTTTTCGGACATCACTGTTTTATTTGTATCAAAACAAAACCAAAACCTAACAACAACAACAACAACAACAACAACAACAACAACAAAAAACAGACTCATGCAGGTTCAAAGCCCAGCTATGGCATTGACTAGCCTTTTGATGTCTAGCAAAACATTGTCTCTCTCAGTCTCGGGTTTCCTCATCTGTAAAAGGAAACAGTCAATCATACTGATTTGTCAAGGTTGTTGGGAGGGTGGAATTATATGCCAAAGAAAAACATTCTCAAGCATGAAATGCCATGAAGAAAAACCGACTCATTCTGTTGTTTGTTTCGTTTTCTTTCAGCCACCAGAAGAAATCTATTCAATTGGGGATGCCATTTTAATTCATTTTCATACGGATGACACAATCAACAAGAAAGGATTTTATGTAAGATACAAAAGCATAAGATATCCAGAAACCACACATACCAAAAAATAACACCAGAACCTCTGTCAGAACATAAAGGAATGTGCAGGATGGAGAGAAGACATTTTTTTTTAAAAAACTGATGATAGTAGCACAAATGTTTTTGTATAACGAGTTTGAACAAAAGAAAACTGTAAGGTCAGAATGATCTCTGTACTAAAAGACAAGTTTCCAGTGAATCTTGATCAGCGTTGGGAGGATATTTGAACTCCGTGCTTGATGTGCTGATAAAACTGGTGGGGGGGGCATCCTGTGCTTCAAGGAAGACTCTACAAGCTTCTGTTCACAGCTTGAAACAGATGCCTCACAATTCAGACAGTTCAATTCAGGGGCTGTGACCCTGCAAGTGTTCTTTTTGACCATTTTTCAAGATTTGGGACTGATCTTGCAGGTCATAAACTGGAAAAACCTCTTAGCATAATTGCTTTGACTTTGTATCTCGGATACAATGTAAACCAGATCCATATGAGCTGATGTGAAATGAGAGTCTTTGAGGGTGGTTTGTACTTTAAGTGTGTATGTGTGTATGTGTGTCTGTGTGTCTGTGTCTGTCTGTCTGATGTTTGGAAACTGGAATATTTCAGCTTCATTATTTTCACTTGCAGGCCAGCTTAACCTCTTTGAAACACAAATGATCTTGAGACCACTTCATTGTTCTTACATTTTGACTAGTGTAAGAGGTCAGTAGTGTCAATTAAAGCTAATGCTGATCATCATTTATTTAATTATTGGAAAATGCCCAGTTAATTGGTGAATTCAGTTCCTTCTGTGTAAGTGCTGCCTTTTCACACCAAATCCAAGAAGCCTGTGTTGTCTTACAAACCTTATGAGAAAACTTCCCCCTGGGTGTGCACAGGATTCCTCTAGATGCCTGCCTGGATGGACCACACTCAAGTTACTACTGCTGCTATTGTCTGTCTTTCATTGTTGACCTATTATTGTTGTAGTTATTATTGTTGATATTGTCATGGTTAGTGTATTTTAAAAAAATTAGATGAAGTGGAAATAGGCCTTGTGAAAATTGAAAACTCTTTTTTTCCCCTCTGTCTCTCTCTCCCTCTCTTCCTGCAATTCAGTTTAAAAATGCAGTGTTGGGGGGAAAAAATGAACTTATTGCTGAAAGATTTCCTATGGTGCTATTGCATAAACATTTTTTTAAAACACATTTTTGACCTTTGAGCCAACCACCTGTAGACTATGAATGTCTCCCTATGTCTGGCTGGTAGCATTTGAAGATTACAGACTTGTTAAATATACCAAGAGTATATCATTGCCAGGGCAGCCCTTGTCCTGTGGAACAACTACTTATAATGCCTTAGAATTCTTGCACATAATCAAACAGATCCTCCTAGAGACACACCTCTGAAATGTTGAACATGATAGTGTATGTGAATCATCAGCTCCGTGAGGAAAATCCATTTCTGTGACTGAGACATTGGACGTAAATATGGTGACCTGCTTTTGTTGTAGAAAATGTAATTTTAGAATGAGTTTTCTGCTTTACAGCCATGTGTGTTTTTAATATTAATGTACGTATATGTGAGATTGTCTGAGTGAGTGAAGCCACAAGATGGTGAAAAAGTAATGGGATGGTTGAAAAGTTAAATTTATTGTGCCAAGTTCTACTAGAATCCTGTTTGAAGTAGCACCTTTCTTAGGATTCATGGACAAATAATGGGAACTTCTAATTATTATCAACCCCATTAAAGAAAGGCTCTTTTAGAGAACTCTATTTTGATGTTTTTGGATGTTGATGTAGATTGCTCTTTGAAACAGCTTTGTTTCTGTTACCTGTCCATGAACATTCAATGTTTAATAAAATTGGGTATATTTCTTTATTTTTACAAAATTAAACTATACACACAGACATAGCTAATTTGTTCTTTCTCTCATTGTTGTCCTGAAAAGACTTTCCCCTACACATAAATTGTAAAGTGTAAATACATTTTTTAAAAAAGTTTTGATCTCAATGACTGTTACTTTAGAAATGTGTAACTATTGCCTGCAATGTAGATGAGCTTCTGTGTGGAGCTGATTTATTCCAGTAACTTCCATTATTTTTTCACTGATCTCCAATTAGCTAAGATACACCAGTAATGGAGAAGAGAGAAGAAGGCATTCACACCAGGAGAGTTCTGCACTACTCTGAGCCTGTGCTAGGTACATGCACTAGCTCCTTCTAAACTTCATGCTACCTGTTGAGGACTCTGGAAACATTCTCATTTTGTAGTCAGGACCTGAGGCACCAATACATTATGCAACTTCCCAGAGTCACAGTGTAAAGTTAGATGTAGAAACCCAGCTTGTCTGATATCAACATCTGTGCTTGTTCTACCCAAAGTAGTTGAATCAATCTTGATATATATATAAAGAGTAGGGGTTTTTCATGATGAAACTTTTCCACATAAAGTAAATTTTAGGGGTGAATTAGAGTAAAACTTTCAGGGTAAAGATATTGTTCCTTTTAGGAAGAGCATGAAAAGTAGAATGTTAACTGTAGATATCTTTAAGAACCAGAATTCATACTAAACATTTAAAAAACAAACAGACTGTAGTTTGAACCTTTGTTAAAATGAATATATTAAATTATTTTAACTGGCATGGTAGGGAAATTATAGCATTCTATTTTAAGAAATAGTCTGAATATTCCAATTGACATCTTATTAGGCCACAATGAGCTGTGCTCAACACAATTGGGAAATTATGGAAAGTTTTTAGGAAGCATATTGTCATAACTTTAGACCTTCAATGTGGATATTAATTTTTATTGTATCTTATGTCAGATATGAGTTTACTGCACATAATTTTTACCTTAATTCAACATTTGCCTTACATGTGTTATTAAATGCAGACAGCTTCATTGTTGTTTTGTTAATAATTGTTAGACATTGTTCTAGTCATTTCATTAAATTAATATTGTAAATTATTATAAATACCTAATCAGCATATTGGTTTTGCTTTATATTTACCAAAGTTCTAACTCCTGTACAATACTCATGGACTATACACAGAAAAAAATTTCTGCTCAATATGATTTTATTAAGTTATTTTTAAAAGTTGATTTCAAAAAATATTATTTTAAGGTGACCACAATAAAACGATTGCACAAAACAACTTTTTAAAGGCAATGGATGAAAAATAGTAGTTGTATTTCCAAAGTCCCCAAATATCCTGTACCTTCCTTGGCTGACTTTTTGCTATCTTGAGCTGATTTTAATGTGTCACAATAACAGATTTAAAGCTTTTTCAATTTTGTTCTTAAATATCTTAGACTCTCTTATTTGGTTTCTATTACTGTTATATTTTTAATGGTAAACTTCAAATATCAAATTTTATTAGTCATAAGAAAATCCCCCAAAGCATCAAAACTAATTTTATTTTTCAATGGGTTAAAGGTACTTTAAAAAAATCATTAAATTACATCTATATTTGGATTTAGTACAACAACCATGTGTGACATAAAAAATAACTTAAAGCAATTACCAAAATACTTGGAAACTTATTTAGTGTTATGGGAATAAGACTTGACTTTTGGAAAACCTTTGATACCACTTGTTAAATCTGTCATGGGAGGATGAAAACAGGAATAATGATTCCCTCCACAAGCTTTATAATTTGAATGTTAATGTTTTCCATTTTACAAGAACAGACATGTAATATGAACCTATCAACAAGAAAAATGCAATCTGCAAGTGAAACTTTTTATGCTTCAATTCAAATGGTTTCCAAGGACTATTTACCTTTTGGTCTTTTAGTGATATTGTTATAAAATTTAGAAATATTGTCATTAGCTTAGGAAGCAAGTGATGGCAAGGCCAACTTTGATACAGTATGAAGTAGCATTATTAGTTTCCAAAAGTTCTTTTGACCTCTGCTTTTCTCATTGTCTATCTTTCAATTTGCCAGTCTCTCTCTTACCTGTATGTAGTACATTGAGTCTGAATTCATGCTGATTATCTGACTTAGGTACAACCTTGACATCATACTTCAGGGACCATCACCAGAAAATTCCTAAGCAGTTGTAGAGCCCTGAGCACATCTCACAATGTATAACCTCTCTCTCATCCAATATTTTAAATAAAAATTAATACAATTAATATTACTTTAAAAGACTTGCATGTGGAAATATAATTGGAAATATATAAATGTTATAGGATGATTATAACAGATATATGACTATTACAAATCTAACAATGGATACTTTCCATATGTGTCCAAAGCTCTTAGGGTATTTTCTTGAAAAGCAAGTGTTGAAATTTAGTTAATGACAATAATTTTCACCCAAAATATAGAAATGAAACTATATTCACTCATGACATTTTTATGGAAGAATCAGTTCATTTACAAAATATTAGTGACACTGACAAAATGGTGTTTAAAAATTTGAGGTATGTAAGGGGTTTATTTCAAAGGATGCCTTTAAGATTGTTTAAATCGGAAGATTGTCCAGCAAAGACAATGTGAGTGGATCATACATAATAAGCTTAAGTATACAAATCTACCCTAAAAAATATTTAGTGGCCATTCCCTAGATGACTAAAAACTCAAAGTAAATTGCAGGAAAGTTTTCCACAGGGATCTAATGCATGTATCAAAAGTCATTTTATAACATTGTATATCTATTGTTTTAATTTCCTAGTATTAAATGGTTCCCATAAGTTTTGCCATTTTCAAAACAAAAGGAATAGTACACCCATGTGTTTTGTTTACTCATATAATCTATTTATTGAAAAAATATTTGCTGAATGCCTACTAATATTAATATATGAAGTACTGTATGAATTAAGGTAAAAAAGTAGAAAATCACAATCTCTGCTCTTATGGAGCTTAAATTCTAGTTGGAGAGATAAGTATTGAAAAACATCTCCAAAAGTCAAAACTGAAATAATAAAACTATATATGTATTTATTATCATTTTGGGGACTCAAAAATATATTGTGGTTTGTATTTTGAGATAAGCATTAAACTAGGTATTCTTTCCATAATCTTAACTTTGCATTTTCAATAATTCAGTTGTCATATAAAGTTAACTTTATTTTGCATTAATTACTTGCACTTTTGACCTATAAATCATTCTCATGATGGACAAAAGGGCTTTTGTAAATAAGATAATTTGTCAATAACACACCTAATACCAGCTCCAGTTCTTCTTGATCATATGTAGTTCCTCTTAAGATGCAGGTTGAAACAGCTGAGACATTTGTATAATCAATTTTGATGAGAGGAAAGGGAAGTTTTTGAGAGCAAGATAATGAAATTCTTCCTTTTCTCACCATTTGCTTCTCTTTCAAGACAACAAGTAAAATTTATTTTGATTTTTTATTTAATTTTTGCAGTGCTGGAAAACAAACCTGAGCCTCTACCACTGAGCTATATCCCAAGTCTTGAATAATTCTTAAATGTTAGTAAAGATCCTGGGATGCCCAGCTCTCAAAAGCATGAACTAGCCCTCTGGAAGCACAATGTACCTGCAATCTAGGTAGTATTACATTCATAGGTAATATTTTAGAAACTATGATATTATACAAACAAATTGCAAAATGTTCAGGTAAGAGTAATCCAGAAAAGTAACAGCATTAGATTTTTAAAACTTTGAATAATGGAATAATCATATATTGAGTGAAAAGAAAGTATATTGAAGTAATTAAGAAAAGGAAGGAGAAAACGTGGAAAATGTATAGACACTATCTAAATCCTGAGAAGAGTATTTGAAAGAATAAATTGAATTAGTAGAATGAAAAAAGCAGAAATTGAAATAAAAATTCAGATTATATACAGCTGATTATATAATTATGAACTGTAAGAATGTAAGAATCACAGGTCACAGATCACAGCAGAGAATGACAAAGAGAGAATTTAGGGTATTTGAAGAGATGAGGAAGAGAATGTGAATGTTCAATATACATTATTAGTAGTTATAGAAGAAGACAATGTAGAGAATGGAGGAGAATAAAATATTCAATATAAATATATGAAATTTCCTTGAACTTTTGAAAGACATGTATCCTTGCATTAAGGAAGCAATAAATAACCCCGCCCCAAAAGTAAATAAAGACAAACCCAGACATATAGTACTAAAATTGCATAACACACAGTTAAACAGAAAAATCTTAAAGTAATCAGGAAAAGATTGCCTAAAAGAAGACATTTTTTAGAGGGTATCAGATTTTCCAACATTAAAAGACAGAAAACAGTGAAATTAAAAACTACACCTTCAAGATACTAATATGAAATAATTGTCAACATAAAATTTTAAACTACTGCTAACAAATAGGAACTAAATGATACCAATTTCAAATGAGTATAAATTAAGAGTTTAAATTAAGAGTATAAATTAAGCTCATCACTGGAAAATCAACTAAGGAATTTTCTTCTGAAAGAAAAATTGAAACAAGAATAAATGACCTGCAAAAAGGGCTAGGAATCAAAGCATTAGTGATTATATGTCAATTTAGAAGCTATTATTACTATAAAATAATATTAGTGTCTAATTTGTAAAGAATGTGGAACAAAATATAATATTTACATGTACAACTAGATGGTTAATAGAAGATGAAGAGTTGTAAGGTACTCATGTTTTTAAGACAATTAACTTTTTATTTTGAACATACAAGGCAAAATGATGAGGGTACCACAAAAGTAAAAATAGGTTTTATAACTTCTAAACTAGTAGAGTTTAGAATACAGAATAAAAATTTAAAAATAATAAATATTAAGGACAGCATAAAGAGGAAAAATAATAGAAAAAGCAAGGTAAATGGAAACCCCACAATACAATGAGATAAGCAGTAATATGTAATATTTTCAATTTGAAACATTTGTTGGGCATTTTTCTAAATGCCTAACCTAATTCATTAAATTCTCACAGATACATAAATTAGATTTTATTGGCTCTATTTTATGAGCAAGGAAATAAATCAGATATACTGGCAATCTCAGGTCGGTGCGACGATGGAGTTTCTCCACCCCACCTTCTACTACGCCCTCTCTGGTCCGCGCGTCACGGTGACCTCTCGCTTGCGTGCGGAAACGCTCGGCTGCGCTCACCGATTTCCTACTCGTGCGTACGTGTCACACGTCTCACTATGTGACACTGGTCGTACACTATGGCTCTTGGTATCCACTGTCGTTCGGGGGGACCTCTTGTGGTCTTCTGGTTCAGCTTTCCTGCCTCTCCCTGTGCGTTGGCTGCACGGCGTCTGCTGTAGGACCGTCGCACGCTTTGTGGCACCACGCGTGCGCTGTTCCTCAAACGTGGTTAGCCGGCGTCCGGACCTACTTAGACGTGAACTCGATTTCGTGTGGCGCTTGTGTCCGGCGTACTATAACCTTGCACACAGTTCGAGCACTGCCGGGGACTCTGGGCACACGTGTACGACTCTCGTCACTCCGCTGTGTCTCCACTCTCGCGTACCTGCCTTGCTCACTTACACTCACTACTGTTTTGTTGCCTGTTACCTAAAGCTGTCTGTTACGGCTTACTTTCATGTCCTGACTTCTCACTCGACTCGCGCTTGCTGCTCAGACTAATAGACCTTGCTCTGTGCCGTCGTCTTGACTCCTCGCGTGTTTCCGCCACCGCGTGCTCTTGCTCGTTTGTTCGTGGTCTTGGCTTGCACGCTTACAGCCTGCGTGCAGACCGCTACTTTTGACCCTGACTAGCGCCGATCGGTGCTATTTCGTTTTCTCCCTCGGTCCTTCGGCCCGCTCACATCGTCTGTTGCACCTTACTTTGTTGCGTCAGCTTTTATGGCTCAGCCTCTTCTGCGTCCTTCTGCCTGTACTTCTGTGCACCTCGGCGCACTTGCTTTGTCTTGGCGCCTACTCTGGTGGGGCTTTGAGTACAACCCGCGCGCACAGCTGTTCTTCGCCTGTACTCACTTGATCGTGCTTTTTCGTTTTCGGTCTCCACTCTTTTTACTGACGTCCTGGTGTCTTATTTTGCCTTGCATCGTCTCCTTGTTCGTACGTTCACTACGTCACCGCACCCCTTCTCTTGAGCTTCCGCGTTAACTCCACCTGTTCGCCCTGAACTCTGTTACTTTTTTTGCTCTACTCACTTTTCTTTTGGCCCACCTCGTCGGTACACCTTGCGCAGTTTGCTCGTGGGTTCTCTTCGAATACTCTTATACTGTGCCTTGTCTCTTTCTTTGTCTTGTCGCGTCACTTCTTCTTCGGACTACTGTGAAGTATCCCTGTGGCGGCTCCGCGTAACGTTTTCCTGAGTTCAGCGTCGGTCTTATGTGGTACTTATACTCCCAAAAACCTTTACTTTCGCTTCTTCAAATTCACTATGTGCTGAGTCCTCTCCCGTCGTCACACTTCACTCTGATTGCTAGGAGTCACCGCCACCACGTGTGATCCCTCGCTGGCACCCGCCCTCCACTCACGGGGCGGCCTTCTAGTACTGTGCCGCGCTCGTGCTGTGTCCACGGCTACAAGCCTGGGTGCGGGCCCATTCCTCACACGTGGGACGTCGTTTGCGTTGTGTGGGACTGGGAACCCCCCGGCCTTACTTGTCCGGTTTTGTCGGCCCGATGTTTTGTGTTGGCGCGTTGCGGCGTGAGGCCTCGACACACACCATTCGAGTTGTTCGCGGGACTTGCTGTGCACCGCTTCACGCCGGGGTCGCGTCTGCGGCGACCGTACTGGCGTGAACTCTCACACCGGAGGCGCTGTTTAACTGCCGCGGCCCACTGGCACGGCTCCTCTGGTGTTGCCACTGTCGCTTTTGGTTTACCATCTTTTTTTCTCGTTTTTTCGGCACTATGTCGCGTTTCTCGACGGTCGATTTCCTTCGACGGGTATCTGACGGTAACCTCGTGTTCGATTTTCCCGCCGCCGTGCGTGCGCCTTTCTCGCCCCTTGACTTGGCTGCTCACTTTCGAACGTTCCGACGTTCCAACCGATACCTGCGCGCCTGTGCATGGCGACACGAATAAATGAAAGTCTTCCAAAATGTCTAGTTTAAGGAAAGATATACTCAAGTTCAACTACAAATTTGTCCAAAATATTTTAGAAGAGATGGTTGTAAAATATCATACCAGAAAATCTGAAAGTGAATCAAATCACATCTGTCAAATATGAAGGTAAATAGAGCTGGGTTTTCTATGTTAATATTAAAGAAAATTTTAAGCTGTAAAAGATCATTTGGTATGAAATGAGTAACCTACAATGGCAAAATAAAGAATACATCCAGAAAATTTAAAACACAAAATTTGAATGAATGTAAAAACAAAGCCTCAAAATATATAAGATTATAAAATCATAAAGGCAACCCATGATGACAAGCAAAAATACTAACATATAATAAGTTTTAATGTATTGAAATATATATATCTGTCAAAGGGCCAGAACCCAGATTATATCAAGGAAGCTTCAAATTCAATGAGATACAGATTACCCAATAGATCAAGAGTTCAAAAATTACACCTTCTGAGCCAAATTCAATTCACAGTCTCTTCCTGTATAGTCCACAGCCAAAAAATGATATAAAAAATGTTTATTAGTCTTTTGGCACAAAGAGTTCAAGAGTTAAAGACATTGCCTATTGGTACATCAATCCTAAAATACTATATGGCCCTTTACAGAAGAAGAAAACTAACCCAAATAATAGATAAATGTGCACAGAATATGTGTAGGCAGAAAAGAATATGTACAGGTAGAGAGAAGGGGATCAGAATGGTCTATGAACAGATATTAAACATGCTTGATATTTCTGGTATTTGGAAAATTTAAATTTAAAATAAATAAGAAACTCCATATTCATTAATCTATAAAAATTAGCCTTAATCAAATGTTGGCAAGAATGAATAGCATAGAAACACTTGCATACTACTGACAAGGATGTAACACTACAGATATTTTGGGTAACTACTTGATTATATGTACTACTTAAAGATGTTCTTTTTCACTGACTGTAAATGTCATTCCTTGGTATAATAAAACTTTTGTACACTTACTTAGTTTTAAAGAAATCACCTGAACTGCCTGCTGTGGACTCCATGAAGTTGTGCAGGCTGTAGGAGTCTGTTGAGGAACATAGTGGAACTGGGAACCAGGATCTTTCTCCAGCAGCAGCCTCTAGCGCTCTGCATTCAGGGAGCTTCACATCAGGATGGTGAAGAACATATAGAAGGACCAGCACTGTAATCAACAGCAGGCAATGAAAAACAACAAATAGATACCTGGTACATATTATACATAGTATGAGAAGTGGAAATCTGTATTGTATAATATGTTTTATGACCTTTAAATTTACATTTCAATAAATCTACAATCAAGAATTAAATATTGGACCACTTTAAAAAATGAAACTCTCTATATACCATGAATTATGAAAAGCTAAAACTCTCAGCTAAAGGGATAATCTTCACCTTTTTGTTTTGTTTTCCCCTGTAGTCCTATGATTAAAATTAAAAAAAAAAAAGGGTTTTCAATGGATTTTTTTTTTAATGTTTGTTTTTTTGGAGACAGGGTCTCACTAAGTTTCCTAGGCTGTGCTTGAACTCATGATCCTTCCTGCCTTAGCCTCCCAAGTAGCTAGGTACAAGTGTGCACTGATTACAGCTTGAAGAGATTCTTAAACTGGATATCATAACGGAGATATATATATATATATATATATATATATATATATATATATACATATATATTTATAAATATATATATATATTTAAATTCAGATCCAGTATTTATAGAATGTGCAATAGCCTGTGAAACAAGTATCAATATTTTAATTCAATAGATGGGGATCTTGAATATAAGTAACTTTTCCAAGACCACATGGTATCTGATAAAGGGATTCTGTCTACAGAAGAGTGGATACATAGATTCATTTTAAATTTACAAAGGAAAAATTAGTCTGGATTTACATTTTGCTGTTTATATTGTAATTTTAAACGCTAATATAGTCAAACCAAGTCTCCTTTAAAAACAAGGAAAAGCCACTGACTTTCCTATCAAGCATATAGTTCTGTAGTCTGTGATTATGTTTTGTTGATTTCATTTTGGAGTTATGATTGACTACCTTGCTAAAAACTAGTATACTTCATCAAAATCAAACAGAGAAGTAGAATGGCATTAAAACAATTGAATTTTGAAGGTGTCTGACAGCTTTCAGAGTAGCCAGGACTTGAGGAGTCAAATGTGTTTATGAAAAGAAACCTGTTAAAAATAAAACCAACATTGTATGCCCCACTCTTCCTTTCTAGATATCAACTTGTTCTTAATACTGGGCAAGAAGCTATGTGCAGAGCTTGACTTTTAATCTTGCCAAACTGTACTTGAGAGAAAATGTTGAATCAAGAACTCATTTAAATACCTAATTATACAACATAAAACAGTGAATATGAGGAAATAAAATTTTTTTGAAAAAGCAATCATTTTTTTGGAGATTATTATTAGAAAACCCTAAAAGGGATATCACATATTCAAGAAAAACTGATAACAGTGTAGGCATTCAAAACAAAATATATAAATTTTAGAAAAATCCTACTTGCCAGTATAAGAAGATGATTGATAATAAATAGAGCTAATAACTCTGTTTTAGTAGCATCAGGTAATTGTATCCCAGATGCTGAAAATTCAAATAGAAATCCACAATTATTCTAAATTTAGCTCTTCACAAAGGATTGTCCTAGTTTCAAGGAAATAGCATTATAAAATTGGTAATTTTATTGATCATACTTTTTCCTCCATGTATTTTTCTGCCTGTTGATTTTTAATGAAATATAATTGTACTTTAATAAATTATGTGAAAAATGCTCCAAATATTCCAAATTATGTATGATTTCTGTTAAAATATTATCTGTGAAGAATATAAATATAATATACATTTTGTGCTATCGTTTCCTTCAAATAACTTTGTGGAGGCAATATGAATCAATTTAGAACTGTATTATGCTTCAAACATATAGATTTTATTATAAGATAATATCCTTTTAAAAGCACTATAGTTGAGATTTTGAAAATTATACTAAGTGTACTTCTCTGCATGCCATCAAATGAAATAATGATTGCATTTATTATTATACTGACTTTTTCCTGTACAAAGTTTTGAGATTCTTAGAAGCAGGAAGCAGATTTTATTCATTTTTCCCTGCACTTGTATAGACCTGTACAGTAAAATCCCTCCAACATATACTGGCTATATTAAATTGAACTGTAATGAGGTTAAATTATATTAAAGTAAAGTATCCCAATGAAGTAAAAATTGTCTTTTCAGAAACTGCTATCTATTCAGTACTTGTCACCTGGAGATCTGGAATATTTTCTGGGTAACAATGATATGAAATTAACAGACATTATAACTAATATGGAAAAGGACTTGGCATTTATAATAATCAAGATGGAATACATTGTCCTTTTATTCTTATAATCATGCTTAGCTTATATCCATTACAGAATTGTAAAATAACTGTTTTGAAATAATAAAGGGAGTTTTTGCTGGGCCTGATGGTACATGACTGTTATCCCAGCTATTCTGAATATTAAGGCAGGGAGATTATAAATTTAAGATCAGCCTGTGCAACTTAGCAAGACCCTGATTCAAAATAAATAAATAAATAAATAGGATTGGATGGAGAGCTTTTGGTTTTAATCCCCAATACTGCAAAAAATGAATTAATGAATAAATAAAGATGTAAATAAATAAATAACATGGAAAATATCTTAGCACTCTGTTTTCTGTTTGCCTATATATTAAGTCACAAGAGAACAAAATTGGGATAAGAACCTGAGATAACTCTGTAGAAGCTCTAATGAATTTGGTTTTCATTGATAATGAGAAAAAATCTATATTTCAATTTTAAGCAAGCATTTTTCTTAACTGTCTTAAACTGTATGAAAAGATAGTATTTTTAATTCCTTAAAAAAGGTCTAAATTAGGAACCTCTAATTTAATCCATAAATGCAAGAATTTTTTTTAATAAAGATGTTAAATTTATACACATTTTGCTCCATTTAATACTTTATTTTTTTCCAAAAAGATCTGTTTTGCTCCTTTAAACTTCCTGGAGGAGATAGATCAGGATCTCAATGCAAGTGTGAAGTGATAGGAAGTCTGAGTCAAAGAGAAAATTCATTATTACTCTAACTTAACTTTCAGCAAACCTGAGGTTAATTTGTCATAGATTTTAGAACATCTGTTCATCTGGCATTGAATTGTAGTGAAATTATCAGGTTTTTTTTTTTTTTTTCTTAAATTAAGGGAAAGGACTAAGAACTAAAATGTTGTCTACTGGTAGAGAACTAGGACAATAATCTCAGTGATAAAAAAAAAAAAAGCGATCAATACAACTTTGAGAGTAAACAAATGTCATTTATTTAACAAAATTAACTGTTTTAGGATATCACACTGAGATGGCTATACATAAATCTAGTTACTATATATCTTCTTTTAAGATGTGTCTATTCAGTTCTCCCGCACAGTTTTAAATAAGATTTTTCTTTATATAATATTGTTTGTGTTCTTTATACATTTCATATATTGACCTCTCCCTATTAGATACATGACTCTGAGATATTTTCTCACAGTCCATATATTGTCTCTCCCTCCTACGTTGTTTCCTTTGTCTTACAGGTATCTTTTATTTTGATGTAATCCTTTTTGTCTATTTGTACTTCTGTTGCCTGCATTTTTGGAGCCAAAGTTAAAATATCATTGCCCCAAACAATCTCATATAGTCTTCCCCTTGTAGTTTATTTTAGTAGTTTTATATTCAGGTCTTATGTTTAAGTCTTTAATCCATTCTGTGCTGATTTGTGTTTATGGTGTCAAAAAGGGGTCCAATTTCATGTTTTTCCCTATGAAATTTTCCCAGCATCGTTTGTCAGAGACTCCTTTTCCCATTGTATATTATTGGTCCACTTTGTTAAAAACCTTATTATATTCCATTGATCAATGAGTCCATTTTTATGTCAGGTACCATGTATCCATGTAGTTTAATGACAATCAATCTGTGTGTGATGCTTACAGCTTTGTTCCTTTTACTCATGATTAATTTCAATATTTGAGGTTTTTTGTGTGTTTCCATGTGAATTTTAGGATTTTATTTTGTTTCTACAAAAATATTACATTGGAGTTTTCATAGAGGTTGCATTGAATCCATAGATTACCTTGGATAGTATGGATATTTTAACAATAATAATTTTTCTAACTCATGAACATGTAGTATCTTTCCATTTATTATGTCTTCTTCAATTTCTTTTTATTAATGTTTTATAGTTTTCAGTGTATAGGTTTTTCAACTCCTTGGTTAAATTTACTTCCATGTATTTTACTGTTTTGTGACTTTGTTAATATGATTATTTTCACTTTTTTTTGAAAGCTTGTTGTTGCTATGGAAATGGCACTGATTATTGTATACTAATTTTGTATCCTCTAACTTTACTATATTTATTAGTTCTAACAGATTCTTTGGGGGAATCTTTAGGGTTTTCTCTATATAAGATCATGTCATCAGCAAATAGCAACTATTTTACTTCTTCCTCCTCTATTTGAATACCTTTTGTTTTTCTTTTTCTTAACAATTGCTCTGGCAAGAACATTCATGTTGAATAAAAATGGTAAGAGTGGACATCCTTGTCTTATTCCAAATCTCAGAGGAAAAGGTTTCTATTTTTCATGTATGAGTACACATCTGTGGCGTTTTGTATGTGAATTTCACTATGTTGAGATATATTATTTTCAGGCCTAATTTGAGATATAAATAACAATTAGACAAATGCAAATTAAAACCACAATGAGATATTACCTCTTACCTGTCAGAACAAAAATTATGACAAAGAGAAAAGATAACAATTGATGACAAAGATGTGGAGAAAAGGGAACCTTTTTGCACCATGAGTGGGAATGTAAATTAGTATAGCCATTATGGAAAAAAACTGTACCAAGGATGCTCAAAAAATTAAAAATGGAGCTTCCTATAATTCAACAATGCCACTACTGAGTATTTACCCCTAATATTTGAAGATGGTATGCTGAAGAGATGTCTGTATGTCCACGTTCATTGCAACACTATTTATAAGAACCATGCTGTAGAATCAACCTCTAAGTATCTATCAACAGATGAATAGAAACAAAAACTACCATATACACAATGGAATATTATTCATTTTTTTAAATAAAAAAATTATTATTTGTGACAACATAAATGGAATGCGAGACCATTATGCTAAGTGAAATAAGGCAGACACGGAGAGACAAATAATGTGTGTTCTCACTTATGCATAGAATCTAAAGCAATTTAACTAAAAGAAGAAAAGAGTAGTTATCAGAAGCTAGGTGGTGGGCCAAATAGGAGATCATGATCAAAGGGTTTAAAGACTCAATTATTCAGGAAACATATGGTTTCTTTTTTAGATAAATTGCGTAGTGTGGTGAATATGATTACTAATACACATTTTAAAATTGCTATGAAAGAAAATTTCAAATGTTCTCACCACAAAAAATGATGTCTTAGAGCTTAGACAGTGATGTCTTAGAGTATGTTAATTAGCTTGATTTGATTTTTCCACATTGTATTTGTAAATCATAACACCATATTTTTACTCCATGTATTAGCTTTTTATCACTGTGACCAAAATATCTGACAAGAACAACTTTGAGGAGGAAAGATTTATTTTGCTCACAACTTCAGAGGTTTGGTCATTGGTCATGGTTAGCAGGCTCCAAAGGCAGAGACCCCATGGTGGAAGGGCATGGTAATGGAAAGCTGCCTATCTTCTGGCAGTCAGGAAGCAGAGCGAGTAAGTGGCCAGGGACAGACATGGTACCCAAGGCCATGCTCCCAGTGTCCTCCTCCCTCCAGCTATGCCCAACCTGCCTATAATTTTCATCACCTCCCAGTAAGTCCATTCAAATTATCCATCCATTAAATGATTAATCTACTAACATGTCAGAGTCCTCAGAATCTAATCCTTTCACCTCTGAACATTGTTGCATTGCCTAACATAAGATTTTGGGGAGACATTCTAGATACAAACCATAATATCCCATAAAAGTATATGACTATAATTTGTCAATTTATATTTAATAATCTAAAAATGGGTCAACTGGGTTGACCATGCTTAAGTAAGGGAGACATTTAGATGTTGCCAATCTGGTGATTTCTCTACTTTTTTCTCATGTCATTTTTGAAAGCTCACTGCTCCTTTTGCTGGACAGATCTCTCTGAGCCTCTTCTGGTTAGTGCTGCCTGATTCATATATCATTGTGAGCTCAAATGAACTGTGAAGCAACACATAGCTGTTGAACAGAAAGAAGAATTAATAAAGCACCTAGTGTGATTAAGCATACATCTGCATTCAATTCAGGAATTGGATATGTTAAGCAGAAAGAGCACTAATTGATGTGATTGTGAGAGAAATGGAAGTCTTGGCTCCTAATTTTTCTGTTGGTATAATTTCCCTGGGATCAAAAAATTGACCTCACAAGAAAACCACTACCTGTGCCATAGTCTGCAATTCAGGAAACCGGAAGTCTACCAATTGATGTTCTTAGTTCAAGAACATTTGACCATTGCAGATACAAAGGGACTTCCATGGACATCAGTGCCTCTTGACCCTTTTGAACCTGGAGAGCAGATGCAAAAACACTGTTGCAAAAAGTCCTGATACCATCATGACCAAGCTGCTGGTGTAAATCAGTGGCAAGAAGATGGCTTTTACCTCATTTTTGCCCACATTCACACAATTGTTTCTAAGTAGCAGTATTTGATTCCATTAAACAAACAAACAAACAAACAAACAAACAACCTGCTAAGCATCTTAGGAAATGTAATTTTTAATTTTTCATTCCTGGCAGTATACAAGTTTGTGAAAATAAATGGGAATAGATGATCACCCATTACCTATGTACCATATTCAGGACATTTGTAGTTGGCATATTAGTTATCTATTGCCATGTAACAAGCTACCTTAAAGTGAAGCAACTTGAAACTACAAATATTAATTTCATCATAATTGCCATGAATCAGGAATCAATCAAAAAATCAGGCCTCTGCCTCAAGGTCTCTCACAAAGGTCCAATCAAGATGTCCACTGGAGGGCTGTGGTTGTGGCTCATCGGTAGAGCGCTTGCCTAGCACGTGTGGCCCGGGTTCCATCCTCAGCACCACATAAAAATAAACACATTGTGTACCACTAAAGCAAATAAATAAATATTTTTTAAAAAGATGTCCACTGGGGATGTGATCTCACCTGAAAGCTTGGCTGGGGAAGAGATCACTTCCAGACTTATTTATTTATGGGCTTTGGCAGCATTCTGGTGTTGCTGGCTGGCTATTGGCCAGGGTCCTCCCTCAGTTTCTCACACGTGTGTCTTATCACAAGACGGCTCACGACATGTCAACAGGCTTCTTTCAGAGAGAGTGAACAAGAGACTGAGAGTATCATCAAGATATGGAAGAGAGCCTTTTAATAACCTAATCTCAGAAGCAACATTTTACCACTTTTGCCATATTCTGTTCTCTAGAATTTTAATTGCGAAGTCCAGCCCACAGTCAAGAGGAAAGGTTTGCACAAAACAGGAATCATTTAAGTTACCTTAGATGCTGCCTACCATAGCACCTTACATTTGTAATTCATGTGATCATGTTCTCCACTTAATTTTCCTTGTCATGTGCTTTTTATTTTCATAAGAAAGAACAAAATGAAATTAGTGGGTTTTATTATTAGTGGGTGTTATTATTTTCCATTTTCTATGTTAACTATTTTACACATTATTCAAAAGCACTTAGGACATAAATAATATTTTCCACAAAATTATTTTCTCATCTATGAAACACTTGTCAATAATGACTCACCTGTTTTTAATAAATACAGATATACATTAATGTGAAATAATATATTAAAGGGAAAATGACATTTATTAATATGATATAACCCTCTACTTTATTTCTCTTACTAAATATTGCTCTTATCCTCCTTTCCAATTTAGCCTCATTTTTTTTCTTTTCAAATAATTTTGAAAAAGATTTTCAAAGAAATTGCAAACAACATACATAAATTAAAGTATTTGTTACATGTTTTATAAAATTAGTAAAATATTTGTTTTTAAATTGTGACCTTGAATAATTTAATTTCACCTTGAATTTTAAAAGTACCTTCAAAATTAAAAAAAAAAAAAAACTGTTAAATTTAAAATTGTTATGTTTACTTTCAGTAATTGACATATTTCTTTCAATTTCAACTGGGACATTCATTGTATTTCAACTGAAATTTACCTGATGATAGCATACTTTCTAACACAATTTCAGGAAAAAAAAATGGCAATAAAATTTTTAAAAGTTTTGAAAGCATAGCTTTAGCTAGTTTACTGATTATAGATGTTTACCACATATTGAACCTGGAAAATGTCAAAAGAAAGGGTTTTAATTCCCCTTCCTATTTGAGCCTCAGAGTTCATTAAAAAAAAAAAAAAAAGAGAGAGAGAGAGAGAGAGAGAGAGCTACTAGTAGTA
The DNA here is from genome assembly GCA_025594165.1 of Tamias sibiricus. Taxonomy (NCBI): domain Eukaryota; kingdom Metazoa; phylum Chordata; class Mammalia; order Rodentia; family Sciuridae; genus Tamias; species Tamias sibiricus. The sequence goes on from CM046661.1 coordinate 29,678,485, forward strand.
AACACATGCTGTTGCCATCTAGAATAGGGCTGATGCCAAGTTCCTGTGTTTTCTAGCTTCCTTCCACCTTTTCTTATGCTTCTTATAATGTTTCTGAGCCAAAGAGAGAGAAACACTGCATTTGTTATCACACAATTTGCAGCTAAGTGCTGTTTCTGGTTATAAGACAATTTCAGTCCAGCTGTTTTTAATATTGCCAAAGGCTTCTTTAAAAAAACCTGGAAATTACAATAGCAAGGAAGCAACTTAACCTTGGAAAGTATCAGAGGCAAGACTAAAACAGCTGAGGACAAGAGGGGATGGAGAGAGGACACAAGACTGGGAATCCCTATTTAGGAGATTTCTTCTTCTCCACCTCCCAGTTGCCTCTTTGTAATTCCTCACGTTTCTGCAATCTTCTACTGATAATTTTTTTTACTCCATTCAATTATTGAAATGGAGTAAATAGGAAAATATGTTTAAATCAACTATAAGTCAACTTTTCTTTTTCAAATAATTTAAAAATATTTAGAATAATTTATGAAATTATTGTGACAAATACTTTTGTTCAAATACTATGTTCCTTTAGGGTAGGATATTATGGATTTATGTTTAATTTAAAATGGTTAAATATTTCACTTTATATAATCTACAGCTTTTACCTTGCTGGGTTAAGAGACAGATGTTTTCAGTCTTAGGTGTGAGGTGGCAAGTTGTTTATCGGTATGATTTCCAAAAGCTCTTCTTCCATTCCACAGTCTCTTTTCTTTTTTTTTTTTTTTTTAATTTTATTTTAATTAGGTATATATGACAGCAGAACGAATTTTGATTTGCTGTACATAATTGCAGCACAACTTTTAATTTCTCTGATTGTACATGACGTAGCATCACACCATACTTGCACTCATACATGTACATAAGGTAATGATGTCCATCTCATTCCACCATCTTTCCTGTCCCCATGCCCCATCCCCACCTCTCCCTCACCCTTGTCCCATCAAAGTTCCTACATTTTTCTCATGTCTCCCCACCCCCCTTATGGATCAGCATCCACTTATCAGAGAGAACATTTTGGCCTTTGGTTTTTTGGGATTGGCTTACTTCACTTATCATGATATTCTCTAACTCCATCAATTTACCTGCAAATGTATACCAAATACATATACATATATATCTATATGTGTGTGAATATATGCATATATATAAATGTAAATGCCATAATTTAATCCTCTTTTAATGCTGAGTAATATTCCATTGTGTATATATACCACAGTTCTTTTATCCTTTCATCTATTGAAGGGCATCTAGGTTGCTTCCACAATTTACCTATTGTGAATTGAGCTGCTATAAACATTTATTACTATTAGTATGCTGATTTTAAGTCCTTTGGATATGGACTGAGGAGTGGGATAGATGGGTCCAATTATGGTTCCATTCCAAGTTTTCTAAGGAATCTCCATAATGCTTTCCAGATTGGCTGCACCAAATTTGTAGTCCCACCAACAATGAACAAATGTGCCTTTTCCCCCATATCCTTGCCAACACTTATTGTTGCTTGTATTCTTGATAAATGCCACAGCCTCTTTTCTTGAGTTATGCCAATTTAATTAATATAAGATGATAATATTATTTATTAATAGATATTAGTATATACATATTTATTTATTTATTTATTTATTTTTTTTTTTTTTGTGGTACCAGGGATTGAACTCAGGGGCACTCGTCCTCTGGGTCACATCCCCAGCCCTTTTTTGTATTTTATTTAGAGACAGGGTCTCACTGAGTTGCTAAGTGCCTCGCCATTGCTGAGGCTGGCTTTGAACTCGCGATCCTCCTGCCTCAGCCTCCCAAAGTGCTGGGATTACAGGCATGCGCCACCGCGCCCGGCTTACATATTTATTATTAGAGAAACAATCATTTAAAAATTATGTCACAGAAAAAATTATGTGTTTCACAATAGTTTTCACCTGGTGCTCAAGGGAAGCTTGCAAAGAAAAATAGAGTAGGCAGTGTGCAACATAGAACATACACTGTAAGCTGCCTGAAATGGCCAGCCACAGCGCCGCGGGAGGAAAACTCGGAGGCAGAGTAAAGTTATTACTACTTTTACTTCTACTTTCTTAGAGAGAGCTTAGAGAGGGAAAGAAAGATTTTTAGAGAGAAAGATTAGAGAGAGCTTTTCTTCTTGTCTTCTTAGCTTAGAGAGAAAGAAAGAAAGATAGACAGAGCTTAGCTTAGAGAAAGATTATTTTTTAGAGCTTCTTTCTTCTTTCTTCTTTCTTCCTTGGGAATCTCGGCCTAACTCTGACCAGCTATTACTTCTTCTATCTGGTTTCTCTTCTGTAACCACTCTGCCTACGTTCTGGCCGCTCTGATTCTTTTCTTCTCCGACCCGAACTCTTCTTCTGACCGACCGAGCGACTGCACGACTGACTGAATGAATTCTCCGTTCTCCTAACTCCGACCGCTTTCACCCGGTTATATACCTTTAGCTTGGCGGGTGCCTCACGTGCATTTACAGGTGTGTCACATACATATCAGGTGGAACTATGGCTTCCAGCTAGCCGCAATAGCCCTTCCTAATTGGGGCTCCTTCAATACATTATCCCCATCTTCCTCTCCCCTCCCTTGTCCAAGATACATTTGTTCTTTCTATATGTTAAAATTAGTTCCTTTCCATTTTATAGTTCATCCTTTCTATTCCATTTTCTTTTGCTCAATTGCTCTTTTATTTTGCTTTATTCTATATATCTGTAAGTAGCTAATTTTTTGAATTAAGTATAATAAGAATCTATATCCAAAATAGAAAGATAGATAAAATAGTTATAGATATAACTATTATATATAACTAGTTATAGATAGAAAAATAGTTATATCTTTTAGCATAAGTGACTTCAAATTTGGGGAACAAAAATATAATGCTAGACTATAAACATGTATGCTATTAAAGCTAAGCAAATGCTCCATTAAAATCAGTACAAATAAATTATAATAAAGGAATATGAATATATAACACACAAATGTGTACAAAATGTCTGGGTGCATGTGGGTATATGTGCATGCAGTAATACAAAATATCTGGAAGCTGGGAGGAGAGGAGGAGTGGGGTTAGGGGGAACAGTTAATACAGTATAACCAGGGGATAATGGTTTTATAAGGGAAAGGATGGAATAGAGTATTGAGAGCAAAAGGATTTCTCTGAGATATAGAACTTGGAAAATTTGTGGGTAAATAAAATCTACTTAAACTTTTACTGTGTATTTTATTGTAAGTTCGTTAATTTCCATCTTTGTTGTTGCTCTTGTTTCTGTGATACTGGGGATAGAAATCAGGTGTGCTCTACCACTATGCTATGTCCCCCACCCTTTCTTTTATTTTTAATTTTGAGATAGGTTCTCACCAAGTTGCTGAGGCTGGCCTTGAACTTGTGATCCTCCTGCTTCAGCTCCAGAGTTGTTAGGATTCCAGGCATGCACCACCATAGTAGGCTATCTGCCTCCTTTTGAAAACTTTTTTGTACGTAAGGATTTTGAATTGAAATGTGTTTCCTTGGAAAGCAATATTTTGTTAAATGTAATTCAAGATGGAAGAATAAAGGTCCAAATATATATACATATATATCTATATGTGTGTGAATATATGCATCTATATAAAAATGCATATGTAATACATATACAAATACTTTTATATACATAAACATATACATACATATCCATATGTGTACAGATATATATGCATACATACATATGCACATACACACTCACTCTTTCTTGAAAATCTTGGGAAGATACTAACTTACAATCAATTTAGAAAATAGGTAAAACGATCATTTTAGTACTAGGGTACCAAAAGTTAAATTCTGAAAGGAAATATTTGTCTTAGTTTAAGGCAGAACTTTAGAGAAGTGTTGGATATAAGTGTGGTATTAATAAAGTGTCCCCAGGAAAAGCCTGGGAAAGAGCAGGAGAGGTTGAACAAGAAATGGGTAGAGACCAGTCAGTAGGTAAGTTTTCAGGCAAAATGTGGAAAACGAATTACATTTTAGAGTGGTTTTCACTGAGTCAAGGGATTTGGATGCCTGTACAGGTTTGTTGCTCAGTCATTACCTGGGGAGCCATCCGAGGGAGGTAGTGTTGAGGGCACTTCTAAGGCACTTCTGGTTCTGGATTTTCTGAATTACTTGTGAGCAAACAGATCCGTAGCCTAAGGACAGTCCTTAGAAGACAGTTGCAGGTCTCGGTTTCTGGAAATAAAGGCACACAGAAGGAACAGGAAGGGCTAACAAAATGGGTAAAATAAATTCAAGGGTGTTTGGGCAGAACATCAGCTCTAGATTTTTCTGTCACTGATGAAATCCTAAACTAATTTCTTTTAAATAGATACTTCTTCAGTAAATGGTAAATAACAAAAACTATCATTTCTTAAGACGTATTGTTTGCTTTGTAATGTGTGCAGCGAAAAATTTTACATTCTAAAAACTAAGATACAGTCATGGAAAAAATATTTTAAAAGTGCTAGTACAAATAAGTAATGGGCATAACTGTTGATATAGTTTTGGGAACCTAATTGTGATGTTTTTTTTTGTATTATGTCTTATTTTGCTTTATTGTTAGATTCATTTAATGTTAATATTTTACCACATTCAATTTCTCTGTCTTTGCACATGTGTGTGAGGAATTCCCTAGTGAGTTACAGATTACCATGGCCCTTCATTTCTTAGTAACTTAGCGTTTATCCCCTGATAGCAGAGGCCTTCTAACACAAAGATCAAGCACAATTATATCATTCAGAAAATCTAATGTTGATACAATGATCTTATTATGGTTATTGTTCATGTTTCTCCAGTCATCCCTATGAAAATAGATGGTTATTGTTTTTTAAAAATTTATTTTAGGGCTGGGGTTGTGACTCAGTGGTAGAGTGCTCGCCTAGCACGTGCGTGGCCCGGGTTCGATCCTCAGCACCATGTAAACATAAATGCATTGCATTGTGTACAACTAAAGCAAATAAATAAATATATATTTTTTAAAAAATTATTTTAATTAGGTATATATGAAAGCAAAATGCATTTTGATTCATTATATACAATTGCAGCACAACTTTTCATTTCTCTGGTTGTACACAATGTAGCGTTGCACCACATGTGCAGTTATACATGTAGCTAGGGTAATAATGTCCATCACATTCTACCATCTTTCCTGTCCCCACACCCCTACTGTAAGATTTCATCTCACACCAGTCAGAATGGCAGTTATCAAGAATACGAACAACAAAAGTGTTGGTGAGGGTGTGGGGGAAAAGGCATACTCATACATTGCTGGTAAGACTGCAAATTGGCGCAACCACTCTGGAAAGCAATATGGAGATTCCTTAGAAAATTTGGAATGGAACCACGATTTGACCCAGCTATCCCACTCCTCAGTCTATACCCAAAGGACTTAAAATCAGCATACTACAAGTAATGCAGCCACATCAGTGTTTATAGCAGCTCAATTCACAATAGCTAAACTGGAAGCAACCTAGATGCCCTTCAATAGCTAAACTGGAAGCAACCTAGATGCCCTTCAATGCCCACTCATTGCTTTGAATTGTCCAAACATTTTAAATTTTGTAAATTTCTCATGATAATTTACTTTCAATTTAATTGTTTATCTTTAGAAAGGATCAGTTCTATCTCTAAGAAAAAATTGGAGTCAATTTTTCTTCACTATTTCTTCTTTTTAAAATTAATTTCTAAGTGAATAAAAATTTTAAAAATATTATTTCCTTAAAAGTACTCATTAGTTTAGTGAAAAGTAAACCAAAATCCTCCATTATATAATTCTATATAATTTTGATTAAACTTTTCCCTTGTGCCAGGCTATTTTAAGATCATCCTTTATATTAAGTCTTTTAATTCTCAGAATAATGCCAAAAGATAAATACTATTATATTCTGCATTTATGAAAATGAAAAACTGGTACATCTGAAAAAAAAAGGTACTTTCCACCACTAACATTCTGTATTCAATAGCCTTTCACAGAATATAATGTAGTTTTTCTACCTATGATATTCATTTAATATAGTATCATTTTCTTTTTCTTTTCTTTTTTTTTTTTTTTTTTTTTTTGTTGTTGAGGACTTTCATGCATTGAAGAGCCGTATCTGTGTGAATCTAATGGTCATTAGCCAATTAAAGATTAGTGAACATTTGCATGTAAAGTAGGCTTGAGAAAAGTATTAAGAATGTCAAATTTATATTCAAATTTTCTATTTTGTCATAATTAACAAAATCTAGTTCAACTGGAGTAGATAGATTATTCTGTCATTACAGACACATCAAACTGTGAAGTCACTTTGAATACGGGAGAATGTCAGTAATATCCTTAATATTACAAAAGTTAAACATCAAGTAAACTTAATTTCTCAATATAGTATAAAGTTATTTTAAAATGTTGTATTAAAGCTATTTGATAACACCTTTTGAAACAGTTTTCCTTGTTTCTTTTAGTTTTGGTCATCTATGTCCACCATTCTTAGTTTCTATTAACATGAATTTTTTAATTGACTTAATAAATATTAGTTGGGTATATTCATTTGTATTAAAATATGAATTAGTATGATAATATTATAGTGCTCTTGGGAACTCCTTGGTTCTCAGTCCTAAATTCATTTTCATCTGAGACCATCTCCCTAGTTTTCCATCCTTACCTGGAAAGTCAACTTAAAAAAATCATTAATATAGCCAGCTCAGATTACCGTATGATGTTCCAGATCTGCAATCAAGCAACTAACTAGCTATTTCAAAATCATCTCCAATTCAGTCAGTCTAAACTTGTGGCGTCTCTCACACTATGTTGGAATTGAGCCCAGGTTCCCCCTCACCCCACGTTAGCTCGGGGGTGGGGGGGGTTGAAGCCGAGTTCTTCCTCATTTATGCAAATGAGTTGAGCCCGAGTTCCTTCCCATTAATTTTGGGGAGTCCAGCTTGGTTCCTCTTTGCTTGAGAAATGCTACTCTTGTGTAGCGCTGTAAGAGTTAACTTTGTATATGTTCTTGCCACTCCTTATTCTTACTGTTTCACATTTGTTCTCACATGTGGTCACCAAATGTCATTATCTTAATAGAATGAAACTGATTTGGAAACTTAAAGCCTTGTGGAATCCATGGCTGGAATTTTATTAACATTCCTTTTTTTATTATTATTATTATTATTATTATTATTATTATTATTTTTTACTAATATTAATTACTATAGAAAAGCAGTTTAATCAATGCCAATTATTTTAACCTCTTTTGCTATAATCATCATGCACCAAAAAGAGGCTATTAGAGCCTCTTTGTAATTGAAAGGGACTTCTTTTGTTTTCAGGATAACTTAGAATAGTTACTTACAAATTAATTAAGACAAAGTCCTTCAGGACTAGCATCTGGCTTGCCTCCCTTTTTTCCTGCCCCTAGACTGTAAACAGGACCATGATAGAAAGCGCTTTGTATTCCAGGCAGTTGTGCAGGTGTGCGGGGAATGGCTAAAAGGAATTCTTAAGAAAGACAAATTTGAACCCAGACTACTGCAGATAAACGTAACGAAATCGCAGAAGACTCAAAACAGTATGTTTGTACAAAACCTTGAGAAGTTGGGAAAATGATAAGAATGTTGCTGCTTCCCTGGGTCTTGTGACTATATGTAAAAACAATAGAATGTGTGCTGCCTTGAAGCGTGTTTTATATACTTGCAAGGGAGAAAAATAAAGCAGAGTGATTTTGGAACCTGACTCGTGTGCATCCCTTTCATTCGCTGACTCTTTCCATCAGCATCGTTCAGGATTACACTTTCCCTGCTGCTGAAGCGGGGCTTCAGCATAAACTGAAATCAGGATCTTACCCTGTAAATGTGGTTCTCCTTTAATGTATGCTGTCTCCGTCAATTATGTATGTCATCTCTCTTTTACATGTGCAAGCTGAATCTAAGTATCATACAAGAAATCCTCTTCCTCTTTACATTCCATGTACAACTTCAGTACCAACTTTTATCACTATCACCTTCTAAGTTTCTTAAACCTGTCCATTTTCCCCCATCTCTTTTGTTAGAGTCATCTCTTATCTGCTCATTTACAATAACTCAATAATATGACCATTATCTGAGATTTTATGTACATTACCTTATTTAACCCTTCCTCTAGTAGGCTAGTATTATGATTTTCCTGGTCTCACTTGTGGGGGTCACATGTTTAATATCACACAACCAATAAGTAGAAGACCTGCAATTTGAATGTGGCCTATGGAGCCACTGAATATTACACTCAGTGTTAGTGAACCTGATCTAGAGCCACAAATATTTTATTGGCCTTGGATTGTAAGAAAAATGTAACTATTTTAATCAAAGTGATCTTGCATCTTCAGTTCAGCCCTTATGAAATAAAGATTAATTCTTCTTCATATTGGGGTTCCTTAAATTATATTCTGAGTAAGAGAGCTCACTCTAATTGTTTCTATAAGAATTATAGGGAATCTGATCCAGATCTTTTTTCCTTCTATAACCTGACATTTTACTTAATACAGGGGAGGAGTTTGGAGAAGTTCGAGGAGTAAAGAGTTAACATGTGCTTAGATTGTGCCTGTCATATATCAGCCCTCTCAAGTAAGCCTTGGGCAAGTGCTGCATCTCAGTTTACTCATGGCTGAATTTTCTGACAAGAGCCTGCAGTGCAGCTCTTCTACCCCTGTAGATTGTGGAGGTACCCAGGGGATTTAAATTCCAGATGATATAAGGAGGCTGATTCACAGTGGGGTTGGGACGGGTAGCATAAGAGGATTAGAGGAAGACTAGAAAGGCCAATGGGGAAGGAAGGGAAGGGAGGGTACAAGAGGGTTAAAAAAAAGATGGTAGAATGAGATGGATATCATTACCCTAAGTGCATGTATGAAGACATGAATGGTGTGAATATACTTTGTATGCAACCAGAGATATTTAAAAATGTGATCTATTTGTGTAATATGAATTGTAATGCATTCTGTTATATATAACAACTTAGAATAAAAGAAAAAAAATAATTAAAAAATATTCCAAGTGAATTGGGAGACAGATATGACGTCTTGTTTTGAAAACAGAGATTAAAGTGCAATTACTTCCAATCTCCATCTCACATTGACACAAGGATGGACTGTCTGCAAATTTAGTTCATGGGGTCCTTTATCTCAAAGTCACTTCATTTTTCTAGGTGATGTTCCATAATATAGATACAATGGATGAGTTAAAAAACAAAATCTCTACATTTGGGTTGAGACCAGACCCAGAGTTCCAAAGTCCTGAAAATACCAGCTGTCCTAGAAGCTCTTTAAATTAAGATTTTTGTTGTTGTTGTTGTTTCTTTGGAATGAGAGTATTTTTTTAAAAAAATCAGCAATGTGGGCTGGGGTTGTGGGTCAGCGGTAGTGCGCTTGCCTGGCACATGTGGGGCCCCGGTTCGATCCTCAGCATCACGTACAAATAAACGCGTTGTGTACAACTAAAGCAAATAAATAAATATTTTTTTTTTAAAAAAAATCAGCAATGTGTACTTTCTCTCCTAACATCATATCTTTGTTACTGAATGATATTAACTGGGCTAATAATGCTTGACATCTTTGAGAGCTCCTGGTTTTGGGAGGCCATCCTTTAACAACTGTTTCAAATATTGGCTATTGCTTTTCCTCCAGCTCCAAGGTCTCCTGAAGAAAGCCAGCAACTCTCAATGACTTTCCTTACTACTGGTTATGATAATTCCCAGTAGCTGCTTTCTCTTGAGTAGGTCTTGTGTGTCTCTCACATTCATCAGCAGTTTCTTTGTCTCTCTCTAACTCACAGAACATGGTAAAAGTATGGTGGGCTTTCAGGTGACATTCAAACAAAACCCTATCAAAACCCTATGAACTAAAAGGTCATCCTTGATTGTGTATCTTTTCTAGAGTTTTTTTTTTTTTTTTTTTTTTTTTTTTTTGTCATTGTTGTTAACACTTGAAATACAACACAGATGCCAGTTGTACTGATTTGCAGCTCAGAATGATGTTTCATACTCTATGAAGTTGCTACCATATACATCTACAAATCATAACATGGTAGATAAGAATATGTTGTAGGTGGGTTTTAATTTATGTTCTACTCTTTCAAAAAAAAAAAAAAAAATTCTACTTGAGCATTCTTGTTCTCACTGCTAAGGGTCCCAGTTAAGATAAAGGCATTAATCCATGATCTATAGCATTGACAAAGCAGGATAGATAGTTGCAGGAAATTTGAATATTTTCCCACCTCATTATCACTCCTGTTCCAGGCAGCTGTGATAACTTGATAAAAGCATTGCGATAACTGTGTTCAATCAGAAGCAGTTTTAAGGTTTATACTTATCTAATACCTCCTCTTAGTGAAAATATTAGTTTGTACAGGTAGGGGATATTAAAATATGTAAAAGTAGGACTGTATTTTTATATAGAAGTAGAGCTGACTTTTTTTAATATATATTTTTTTAGTTGTAGATGGACACAATACCTTTATTTTATTTGTTTTTTTTATATGGTGCTGGGAATCAAACCCAGGGCCTCATGCATGCTAGGCAAGCACTCAACCACTGAGCCACAACTCCAGTACCAGAGCTGATTTTTATATAGAAATGCTTGCTTCAGAGATGCAAAAGAAAGGAGCCCCACAAATCGCAAGGATATTCCTCATCCTGGAATAGGATGCATCTCTCCTGGAGAGCTAGGGACTGAGTCCCCAAATGCCAACAGTTATCAAAGAGCTTTTCTTTGACTCTCCCTTTGACTCTCCCAATAAATATAACCTGACACTTTTTCTTCAACCTGTTGCAGCCAGAGAAAACTAACAGTTGTTAGACAATCTGGAAATGGAGTCTCATAAGATATAAAATTCTGCCTCAGTCTATAACAACAATTAAAGTTTTTAGACAAAATTTCCCAAGTTATAAAGGACAATGTGACAAGAAATGATCAGACAAATACCACACTGCCCAAATAGCAGCCTACAGGTATTATGAAATTGCAAAGAGGAGAGGAGGTCAAGCTAAACATTAAATTGTTGAAATGGAAGAAAAGAGAAATAATAGAGCAAAAGCAGAGGGAAAACATAAAAAGATTAAAACCCAAAGAGACTATAATAGGGAAGACAGATGAGATAATCTGACATAAAAAAGTTAGTGTTTCTGAAATAGATAACTCACATATGGGGGGAAAATACAAAAATGATACACCAGAGAAAAATGTCCCTGAAAAAGAAGAGATGACGCATTCTGCAAATTAGAAGGGGCACACATTGAAATTATCTCAGTAAAGCTATGTAATTGGAGAAGAGTGAAAATGTAATTATTCAGGCAATCAGTTCGAATAAAGGAAGAACCTTGAAAAAGGAAAATTTTACTTTATTTCAGGTATCTTCGAAATAACCATCAATGCTGAAAGAGAAGGTGTGTACAGATCAGTAAGGTCAGATCCATGAGAGGAGGAATTAGATAAGTTTAAACCTCAAATCCGACTTCTTCACTGCTATATATACATAACCTATGCTCCATAAATACTTGCTAAATGAATGACAATAAATTATTGTGAGAAAAATGGATCATTATGGAATGTTATAGGCAATTAGCTTCTCGTTCAAAAATCAAGGCACATTGTGAAATGTGAGACAACTTAAGAAATATATCTCTAGTAAATAATTTTGGAAAAAGTCCAGTTATGCAATAGTTGAATCAAAATAAGAGATGGAGGATGTGATATTGCATCACTTTGACAAAAATAATACGTTCATTATCCAAAAGCAGATCTGAAAATAGGACAAAGGGAAGGAACAAATAAAAATTCAGCTGTTCTAGAAAGTGGAATGACTGGAAATACAGAATAAAGAGTGAAATGTTTATAGAAGAAGAGGAAGAGTCTTGATGTTCAAGAAATTGGAAAGAAGATGAAAAGATATTTTTCAGGAAAGATTATGGGAATCTAAAAGTACTGCTCAGTATTAGTTAATTCTTTGGTCGAAATGACTTTCTTGAATGCACTATCTTTCTGAAAGTTAACCACACTGCAGCTGGAATGTGTGTGGGTTAGGATCTGAGGTTCATGATGACAGGGGCGTTCATGGTTTTATAAATTTGTCTCCAGGATAGCCTAGCACCCACTTTGTAGCAAAGTAGGTGTTCAATAAATATTTATTGAACAAATGATATTTTGTTTTAGTTGCTTTAGTAGTATACAATGAAATATTTCTTATTGGAAAAGATAATTACCAAAAGTGATAATTATCATATTACAATTTTTTCATATTTATTAAAAATTTATTGATTGTTGTGTTCTTTATACTTATATGAATATTTACCCCATCCAGAAAGCAGAATTTCCCTACTATTTCTACCTGTCACCTCTCAAAATTTATAAGATAATCCTCTTTCTGCAAAGGCGCTTATAACAAAAATCGTTTTCTTATAATTATGTCATTTTAGGCATTGAAGGTAGTTCACAGATAACTTCGTTCAACCATTTAATTTCATTCTATTTATTTATTTAGGTACTCAGGACTGAAACCAGGGTACTTTACTTCTGAGCTACAGCCCCAATCCTTTTATTAAATTTTGTTTTGTATTTTGAGACATTATCACTTAAATTGCTTAGGGCCTGGCTAAGTTGTGGAGGCTGGCCTTGAACTTGATATCCTCCTGCCTCAGCCCTATAAATTGCTGGAATTATAGGGGTGTGCAACTATACCCAATCATTTTATTTTAGAGAAAAAGTGAGACAATACACATTTCTAAGCAAGTTGCTGGAGGTCCCACAGCTTTCAGTATAAAGTTCTTCCTATTCTGCTATTTCAAGTCTTTGCTTTATTTTTCTTCTTAAAAATTAAAGTTTTGCAGCATATAATATTTCAATCTTTTCAAAATATTTTCAAATGAGACAATTCTATTTGTTTACTTTCAATATTAAAATATACAGAGACTTCAACTTTCTAGGTGTCTGGGTGTGCAAATAATAATTAAGTATCTATTGAATGAACACAAAGCATGACCTGTTTGAAGTCTTCTGAACGCTCTGCCAAATTTTAGGACTTATCATCAGGACCCTGTTTACACAATTACTTTTCCTGAAATTGGCCTTAATTTGGTATTCACATTTCCTGTACCACTCACTTAAAATGTATAGTGGCTAACAGGAAAGAAAAGAAGATATGTGTTCTATTTACAAAGTTTTGGCTGATGTTAACATTGTGATGAGAATATCTCCTTGACATTTTACAAAACATAAGCTTCTTGGCCCATTTATATGTAAAGAGAAGCAATAGACCAAGATGCTGATAAGGAAATACATAACTTTGGAAATGTCAGACAAAGGTATCATTTTGATCGAGTTTAAAGAAATTTTATTCTAACTTTTCACTTCTTGAATCTAAACTTTGTTAAGATCTCTCATGTGAGCAAGAGAAGTCTAATATAATATAATGATCACTATTGTTAAAACAATTGATGTTTATAAAACTGTACTTCAAAAGATTTCAATGTTTTCTTTTCTATGATAGTGAATTCCTGAAAGTTAAAGGAATAACAAAACATGTCATTGCATTTATCTATTTTTTTTTTTTGTCTGAATTGGGGAATCAATTCCTGTGGATTTTTATGCAGGAAAAAACTAATGTAGACTATATGTGATTTGTGTTTCCATCTCCCTTTCAGAGCCTCCATTCTTCTACCATCTCAACAACAGATTGAAGCTTGTAGCTCATCTTTTCCACTCTAAGGATGTAGCACTCTGTTTCTTTCCCCCACTTTTCCTGTCTGTAAGCAGCTGTTAATATACAACTCCTCTGAGAACAGGTGGTTACTGATCATGCATCATCAGTAAAATAAAATGATATTTGGCTAAAGCAAAACCCGAATGACTCCACTAAGTATTAATTTTATAAATGAAACACCCCATTACTGTTACACACCATCTCATTCCTTAAGCTGTTCAAAGTAAATATAGAACTGTTTTACTTGGATGAAAACATACTAAGCAGTTAAATTGATAAAAAATGCATTACAATACTGATACACTCAAAGATAATCTCAGCTCCTGAATGACTTTATTTTATAACCAGAATCATCCATTTTTAACTCTTGGTAAAAAAAAAAAAAAAAAAAAAAATATATATATATATATATATATATATATATATATATATATCAGTCTTGCCTAAAGCTTGGTGGTTGGACATGAGTGTGGTAGAGCAAAGTGCAATTTAATCCAGTTCCACTATTTGGGTTTTGGTTTTGGTATGTATAAATAGGACCAATGATTGTAATATTTCCCCCCAAATTTTAGGAAAAATAAAAGGAGAAAATCTGCATGAAATCTGAGGCAAAGTATTTTGGATATACTACAACTTCAGTAAGTATTCATATGAACAAAGATGAAAAAATATACCTACATGAGTTCTTTTCTTATTTACATTTAAGTATAAACTATATTTGTCACCTGTGTAGACAGTAGAATTAAGCTTTTCTGTATAATCAATGCTGCCTCAAAATTGTCTTGTAGTAGTAATTGTGTACTTGCTTTTCCTTGTCCATCAAGAACAATTTTTAGCTTTAAAATTGTATAAGTTGTATATTTTACTGTCTTCCATAGATATATCTTGGTTACTAATTTTTGTTATTTTCAGTCTTTTAAGAAATTAAAACTACTTCTCTAGTATTATAATGAAATTTGGCATTAGTTATTTTTTTTGAGACTTTTTTTTTCTTTTAAAAGACTTTCCTTTTAGTTGTGTGCCCAGTAGTGTGTGAGTTCTAACATTGTACTTCAATTCTTCTGCAATCCATTTAGAGGTGTTCTTAGTGTCGTCGTCTAAAAGATTGTCCCAACATGATGCACACGTATTTGATACTTTATTCAAAGACATAGTACATCAAACAAAAAGAGCCTAATTTTATAACTATAACACATTATTTTGCTGGACTCACAGAAGCAATGATGTATTAGCAAAACAGATTTATTGACATTTTTGTCAAAAAAGTAGTTTTGCTTCAATTTGTGTACAAAAGCATTAGGTTCCAAATTTTATTAGAGATGTATTATAATTCAAATAAAACCAACATGTCTAATGTGAAACAGCAATATAACACAGAGAACTGAGTGAAATTGAAGAAATGAAGCTTATGCTCAAGGAGCTTATAAAATAAAAATAAAATGTGAGGAAATGAATTTATTCCATACAAAAATGAGGAGTGAGCAACAGGTAGTGTAGGACTGCTGTTCCTGTCTGGTACAAGGATAATAAATGAGATGCAACTGAAGAGAAAGAAATGATCTTTTCAGCCTTGGGTGGTCATGGAATTTTGAGTAAGTTTTACATTTTATAAAGGAACTGAATAGCTTCCTAAGTAGAAGCAAGTGAGGCATTCCAAAAGGACAGAACATTATGGTCCAAGAGCTGAGGTTAGGTAGTAGGGTATTATTCAAGAGAAGGCAGTAAAGAAAGATATTAAGGAAAATAGGGAAATTGAGTGGGTTGGAAGACTCCTCTGAAGCAGCGGATGACAGGCAGGGCCAGAGTCATAAGGATTTCTTTCTAACATTGCTGGAGAATATTAAATTGGCATAAAGTTACACATTGTTTTAAATGCTTACATGTTAAAATTAATTTGAGTGTTCAAAGTTTTAAATACTTATTTTGGAGTTGTTTTACTATATAGAGTACATTATACATATACATTATTTGCTACTGTATCAATGGGTGGGACGACTGAATACTCTCAAGGATGATACTTGAAATGTTATTATTCCCATCTGCTAGCTGGCTCATAAATCTACATGAAAAGTTATTACACATGCAGCTCAACATTATATTTCCATGTGTTTTTCAAATGAGTTTGGTATATATCTTTCCCTTAGTGGTTAGAAACCTGGTTTTAATCCACAGCTGGTCTCATTCTGCAACATGAGGTTATGACAGATTTTAGTTGTAAGTGATTTATAGTTTCAAAATTTTAAGCACTAAGTAAATTAATTTAGTTCATCTAATTTTTTTTTCTAGATGTGAATTTATGCTTGATGATCAAATAACCAGAAAAAAAGCTATTTATCAACAGAAGGGTTTCATAAAATGTTATTAGTATAGCAGATGATAGAATTTTGCAACATGCCCACTTTATTTTGTTTTTGGCACAAACCAGTCGGGTTAGAAATCACTAAATTCCCCCCCGCCCCACGGGTAGTAGTGTGTAATATTCAAGGAAGGAACGTGATCTGTAGCCACACCTTAGTGAAATTTTTCCCAAATAAAATAGCTTTATAAGAAAGATTCCAGGGATAATATGAGAGTCTCTCAAGTTGGTTCTTTGACATTTATTAGATTTTTTTCTTCCCCCAGATCCTGAAAAGGAGAAAACTTTGTATGTTTTGGAGATGATTCTATTTGTGGTAGTTTGATTGAAGTCCTCTGTACTCCTGGTACATATTCATTTCTTGCTTCAGTGAAAATAAGCTCTAAAATCCTCATAATATGCTTGGCTACCTGCAGCTCTTTTTAAAATAGTGCTTGGGAGAAGTTAAACAATGTTTGCAAGATGCAGGGTGGACCTCTCATGGGTCAGCTTACCTTGCAAAAGGCTGTTTCCAGCAATTATGCAACGGGGCCCCTTGGAAGGGATTCCACATAGATCACTTTAGAATATGAATTTTTCTGGTGCATTGATTTGATACAGTGTATAGACTGTTTCTTTGAGGTGAGTGTTCTTTTTTGTGTTTTTCAATTTTCCATGCTAGGGATGGGCCTGTGCATGCTACACAAGCACTTTTCACCTGTTCTACATCTCCAGTCCCATGGTGGGTAAAATTTTAACATCAGGATATAAGTATTGGATAAAGATGATATGTGGTTCATTGAATATTTCAAACACATTTGTTGTAGTTGAGTACAGGTAATCAGAGGCAATGGTGCCTGGCAGATTGAGAGGAAAGTGTCATGCTCAGAATTTCTGGCATTTTAGTTAACGACATCTTATTTCTTCATGAGCAGAAGAGGCAAAAGAAACACAAGTAATTTTAAATTCCAAGGTAGATAAACAGGATAAAGAGGGAAGACTAGCAATTCAGAACACAGTCAATTTTTTGGCTTTGGATTCATAAATTTTTCCTTCTGTAACTGAGCCAAAACAAAACAAACAAACAACAACAACAAAAAAAAAAAAAAAACAAACGAAGAAAAACAAAATTTCAAGTCCCAAACCAACCCAAACAAACAAAACAAAAACTCACCCCTAAATCTATAACCTAACAGACAAGTCAAAACAGTACCTTTGTTTATTTGTGGATATTTCATGGTTAGAACTGGCAATTACAGGCACAAGGAATAAACACAGAATACTACTTTCCACATCAAACTCGCATCACAATGAGATCTTATTGTTTGAAGTTGTGTTTGCTGGTGAATATTCCCCCCCGCCCCCAGAAATGGAGATTTGTGACTGTGACATCCCCGGTGCTGGACTTCCTCAGAGTGGTGTCGGGTAGCTTGCAATGTAGAGAAAAGGGAATTTACATCATTTTAGCTTGAAAAAGTGCTCTGTACTACTCTGTGGATATTTTGTTTTCCCATTCAACACCCTTATGAAAAATGGGTTGGGATTCTAAAATAATAATTTAAAGCTTGATTGGTAGTTTTTTTTTTTTTTTTTAAAGAAAATATTCAAAGTCATGAAAGTTAAGTTTTCAGAATTGGTAAACTGCTAAACTTGATTTGAACAATCCATATTGAAGCGTTTTGTTTGAATTTATACAAAAGATAGAGAATTTATTCAAGCATTATTGGTTGATGGGACTTCACAGGCTTGAATTGAGAAAAAAAAAAAAGTGACCGAGGTATCCAAGCATATTCTCAGTAGTGAAATAGTAAAACATTTGTCTATTCTGAAAAGCACAGGGAATGGACCCTTGGGGCTTCATGATATTAAGAAACAGGTAAGAGGGATGACCTTTCCCTGAAGCAACTCAATATTTGGCATGGCATTCCTTTGGACATTTTATCAAGTATATGAACAAATAGTGAAAGAATGTGTAAGCCCTGGGGGAGCTAGGAGGCCATTGCATCAAATTTTCAGACTATGATAGTCTATGGTACACACATCTGTTCCTATCAGAAGAAATGAGATATTCTCAAGCTCTTTAAACTTAAATGAGATTGGAAAATGCTATGTTATGTGTTAAAATTATTGGTTGCCAGAGGCAATATTGAGATTATTTCCTCTGTCTTCTTCTGGGTTGCCCCTCCCATTTCATTAGCATAGTACCATAACTTCTGAGGTCTTGAGGAAGCAGGGAAAGTGTTGAGATGCAAATTGGAACTGCAGCTACCTACTGGCTTTCCTGGTATGCTAACAATCACTTAGTAATAGAAGGATTCTCTCAACCTATAAAAGCCAAACGTTGTAACATCTGTTATATACAAAGTCAGTTTTAAGATCTGACATTTATTGAAAAGAAGAGCGTAGGATTATAATTGCTTGAGATTTTACCTGGTTCTATCTCTTGCACACACAAAAAATCCCCAGTGAAAATTAAAAACAAATTATTTGCTAACATTATTATTTAATTTCGGATCTACTTTGAGTGGTTTGTTGGATCTGTTCCTTTCCTGTTTCTCTGAACAACACAGGAACATAGAACTCCTTTGTACTCTACCATTGAGAAAATGTACTTTAACTTGAAGGCTCACAATTGTCAAGATATAGGAATTATGTCTTCAGTTTTTAATTGATGTGTCATCTTTCATTACAGCTGTCAGCTTTTTGTACTCAAAGATACATTACTGTCATTTTCCACAGGAATCTCAAGTTCCCTCTGTGTTCTAACCAAGCTTATCTCATTTCCACCCACCCAGTCACTCAAAGTACAAACCTACTGAGTTCTCTTTGTTTTACTTGTAGAACTTTGAAGCTTACAAGGTATAGGAATGCTTTCATTCAGGCTCATCTCTTTCTGGTTTCCTGTGTTTCTCCATACTTTCCCACCTTCCTCCCAAGTCTCTCTTCTGGTGAGTTCTCCCTGCTTGCCAAATTCCCAGGCAAATTTTATTAGTATTGTTGTGGGATTTGCTCACAGAGAGACAGGGCACCTGGACTTTCCACAGGAAGCAGTGTTTATTTTGTGCCAGCACACAATCTGAGGATTCTCATCCAAAGGCCGAACCCCCATGCAGCTGAGCTTTGCTTTACATAAACTCTACTATTCCCCCCACCTCTCAGTAACATATTAGTTCCTTTTACTCCCTATATGGAAAAAGAAAAAAAAAAATTATTGTGGGAATTCTATACTATAAACACAGAAGGAAGCTATGACAGAGCAGGTGCACTTGGATGGGGGTGGGGTTCTTCAGAGTCGTGTACAAGCACGCTGAGTGTCAGAGGAGCACGTATGCTGGGTGTACCACTTTTCCTTTGTGTGGGAAACACAGGCGTACAAGGTTACAGAAGGCAACACTTAACAGAGTTGCGTATGTGCGCACCATAATGGCATGCATCTATAGGTACTGTTGATGCTGCACTGTTGTGATGGTTTGGAGAGGGCTCCTACCACAGTAAAAGCTTCATTAGTGTTGAATCCTGTTTCAGTTTTACTTTGCCAGTGAGGTGGGTCACTCTTTTTCCACAGGGTTGTTCTCTATGGGAAATAAATTTCTTTAGGTGGGAAACATCATTTCAGGAAGGAAAGTAAAGGTTGGGAAAATGAATGACTTGTCTGATTTAGAGAAAATAGGCTAGATTGTAATAGGAGAATGACTTACTGACAAACTGAATATTAAGTGAAGGACAGGGAGGTGTTAAACGTTATCTGTCTTGGGAAAATGTGAGGAGTTACTTCTAAGACAGTGAACTTCCTGGAGATGAGACAAAGTCTGTCCTACTTATGTTTCTGGTATAGGCACTGAACAACACATAGAAGCATTCAATAAATAGCTATTAAATGAGAGAACAGATTGACTAATTTTGGTAATGTGGAAAAACAAAGTGTTTTTCTGAAAGTGGATGGAGTTGGAACTTTGGGCCCACACTTGACCTCTGAGGCAGATGAAGTGGGGGCAATCCCATCATCCTGAAGGAGCAGGATTGCTGCTGTTAGGTAGCTAGTCAGCCATGAATGAGTGAACAGCAAAAGGTCAATGAAGGGTAACTGATAAACACCTGGAAGATGAGGGCCTGGAATGTCAAAACTCTTTCACAGCCATCATTACACCCCCATAGGAAAAACCATTCTTTCAAGATCATATCACACCAAACCAAGTGGCCTGGACCTCTCTTATCACCCCATCCCCCTGGCAACTGAAACATTGAGACCCTCACCCAAAAAGCTCGCTGAGGGTTACTCAAAGGGTAATACACCAAGAAAGGGGCAGGAAATTGGGGGTAAAACAAGGGGACTCAATTTCCTTAAAATCTGCAGCACTGTGAGCACCCCCATGATCTTTTGGAGGCAGTTCCTGCGGATTCTATGTTGTCAGTAATAAATGGTGGACCAGGAGGGGACCCAGTGGAAACTTCCCTGGGATTCCCATTAAAATTGGATGGCAGGACAGGTATGCTATCCTGCTCCTCTTCTCTGGGAGGAGCCACTCTCTCCTTTCAGAGTGTTCCCCTTTCCCCTTTCATGTTCTAATAAACTCATGCTTGTCACTCTGAGCAACATATCTGAGCTCTGTCTGGCATGATGCAAGAATCAGGGTTTGAAGGGGGGGCCTCCAATTTCCTTAGTTTCATGGAAGGCCTGTGCCCTGTAATATGATGGTTGCATTTGGGGTGTAGGCATAGATCTTGGCGATAGTAGCAAGTATTCCAATGACAGCTTTGATGACTGAACTGGGACTGAGTTTCATAGGAATAGCAATTGAAGTGGGAAGTATAGTAGTGAGTCCTGAGAAACAGACAAGCACTGTTCAGAAGGTCTTAGTACAAGTAGTTGTAGTTCTGGCTGTGAGAATAAATTAGCATAGACTGGTTGGCATATAAACAGAAGTTTATTTGTCATAGTCAAGAGACTCAAAGTCTGAGATCAGCATGATTGGATACTGGTAATGGCCCTCTGAAAAGTAACAGACAGGGAACTCCTCTTTGCTTACTCACATGGTAGAGCTAGCTAACTGCCATTTTCTTTTTAGGGCATTAATGCCCTCCACAGGCCCTACCTACCAATACCAACATAGTGGGATAAGGGTTTCATATATAGGAATTTTGAGGAGACTCCAACATTTAATACACTGCAAAGGTGAAGTTTCCTGCCCAAGGTGGGGTCTTGGGGCATATTCTGCCCAGAATGTTTGCCTTGCTGAGGAGATAAAACAAGACCCAAATAATGTTCAGGTGTGCCTGGTAGGGCTAAGCTAAAGGGATCTTCACCTGGAGACAAGTCTTGATCTGGATTATCTTAGCCCTTATAGGGGAGAAAGAGAATTGATCTATGCAGTAGCTGCTTCCTCAGCATATCTGTGGTAATTATCTGAACCACACAGTTTTATCTGAGTCTCGTGGGCTACTTTTGGTATAGGTAGGAAATAATCAAAGAAGAAATACTGTGAAGGAGATATCCTTATTTAATTGTTTTTCAAAGTATTTAACATATATGTTTATATACTCTTCAAAGAATTTTTTATATACATATATGTATATTTATATGCACACACATACACATATATATATTTATATATATATTTTTTACTATCACATCACATGCAGGAAGGGAAGCAGAGTGTAAGTAAAGTTATATAAAAATTTAAAAATAAGAGAAATAAGTTATGAGCATTTACATTGAATAAAAAATCCTTGAAGAAAAGTTTTAGTGGAAATGTAGGGAATTTGGCTTTTCCTGTGCAAGAGCTCTGGATCTCTCAATTCTTACTGTTTTTTACCTAATGCGTTCAACAGTGCAGCTTTTTGTGCATTTTGAAAATGCCAAATTGAATGAATCATAGCTCCCTTTGGAATTTTGATAAAGAAGATTTTGTGGACATATTTTAAAGGGTTTTAATGCCAATTATAATTTTTTCCTATGTGAATTGTTAGACTTATTCTTTTGAATAGAATGAAATTTATTATAGATTGGCTGTGTCCTGACTCATTTTGGGAGTTTTATTCTCCATTAAAGCATAGGAAGATTTCTCTTGCCTCTACCTGTATCCTTACCCCCAGGTACCTGAGGGAGTGGCCTTTTCTTTGTTCCAGGCTATCTACCTGCTATGATTGAAAGGGACAGCCTACTGAGATAGCTTTGCTTTGACAGAGAGACTATGTGATGTGATGGAAGGAACAAATGTTGGATTAGGAATCAAAGCACTTCAATTCTAACTGTGGCTCTGTGATTGAGATACTATATGACTGTGAAGCAGATCTTTTGGATCTCTTCTACTTTTCCTCTAAAAGAATAAGATAGGACTACATGGCCTCCACATTCTTTGCAGATTGTATTTCAGCAGTATGTCTCCTTTTTATATGAAGTTCATGTAGGACTTCATCTACCCAGCATCATATTAATAGTTCTGTGTATTTTTTTTTACATCTCATTTAATGCTAAATAATTTATTAAAGTCCTACCATTAGCCCATTTATTTTTTAGGTCAACAAGTCATTCATTTCAAATACAATACCTCTGATATTCTTTTAATTTTAAAAAAAAATTTAACTGATACAAATTACACCTATTTGTGGAGTACCCCGTGCTGTTTCAACACCATATATTTTCTCGATTGAGCAGCTATAGGACGCTGAAGGAGCTATACCATAATAGGGCTCTCCAGAGATTTTTGGAAGTCCCATTTCCCCCATGTTCTGCCCTTCCTTTTGCAATGGCATGGCCATGCTCATGGACTCAGCTTGTCTTACAGTCACTTTAAACCTTCTTGCTGCCCCCATCTTCCTTCAGGAAGTTTGAAGGGCGTAAAATGGGACTTGAATGTTACATCCAATCACAAGAGCTATCCCTCAATTCAATTAAACAGTCATCTCAAAACTTTTATTCAGTACTGCCCTGTATACTAGAGATACAAAGTGACATTACTTCTTTGCTTTACCTTTGGGAAGGCCACATTTTAACAGATTTAATTTAAAAATTTACGTATATTTAAAAAATTTAAGTGACATTCTGATTTTTGTTTGTTTGTTTTTGTTTTTTCCCCAAAATGTGCAGCAGGTATACGTTGGTACAGTTTATCCTATACTTGAACACTCCCCATTATATTTCTTCTGGCCCTCTTTACTTAATTATGTCACCTGTTGACCCTTAAAGTAAATAGAATCTATGATCTTGGAGAATATAAGGTAAACAAGTAATGACAGTTTGTTCTTAAAACTCACCATCGTGAGGCAGTGGTGTGGCAGTGTGGGTAATGACAGGGATTCATTCTTCAGGAACTTCCTACCACTTTTCTTGTCCATACCTTGTCTTCAGAGACCACTCACTGGTCATCTAGTCAATTCATATGAGCACTGGTATACAGAGGAAAAAAAAAGTTCTTCAAAACTAATGATAAATATACAATACTACTAAAAGAAAAAAGAGTGAGCTTGAGTTTATGGGAAATTTTAAATTACATTTTGTTACGGCTGTCATCTCAGTAATTTTTTGGATTCAGTCTTTTCTATCTAAGATTTTGTCTTCATGTTAGGCTACTTTTGGCACGACGTAATAATGATAGGCAGTGGGCTTAGTAAAGCAGGGATTATGAATTTTATATCCTGGGTTCATGCCTTGGAAAAGATGATCTAAAAATAGAATAGCCTCATGGAATTAAATCACTACCCTAAGCCTAAAGCTACTGCATTTCTGTTTTGCTTACAACTGCGCAACCCCAATTCTTTTGACATTCGGCTTAAAAATGTCACTTTCAGGCATGGCTCTTGAGCTTAAGTTCCACCCTCAAATGCAGTTCATGGCTGATGTGATTTAGAGTCTGGCAAAGTGTGGTTCACAGAGAAAGTGGTGATAACATAGCCATGGTTACAGGAACATGAGAAGTACATTCAGTATCCTATTGTACTGTCAAGATTTGTGTCTCTGATAGGATGTCTGTTTCAGGTTCCACAAAATAGAGGGCACACCCTTGCTATGGTACCTTGTTACACATGTCCCAGAGGAAGAATCACATATGGGCAGCTTCCGGGGAAGCTTCAATGGGGAGTTTCAAAACCATCTCTAATAGCCAAAGACTAGAATGATCACTTGGGAGGGAACCATTATTTCTTGCTTCAGAAAATGATTTTTCTGAAGGGTGAAAAAAGGAAAAGCATATAGAGAAAGCAGTTTTGTAAATCTTGTGTTTAGAGGTCACCTAAGCCAATCAAACATAGCCCTGTGGAAATACTTTCCATTTGCTCTCAGCAGGAAGCATAAAACTAGAGCAGCAAACAGGAGGCCGTTTCCTTGTAGTCAGTGCACATGGTCTGCTTGACATTTCCATGATTTTTATGGACTACAAGTCAGATTTATTATATTTAAACACTCATTGTTGATTTGTCTCCTTTTGCTAATTCTATAAATTTTGCACATGCTTCTTTCGACATGTATTTCTTATTTGTATACGTTTTAATGAGTTAGTGTGATTCTGTTGATAGCTTTCTCCAGTTTGTTTGGACTATAATGGATACCATATTATTTTTGTTCACTAGAATTTTAGGCCTAGTTTTATTTATTTTTTTCTTTTTACTTTTTGGTACTGGATATTAAACCCAGGGATTCTTTACCACTGAGCTATATACCCCAAGCATTTTTTTTAGTTTGAGACAGGGTCTTGCTAGGTTTCTGAGGAGTTCTCTAGGTTACTGAAGCTGGCCTCCAATTTATAATCCTCCTGTTTTGGCCTCCCCAGTCCCTTGGATTGCATGTGTCACCATACCCAGCCTGGTTTTCTTGCCCATTTTAAGGCTATTTATAGTTTAGAATGACAAACAATTAGAAAAGACAACCCAAAAGCTAGGCTGAGACTGTATTAGTATTATTATTTTCACTCTTACACATAAAGTATTACACTTCTAAGCATGTATGTTTTTAGTGTAATAGGCTGAAATAGATTTTGTTAATAAAAATGAAAGAGCTCAAATTGTGCAGTGTGTCACTGATTTAACTGATGATTTTTACAGGGAAGGTCATCTACTAAAAATGTTATGAATAAATTAAGATCAGGAAGCCTGAGAGAAAATATTTCTAAAACATAGAAAGGTTAATACTGGTAATACTTTATGAGGTCCTATAAATTGATAATAAAAATTAAAAAGTGCTTAATTTGAAAAACATGAACAGAGTAGAAAGATTATCAGAGAGAAATAAAACTAAAAACATGAAATGCTATTTTTCACATATTGTATTACTGTGAGGCAGTTCTATAGTTTTCATCTAGAATGTTCCCAAAGGCCCGTGTATTAGATGCTTACTCCCCAGCTTGATGTCTTCTGGAGGTGGTGGAATGTCTAAGAGTTGGGGCCTAGTGGGAAGTCAGGTATGCCCTGACCCCAGGTTCTTTCTTTCCCTCCCTTTTTTATGAAGTGAGCAATTCTGTCACATGCCACAGCCTAAGGGGCTGCCTTGTTACAAGGCTCTAAAAAGCAATGGGGCCAACTGATCATGGACTGAATTAGGAAAAAGATAACATATAAGCACATGCACCTATCAGGTAGCCTTTTTCTCCTAAGTTGATTATTGCAGGTACATTAATGGAAAGCTTACTAACAGGAGCAGTAACTTACCATACTCACCTGTAACCATTGCTCTCCTTCATTATGACCCATAAAATAGTTGTTTTCCCACCTTCACAGTTAGATAGGATAGGTGGTTGGTGCCACTGGGTGGCAAAAGGAAATAATATGGGTCACTGTTGGAACAAGACATTTAAAAATAATCTTTCTTCCCTCCTTCTGTTGCACCTTCAAGAAAATTAGTTCTAGACAGCTAGTGACATTAAAGGAGAAAGAACATTGGTGATTGAGAAATAAAAATTTGGTTGTGTCTAACCAATGGGATGAGGGTTATATATACAACTGAGATATTTACCTAAAAGTGGAAAAGGATGATTTTTGTAGATATTTTTAAAATAAACTATTCAAAATAAGCTAAACATATACGATTAGAAAAAATGTTTTATCCCAAAAAAAGAAAGCAAATCAACAGCCAAAAAATTTAAAAGATGCTTATTTTTACTGTCACAATAGAATAGCTTTAATATACCTGTGTGAACAAGCAAGCTATAAAATGGTAGGAAGTATTTTAGGATCTTCTTGATTTTTTGTTGTTGTTGTTTTGGTACCAGGGATTGAAACCAGGGAGCACTTAACCACTGAGCTATACCACCAACCCCTTTTTTCTTTTATTTTGAGACAGGGTCTCACTATGTTTCTGAGGCTGGCTTTGAACTTGTGATTCTCCTGCCTCAGCCTTCCATGTTGCTGGGATTACTGGAATGTACTATGACCCCTGGGTATTTAGGATCTTCTCAATTATCATTAGCCATATATAGCCGAGAATTCAATCTTAAAAAATCAAGCAGAAAAACTTGTAGTAAGTGGATAAATAGAAGAAATAGGAGAAAACATGAATAATATTCACTAAACTATTGAACAGCTGCTATTTTCCATGAATAGGGTAGAAGAATAGTAAGAATTTTAGGATTTATATTATACCTTTCTAGTTCATTTAGATTTGTTATGAAAATCACATAATATTTTGTAAATTAAAAATCTATCCATGGTAAAATATTTATATGCTTTTAGGATTTTTGAGGTAATTCATAGTTTTGCTTTTCATATTCACAGTATGAATCTGACTGTGTCCTTTGGTTTCATTGACAGCAGATACAAGGGTTTTGGAAGTTGTGACTATTCTCAGTTCCTGGTTAAGCAAAGCTAAACCCAAATCAAACATAAGTGAAAGAGCTATTACATGAAACACATTTCCAGCTCAAGATCTGATAGGTGCATGTGCTTATATGTTATCTTCTTCCAAATTCAAGTGAAATGACCCAAAGAATAAGCATAAAAAACAATTTGATGTTTGTGTTGAAACTAGGATTGAATGTTTTCCGTAAGTCATGGAAGAAAGTCCTGACAGAGGTTTAAGGGAAAAGAAACTTCAGAGGAATGCCATTAATGCCCATCGGGCTGCAGAGGAATAGTGGGATACTTTATATGGTGCAAATCTTGAGTTAACTTATTTCTCCAAAATCTAGCAATTCTACTAGAGGCCCCAGCTAGACCTAAGTAAGTAGGTGTCATAGTTCATTTTTTTGCTACTGTAACAGAATACCACAACTCGGGAATTTATAAAGAACAGAAATTTGTTCTTTATAAATTTGGGGAGCTAGGAAGTCCTGGCTCCAGCATGTTCCAGAGGATGAAGAACAATGAATCCTCCCATGGTTGAGAGCTGAGGGGCAAGAGGGTGGAACACTATGTGAAACTTCTTTTACAAGGGCCTTCATCTCACTCACAGGGAAGTAATCCTCATGACCACATCACATCACCTACCTGCCGGTATCTCCACATTGCCCACTAAGTTTCAATACTTGACTTCTGGAGGTAACACTCTAGGGGAGCTCTGATTATTAAACAGAGATTGTCACTGAGACCCCGTAGGTCCACCCTGAGAGCCACAAGATGACACAGCTTTCAAAACACTTGAGTCCTTGAGATCACATCCTGTTTCTGTTGAAAATTATTATAGTGGCTTTATGGCCAATTTATTTTACTAAAAAATTGCTATATGTACAGATCAATGTTGAGGAACTAAAGCTATTTGGTCTTAAGAGAAATAAATGAGATGATTGTATGATTGTATTCAGGTATATCATTTTACAAATTTTTTATATTTTATACAAGATGATGTTTGCTGATAATAAGGTTAGTTATCAGTCTATTTTGCTTTTATATTCCTCTTTTAAAAAACATTTTTAGTTCCATATTGACATAATACCTTTATTTTATTTGTTTATTTTTATGTGGTGCTGAGGATCAAACCCAGTACCTCACACATGCTAGGCAAGCACACTACCACTGAGCTACAACCCCAGCTGCTCTATATACCTCTTCAGAAATACATTGGGAATTTTTAAAAAAAATGGATTATTGAGGTTCAAAATTGCTTCCTCTAAAACCATCTCAACTTACTCCTAGGCTATTAGAAGTTAGTTATTCTATTAATTATTTTAAAAGAAAAAAAGAACATACAGCTAATATTCCCATCTTATTAGAGCACTGAAAAAATTGTACTTCAATAAGTGCTGAAGGATTTTCTAAGAAAATGTTCTGTAGTCAATTGCTTGATAATTTATAGTTGATTTGTTTCTTCTGTATGGGTCAAATCAGAGCTTTTTATTATGTAAGTCCATGCATTATGAATCTTTAGGAAACTTATAGGGCATGCAATTTTCCTGTATTATTCACTCATGGAACACATCTTCCTGCAATCTGTTAATATCTTATAAGCATTTAATATTTTACAAAATAGTTTAAGAAAGTACAATAGAATTGGTAAAAATATCAGACTATGTAAAAAAGTGTAGACTTTTAAAATATGGGGTTGATTTCTGTTTTTACAAGAGAAATGTTTTGTTTTTTTTTTCCCTCTGAAATGTTGAATTAATGTTGAATCAAGGAAATCATATTAAAATTATTTTTTAGCAAACTTGTTCAGGGAAAATAATAGATTCAGAATTAATGGAGTAAAGCTTCTTTCTTAGAAATTAGAATATTAATTTTCACCTTGGTTCTTCCTTTTGAAATACTCATACTGAGAAAAAGAAAGTCTAATTACTTTAAATAGAGAATACTGGAGGGAAAGCACAGAGTTTCCTATGTCCTTGTCTATTCTCTGATAAAAGATGTCTGACCTTGACACATAAACATACCCAGAATGACCCAATTTTGTCAACTAGTTGGATGAAACTATTTTATAGAGGAATCTAAAAGGTTGCCAGGACAATGATGCTAATCTAGCTAGCTAAACATGAATGGGGTGGATTTGTAGGGGGAGGTGAGTGGATGGAACAAAGGACTTCCATGGCACAGCCTAGAAAATGCTGCAGTTTCCAAGCAGATGTAATATCCATTCAAATAGGGCATTGTAGAGGGCCTTGATGAAATGTTTGCCTCTAATTTTTAGGTTCTATATGAAAATGGAAAACAACATGGCCTTGTATCAGCTTGTGCAGAGAATCCTGGTAGGTACAATTCTGATCTCAATGGTCGGATACCTCTTTGTGTAATTTAAAAAGAATTTGGTATCAAGTAAATCATTTTTTTTTCCTGGAAAATAGAAAACAAAGTTAGCAATGACGAGCTGACCTTGCTTTACTCAAGAGCGATCTGCCTAAAGCTATTTACAGCATGAATATGTGCTCCTCCTTTGTTGGTTTGGCTCATGAGCCTGTCTTGGGAATGAGCTATTAAACATGGATTTAATACACAGCCACACTGTGTCAGTGTGTGGGCTGCAAACAAAGCTGCTGACACAACTTCACTCCGCCCTGCTCAGTTTTTCAGTGTGAGGCCAGCTCCCAGGGGGGGAGAAATATACAAGTTCAAGGAATATGGGGAGAAAAGGAAGAATCTCTTCTGTTTATAACTTGTAAAAATCATATCTCATTTTTTAAATGTTATATGCCAATTTAATAGAAAACACTTTTTTGAATGGAAATGGCCTGGCCTTGGGAACAAGAGTGGGAGGAAGAGTTTTTATTTATGTTTATAAAAGGAATCTTCATTAATGAAGCTTAGAAATAAGCACAGAATATTCTCAGTGAAGTGTGCAACAGGGGAGGGACCATTCAGCTAAGATGGAGTCAGTGGCAGAGCCTTTCAGTACCCCCATATCCTTTGCATATCTTATGCCTTTCTCACATGCAACATTTCATATTTCCCATAGATTTTAACTTAATTTCTTGGAAGCTTAAGTTCATAGAATGACATAATTTTCCACAGTTGTCTTCAAGTAATGGCATTTTGCTTTTCCTACAGGCTCCATGAAAATGCTTTTTAATTTTTTTTTCTGCTCACATTCTGAAACCTGAATATTATGTGTCTGACCACAGTTCTGCAAAATCTCTGGGAAAACATGTTTGTTTCTATCTATCTGTCTATCTGTCTATCTATCTATCTATCTATCTATCTATCTATGTTCATGTATGTATATGTAGATACATACACCTGGAATCATGACAAATGTGTAAATAAACTATGAACAGTGGGGAAACTCTCTTATTTTAGTATTTGTGACATTATAGTGTGTATGGTATTTCAACAAAAATGCTCAGCTCTAGCTTCAGCCTCCTAAAAATAAATGTCTTGCTGAATAGTGAGCAAAATACAAATATATAAATTTATAAGATTTTGAAACACTTTCTGATTCTTCCTCTTCCTTTGAATGTGTATGTCAAAATCCAGAACAGGAGATGAAGTTTTGAGGAAAGGGGCAAATTAGCAGTGTCTGAGAAGGGAAGTGCTTTAACAAGGAAGAACAGAATTACTATGCCCAGTACTACAGAGAGCAATCCAGTGGATTCCTCTGTGAGCTTACCACCAGATCTAGTAAGATAGAAGTCACTAGATCCTTGTACAAGCAAATTCAGGGAACTAGATTGATGGAGAAAGAAGCCTTAGGGGAGTGACTGAGAGGAGATAGGAGATTCTTGTGCACAAACAAAGGCATTGGCCTTAGATAAGAGTAGGTGGGCGGATAGTCCATTTTTTAACAGGTAGGAACTGAAAATAAATGTATATGTATGTAGACTGATTCACAGATGTATTGGTGGGAAGACAAGGAAATCTACTTGAAATGATTTGGATTGTTTGGATTTCAAGGAGTCATTTTGGGGAAAAATGAAAGAAAATATTCTGAAATATGGAATGAAGTCCTTAATTTGGACCCAATTTAATTTCTTCCACCAAGTAGATATGATGCCTTTGGGTAAGTTACTTACATTCTCAGGATTTCACTTACCCCCATTAGTAAATTAGAATGATTTTTTTTTTTTTTATCTCCTAGGCTTGTTTTAGGAATTAATGGAAGAAAATGCCTTAATACATAGTGATTGTTTAGCAAGTTTGTGTATTACCTAATTTCAGCCTATGGAAGGAGGATCATCGAAGGAAACAAGTCTGTGCCATACTGGTGGTACTGAAGGAGTATGTCCTTAGGAGTAGTTTGTCTTCTGAGAGCATAGTGAGATGAAGAGAATGTCCAGAGAGTATCTTGAGGAGACAGAATCTGTTGATGATAGCCCAATTCAGAGTCAACAGGGTTCCGTGGTAACTTCAGTGGCAGTGTTAGAAGATTGGGTCTTTGTTACATAGGGATAATAATCCTGATGGTAATGGATTAAATGAAAGTTTCCATTAGTGTCTGCAATAAAAAGATATATAACATGTTGGGATTAATTCTAATATTGATTCAGAAAATGTGTTACATAATTATAACTTCCTCCTCAATTTTACCTCTCCAGTCATTGGAAGAATATGGGGTGAGTCAGGACATAGTATCCTAAGCATTTAAAGAACTAACTCACCTGACAATTCTAACTGAATAAGAGAATGTAGAAAACAGCAATAGGAGCATTTTATTTCTGTCAAAAATACTGTACATTCATTGTGATTTGCCTGGAAAAAATTAACTGAGAAAAGCAAATCATGATTAACTTACAGCTATATATATAAATATGGGTCTAATTTACCTAAACAAATTCAACCATGTAAAACATAAAAGAGAAAACTAATACTACTGAAGAACACTGAATTATGTAGTGATTTGAAGAATTTGATTTAAACATGTATTCTAGTTTTTGTTTTTCTTATCACTTAGAAGTATTTGGCTTTTTGTCAATTTGTCATTATCATTTTTACACTGTTTCTCTCTCCCAAAAATATACCTACACTCCCAGGAAGAGAAGTTATAACATAAGTAGAACACACAGAATTTTGTAAGGCATCAATAAGGTGGTCAGGATACATAATAAATAACCATTACAGAAATGCATGAAGGGAGTACTTACTGAGACAAGCAGAAATGATCGAAGACGAGTGGAGGAGGTAGAAGTATTGCAAGTAGAGCACTGTAGAAAGGCAGGTGCCAATACAGCTCAAAACTTCCCAGTCCCCCAAATCTCTGAGGCTTTAGAGTTTTACCCTGGAGATCTTGTTAGTGCATTTATGAAAAATTTAATAGTCGTATGTTATAAACATTTCTTAAAGGCTTGCTCTTAAGGATCCATACTTGTGCATTTGCTACAAAGTAAATGAATTGAAACAAGAGGAGCCAAAAACTTACATGAGCTGAAAATCAAAAAGTAATAAAGAAAGCATATGAGAGCCATTATAGATGTTTGCACAAATTAGACCCCCATTGAGTGTTTAGAGCTTTTCTGGGTCAGCACAAATGAAATATCCTATTAAGGATGGTTTCCCCTGGAGGAAGTTTTGCCCTAAATTTATCAGCTGACCTAATAAGCTATATATCACAATAAGCAATTATTAAATATTTATGGGTGTATGTTTTTCAGGGAATGGTAACTTGTACAAAAACAAAATGATTTATTATGTTGCCATCAATATAGTTCTAATAAAATTGCAATTTTAAAATCTTATTCATGAATTATTCTTATTTCCTTCATTTTATTGCAAATTTCTTCTGCTGTGTTTATTTTTTGTTCATATTTCTTTGTGCTTTACAATGACAGTTTCACCATGTGAAAAATCAATATGCAAGTGAGAAATGTCAGTGTGTTCAAATCATAGCAAAAGTTGTTCTTAAAGCCTGAGTTTGTAGGAAAGAGTTTAAAAATGTCCCAAAGCTTAACTTTTTCTCATATCAACAATTGACTCCAAAAATATAAGAAGGGAACATAAAGAAGTAAGGGGAATATACATATCTAATGGTGACAACTCTGATCAAATGGTGACAACTCAGATGCTGTCCAAACACCAAATGCAGTAGACACACAATTATAAGTCAAAAAAGAAACTCATGAAAATCTTTAGCAGCAGATAAAAATCTGAGCTCTCCCACACTTACACAGAATTGGATATCTTACTAACCCGCCTAAGTGCAAACCCTGTCAAACATTCTTTAACCTTTGTATAAACACTGAAATGTAGTAAAATTAAACAGACAAACCAAAGAGGATTTGCAGGACAAAAATGAATTGACATTGCTAAAAACAACTCTGAGAGAAATTGGTCAGAGCACAATTCACAGCACAATTTGGATATCTCTGAATCCCCATGTTAAAAAATGAAGAGCACCTGGAGAGCAATACACATGAGCTTGTGGGAATATCTGCAATAAAGTTGAGTGACAAGGCATCCCCAAATTACAAGGGGGAGGGGAAAAAAAAACCCACCAACCACAAGACCTATGTTCTTAGCCTCTGCTTTAAAGAAAGCAAAGGGAAACAATTGCGTATCTTACAGGCCTCAGAAAAGGAGAATCCCCAAGTATGTAATGGGTGTCCATTCCTTAAATGATTAAATTAAATCGTTCAGTTTTAGAAAAGCTGTGAAACCAGGAAGGATTTTATCCAGTGCACTAGTGGGTTGATAGTCTTTTATTAAGACCTATGGGGACTGGAGTTGTCTAGCTGCAATGAACTTGTGGAACTAAGCTTCTGGACATTCCTTGCAAATCCTCCCCACCAAGAGTGCAGGAAGAGAGACAAAAGAATGAGAATGTCCATACTGAGGACTGAAATGGAGCAAATCATATTTATGCATGTATTATTGTGTCAAAATGAACCTCACTCTTATGTATAACTACAATGCACTAATAAAACATTAAAAATGAGCAGACTACAGAGCTAGGGAATCTAAGAAAGCAGGACTTTATATTTTTTAACACTACATGAATACAAGGGTAGTTTTGTGAAGCTATCTGAAGTTCAGAAACGAGAACTTTGCAAAAGAAAAAAAAAACTAAAGACAAAACCCAATTAAAATTAATACAATAGAAAAATATTAAATAGAATTACCTTATTACAGAAAATACAAACTTCAAAGACACAATCTCCCATAACATTTCACTAATTCAGAGATGCTACACAATATGTTATAAGGTCTGAAATTACACTAGAAATCAGAATTTTAATATTCACCAGGGAATTAGAATTACAAAATGTTAAAAATTATGACTACAAGAAAAAAAAATATAGAGCACACAAGTCTTTAAATAAACATGTGAAAAGGAAAACTTTAAAATAAATACAATTATAAAAAGACCTCAAGAAAAAGTGGCAAATATTGAAAATAAGTAAAGACACAGAGAAAGGCAATTTCTAAAGACAAATATCAAAATAAGGGAACAACAATAATGACAATAACAACAAAATACTACAGTTTTTTGATCTACAGTGATCCTTAGTTAAAAAAAATTCGTCCAGGAAAAAGAAAGAACAAAAGACTTGAAACAGCACATTCAAAGATTAAATGCAAAGACTAATACCAGGACTTAATGCCAGTAAATTAACAGACTTTACAGAAAAACACCAAAAGAGTTATTTGAGGGTTGAGTAAAAACTGTATTTGAATCATAAGGAAATAAAGTAAAATTATCATCAGGATCTTGCATAGTAATGTTTTATGATAAAAAATGGTAAATATATGTTTATGTTTCTCAAGCAAAGGAAATGGTAACAAAAAAACTTTATATCCAGCAAAACTGATCACATCAGTTTAAAAAAGGGCAGAAAGCACTATTAACACACAGCAACTCAGAATATTTTCTTAGTGGGACATCTGAAAGGAATCTACTAGAAAATGAACTTCATGTAAACAAAATGATCAGAAGGCCATAAAATAATAACTAGTGGTTACCAGTGCTTTACTACATATAGTTACTTGTAGAACTAAGAATGAATGTGGTGTGGAAGGAAGAAATTATGACATAATAGCAATATACAGCCCAGTGAAGTTATAAAATAAACCCTAAACAATTGGCATAACTTATGCAAAAATAACTGTTTTTCTTAATCTGAGTGGCATTAATATTACAATTGTTATTCTGACTATTCTAAATGTACTTCAGTTTGAATCAAATGCGAGGTTATGGGATAATCTAACTATGTTATTCATTTGTCCTTGGTGTGAGTATAAGGAGTTACTGACACAATGCAGAAGATGTTAAGTAGTAGATGTTAAAAGTACTTCTGTTACTTCTGCATGTTATAGTGTTAAATTTGAATTAGAAATGAATATGATCTCATAATTCTTTTCTAACTGTCTACTGAAAAGATCTAGAAATAGTGAGCTGAGTTGTAATGAGCATCCTTAGTATGCAAATTGTGGACTTTAAATACTACTCTCCATTAAAAGAAACCAAGAATTCTTAGAAAAATAGCTGATTCTGACTATAGACTTTGGCAGGGCATTTACAAGATGAAACTGGATTATCTTGGTATTCCAGATAAGAGTACTGCACAAAACTACTAAGATCATCGGAAAACAAGAAAACAAAACAAAACAAAAAACAAAAACAAACAAACAAAAAAACCAAAAATCTTTATGAACATGCAATTACAGGCTAAAAATGAGACATTTTGTTTCGTTGGTGATAAAAGCTGTAATGAACTGAAACTCACAGGATATTTTTAAATCAATGAAATTTTAATGATATTAAATATATCAATGATGATTCCTTCTAAGAAGACAAGTAGCCAAGTTATTATTCTTAAAATTGGTCATATTACATAAAAATAAACAACCAAGCATTTATTCTTTCTTTACTAAATTAACTGTACTAGTCTTATGAAATATCTCCTTATAACATTATTCCAGCTGTGTTTTAGTCAGCTTTTTCTCTGCTGTGACTAAAGGACCCAACCAGAACAAGTGTAAAGGAGGAAAGTTTATTTGAGGGCTCAGTTTCAGAGCTCTTAGTCCATACAAGGCTGGCTCCATTCCTCAGGGCTGGAGGTGAGGCAGAACAGCATGGAGGAAGAGTGTGGCAGAGGGAAACAGCTCACATGGTGATCAGAAAGCAGAAATAGAGAGCTCTCCACTTGCCAGATACAAATATACACCCCAAAGCCGTGTCCCAATTTCTACCTCCTCCAGCCACACCTCACCATTTCAGTTACCACTCAGTTAATCCCTGTCAGGGGATTAAATCACTGATTGGGTTAAGACTCTTCAACCCAATAATTTCTCCTCTGAACCTTCTTACATTGTCTCACACGTGGGCTTCTGGGGGGACACCTCACATCCAAACCATAACTAGCTGCTCTATGTGAGAAAACTGATGGGATTAATATATTACTGTTTTGAAACCCCCAATAAATTAATGCAAATAGGCTTTGCGAAAACATGGTTGCTAATGTCAATAAAGTGAAAAGCAGACATTATCTGACTCTTGTTGAAAGCACACACTGCCAGTCATCTAGCCAAAGGGATATGTTTGGTTCAGCTTCTGCATCCAGTTGTATATTTTTTGGGAAATACAGGAGAGAAGAACATACTGAATTGAACTCTTACTACTCAGTTAACAAAATGTCATCAAGATGTTAATACTGGAGAGACTATAAGTAGGAAGGGGAGTGAGGGTACACTAGAACTATAAGCTTTTCACTCACTTTTTCTTTGTAAACCTAAAAGTGTTTCTAAAAATAAAGCTTATTAATAAATTTTAAAAGCATAAAGGTCAGATGGAGGGTACACCTGCAGAAAGTGAGGGTGCTCTGATTGGGTTGGATAGTGCACGGAGGGATTTGTTAAGACTGCTGGGGAAGTTCTACTTTTTGACCAAGTGGTGATTACAGCAGTATTTATTCTGTAATAATTCACTGAGATGTATGTCGTGTGTGATTTTGTAAAACCATTTTCTTGATGATCTAGTGTGTTGCAATACACTTACTGCAGTGAAATTCCTCCCTTTGCGATATAAAGAGCATCACGTACAGCCATGTGTAACTACCACTACATCATGATATGGAACGGTTCCATCCTCCCAGAAAGTTCTTTCATGCCTTTTTTGAAGTTGATCTTCTCCCCAGCCCAACACCTGGCAAACATTAATTGATTTATTCTCCATCCCTCTGATTTTTTTTTCAGAAGTATGAAATCATACAGTAGCCTTTGATTCTACCTTCTCTCACTCAGCTAATGCCATTGAGACTGATATATATTATTGTATTTATCCAGGGTTCACTCTTCTTTATTGTCAAACAGTATATGTTGTTTATTCATTCACATGTCAGTGGATGATGGTTTCCAGGTCTTGTTGATTATGACACAAGCTGTGATTCCTTTTTCCTTTTTGTTGACAAAAAAAATAAAACAAAAATTCAAGCATTTTAATCACCTCTTGGTGATAGATTGTGTACAGTGTATCCAGAAAAGCATATTTATTCACAGAAAGAATGTTATGTCAAATATTGCTCAAAGTGTAAATATCTTAAACATCTATATAGATTCCTTTTCTATTTAATTTATGGGGGAAAACCAAGAAAGCCAAATGAAGACAGACTTTAAGAAAAGAAAAACAGTGAGATAAAGTAACTATTAAATATGTACCCATATGTAATTTAACCCACACTAGTACAAAAATATAAAACATTCGCCTGTATCTGCTAATTTAGTTGAGAGGATGAAATAGTGACTGTTTTATTTGCCTACTTTGCTAATTGGTCCCACTACACATCTCTGTTTTAATTGATCTGATTATAGAATGATATATTCCTGTTCTCAAAAAAATATTTAATGACCTAAGTACCAAGCCAGTAACACCGTATTTACTAAATACAGTGTGCTGAGTACTTTGTGCTGCATAGCATCCTGAGTGTTTTTTCCTTTATAGCATAGATCTGTAATAACATTGTATAGCAGATTTTATTCTCATTTTATAAATAAAAAACCTGAAGTAAAACTAATAAATAAATCATTATAATTACAGCTAGGATCCAATATTAAAACCCAGCTTTGTCTGGCTCCAGCATTGGGCAGTGGAAGTGCTAGCTGGGAAACATTGGTTACACAGTGTTCTTACACATGTAAATGATTTAGCTTTTCTCTCCAACAATTTTCTGATATGAAAGCCTAAGAGATTTTCTGAAGACATTATTTTTTAAGTTTATGTTTCAACTCTTTTAGATCAAGAACAATCATATTTTATTAGTTTAAAAATGCATTCGCTTTTTGTTTTTTATGCTTCACAGATATGATTTGCAGTTTGTAATAAATGACTGGAAGGAGCAGGATTACACAAAACTGCCTCCAAGTAGAAGCAATACAGCAAAGGTGTTCAGAGGCCCAGCTCTCATGGCCTCTGCTCAAACTCGCCTCCTGGATCTGTTCCTTGTGCAACCTGGAGCATCTATTTCAATCTTCAGTGCTTCAGTTTGCCTTAAAGAAAATGGGCTGGTGTTAATAAAACTACCTCCTGGGGTTGTTGAGAGAACTAAATTAAAAAATGTAAGCAGAGCTTTTGTAAAAATAATAGCTCATAGTGAAAATTCAACAAATGTTACTTCTTATTCAAAAGTGAAAATATTCAAAATGCCTCATTATTGTATTAGAACCTTATTCCATCAGATTAAGCAATCTGTAGGAAAGTAAAATCAACCT
This sequence comes from Tamias sibiricus, assembly GCA_025594165.1. Classification (NCBI taxonomy): domain Eukaryota; kingdom Metazoa; phylum Chordata; class Mammalia; order Rodentia; family Sciuridae; genus Tamias; species Tamias sibiricus. The sequence continues at coordinate 29,717,031 of CM046661.1, forward strand.
CAGTATTGTACAAATAGTTGTCTGAATGTCCTGTATACAGGTACTTAAAACTTCAAGTCCTATGTACTCAATGAACAAATGGGTCCACTGTACCTGAGTTATCACTGACTTCTGCTGTACTTTGATCCTTGTCACCTAATGTTGCTCTCTACTGGCAATTGGTCATACTAACTTTATTACTAATTTTTCTTTAGGTTTGGGTTTTCTTTTTTGTGATTATGATATTTCATAAAATACTGTGGCATCTTCCAAGCTTTTAGCCTTTTAAAATTAGTTTCCTAAGGATGCCATAACAAAGTACCAAAAAAAAAAAAAAAAAAGTGTATTGTTCAATTGTTCTGCAGGCTAGAAGTCCAAGATCAAGGATGATCAAATCCATACACCTAAAACCTGAAGGAGAGCATCCTCCCTTACCTCTTGCTAGGTTCTGGTTGTTTTCTAGCAGTCCATGATGTTCCTTGGCTTGTAAATGCAGCTCTGCAGTTCCTCCCACCAACATCAGATGACATTCTCCTCTTCTCTGTATCTGTGTCTCTTCTCTGCTTACAAAGACATCATCTGTATTGGATTAAGGGTCCACCCTCCTCCAGTATGATCTCATCTTAGCTAATGACATCTAAAGCCACCCAACTTCCAAATGAGGTTATACTCTGAGGTACTGGGACTTTGGACAAGAACATGATTTTTTTGAGAAAATAAATAATTCATAACAAAGGCACTGATATGTTTTTATGAACATATCCTCAAATTCATAGGTTTGTCTATTCCATGGTCAGATATGTGCTGGCCACCTAATCTTGACCATCTCTCCTTGTAGAAGAGCAGAAATCTACATGTTATCCTTTAGCTGCTCAGTGCTGTTACATAACATTACTGCCGGGGTTGTTGAGTTATGAATGGAGCCGGGCTCTGAGTTGCGCTTCCCTTTTTGGGCCCTAGAAGGGAATTTTTCCTGCCTGCAGGAAAAATTGCAACTCACCCGGCGGGGTGAGCTTAAGGACAGAAATCGCTAGGTGCCTTACCTCAGAAAACACACCACCTAGGGAGTCATGCTGGATGCCCAAAAAACTCAGATTTATTGAACAAGCATTGACTTAAATAGGCCTAGAACTAACCAATCAGCAATCAAGGCGGTTCAGTCTCTCACGCTACGTCATAGCTACACCCCTTGGTTTAGCCCCGGTCCTTTAGGGCATGATAAGCAGTCAAACCTTGCCCCTTGGCAGACATAGTCCCAACACATTACCATTTTAAAAAATTTTATATTCCTAGAAGTTATAAAATTTTTTCCATTTTTATTATTCTAATTTGTTATATATGTTTGCAGAGTACATTTCATTTCATATTACATATAAAGAGAACAATTTTTCTAGTTGCTGGTTTAATATAAAGTATTTTGACAACAATTGTGTCTTCATACATGTATTTAGGGTAATCATGGATAACTCAGTCTGCCGTAGTTATACAATTTTATAGGTGTCTGATTTAAAGTTGAAAATGAAACATGCAGTTATGTCTTCAGATATGAAAAATATACAAATTAATTTATTATTTGAAAAAATCTTTCACTTATGAAGGCTTTTGAATGTTTAAAAGAAGTTTATCACTGAACTTATTATTGTAAAGATAGAATCATATATTTTTCTTTGTATTTGCCATCTGGCACTATTAGATGGTTCATTCACTTTAAAAGGTGCTTGGAATTTTTTCACATAAATTAAGAGACTCATCCTGAATTCTTCATTAATTTCTTATTTAATTCTGTCAAACCTCAGTTAATCAGAGAACACAAATTTCATACCAGAAACTTTGAACCTGTTCAATAGGATTTATTCTTTATGCTTCATTTTGTTTTGTGGTTAGTGTAATTTTAATTGCAAAGCAAGGAGGTTGCTGTGGAGCTTCATGGGAAAAAAAACTACATTTTGTACTAAGAATACATGAGTGAGCATATTTTTTCCTCTTGTTTGGACTCCATCTTTTTTTATTTTTTTTTAACTCCACTGAATTTGCTTGTAAAAGCACACATAAATGCAAATTCACTGCAGGCCTTGAAAGTTATATTCCTCTTGAGTCCTGAAAAAGTATTTCACTTGAATATTAACACTTTGTCTATTTCTATGTCAATATTTCCTGCCCTTTGATGACAAGTTTGTGTAGTTTTAAGAACCTCATTTTCCTGCATCTCAACTTTTAACTTTACTTAATATACATTGGCTAAAGGGTAGTTTGCAAGCATAATGTGTGCTCAATGTGGTGTGTGTGTGTGTGTGTGTGTGTGTGTGTGTGTGTGTGTTTATTTCCTTTCTGCCTTTGGTATTTTCCCAATATTTTGTTTCTGAAATATGCTGTTTGGAGTGACCAGCCAAGCTATTTCTCACCTGGTAGGTCACTTATTTCCCTAGTTGATCATCCCAGGTGTTCATATACTCTCCCTCAGGTCTTACATTAGTTTATAAAAGAATGAGGTAGATGGACCTCTTCTTTTGATTGATACAATAAATTCCTCTTCCAGTTTTATTGTTGGTGCAGCAGAGACCCATAGTGCTTCCTGTTCTTCTGTCCTTGGGACCTTAATTGTGCTTTTAACACATTTTCTCTGAAGGTCTTCTATTTTATTTTATTTTTTTGCTCCTTTGCCATGAAAACACATCATCATTGTAACTGTTCACTTTTTAATAACAGGGAAGATCTTTGAAATGATGATTATTAACTTTTGTTGAGAACATTATATGTGCCAGGTATTTATTTTTTTTAAATGAAGAAAATGAATTAGGTAATATTTGTAGAGACTTCCTATGTAACAATAACTCTTTTATGTGTTCCAAGAATTTATCACTTTTTCTTTTTCACCTAAAAAGCAAGTCTTACCATTATTATCTTGTAAAGACGAGGAAACTGAGCCATAGTAAGGTTGAATATTGGCAATATGCCAGCCAATGGGAAAAAATTTTAATTTATTATTTGATATATATATTTACTTAAATATATATATTTGGGTACTGGGGATTGAACTCAGGGGCACACAACCACTGAACTAATCCCCAGCCCTATTTTGTATTTTATTTAGAGACAGGGCCTCACTGAGTTGCTTAGTCCCGCCTCAGCCTCCCGAGCTGCAGGGATTACAGGCAAGCACCATGGCACCCGGCTCTGCAAAAACATTTAAAATGAAACAAGTATTCCTGAATATAACATCTCATTTAAGTGGTAACCAGTCAGCAGTTTTGCTCTGATATCTGACCCATAGTTATAGCAGATGAAATTATCCAAATGCCCACTGAAGAGTCCTGGAGTCTTTTGTAGCAATGTGCTTCTTGGAATTGAGCCTAGAAGTCAGGGTGAACCGATTGATGAAGTCCTTCTCCCATCAAGGGCTGGTTCTAAGGCAAGTGGGATTCTTTGATTCTTTGAAGGACTAGAGTCTGGAGTCAACTGCAATAAGTAGATAGGTATTCAGAGCAGGCATTCCAGGGGCTTGTAGCATCAATAGTCAGCATCTTAGAGATGTCCACCATCCTATGAATCTTAAAATGTTGACATCCCAGCCTCTGTGACCATCTGCTTAGGTTCTCTTTCCCTTTTTTGTAGTCACTAGCCATCTTTACTTGGTGCAGGAAATCTGAGTCCACATAAACTGATTACGGAAATATAGCTACTGTAATCCATAAACAGTTGCTCCCAAATTTGTTCTTTTCAAATACAAACACTATGTTAGATTAAATTAAAGGCTGAGCTGTGAATTGAAGCTAATCCTCTTACTTTTCTGCACCCCAGGTGTCACTGCTGTTCCCTCAGTGTGATGCATACAGCTGATCAGAATTCATGCTTTTAAATGAAAACACCATCCCTGTCTTATAACCCATGAACACTAGATGTCAGGATTGTTCTTTTTCTTCCAAACAAATGGGCTTAGTGAATGATGTCATAGTTTATTCTGTCTTTCACAGAGAGTTCTGTAGTCCCAGAATCTTTTGCCTAGCTAGAATTTCCCAAATACTCTCTAGTTTTCTATAAGATGATTCCTGTTGCTTTAAGCAACCATAGTTGCTGCTTCTCTTCTATAAGGGCAAGTGTGTGTGTGTGTGTGTGAGAGTGTGAGAGAGAGTGAGAGAGAGAGAGAGAGAGAGAGAGAGAGAATTAAAGACAAAATATAAAATAGGAAAAAGAATTTTTTTTTTATCAAGGCCTTATTCATAAAATTGATTTTATGTGATGTGACTTACAACTTTCAAATAGCTAAAAGTGCCAACAGCTTTGAAAACTTGATGAATAAAAAGCAGAATATATGATACAAGTGACAGCATTCAAGAAGACATTCTATAATAAATATTTTTAAAACTATGTAAAATTTTGTTTATATTGTCTCACATTATGCATCTTTAAGAAGGCTTATGGATCAGAAACCAATATTTAAGCATTGTCTTTGGAAGAAAACAAAATCAACACCAGAACATCTTGCAACAAAATTAACCAACACCTTTGGATCTGAAATCGCCTGGTCACTGTCAGTTGGCTGACCCAGGCTTTCATATTGCCATTGGCTTCCTCAGAGGTTAAGTGTTACCCAGGCTTTTATTCCTCCACTTGCTTCTGTTGGCAAGTTTTCAGAAACTTGCTATAACTGAGAGGTCCCTTATAACTTGAGTGTCATTAACTGGGGTAAAAAGATCAGTTTGGGAACATTGCAAGATTGTGGTTGTGGAAAATTTGTGCTAGAGATGATGACAATCACGATCTAGATGACAGCAAAAGCTCCTGTTGACTGACATGATGTAAGTGAGGTTTTTTATAAACATTTACATGTATTAAAAATTTTTTATTTTCACAACAGCCCAATGAGAAGAATAGTATTTTTCCTACTCTGTAGATGAGGGATCTGGGTCACAGACAGCTCAAGTACCTTCTTTGAGTTCACACTGTTAGTAGAAGCTGGTGACGTGGTAATATATATTGCATCATTTTGGCTCCAGAGCCTGTACTACTAAGGGATTGTAAGGATTCCATTCTATTCTAAGTTTTTATGCATGTGCTGTTTTCTTAAGTGCTGCACCAAAGTAGTAGGCGATGCTGTAATGTATAAGAAAAAGAAAGAAAGAAAGAAAGAAAGAAAGAAAAGAAAGAAAGAAAGAAAGAAAGAAAAAAAAAAAACAGTGGGGGATGAGGAATCTGAGATTCATATTTCTTCTCTTCCTCTCTCTAGCTCACTATCTGAAATTATGATATATTTTTGGCTTTTTGAGTGACAGTTTCCTCATCTGTAAACTAGGGATGAAGATGTGCACCATCGTTCACCAACTGGCAAACTTGAGGATGGTTGTACTTTCCCATATGTAGTCCTTTGAATGTCACCATGTTGTCATTGTCATTTCTGGAATAAATTACATCAGCCTAAAATGTTTGAAATTAGAATAAAATAAAATTAAGGATTTATACTTTTCAATGGAAAACTTGAATATTTAGCACAATTGATTGAGCCTTCTGTTAGCCAAGTGGTTACCTATAATTCAGCAATGAATGAAGCATTCGGGGGGGGGGGGGGAAGCATGAGTTGTTCTTCCCCACAGTCCCAATGGCATGGTAGTCTTTTCACTGCTTGGCAGGCCACAGTAGGTATTTTTAGGGAGTGTTCAGATGCATTTATACTCGGAGGTTCTTTTTACTTCTTTGTTTAAGCCTCCACTTTATTTTTCTTTAGTGGTATAAGATAGATGATATGTAAGAGGCTGATTGAGCATAGAGGGATATGATGGAGGAAAGACCAGGTGACCTTCTGAAGTTTTTCAGAGTCACCTTTTTGCAGGGGACGTACCTATTGAATGGCTAGAGGGAAAAGGAAGAGTTTGAGGTAGACCAGAAGGACAGAGAAACTAGTTCTTTCTCCTTTTTCCTTCTATTGGTACTATACAGTTTCATTGTTTTGGAAAGTGTGAATTTACAGCACATTAGCATAGGGTATATAAATATAAACATGAAAATATATCTCAAGGCCAAATAAAACTATTTTAAATAGTTGAAGTTATAAATTATCCATGTCTCTGTTTTTTTTTTTTTCTATATGTGTGTTTATTATTGGCTGTGCAAGCTAGAAATGGATTCCAGAGTTTTTCTGCATACTCATTATAATCCAAATGGAATTCACTCAGAATGCATCATTTTACTTTGTAGGGATGAAAGTGTATAGGTGTTTCTGTCTCTATACCCTGTCTCACTTTTATGTTCCTCTTATTCGTTTCTCTGCAGCTTACTCTGGTGGATAGTGTGCTTTATGTGCACTATTGAAGGCTGAGGAGAGACGTTGTTAGAAAATGAAAGAGAAGTACTTGATTTGTCGCTTTTCTTTCTTTAACTTTAATCTTCTTTTTGGTGCTCTATTCCTTAATTCTCCTACTTCCTAAATGAGAGGCAAGGTGAATGTACGAACAAAAATAAATCCTTTACTCATAACATTTCAAAGGATGAGAGCAAAAGCATATAATGAGAAAAATCTAGTATCAAGAAATAATAAAAAAGCCAGAATGTAAATGTGTAAGCTCCCACCCAGTACAAACTGTTTTCTACTAATTAATTTGCCATAGATTCTTTTATCTAATTCATTATCTTCAGGATTTCCAGATAAAGCTCAAATACTGGCATGGATAATGTAATCCATTTAAAACCATTTTTTTATCAGTATACTGTTAATATCTTCTTTTTGATCACACCTGAGCTTTGTTCCATGAAGTTTTTAATCATCTTTATGCTTTCCTCTAAGTATCTTTCTAAGATAAAAGTTCTGGAAAAAGCAATAAAAGTCACAACCAGATAAACAGAGAAGCATGCTGACACCCCCCACCCCCCACAGAGAAAGCAAACTGGGAAGCTCCCAGGTGTTTCCCCAGCTTTCAGCAGACAAAAGCAAGTGCAATGTAGATTAAAGTAGTACATGAGAGGTTCAGGTCCCTCCTCAGGAACTTCAAAATGGAACGCAGTGATGATGCTGTCTTGGGGGACATGTATGAAGAACATTACGCTGATAATGATCAATGCCAGGATGTTAGCATTGAAAGGAGCTGATTTGGATGGGAAGAACCTAAACCCTGAAGCTAGTACAAGTCCTGGTTCTGACTTTTCCTGGCTGGGAGACTTCAGGTAGCTTTTTGCCAAACCTCTGGGGACCTCAATTCCCTCATCTGTAAAGCTGAAAATCACACGACTTAATTTCTGAATATCATCTAGAGCAAGAATTGGCAAATAGTAATTGTTATATCATGTTAAACTTACAACATTTTGTGTTCTAGTGTATATGTTTCAGACATATTTCATGGGCAGAATTTAACTACCATTTTAATTTTAATTTTCTCTGCAAAGAAATTCTTCAAAATCTAGGAATCTTCTTTGTATCTGAATTAGATTATAATTGGATTAATTAATTTATTTCTTAACAACAATGTGGAAATTATAGAACATGAAGCAAATATCAGGGGGCTGGGATGAGCAAGAAACATTAATTCCTGAGAGCTGTATATTGTTGTTTAGAATGGAATGAATATCTAGAGAATTGGCTGAAGCAGATGTCTCAGTAATACTGAATAACACGGCTAAATATCTGTTCCTAATAAGATCATAGGCTATAGGGTTGAGTCAATTCTATTTTTGGAAAGAGGAAGAATGATCTCCTGAAAAGAAAGGATAGTGAGTCACCAGGATTTGAAAGTCCACACGTCATTGTCCTCTATAAGTGACATTATTACTTGCCAAATGAATTTTGAAATTCCCTCTTGATAAGGCATTAAAGGAAGAACAAGGAAGAGAATAGAAATGCTGCTCTTTGACTTTGGAATATGTCTTTTATATTCATCATAATCTGTTAAGTCACAGTATTTTAAATAAAGAGAAGTGACCACAGTTCAGAGCTAACTGAACTGGAGGAAATATGATAATATCTGGCTTCTTCATCTGCTGACCTCTCTAAGTGGGATTTGTTAAAATTCCTCTATGAAAGGACTAGTCTTATCCAAAAGTATACTGTCAATTATCTTATTTTTTAACCGTGTCATCCTCCTTTAGATTGTACAACTTTATTAGTTTATCTTCAAGTGACTTAACCCTGAATGTTTTGTCCAGTTTTCTCTTAATGGCATTGAATAAACTTTTTTCTGGCTATTATTCTTCAGCTCTTGAATTTTCATTATCAAATATAGTTTTTATTTTTTCTGCTGACATTTCCTACATACCCATTTATTAGGAAGGTATTTTACTTTATGTCTTAAACATAGAAATGATAGCTGTTTAAAAATTATTTTCTAATTCTACCAAGTGGTTGAGCTGACCTTCATTAAGTTCTTTGTCTCTTGAATGTGGGTATCATTTTTCTATTTCATTATATATATTGTAACTTTGGACTATATTGTGGACATTTTGATGTTATATGTATTGACTATGAGTTGTACTATATTCTTATTAAAATGAGTGTTGATTTGTTTTTTGGCTGATGTCTCTGTTTGGTTATTTTATCCTTAACTTGGCTACTTCGTATTTACCCTACCTATAGACAATTCATAGGTCACTTATAAATTTGGGGAGATTTATTTGCACACTTGGGCTTCCTCTTGGTGTGTCTTTCATTTTAAAAATTTTCTTTTCTATTTCCAGCTGCTGTGAGAATACTCAACTCTGAACTCTCATTTTTTAAGCTAGTAAGACAGGGGCCTACTTGGAGTTCAAGAGCTTTAAAAGCAAGAAAGTGCTGGATGTTCTGTCAGTGTTAATTCCTCTTCAGTTTCTGCCTAATTTTGATCCTTCTACAATTCCTTTGGATATATATATATATATATATATATATATATATATATATGTATATATATATATATATATATCTTGGTATTTTATACATGACTGTTACCTAACAGCTCATATTTAGTGGAACCCCCGAGATCCTAAATTTATGGTGCTTTTCTGAAGAGAATTTGCATATGCTTTTGCTTGTAAAGGGATGATACTACCCAGTGCAGGTCTAATCCTTTTTTGACTATGTATCAATCCCTTCATCTTGCTTCTGGACCAGAGAATATTAGGTTAGTCTTCCTTTATATGCATATATGTGGGCCTACTTCTCCTTTTGAATCAAAAAGTTCAGATCAAGTTCTGCTTTATGCATTCTCTCTTTCCCCCTCCCTTTCCTAAATCTAGGAATACAATGAAAATATTTAGTAGGGAACATTTTCTTATTTGTGAAAACGAGTCCCCTTTAGACTTTCTAGGCTGCTGTACTGCTTGAACTGGAAATCGAAGTCTTCAAAATTTTATACTTGCAAACAGCACTTTACATTGAATAATTTAGTTTCTTGCAACAGCTTAGATAAAAAGTTTTTCTTGGCAGCTTTGTTTAGACTTTTGAAATTTTTATAAATCTATCATTAACTCTTGTACTCTGACCTTTTAAAAAATTGTCAGTACCTGCACGCCCAGGCATGTTTTGTATACATCTATGATTGAATTAAGTACCAGGAAAGGTTCTGGCCCATCTGTTTGGTTTATACTCTTGTGTCTGTCTGTAACCAGTTGTGCAATAAAGATTAAGTGCAAAGCTAACTTTATGGTCTATAGTGGTGGTTTTCACAATTTCCTCCCCATATATCAGGTATTTGTTGTTAATTCTAGATCTTAATGTGTCATATAATTAAGGTTCCAAAATATATTTCATGTGATGTGCAATAATTTTTTATTTAACTTAAAACCAGAAATATTAAAAATACTTAATAATGAATAAAATTGATTAAAAAACAATAATAGAAGTCATATAATTCAGGCAACTGCTAAATTTTCAATAGTATTAATCACAGTAATAACTGCTTACTAATTGAGTTTTATGTCAAGAATACAAAAAAATCACTTATAAGCAAGAAAATATTATTGCAGCAACTTGTAATTGCACCATCCTTTTGGAGCCACTAAAAATGTTGTGTGAAGGCAGGACTCAAGATTAAATTTCTACTAAAACTATCTATGTAGAAGAATTTCCTCCCTAGTGTCTAAAAATAAAATTAAAATTGGACTTGAAAATTTTTCTGAAAAATATTTCATATTTTTCTATATTTTTATTTCCTTTTTCTCTTTTCCTTTCTAAAGCCATGTCAATTTTTTGGCATGCATATTGCAAGAATAATTATTCATGTATTTTGGTAATAATATACTTATCCTAAGGAAATGAAGAATGCTTGCATTATTTAGTTTTATACTTCAATGCAGTTGAGTGAAAACTATTTGCAAACACACATAGAAAATTAATTTATGAGGCTTAGATCAGGGCTAGTTAGGTAATAAGGAACAAGTTACTTCCCTTCTTTATTCTTTTCCTATTTCTACTTGGACATATTGTATCCTTTTATATTGAGGAATCTTGTTTATACTACATTAGTCATTTTATTAAGGATATTTGGGAATTTTGAGTTGAATCCTATTTTAAATTTGATCTACATTTTTATTTATTTATTTTTTGTAATTCAAATAAGCTAGCATGCCAAACATGTAATGGTTCCCATAATAAAGTTCTGGATTTGATGATATTCACTTCGGTAGTTGATCTCCAGATTTTACTGAATCAAAGATCCCCAACACCAACATCAGCAGCATCACAGTGGTTATCTCTTGCTTATCTATGATAATTCCAAAAGAAACCTGTTACTAAAGGTGGGACTCCAATCAGCCCTTGGCTCTGGATACTTGGGATATCCTCATTCTTCACTGCCTTCAGAATTTTCCCCATATGTCTTCCTGCTGATCTAAGCTGTTTACTTCTCTACCTAACTAGAAGCCACTATCCTTTCTCCTTTAGTGTTCAGGTATTTCACAGTGGGAAAAAGCCTGCTGAAACTGGGGTTGGGGCTCGAGAGATGCACTTCATTCAGTTGCTCTCCACACAGTGAATTTGTTCTTCATCAAAAAAGACTGGGTAAACATGAGTTAAATATTTACTATATTTGGAACCATCTTCTTCTCCTGAAATCAGGTTTTAGTTCAAGTCTGACATCATCCAGATTTATTAATGAGTAAATTTTCCACTGAAGGCTGTCTTCATACATTCTTGCATCTGGCTTGTGTCAAAGCTACCTTCCTCCTCCTCCCATGGGCCACACCTGCTCTCACTCATTATTAATGTTGTCAGAAGTGTAAGCTTCCATTGTGGGTTTGAAGTTTTGGGCATGTGGCTCATGGACATAAAAGAGAATATGGGATTCTTCTAGACACTGATTTTTATAACCATAAAAATTCAGTTCCTTAAAGAGCACATTTTTATTGTTGTTTTTGGAGACTGCATATAGGATATTCTGCCTGTTGACAATCTCCCATTTCTAGGCTATAATTAGGAATGTAAGCTTTGGCCAACAAGAGCACCCTGATTATATATTAAAATCATTAGGTCAACCTTGTAGGGCAATAAATACTGTTCCAGTTGCTTACTGTTTTTTATAAAGTATAATTTTATCAAATAATTCTGTTTCCTGAGGAGTTACTACATCATTTTGAAGTCAATCAGATTGAACACACAGATATATTTCTCAACTTCTTTCAGCATAACTGAATTGCTTAAAGTGATATAAAACACACTGTTCAAACAAAATTAAAATCCAGCAATGAAAATGTACTTTGTCATCATTCAAAGTAGTCTAACAGTGAACCAGAAACTATTGGAAAAAAGATTATTAAAAGACCTATGCTAGTGACATTGTAACTAGAATTGTAGATTAGTGGGCTGTTACAAAAAAAAAAAAAAAAAAAAAAAAAAAAAAAAGTACAATTAGAAGCATTGTCTGAAAATACAGCCCAGAAAATAATTCTAGCATTGTATGCGAAGCACTTGATGAATTAGTTTTGAGGTTAAGATTATGTGAAATCTTTAGAGTTCAACTGGATGAGAATATAGATTCTGTTAATCTCTCCTTTGTGTTTGTTTTTGTATGGTTTGCTCAGGCAGGAGAATATGAGGAAGATTTATTATATTTTAAAATGCTTGTCACATAAATGTAACTGGATAATGGAGCAGTCTGAACTTTTATCTCTTCCAATCACATCCTTCAACTGTGCTCTGTCAAATATCTAATTCAAAGTCCTTTAACAGCATTCCAGGCAGACCCCATAGCCTTTCTTTCATTTCCAGTTATCATAAGTTCCATCCAGTTGAAAACTCCAGTTTTATCTCTTCTTCTGTTCTTAAGCAGTGGCTTAACTCTTTGATAGAACGATCTGCTTTTTATTCTCCTTTCTCCGCCCTTCATTGAATTTTAGCCACTGTGGAGATGGGCAGGTGTGAGAGTGGGTGGACAGGTCTTCTTAAATAATGGTGTATGTGATTATGTGCCTGTGTTGTTGTTTCCTTGGCTCACATGGTGAGCAGAGGTGCCTTCTGTGAGGCATCTGGAAGGTGACTTTTTATACAGAACTTTGGGGCTTCTCCAATGCCCTGTTTCCTGGCTTGGTTGCTCCAACTCTGACACAGTCTCTTTCACTCATCCATTCCAGGTCTCCATCAATGATATAATTTCCATCTTTTGAGCTTTGAACCCCTAACCTGGGAAATCAATCTCTTGTTTGGATCATGAGCTAAAAGGAACAAACATGTATGCTAAGATGTAACTTAACCTGTTTGAAACAAACAAATGTTTGCAAAAATCAAAGGATGAAGAGGTCAACTCTTCTATAATTGACATGTTGTCTCTTCCCAATTCTCTTTATTTTCTATTCATATAGTTTCACAATAGATAAACAAATAAACTGTACAAGCATCTATTCATCCTTCTCAGGAGTTGTTCGCTTCTCATCCAGTCACTCCTAATCTGTATGATTATTTTCTTGAAATGCTCTGTATTTAACTTCATGGCACTTGAGCTCAGATTTCTTCTATGTTGATATTACCCTTTGTAAGAAACACAATTTCCTTCCCCTATCCCAGGTTTTCAAAAATACTGTCAACCAGAGGGTGCAGCATTACTCTATATAAACGATGCCAACTAAACTATGCCACAATATACTCCTGTCACAGATTTTATTCTTTAAAGTTTTAGACTCTGATGGGTGTTATATTATTATTTTATATGTAAAACCCAAAAGATACAAAGTTCAAAATATTTCTATTTTTACCTCATATTCAGAGTCTGATTCTTCAGAATCACTGAGGATTAGAGTCATTGACACCTTTGCCTTCCACTGAATATTGAGGAAAGAATTGTGGAGATGAGACACTTATTAACAGAATCGTAAATGACATGATAAACACTGTCCTAAACTTTTAGGTAGGCTTTGAAATACAGATCTGGGGTACTAGAGACTCTTCCTTGGAACTGTTTCTGTGATTGCCTTCTGCTGGCATTTCCCCTGTAGAAATATCTCATTGGGCAGGGGTAGGGAAGGGAGGTGTCAAATATTTCTTCCACTGTTGTCTCGGGAATCTCCTGCCATGTCACCGGTGCTCATCCTGCTAGCTTTGAGGCTGGCTTTTTTGAATACATTGGATACATTGTCTAATATGAATAGCAGTAGAAACTACATCTGCGCTGCTGGGCCTATGTAGCTGTAGGATGGTAATAAGGCAGTTATGTCAGACATTTTAAAATATAACTGTGTATCTTAAAATCAATAAAATATAAAATGGGCCTTCCTTATCTGGATTCTGCATACTTAGGTTCAATCAACCACGGATTATAAATATTTAAAAAAATTTGCAACTGTACTGAAAATGTGCAGACTTTTCCTTGTCATTATTCCCTAAACAAGACAGTATGATAACTATTTGTGCATCAATTGTACTGTATTGTGTATTATAAGTAGTCTAGACATAATTTGAAGTTTCAGGAGGATATTGTAGATAATATGCAAACACCTCACCATCCTATATAAGGGACTTGAGCAACTGTGCATTTGGGTGTGCATAGAGGTTCCTCTAGCTCATCCCTCACAGATACTTGGGGAGGACCGTAGTCTATAGACAGAATGGGCTTCTGAGATCTGCAGGGTTGGTTGCTGCGGAGCTTGTTTGGTCATCTGTCCTTCAGACCAAAGGGCACTATCTATTCTTCATTGCTGAAGACTCTCTGTAAAATATAGTTCTCTTAGTTTTCTTCCTTCTGGTTTGAGCCCTATAAGCTCCCTCAAAAGTAACAAGGAAATTGGCTTTGCAATCTGTTACATGTACAAAGAAGTGGAATTTTTAAAGATTTTAGAGAAGTTTTAATATTCTGTGAAATAATTGGTAACAATAAGCTAACACCTTCTATGCTAATGATGAGAAAGAATAGCAGAGGAATAAGAAATCCCACATAGGAAAAGTGGTACAAAAACATACTGAAATCTAGGTAGTCATAGCTTGTTGCAAGGTCAAAGCACAGAATTGTCAAGAAAAGACAGAAGTTTTTAAAATAGTTGTATGCTTATATAATGGCTTACCTTAGAGAATGGAGATGTTTGTAGTTTAAAAAATTATATCAAGAAAGACATGACACATTAATTTATTATAGCAAAGCAAGGTGGCAAGATGGCATTTTTGAAATATTTATTGACATTCAACCCATATTTTCTATTGTCCACTGCTCCTTCTTCCACACAAGCACTGGAATCTGTCTGTCATCTTGCCTTGGGGGGAGGATGTAATGGTCTCAAAATGGCAAACATATACAAAAGAATTGAATTCTGAGTTTGGTTCTAAAAATCTCAATATCACAGAGACAGTGGGAGGGAGAGTTTGAAATACACAAAATGCTTGAGAGCAGGTCATCAGAAAATGGTACATAGTCCAAATTTATTCTGCTGCCATCTTCCACCTTCTCTTCCCAGAACAGACCAGAGGAAAATTTCTAGGGCTAGAGAAAATGGAAACAGTGAACAAGAGGAAGCAATCAGTACTTTTCCCCACTATATAATGCCACTCTTTAGTGTAATTTATTATATTATCAAAATAAGAGAACAAATCACATGAACTGAAAAACATTTCATAAAATTCAATATAATGGAGAGACCATGTATGGGCGTGAAAGCTGGCTATATAATTTGTAACACAATACAAAAATGAAACGTAGGACCCCTTGTCCAAACAGCAGAAGAAAAATATGATACAAGTACTAAACCCTAGAGTGTTTCAATTTCTTTGGTAAACTGTGTTTCAATCTGTCATTGTGTTTATGTTTAATATTTGATGTCCTAACTATGGAAAAAACAAAATGTAAAGTTATTAATTGTGATTTTTACTGATCAACTTTATATTATGAAATGCCATTTTAAATGCAAATATAAGAGAACTTAGTTCAAGTGGAATCAACAGAATGACACAATTCAGATTTTATAGCCTATGCATGCATAAATACTTCAAAATTCTTATCAAAAGAATGGAAGCCAGGCGCGGTGGCGCATGCCTGTAATCCCAGCACTTTGGGAGGCTGAGACAGGAGGATCACGAGTTCAAAGCCAGCCTCAGCAATGGCGAGGCACTTAGCAACTCAGTGAGACCCTGTCTCTAAATAAAAATACAAAAAAAAAAAAAAAGGGCTGGGGATGTGTCCCAGTGGTCGAGTGCCCCTGAGTTCAATCCCCGGTACCACAAAAAAAAAAAAAAAAAAAAAAAAAAAAAAGAATGGAAGCATTGGCACAAAACTGTCTTGGTAGCTTTTATTTCACTTCTTCACACATAGTTTTCTAACATTTTCCACCTTCAATATACTGATGAGGAGTAAGGAAAACCTCAAAGAAGAAAAAATCTGTTTTTTTTTTTTTTTTTTTTTTTTTACCTTTTCTTTCCCTTCTATGTTGCCATTTTCAGTGATAATAACTGGCTAGCCCGGAGAAGTTATATCTTTTCTCACTTCATTTAGTTAGTTGTAGGTGTGAAAGGTTTATCTTGTACAGGTTGAACACCTCTAATTTGAAAATCTAAAATCTGGAATTTTCCAAAACATAAAAGCTTTTGAGCACCAGCATGATGCCACAGGAGGAGAATCTCACCACTGACCTCAAGTAATGGGTTGTTGTTAAAAGGCAGTTACAATAAAAATATCCTATAAAATTACCTTCAGGGTGTGTGTATAGGATGCACATGAAGCATAAATGAATTTTAGGTTTAGACTTGGGTCCTATTCCCAAGATATCTCAGTAGGTATATGCAACTATTCCAAACTTCACAAACATCTGAAATGCCATATACTTATGTTCCTCAGCATTTTGGCCTAGGGACACACAATCTGTATTGACCTTGAGTGCAGCATCGTGGTCCACTGGAATTCTGTGCTCAAGGAGCATCACAAACTATATGCAATTGGGGAGAAAGGAATAGTAGATATGTGTATTGTACATATCGGCTTTGCTCTCATCCATACTCTATTCACCCATCTTTCTTAGGAAACAAAATTTTAAAAATTCAACATGGTGATAGCAGACTATTAAGCCAAGAATGAGACACTTTTGAATGTGGGGCCCTGTGCAACTGCATAAATCACACACCCATAGAACAAGCTCTGATAATCAACAGCCTTATCTGAGATCTCACACGACAGTAGGATCAACCACCCGACATATGAGTGATGAAAGATTTCCAGGATACTTTCCAAGAGCTATCAACTCACCCTTCACCTTCACATGCTCCTGGCTGCAGTCCCAGGCACCAGGACAGATTCCCATTTCAAAAGGGCAAATTAGTCCAAATAGCCTTCAATTAGTATAAATGAAGAGAAATCAGTAGGGTAAAGATGACTAAATGTATCTAATTAAATTTCAGGTTTAAGTGGAAAACATTTTGGGGTGTATGCATGTCCAGTCACCTAGCCCCAGTGTTCTGGTGCAGAGATGACATTAAATTGGGCAGGTTTCTACACTTGTGCTTCCTAATCTTTTAGCTTGAGAAAGTGAATTTGGAAAAACATTAAGGTAAAGATGTTTTGAAGGGAAGGGATAGATTATGGGCCTTGGAGCCAGACTGTCCAGGGTTTGAATATTGGCTCCATTCCTTACCACTTAGATGATCTTGGATCAGTTATTGTATCTCTCCACGACTCCATTTCTCTTTTAAAAATGGAAGTAATAATATTACTGATCTCATTGATTTCTGTTAGTAATCAAATGATATAAATGAGTTCCACATAGAAAAAATAATTAAAATAGTACCTAACAAATGACAAGCACTCACATCACTAACTACTATTATTAATAGTTTAGTTCATTAGTAGTTTAGTTATTTTGTAAAGGAAAAAAGTAAAAATTTGACATCAAATTGGATCTTAGAAGTTAGTGTTGGTTTAATTCCATGAAATAAGACATTTTATATATTTCAAAAAATGTAAACAGTTAAAATATGAGTCTCTATAGGTGATTTATAATTGATTCATATATTATTTTATTCTTAACAAAGCCAATGAAATCTATAATCTGTAAAAACATGACACTAAATAGATTTTAAAATATGAATTCACTTTCAAATATTTTCTGGATCTTCTGAACAAAAAGCCTAAATCCATCTCCATTATTTGGAGAAACAGTCCATGTAAGGATAGCAAGCAGAGAAAATTACTGGAAGACTGCCCAGTGACATCTATTACTGAGTCTCTACTGATCCACAGGAATGAATTTAAACATGTTACTTTAAGTCTTGGCTACTTGTCACTGAGTGACTGACCTTCAGAGGTTTGTTAGAAATGGTCCTTTTCTCCTGTATTTCTTTGCCAATTGCCTCTGACTTAAAGCTTCTACTGCTGATAACATGTTGGTAAATGACCAGAAACCATGTAGGATTGAGGTATTATTAATCACTTCTATATAGTTAGCATTTAGTATTGTAAGTCATTCTCAAATTAACTGTCCAGTATTTCCATGGCAATTTGTTTCAGTTTGCTCATAATCTTTCTCAGACTGACCTCGCACTAGATGTGGTTGGTACCCAAGCTCATGGAGACAGGCACAAGCTGGTGGACCAACTTTGCATTCTGCCTAAAAATGTGGGTGAACAGTGTGTGTTTTTGTATAAAGAAGGAGAGTCATGTTAGGATAACATGTGGGTCTGGTAAAGTGTGTTTAAAGAGGAAAAACTTATTAAAATAAATGAAAAAGAGTATCTTGGGGCTATGGGTAGGGTCAATATGTGATGTGGAACAATATAAAGATACTTGTATATGGATATGGCTTTTTTTTAACCATGTACAAAATAGAATTTTTATAATTTTTAGAATATATAGATATATGTAATAAAAAAGCATCTTTGTGTTTAAAAGAAACAAAGGCTCTACACAGAATATTTTGATGTGATATTTTGCTTAGATTTTTCTTTCCGGCATTTGGATATTTGTTTTGGAATTAGTTATTTTTCAGTGCAGTTTTTCTGATCTGGATCTCTGAGGTAGGCTGCTTTGCTTCTTCCATTGAAACAGATAAGAAAAGATATTGTGTTCCTGGTGAGAAACCAACGGCTATCTTCCCCTCCACACACATGCATCTCCACAAGGTATTATTCTACTGTAGCAATTATTTGGAACAATAACTAGCTTCAGTGAATTAAATTCATCTTTTCCTCTTTCCCACTGGCACTTAGCTGCAGGTTAGCAGCATTCGAAAAACACCTTATTTTAGGCAGTTGGTTTTCTGTTTCTTACCTCATGGAGTGTACAAGCAAGAGCAAAAGATCTTAAGATTTCTTTTACTTTCCTTTCTCTCTGCTAGGTCATAACTGAGATTCATCCTTTGGAGTTACCTAAAAAGCACAACAATGATAATTTGTTAAACTTTGGTAAAAATAAATGAAGAAAAGTTCATCTACAAATGTTCAAGCTTACTATTTTTCTTCAGGTTACATAGTTGAAACAACACAGCAGGTTCTAATATCCATGAAATAAGAATCTTAGGAGCAGAGGAAACCCATTTCTAAGGACAGTTGGAAACCACTTGTCTGAGATGCTCCTGCTTAGAATAAAAGATGCCATGTGGTGACATATTTCTGGAGAACAAGATCCTTCTGGTTGGGAAACTTCACACTGCTTGACAATTTATTTTTATTTAAAAAAAAATCCAAAATGGAAGACAGTTTGATCTCATAATTTAGGGTAGTACTTCCAAAAGCACACTCTTTATCTCCAAATGAAATTTTGAAACAAGTCAGTGAGGTTGGTAGAAATGACGACAACTATGGGAAAGCTCTGCATTATTAAACTGCTCTTAACTAAGGAACCAGATGGTATTTACATTAGTCAATTCTCACCCAATTGGAATCCTCAGATGTATTTAAAGTAGAAATTTGGAGATGGCAGAAATCACCAGACTATGCTTTAGAAGAAGAGGATTCAATGTGTCACAGGTTATGATGAAGCAATTTCAGAATAAGATTTCTGAGTATGTGTATCTTGTGTTGTTTTTGTCACAGAAAATAGATAAAATTACATATTTAACATTATATATATAAATCAATATAAATTATATATGTGACTATTAAAACAAGCACCAAGTAACTACAAAGAATATCTTTTGATATATTTTATGGCATTGATACTGAAGAAAATATGATGTTGAAGAATTCTTTGTTTAAAAAAAAATGAACATACTTCCATATTCAGTTGAAACCAGTGGAAATATGTATGTTGAGAAAAGATTAAGGATGATTTTGGAATTTTTTGAAAGTTTAGAGAATGCAAAGATATTTATTAAATATATGCAGAAGCTTTTGGAAAGAAGTAGAACTTTGCCTAATACTTAACAGAAGTTGGAATGTTATAAGGACTTTAGAATGTTATTAAATACACATAAAATGGTTTAGATATTGTACTTGAGGAATGTTATTATCAAAAACATATTGGAATGAATGTCTCTGATTTATTAAAAATGCCTTGAAATTAGATCTTGTATTATGTCATTGGAGTAGCTGAATTACTTGCCAATCAGATAAAGCAAACCATAGAGGTAGAATAATAACCTTCCCTTTTAAGAAAAAGCAAGAACAAAATATATACATTTTATCTAGATTTTATTGTTTAAGCATAAAAATGTAGTGAGCCCTTTAGAGTACCACTGATAATTTATGATATAGCAGATATCCTTAATATTTAGTCATTTTGTAGTATATTCAAAATGAAAAGAGTCAAAATATTTTAAATTATTCATTGGGTTAATTATATATAAAATTATATATAATATATACTTGCATACATCTATGTCATATAATATGTATATATTTATATTATAAATACATATAATTATATACAATATATTATTTTATATGATATATTGTATATTATAAATATAAATGTATTTTTATAACATATACTTCATAATTACATATAATTATGTTTTTGTGTATGGTTTGTTATATATACCTGAATACATAGATAATAAAACATAGGCAGAAATGCATTTTATATTAACACTCTTGACTCATCTGATTATGTACTCCTTTGTAAACTAAAATCTTGCTATAATAAAAAGGATAAATTCTTTCCAAATAAACTGGTATACTGACATTTATTTATACCTAGTATGCCCCCTTTACCTCCTACATCCTTTAAATTGATTACTAAATAATTTTTCAAAAAATGTAGCTGGATAAGTTTAAGGCTAGATTATTTTTTCTATATTATATAATTCTTAAATAGTAGTTATCTTAAAGTATAATCTTAACTTTTAAACTGAAACTATTCAGTGTGTCCCATGGTTTTCCTACTTTGCTAGGAAAAAAAGACTTGATCACTATGCAGAAAGTCTCTCGCTTTATAATTCTATTACTAAAGATGCTTTGCTTTCCTTCAGTGACTCTGCACATCAATAGCCACCTCTTTGCCTTATGTATCCAGGCATGAATATACCGTGCAGTAGCTTGGTCTCTTTCTGCCTCAGAGGACTTTGTTCTTTTTCTTTTCTTTCTCCTATTGCCCTTGGGCTGGAGAAAGGATTAAATGCAAAAATAATTTTGATATAAATTCTATACACCAGTAGCTTCCCATTCAGAAGAGCAAATAAGACACATCTTTAAATACTACTAACACAATACAAAAATGAATAAGTGTCTTAAAATCTTACAGATAGAATGCGGTAGAAGTTGACAGATGGAGAATTTGCTTAAATTTAGAGAAAGGGGCTTTAAAAGAGAACTAGAATTTAAATAGAGATTGGAAAGATATGAACATATGTCCCCACGAAGGGAACATATGTGTTAAGTTACAGAAATAAAAAAAAATGTTTACTGAAAGCTAAACAGAAGTGTAGAGGTTACATACAAGAAAAATTTTATGGGGAAATTCCAAAGTTATTGTCAGACCACATGATGGAAGATCTTATTTGATGGAATGGGCTGGGTGTTTATAGCCTCCCCAAGTTCATTTATTGACAATCCCATAGAGTCATAGTATTAGGAGGTTTGCCTCTGGGAAGTGATTAGATAATGAAGGTGGGGAGCACAAAAATGGGTTTACTGCCCTTATAAAAAGAGGCCCCAGAGAGATCACACTTGTCCTTTCTCCACAAATGATTATGGTGAGAATATGACAGTACATGAGTCAGGAAGCAGGTCTTTAGCAGACAGAAAATCTACCAGATCCTTAATCTTGAAATTTTTAGCCTCTAAAAATGTAAAAAACAAATTTCTGATGTTTATAAGCTACCCAATCCATGTATTTTGCTAAAGCAGTCTGAACAGACTAGGATACTTAATTAAGTAGAATAATTGTATTTAACATGATGTAGAAAATAAAAATATTCCTGAAGAAGGAAGTAGGTTTTTTTTTTTTTTTTTTTGTGGTTACCAGGGATTGAACTCAGAGGCACTCAACCACTGGGTCACATCCCCAGCCCTTTTTTGTATTTTATTTAGAGACAGGGTCTCACTGAGTTGCTAAGTGCCTCGCCATTGCTGAGGCTGGCTTTGAACTCGCGATCCTCCTGCCTCAGCCTCCCAAAGTGCTCGGATTACAGGCGTGCACCACTGCGCCTGGCTCAGGAAGTAGTATTTTTAAAACCTCAAGAATAATAAGGTAAAGATGTAAAGGTCTGATTGAAGTAGAAGATGAAAAATGGAAATAAATTATAAGACTATCACAGGAAGACAGATTGCACATAATGGGTGGACGATACTGATCTACATCAGTATATGTGAGCCTTTGACTTGACGTTAATAATATCTAATATATTAAATAATTTAAAAATAAAGTACAGTAAAATATTAAATATTAAAATTTCATAGTTGACAATTTCATGTCTTGCATGTTCAAAAAATGTTTAGGATACCCTATTTTTTAAGAGATTTAGTCACTTAAAAATATATTAAAAGATAATTTTGGGAAACCTATCATATCCTAGACAGTGTTCTGGACTGTGGGTATACACAAATATATAAGACTCATCTTCTTTCTTTGAGAAGTATTTAGGGTAACAGGAGGGAGAATCAAACAAGCAGATGATTATAGGACAATATTATTTTATATTGTAAAAAGCCCCAATGTATGTATATGTATATATGTGTGTACATATATACTCATATATATATAGTGGATGATTATAAAATATGCATTTTTTCTCTAAACAGGGCTAGTTGGTGGTGGTTAGATAATCTAACTTAACTTTGTGAAAAATGGAAATCTCTTCACTGCACAAAAATGCAGTTAGGTCATTTGGGGGGAAAATAAGAGCCTATTTACAAAGGCATAAGGACAAGGAAATCCATATCTTCTATATGATAAGTAAATATATAGTACAAGGAGAGGAGTTAATAAACTGCACAGATAAGTAAGATATTAAAGTGCGATAAAAAGTTCCAATTATGTACTAAAATATGTGAGAAGGCTTTATCTGTGAAAATGACAGCATCAACTTTGTGGTTTGGAAAAGTCACTGTAAGTGATAATTTAGGATATAATTGAAGTATGGAAGATCTGAGGTAGGAAGATCATTTATGGAGTTGTTGAAGTAATCAGTGCAAAATTTGATGATTCTGAAATAAAGTAAAAGCTGAGGGGGTAGAATAATAAGAGACATGTCTAATGAGGGATTACTGAAACTTGAGAATTAATTAGAAGTGGTGTGTTGAAGAATGGGGAGAAATTATGACCAATTTTTTTTGTTTCTCATTTGGGCCATTTTTTTGTCTGAAAGTTTTATGCACTTATAGAACAAGAAGGAGGAGAAAGTATGAGAAGATATGTTTATAAATTTTTTTAACAAGATGGAGTGAGTCCCATTGGAACAGTCAAGTATGGATACTCAATGAGTAGTTGACTATATGGGTATAGAATGCAAAAAATTTATTAAAACTTTTGTTAATCAAAACATGATCTTTGAGGTAATAGCATCTGTATAATATGAGATTTTATTAGATATATAGAATCTGAGGTCCCATCCCAGAAATAAAGACTCAGAATCTTCCTTTAAACAAGATTCTATATGACTCAAGTGGAAGTTAAATTATAAGAAGTACTGACTAACAATAAATCCACATATGTATAAACATACACAGGCACACACACACATTTGTGTTATCAGCATTTAGGTAATAGAACTATGGAAATGTTTAAATAGAGCATAGAAAAGTAAAAATTAGAAAACTTCCCCAAACACCAGTATTTAAAGGAGGATGGAAGGAAATGAAACTTCAGAATAAAATAGGGTTATTTCAAGATGAGGAAAAAAAGAGAAGAAATTGTGTATTAAAGAAGCCGGAAAATAAAGGATATGTAAACATAATAATTAGTAGAATGAGGAAATTGGTGGAATGGATATAGCTGCAACCCTGAACTCCTCCATAGCTCAGATCTGAAATAGTGGAAGAATAGCTGATCAGAGAAGAGGGTGACAGAGTAAACACTCTAAAACTCGATATTGGACAGCTTGAGAATTGGCAGACCTGGAATTTGGTTATTGGAGCAGGAAATAAGAAAATAATTTCTTGACTTGCACTCTAGTTAGCTTTCTTTTTTGCTGTGACCAAAAGAACTGATGAACAATTTTAGAGGGGTGGGGAGTTTATTTGGCACTCATTGGTTCAGTCCATGGATTCCCAACTCCATTGTTCTGGACCCAAAGTGAGGCAGAACATCATGGTGGAAGAGGAAAGCAGATCAGAACACAACCATCAGGAAACAGAGAGAGGTTAATCTTGGCCCACCGGGGATAAAATATATACCCCAAAAGCATGCTCCCAGCAGCAACCTACCTCCTCCATCCATACCCTACTTGCCCACAGCTATCAGCCCGTTGATCTATTCAGATGAATTAATGCACCGATTAA
The DNA here is from genome assembly GCA_025594165.1 of Tamias sibiricus. NCBI lineage: Eukaryota > Metazoa > Chordata > Mammalia > Rodentia > Sciuridae > Tamias > Tamias sibiricus. Next base: position 29,741,242 of record CM046661.1, read on the forward strand.
GTTAAGGTTCCTATAACCCAATTATTTCACCTCTAAACTTTCTTTTATTGTCTCACATATAAGCTTTTGTAGGACACCTCATATCTAAACCATAACTCTGAACAGTGACCAGTGTGGGGTCAGGGGAGAAGCTTAACAAAGACAGAAATAGTGAGAGAAAAATCTCATAAGCTTACTTCCTTTACAACAGTTGGAAAGAAAATCAGACCAAGTTATACAGGATAGGAGCAGCAAAGACAGTGAAGGAGATTATACAGTTCAGCCCAAATTGTGGGCAGAAATCTGTGCTGGGCAAAGCAGCCATTTTGTAAAGTTCATACCTGGTCAGCCTCCCTAGAAAAAATTAGATCAGTAAAGCTTCTTCCCACTTAGAGATAGTAATAAAACCATAGGGAATGCTTCTGAAGAAGGTTGTCTCAGTAATTTGTTCAGAAGGAAATTGTAAGGAGGTCACTGCTAGCTAAAGTCTACTAAACCTGTTTCCTCTCATTTCAGACAAATGGACTAGGATGGAGCTAACCCAAGAGCAAATCTATTGTAGGTAGTGCTAACTCCAACCCAGTGTTCCCCACAGCCTCTGCAGGAACTCAAAAGAAGATGAGCCAACTGACAACTTATACCTATAATGGTCACAGGTAAAACCATGATCTGCAGCAGCCAAGATGGAAACTTCTATTCCATGGAGCACACACAGACAGCCTGTACTCACAGGTCCCAAAGTTGCACAAACCTATCCAGGTCTTAGCACTTCTGTAAAGAGGCAGGTCCTCGGGAATTCACAGTCATTAGTCATAGGAGCTCAGGTGAAGGCGGGCCAACTGATACTCTACTCCAGTCATGAGGATGGTACCCTAGTTATCTACATTATCCATGGTGGAGTCTTCTGTGTGCCACAGACTGCCCAGAGAAAGCCTGAATTCACAGATTCCACAGTTGCAGACAGCCACTAAGCTGTGTGCCTCTATAAAGAAGCCCCTATAGAGGCGGCCCAGCCACCAGCCTGGCTGCTGGCTCACGTTGTCACCGCCTCTGGGGCTGGCAATAGCAAGTCCCCGCTGCAGAGAGGGCCCGACCAGAGGAAGGGCCCTGTCTATTCCTTGCGACCTGCCCAGCTGCCACCGGAACAAGCTGTAGACACTCGCTGGAAGGAGCAGCCCAGCCACGAGCCTGCCTGGCCGCTGGCTCATGCCTCCACCACCACCAGGGCTGGGAAGAGCAGGTCCCTGCTTTAGAGAGGGCCCGACCAGAGGAAGGGCCCTGTCCATTCCCTGGGGAACTGCGACCTGCCCAGCTGCCACCGGAACAAGCGGTAGACACCCGCTGGAAGGAGTAGTCCAGACACCAGCCCTTCTGGCCACCCGCCCACACCATCACCAGGACCAGGAACTGCAGGCTCCACCCTGTGGAAGGGCCCTGCTGCCCACCTGCCCAAAACAACTAGACTGGGAGGAGACCCAGGAGGAGGAGAGGTGGGGAGAAGAAATCCAGACTGCCTGCTCCACCACACTGTGGCCAGGAGATCTGGAGAGAGAGGCCCGCTCTACACCCGCAAATCAGAGAGGCAACCTGCGTCTGTCCAGAGAGACACACTGCACTGGGATTCCCTAGCTACTCAACCCAACACCAATATAATTATAGGCCTGAGGCTGCCACTGCCACAAAACTGAGTTAGCTACGCTACTACCAAGGAACAATGAAAAAGTCCAGGTAAGACATCACTAAGATCCCTGGGGACCAGGATGCACCAAAAGGTACAACCAATTGTGCTGCTGTGAACTAACAAGGAATCTTACACGGGGTTTCCTATCTCTTGCTTCTTCTACTAACAGCCAAATTCTAATGATTTTACTCTCACTAGTCAAATAATCTAATTCCTCTATTTTCTCACACCTTACTTCATAAACGTTTAAGCCAACCTCTAAGTCCCCCCTTCTACCATTAGATACTGTAAACCACCATGCAAACATACATACTATATGGTATAAGATAACTGATCTCATCATTTCTGTTTATAGTGACAAAACTGTGAATATAAAAATAGAAACTAACTGATATATGGACACACATTGGGTACATTGAAAGCTCTACTATTGATATTTCCCTAAAAAGTGAGGTTTTGGTTAACTTGGAGGGACCCTATAAGACAAAAGGGCAGAAGCTGTAATACCTCACGCTTACTTTGCAAGAGAGGAAAGTACATAGACATCATGAAGAAACAACGGAGGAAAATGCCCCAAACAAACCAAGATACTACAACAATAGAAAACATAGAAAGCACAGTAGGTGAAATGTCAGAGGAGTTCCGGATATACATAATTAAAATGATAAGGGATTTACAAAACGACCTAAGTGAACAGATACAGGCAAAAATTGATCTCTCTAACAAAGAGATAAGAGATCAAATACAGGCAACCATCTAATCACACCAACAAAGAGATAAGAGAACAAATCCAGGTAGCAAATGATTACTTCAAGAAAGGGATAGAGAGTGAGAAAAAAAAAACAAACAGAAATCCTTGAAATGAAAGAAACAATAAGACACTTAAAAAATTCAATAGAAAGCATCACCAACAGATTGGACCACTTGGAAGATAGGACCTCAGACAATGAGAACAAAATATATAATCTTGAGAATAAAGTTGACCTCACAGTGAAGATGGTAAGAAACCATGAACAGAATATCCAAGAACTATGGGATGCCATCAAAAGACCAAATTTAAGATTTATCGGAATAGAGGAAGATGCAGAGATTCAAACCAAAGGAATGCACAATCTCTTCAATGAAATAATATCAGAAGATTTCCCAAGCAGGAAGAATGAATTTGAAAATCAAATACAAGAGGCCTAAAGGACACCAAATGTACAAAATTACAACAGGTCCACACCAAGGCACATTGTAATGAAAATGCCTAGCATACAAAATAAGGATAGAATTTTAAAGGCTGCAAGAGAGAAAACTCATACTACCTATAAAGGAAAACCAATTCCCATCTCAGCAGATTTTTCAATCCGGACCCTCAAAGCCAGGAGAGCCTGGAACAACATATACCACGCTCTAAAGGATAAGGGATGCCAACCAAGAATTTTATATCCAGCAAAATTAAGCTTTAGATTTTAGGATGAAATAAAAACCTTCCATGATAAACAAAAGCTAAAAGAATTTACAACAAGAAAGCCTGCTCTACAGAACATTCTTGGTAAAATATTCAAAGAGGAGGAAATGAAAAATAATAATGAAAATCTGCAAAGGGAATAACTGCAATAAAGGGAAAAACCAACCAAAGGAAAAACCAAGTCAAACTAAATACCAAAAATAATAAAAAAAATGAATGGTAATACAAATTATTTCTCAATAATAACCCTGAATGCTATGGCCTAAATTCACCAATTAAAAGACATAGGCTAATAGATTGGATTAAAAAAAACAGACCCAACAATATGTTGCCTTCAAGAGACACATCTCATAGGAAAAGATACCCATAGACTGAAGGTGAAAGGATGGAATAAAATATATCAGTCACATGGTCTATGTAAGCAAGCAGGGGTCTCCGTCCTCATATCAAATAAAGTAGACTTCAAGCCAAAGTTAGTCAAAAGAGATAAAGATGGACATTTCATACTGCTTAAGGGAATCATAAATCAACAAGAAGTAACTGTTATAAATGTATATGCCCCAAAGAATGGAGCATCTACACTTATCAATCAAACTCTTCTCAAGTTCAAGAATCAAATAGACCACACTAATTCTAAGTGATTTTAACACACATTGATCTTTCACCACTGGATAGATCTTCCAAACAAAAGTTAAAGAAAGAAACTGTAGAACTCAATAATACAATTAATAACTTAGACTTAACTGACATATATAGAGTATATCATCCATCAATGAGCCAATACACTTTCTTCTCAGCAGCACATGGATCCTTCTCAAAAATAGACCAAATATTATGCCATAAAGCAACTCTAAGCAAATATAAAAAAGTAGGGATACTATCCTGCATTCTATCAGATCATAATGGAATGAAATTAGAAATCAATGATAAAAAAAGAAAGAAAAGCTACTGTAACACCTGGAGACTAAATAATACTGTATTGAATGATCAGTGGGTTGCAGAAGACATCAAGAAGGAGATTAAGAAATTCTTAGAGGTAAATGAAAACAATGATACAACATACCGAAATCTCTGGGACACTCTGAAGGCAGCACTAAGAGGAAAGTTCATTGCATGCATTTCCAGTCAATGAGCAAATGATTGGATATATTTAAATATTTTTAATAGCATTATAAAATACTTTGTAATAAATTAATAAGATTCATATTGTGAGGGCTGGTGCTGTAGCTCAATGGTAAAGTGCCTGGGTTAAATCCTCAGCACCACATAAAAATAAATATATTGTGTGTTTACAAATAAATTTTTTTAAAAAAATTATATTGTGAAATTTCAAAACACTGCTGAGATAAATTATGGCAACTAAGTTGTGAGAAAATATCATCTTTTTTTCAAATTTATTTTTTATTCTAAGTCATTAGAAATGATAGCAGAATGTATTACATTTCATATTATACTCGTAGAGCACATTTTTACATATCTCTGGTTGTATGCAATGTATATTCACACCATTTGTGACTTCATACATGCACTTAAGGTAATGATATGATCTCATTCTACCATCTTTTTTCCCCCTTTATAACCTCTTGCTCCCTCCCTTCCCCTCCTTCACCATTGGCCATTCTAGTGTTCCTCTAATCCTCTTATGCTCCCCATCCCAACCCCACTGTGAATCAGCCTCCTTATATCAGAAAAAAAACATTTGGCATTTGGCTTTTTGGGTGCAAGGTCATGCTGGTTCTCCCGTAGAGCATCAAATAAGGGTGGTTTCAAAGAGAGGCTGGCTGTCATTTCTATATTCTTAGAGTAAATGAATCAAATGGGAATTCTTATGTTTGAAGGGTACAATATGAATCTAACAAATTACTAGGAAAATAACTAGAAAGTCTGTAATCAATATCAATCAGTATTTCAATGTGCACATAAGAGAAAATAAATATTGGCTTGAAAAAATTAAAATAAATAAATAAAGAAAGAAAGAAAGAAGCCCCTATAGAAGGGAGTGAGTTCTCAGTATTCTGAAGCAGTCAGAAGCATCTTTAAACCCTGCATCCTGCAATCCCATGCCCAACAGAAAGAGCCAGCAGATGCAACACCCTCCAAGTATGCCAACTTGGGCCTCTGGACTGATGAACAAGCCCTGCCTGGTGAGAAAACCATGGCAACTGGGAAAGTAGCTCATGGGTTCCATCACCTCTAGGCGGGTCCACAGCTATGAATCCAAGTGTCACCAGTCAACTCAATTTCTTATTCAAATGAACAGATATACAGAAGATATTTCCTAAGGATAAGACCAAGTGGCCAGTGGAGAACTTCAGTACATATACAATGACAGTACACACCAAAAAGGGGGCTCAGAGGAAAGTATCAACAGCTACTACCCAGTGTTCCCAGATACATGCCCTGCTATTGGTATATTCCAGAGGGGGCAGCTGTCCTACACCCTCCCATGGACAACCAAGTGCTACATCAAACAGATTACAGTACCTCTACCTTAGACCACCACATTCTGCACACTCTGAAATATACATAGGGTAGTGTACATTTGTTTTGACAGCAGTGGATGTATGGAACTTTTCTTCAGGAGCATACACAAGATTGTACCCCATAATAGGCAGTAATCTGGCTGCTAAGTCAAATAATTAGGGACCATCTCCACTGACCCATCAGAAAACTAATAGATACCTGGACACACCAAAGATCAGAGGGGGGTCTTTTAGAATTGTATCAGAAGTGAGCTGATGTGATCATTACCTCCACACCCAGGGAAGCTTAAAGTTAAAGCTGAGGAGTGGTGGGCTTCTTTAGAAGTCCCAAATACTGATGAAATCCAAATCAGGAATACTTATTAAGAGTCTCTCTACCTCAGCATAGAATATCACAAATATCTCTAATGTCAACTTGGATCTTACAGATGTTACTTTTCATATTGAATAGATAAATATTCCTTTATTATTTAATATTGCAGCCCTCAACCCAATTGATTATATTTCTTCTAATATTTCAAAGCATTAGTGGAATTATTCTATCTTTTCTTTTCTAGATCAGGTTTATACTTGTTCCTTTTAGTCTCTCTTGTTCTTCTTGCATTACCTGTGCCTTTGAAAATTCCCCCCATTTTTCCCTTCTTTTTATCTTAGTTTATATAATTTATTCTGTGCAGTATAATAGTAATTGTATTTTTATTAACTAATTTCTCAATAAATTCAAGAACTTTACCACAATACTAAACCTGGATTAGAGGAACTGTGAAGAACCTTGTCAACAAAATTTTTCCCCTAAGGGTTATTAGTTCATGGCTTCACTCTGAGGTGATTGCAGTTAGGGTTTTAGTATCTTCTCCTGATTAAACGTTGGATACTGGCACAGAAGAGGATACATACTGAAAAGGAATGTCAATTACTTGGATGTGTGCCCAGTCTGGGACCCTTAAGAGAAAGTAGAAAAGATATTCATCCCAGCAGATGGGTAGACATACAAACAGTATGAAAAATCAAGGGAACAGGGAAAAACTAACACCCAAATGCCAAATTTGATATAGTCAAGCATAATTTCCTTCAGAATTGATGAAATTAAAACTTTCTATGATAAACAAAAACTAAAAGAATTTATAACTAATCCAGCACTATAAAACACACTTAATGAAATATTTCATGCAAAAACTGAAAAATAATTATCAGAGCCAATGTATGAATGAATCTCCACGACTAGAAGAATAGTCAATCAAAGAAGAGTCAAGTTTGAATTAACATTATAAATTAATAAAAATGGCAGGAAACAAAATTTATCTCTATAATAACATGGAATGTAAATTATTTAAGCTCTTCAATCAAAGACGTAGATTAGCAGAATGGATTAAAAAACAAGATCAAAACATATGTTGTTTGTAAGAGACTCATCTGCCAGGTAAAAACACCCATAGGATGAAGGTGAAAGGATGTAAAAAAGATATACCATGGAAATGGAGACTGAAAGTGAGCAAGAGTAGCTACTCTCATACTAACAAAGCAGACTGAGCCAAAATTGGAAAAGACAAAGAAGGTCACTTAATATTGGTTCAGGAAATTATCCAACAAGAAAATATAATGATTATAAATATTTATGACCTAAATTACTATGTACTTAAGTACATAAAACAATCTGAACTCAATATAAAAACTCAAATAGACCCGAATACAATAATATTGGGTGGTTTGAACACACCTTTCTTACCAGTAGACAGATCATCCAGAGATAAACTTAGTAAAGATGTTTCAGAATAAAGTATATTTAATCAATCAAATGGGCCTAATAATCATATATACAATATTTCATCCAGCAACCAAATTCACTATCTTCTCAACTACACATGAAACCATCTCTGATAAACCAGACAGCTCAGCTATAAAACAAAACATATATGAAAAATACTATATGGTAAAAATGGCTCTTCAAACTAATGTTAAATACAAGATTTCAACAATCATAAAATTGTTAAGCTGAATATCTATTACATAACTAACACAAATAATTGTGATCAATATATTCTATGAATTGAAAACATGGGCAGTACATTCAAAACTTTATGGAATATCCAGGTGTTAAATGTTTTCTAAGGGTAAAGACACACCCTGAAACCACAAAAACATGACAAGTTCTGCTCAGAAAAATTAATTTTCTTGTTTAGTTTAAAAAATTACATATATTATATAATATTAAATATATTACATATATAAACAGAGACAAGAATCACACTGAAACAATAAATTTCAACTCAGAATACATAATTCAATCGTTTTATTTAAAGGAATCATAAAAATAATAAGCAATATCAATAAGTATAAAAATGAAGAAATTACATATAAGAAAGTAATATTACAGTTCTTATAATGAGATATTAAACTCTCTTATGAGAAGAAAATTACAAATTGAAATTAAATTTCCCCTCACACCAATTTCAAGTGCATACAAAACCTACATGAAAGGTACAACTATGCAATTTTAGAGAATAACATAAGGAATCTTTTCATGACTTGAGTTAGAGGATTAAAAAATGAATACATGCAATATGCTAATTGTATAATATGTGTTCAGCAAATACCATAAAGAAAGTGAAAACAGAAGCCACAACAAGGAGGAGATATCTTCAATGAACATAAATGATTTGAAGTCTAGTATCCTGAATGTTTGTAGACCCCCAAATAACTTATAATAATAATTATAACCACATGATTATCCAAAATTAAATGTCTCATGATATAAAATATTGGTGAGAATATGGAACAATAGGAACTATCTTACCTGGGAAGGATGGGAATAAAAATCGCTACAATTCTTTGACAAACTATTAGATAGTAAAATTTAAGACAGACATCCAATGAACCAGCTATTAGAAAAATTCTTATACATAGGGACCAGAAGATATGTACAAACATGCTGGTTGACGTGTCAATTCCATAATAATTCTAAATTGGAAACAACTCCAATGTCAATCCACAGTAGAAGGGATAAATAAATTGTGATGTCTTCATTCAATGGAATACAATAAAGTATTGACAATGCACAAACTAAAAGAACTAAAAGTACCTATTTAATAACACAGATGAATCTCAATATAATGATGAATGAAGAAGCCAGACACAAATGATTGACTATCTGCTATATTATTCCCTTTATGTAAAATTTCAAATCTAGGCAAAATGAAACTCTATTTTGTACAGATGTATATGTATATGGTAAAACAACAAAGCAAAGGGAAGAAATTATTATAATAAAAGCCCAAATAAGCTTGCTTCAGGTGTCACTAGCCATTTGAAGGCAGGGGTGAAATGATCTTTATCCTCTATGTCTAGCACAAGCCAGGTATATAGTTGGGATGCATTTCAACCAGATATTAAGGTATCTGTAATAGGTTATTAAAATTTAATTGTTTAATGCTCTGTGGTCTAACATTGTCTCTGTTCCAGGACAAGTTTCCAGATAAGACAATTACAAAAGAATCCTTTCTGGTCATGCCCCACCCCCACATCCTGCATGGATTGATAAGAGTAACCAATATTAGTTGCCATACTCTTTTAGGCAATGTGCATTAATAATAATTTTAAAAGACTACCCATCTTTCAGGAAGCAGAGACAGATTAAAAAAAGAGATAAGGAAAATAGAATGTCATGCATTAAAGCATTGTTATTTTTTAAAAAATTACAGGGCAATGCTATCTTTACTTATTGATTTTTAAAGATAAAACAGTTTAAGAACATATTACACAGATAAAGTTATGTGGAGGTAGGCAATTTCCGATTGGAATGTAATTTCTGAATGGAATGTAAATTGATACTAGTTGAGGTGAATTGTAATGCTTCAAACATGAAAAGAATTTTAAAATCACAACTTAAAAATATTGAAAATCTTCCTGGGTCAAATGAACTTTGGACTTGGACCTTAAACTTTTACTTTTAAAATGCAGTCTTCTGATTCATACTCATATTTGTGAAATGCTACTGTTTAATAATATCAAGGTATAGAAAAACAAGTGTCCATTGGTAGATATATTTATAAATTTAATGGTTGTACATCAATATGTATAATGAAATGCCACTACAAAAAGTGAAAGTTTTTGATGTATGGATATAATTCAGAGTTCCAAGATATTAAATGAAAATTCACAGAAGCAGAGCCATGTGAACCATTTTATGTTTTTAAAGACAACATACACATATGTGAATACTATTCATAGAATAATAAGCACATAAGAAATAGGCGAATGTGGCTTATATTTCAAAGTAGAACTGAACAGGTCAAGTACATTTATAGGGTGTAGAATAGAAAAGTTAATAGAAATTCCAAATACTAAGAAATATTTTAAAATTAGTATGGAATTCATTGTCTATTTATTACCATCTATTTCAAGTCACTCAGTTTTTACTTTGTTTTGATTCTTGTTTTTTAAACTGAGACTTTTGAAGGAAATGGAAATGTACAGTTGATTACAGCTGTTAAGATGATAAAGTGTATGTTTTTTTTCGAGACACCTTAGCTTGAAACAATGAATTAGACACTAACCACATATTAAAATTTTCTACCATTGCTGATATTTATGGTTATGGTGTTATGAGAAAATAAGTTAGATGTCTTTAAAAATAGAATTTAGTTTCTATGCCCATTTTGTCTGTTTTCCCATTGGCAAAGTAGAGAAATAGTTTGTTATTAAACAATTCAGTTCATACCCAACCATCACAAACTGAACATGAATTGTGACTGTGTCTGTGAAGTTTATATTAACTTAATTCATCAGAAACCTGTAACACTTTTATTTACTATTTTCATTTAAACAGAGCTTGTACCCAAAGTTTTAATATATAGAATGCCCTATATTTCTACCTTTAAGAGTATTTTATGGATGTAAATACTTTCTTAAAAAGCATTGAATCTGATCATAATGAAATCATATAGCAAATCTTAATGTAAAACTTAATGTTGCAAACTTTTTCATTCCCCAGAGCTATTAAAAATGGTACATTTAAAACCACCATTAAGTCTATTTTACACATCAATAAAGTGGCCTAGATAATGAAATGCAGTAAAATCATTATTCGCTTCTATTGGCACTGGTTAGTTAGTGGGAGAAATGTGGTTTGATTTGTCTATTTGAGAAGGTGGATAGAAATTAAAGACCTAACCCACTGAACAGATAACTGTTTTTACCTACACAAGAGTTCAAAGTTAAACTCAAGACTCCTCTTCAGTTCCCATGTGATATGAGCTTGATGTCTCACTCTGGCAGAGCAGTTGATCAGATGAAGGGAATCTTGCTTCTTCTATAGTCTCCACAGACAGGGGACTGGTAGTAGTTTCATATTACTTTACTGTCCTGGGATTTGTTCACGTTGAAGCCACAGTAGATGGGATTTAAAAAAAACTTAACAGCTTTGTGGAGATGTAATTAACATATCATGTGAATCACATTTAAGCTGTAAAATTCAGTATTTTAGTGTATTTTTAAGTTGTGCAACCATTGCCACTAATTAATTTTAAAATATTTTCTACACTCCAAAAAAGGAAATGTCATACTCTTAGGAATCAATTCCTATTTATTGTATTTCCTAACTCCTGGCAATCACAAGTCAATTTCTTGTCTATCTCTATTTTGGATAGTTCAAAAAATATCATCTTTTGTGACTGACTCCATTCACTTAACATAGTTTCATCTAGAGTATTATTATTTGATTTGTTTTTGCTAAAACAGGATTTTATTTTTACGGATATAACCATTTTGTTTATCCATTCATAAATTGATGGACAGTGGGTGAATTTCACTTTATGAATATTGTGACTAATGCTGCTAATCCTACAGCTGTTTTTATGGTTTTTGTTTTAAGCATGTGTTTTCATTTACTGGTATATACTAAGGGTGGACATGTTGGGTCATATGACAATTGTAAGGTTAGCATTTTGAATAAGTGCTAGACTGTTTCCAAAGTGGTGAAACAACAGTGCATTTTCATTAACATTGTAGAAGAGTTTAGATTTCTCCATATCTTTGTTAACTTTTGTATTGTCTGATGTTTTAAATTTAGCTACCCTAGTGTATGTGAATGTTTCATTGTGGTTTTGAGATTTATTTATTCATTTATTTTTTATTGGTTCTTTTTAGTTGTACATGACAGTAGAATCCATTTTGATATAATTATACAAGCATGAAATATATCTTATTCTAGTTACTATCTCATTCTTGTAGATGTACATGATGGTGGGATTCACTGTGATCTTTCTATAATATGCACATAAAAATTATGTCAGATTCATTCCACCGTCTTTCCTTTTTCTATCTTCTCTCCCTTCCTTCCATTTCCCATTGTCTAATCTACTGAACTTCTAGTTTTCATCCCCCCTTATTATATGTTAAAATCCACATATCAGAGAGAACATTAGACCATTGTCTTTTTGGGTCTGGCTTATTTCACTCAGAATGGTAGTCTCCAGATCCATCCACTTGCTGGCAAATGTCATAAAACCATTCTTCTTTATGGCTGAGTAATATTGCATTTTGCATATATATCACATTTTCTTTATCCATTAATTTGTTAAAGGGCACCTAGATTAGTTTTATAGCTTAGCTATTCTGAATTGAGCTGTCATAAACATCGATGTGGCTGTGTTAGTGTAGTATGCTGATTTTTTGTCCTTTGGATATGTACCAAGGAGTGGGATAACTGGGTCAAATGCTGTTTCCACTCCTATTTTTTTTTTTTTTTTTGAGGACTCTCCATAATGCTTTCCAGAGTGGATGCACCAATTTGCAGTCCCACCAACAATGTCTGAGTAATAAGTAGAGATGCTGAACATTTTTACATGTGCTTATTTACTATTTGCATATCTTCTTTAGAGAAATGTTTATTCAAATATTGTGCCAATCTTTAGAAAGTGTGGTTTTTTTGTTGTTGTTTTACTTTGTTATTGTGGTAAGAACACAACATGAGAGTTGTTGTCATAACGTTGTCATAACAAAGTTCTGAGGGCACAATGCTGTACTGCTTACTATATGCACAATGTTGTGCAGATCTCTATATAACTAAAGCCTTACAACTGTTGTTTTCACAGCTTTTCAATTGGGTCTTCTATTGTCTTTTAACTGCTGAGCTGTAAGACTTTTCTATCTTCTGACATAAGTCTCTTATCAGATAATTATTTGAAAATATTTTCCCCATTCTATGTATTTTCTTTTTATTTTCTTGATGATGTTATTTGAGTTCCAAAATGTTTTGCTTTCAATGTAGTACAATTTATCTATATTTTTCTTGGGTTTTAGTGTTATTTCTAAGAAACCAAGGTTATGAATACTTATCACTATGGTTTATTCCAAGAGTTCTATCATTTTAGCTCTAAAATTTAAATCTGTATTCCATTTTGATAGAATGTGTGCAGTATGGAACTAACTGTATTGCTGTGAGTGCATATTAAGTTGGTCCAGAACCATTTTTGAAAGGAATTGTCTTTCACCATTGTCTTGGCAACCTCATTAAAAATCAATACACTGTAAGGGTTTATTTCCTTTTAATTCAGTCTCACTGAGCTGTAAGTCCACCCTATGTCAGTAAGTACATCCTTATGTCCTGATTACTGTGGCATGCTTTGAAATATGGAACAGTGAATCCTCCAACTTTTTTTTTTCTTTCCTTTTTCGAGAGAGTTTTGTCTATTCTGAGTCCCTTGAGTTTCCATATAAATTTTAGGAAGTGTTTGCCAATTTTTGCAATGTAGGCATTTGAATTTTTGAAAATCATTGTGTTGAATTCATAGACCAATCCAGGGAATTTTAACAGTATTAAGATTTCTGTATAATATACATAAATTTCATACCATTTATTTGTCTTTCTGTAATTTCTTTCAACAACATATTGTAGTTTTGTATAGATATAATTGTAGTTATTTTGTTGACTTTACTTCTAATTTTTTTCTTTTTGATGCTATTTTTGAGTTTTATTTGTTTATATTATATGATGTCATCTTTTAATTAAAATTTGTTTTTTTTCCCAAAACCTTAAAACATAAAAACTATGTACTTATGGGGTACCATGTGAATATTCCAATGTATGTATACATTGTATGATCTTTAAATCAGTGTAAATGTATCTATCTCCTCAAACATTTAGCATTCTTATTAAGAAAGCATTGAAAATTCTTTCTTTAAGCTTTTTGAAATATATAGTACTTTATTATTAACTATAGTAACTTACTGCCCAGTAACACACCAAAAATTTTTACTCCTATCTGATTTTTACTTAGTATCCATTGATCACGCTCTTTATATCCCTTTCTCTCACCCTACTTGTCTCACCTCTGGTAATCACAAATCTACTCTATACTTCTGTGACATCAACTGTTGTTTATATTCCACATGTGAGTGAGATCATACAGTACTTGTCTTCCTGTGCCAGCTTTTTTCACTTAACACATAACCTCCAGTCCCATTCATACTGTCTTAAGTGACAAGATTTCATCCATTTTTAAGGCTAAATAGTGTTCCATTGTGTATATGTATGATATTTTCTTTATCCATTAATCAGTTAATGGATACCAAGGTTGTTTCCATTTTTTGGCTCTTGTGAATAGTGCTGCAATAAAAGTGGAAGGGCAATGTCTGTAAAACACATGGGTTTAGAAGTTGAGGGCATAAACAGCCCAATTAGAATTATCAGCTTGTGCCCCTAATTCTCTATTCAAGGGCAACTGGCATTTAAACCTAAGGTTAAGAAATGATAAATCCATGGCTGGAAGGAAATTTCCCTTTGAATAGGGCATCATCCTAGCAACTAGGCAAACTTGAATCAATACCTTCACACTGAAAGTTTCCTAGAAGAGATATCCTCTGGACCACTCAAGGACCATAAATTCACTTAGTGGTTCTGACAATGTGCTTGTCCTATTTTTAACACTTTGAGGAAAACTTCCTACTGTTTTTAATAAAGACTGTATTAGTTTACATTTCTGACAACACTGTGCTTTAGTTTCCTTTTCTCCACATCCTCAAAGAACTTGTTATTATCTTTTTGGTAATAGCCATTTCTCACTGGGGTAGGGTGATAACTTGTTTTGATTTGTATTTCCTGGTTATTAGTAATATTAGGTATTATTTCAACATTTTTATTTTTATGTCTTTTGAGAAATATCTATGTAGGTCTTTTGTTTGTTTTTAATTGACTTATGTTGTCTTGCTATGAGTTTATTATCATTTCTGGATATTATCCCATTGTCAGATGTAAAATGTGCAAATGTTTTCTCTCTTTATGTAGGTTGTTTCTTCATGCCATTAATTGTTTTCTTTGCTGTGAGGAAGCTTTTAAGTTTGTTGTAATCCCACTTGTTTATTGTGCTTGTGTTTCCTCTGCTTTGAGAGTATTGCTCAATGCCTGTGCATTCTCACAAGATCCTTGCCCACTTCATTACACAAAATCCTTGTTCAGTTCGATGACTTGAAGCATTTCCTCTACATTTTATTCTAGTACTTTCATAGTTTCAGGCCTTTTTAAATCTTTAATCTATTTTAAGTTGATTTTTATATTGTGAGAGATGGGATCTCTGCAGGTAGCTCTGCAAATTTCCCAGCACCATTATTTAAAAAATGGTTTTTGCCAATTCATGTTCTTAGTATCATTTTTCAGATTCAACATCTCTTCGTGATAAAAAAACTCTGAACAAAATAAGTGTAGAAGGAATGTACCACAACATAATAATGGCCACATATAATAAGCCCACAACTAACATTATATGAGGAAAGGATCAAAGTCTTCTAAGAATTGAAACAAGACAAAGATTCCTGCTTTTACCACAATATTCAATATTGTTCTGGAAGTTCTAGCAATAGCAAACAGGCAAGAGAATGAAAGCATCTGTGTTAGAAAAAAGGAAGTCATATTGTCACTAGTAGAAGATGGCATAATATTATATATGTAAAACCCCAAAGACTCCACCAAAATTCTATTTATCTAAATTTAGCAAAGTTGCAGGATACAAAATAAACATACAATTATCAGTAGTGTTGCTATATTCCAATAGAGAATTTTCTAAAACAGAATTCAAGAAAGAAATCCTACTTACAGTAAATACATACACATAAACTGATAAGTATAACCAAAGTGTTGAAAGTTCTCCACCATGAAAACTACAAAAAACTGGCTGGGCGTGGTGGTGCACACCTGTAATCCCAGCACTTGGGAAGCTGGGGCAGGAGGATCATGAGTTCAAAGCCAGCCTCAGCAATGGAGAGGCACTTTAGCAACTCAGTGAGACCCTGTCTCTAATAAAATACAAAAAAGGGCTGGAGATGTGGCCCAGTGGTTGAGTGCCCCTGAGTTCAATCCCCAGTACCAAAAACAAAAAAAAACCCCAAAAAACAACAACAACAAAAAACACCAAAACTATAAAAAACTAATGAAAGGAATTGAAAAGGACACCAAAAAGTTGAGAGACATCCCATTTTCATGAATTAGAAGGCTCAGTGTTGTTAAAATGCAAAAAAGCAATCTACAGCTTCATTTCAATGCAATCTCTATCAAAATACCAATGACATTCTTTACAGAATTGAAAAAAATCTTAAAATTTATATGAGACCATATATACCCACACACACACAAAACAAACAAGTCAAAGCAATCCTGAGAAAATATAACAGAGCTGAAAGCATTTTACTTCCTGACTTCAAACTCTACTACAAAATTACAGCAATTAAAACATCATGGTATTGATGTAAAATCATATAGTTCAATAGAACAGAGTGGATAGCCTTAAAGTAAATCCACACATCTAACCCAACTAATTTTCAGCAAAGGTGCTAAGAACACACACTTATGTTATTTTAAATGGAATTATTTTCTGAATTTCACTTTTGGATTGTTCATTCCTACTATATAGAAATACAATTATTTTTATGTGAACATATTTTGGTCACATTGCTGAAATTGTTTTTTAATTCTAATACCATTTAGTTGTTATATAGGTTTTTCCATATATAAGATCATGTCATATATTAATAAAAATAGTTTACTTCCTTCTAATTATATTTTAGTTTTTTATCTTCACTCATTTCCCTGGCTAGAACCTCCAGTACAAGGTTGAATAGTTTTACATAAAATCTCCAACATAATCATACTTAAAATATAATGTAGTTATTATACTGTTAACCATAATTATCTACTAATTCCTGAAATCATTTTCCAAATATGACTCTGGACAAAAATATTTTCTACCTTGATTCCTAAGAGAACACAATGCAGTGTAATGTTGAAATGAATTCATAAGTAATTTTGGTTTCCTATGGAAACTTTTTTTTTATCATGTCCATTAAAGATAGGAAAACCTTTTGGGACACGAGGTAACTTGTAGGAACTTATGATAATTTATAGTATTTGGAGAAAGAAGCTTATAGTGAATCAGAGATTCATCAGCCTTTCTGGAGCAATATTTATATGCTTAAAGGTAGCATGGAAAAAAGAAACATACAAAGTGAAAAGAGGAAAAAGAAGAACTATGTGTACCACCCAGGGCCAGGTGACTAGTTATATGAGCAAGCACTTGTCAGCTATGCATATTTTTTCTGAATTGTTATGTGCATATAAATTGTGGAGATATTTGAATTAATTTCTTATTGCCACAGCCCTCTTTTCCCCTGATGGTATTTATGTGTTGTTACTGGTTTTGACTTTACAATTTATTCTTTAGGCAGTACAATATTCAGGCAGGACCTTGACCCAATTTGAGGCAAATGTATCATCAATTGTTGCATATAGATGGACACCATTACTTTTGGGAACTTGTGCTTTCCTTTGTAGGTTGAAGACAGGAAAACATTTTTTTGAAACAGTTGGACATTATGAAGTGACAGCATAAGATTTTTGTTTCTATGTTCACAATGTGTGCAGCTGAGTAGCCAACCACATAGACTTGTGTCCATTATTACATAGTTGTTCCTCAGGTTCAAAGCCATCCTCTTTACCTGTGCATTTTCTCAGATACCTTCTGCTTTCTTGCTCTTCCACTCAATGTCATCCCAACAAAGGCTCTTCACCTTGGCAGTGAAAATTGGATTCAGTTTTCAAAAAGTCTGTTTTCTCTTTGCCTCTTTGTGTCTCCTGAGAGAGTAGCACCAAGAGACAGGCTGGGTTTCAACTCAAAGAGTCCCTCTTCTAAATTCTAAAATTCTGTCCATAGTCTGTCTTCTATTTTCTCATCCCCAGGGGTGACTGCTACTTCCTGTGGTTATTACTTCAAGTATTTAGCACAGTGCCACATTTTGCAGTTTTAGTCTTCAGATACCTTCCTAACCAAACCCTAATATCAGATTCTCTCCATTTAAAAAAAAAATTATGCATTTCTTATTAACTGGTAAAACCACAATCTTCTCACACTTTGCCAAATTCCTAAATATTTAATGACAAGATACATTAAAGGAGTGAGAAATCCTCTATTTTTTGATGTATAAATTCTTTGGTGTGAAATAACCAAAGTGCTGTGTCTAAAAGATTCTTCTTGTTATATCAGTATTGTTAATATTTGTATGTTTTCTATTTATAAGCCTCTAAAATATTCAATAAAAGTGTACTGTAAATGCAAGTTTTGATTTGAATTTTGCTTTATAAAACAAGGGATTTATTACAGTTATTCCTTGGATTTTTAAGGAAACAAATTTAATAGGGAAAAATGCACCCTGATTAATGAAATGACAATAGATTTGCATAAACTTAACATTGTCCTTCAAAATGCTAATATCTCCCTGATTCTCTTTGAATAGTATATATTTTTTCCTGATTCATGTAATTTACTTTTTGAATTTATTTTCATCATGATTATCTAAACATTGTAAAGTAAATTTATTTTTTGATATTTGCTCTTATGGGAAGACTTTTGGATGGACTTTCACAAAGATGGGAAAACCTGTAATTTTCAGTGTAGAATTCCTAGGGGTTCTGATCACCTAAGTGAGCCTTCAACTGAAGTGGTAGTGAGCTATAATACTGGGTAGGGCTTTGTAAATCTGGGCAAGCTGGGAAGAGCTGGAGAAAGGGAAGGAAAAATTTTCTCATCTTACTCTTAGTTTCTAGGGTTTGTATTAGAGGAATTAGCAGTAATCATCAATATATTTATGTCTGCAGTTTTTTAGTGAACCATCTAACTTTTTTGTAGGATACTCTTTGGAGTAATTGCTTAATTTTTCAATGTATAGACTTATCAGGCCCAATACACAAGACATTAAGGAAAGTTTGAATGTTATTGTGGGTTACCAGTATCAGGTGATATGATTTGTAATAATGACTAGTGGAGGTGTGATATTTTAGGAGTCACACAAATGCTGATCTTTACAGTAAAGTTATGCATGCCTTCTGATTTGTAAAAACTTGGAAGTTGTAGTTGGAAAGAGCTTTCCTCTTTCCCAAAGAGAGTTCTAAAATGAATGGAACAACTAGGTTAACAAGAAAGTTTGCTTCTTTCATTTAGGTACATGTATGTGAATACTTACTGGGGTTTCCTGAGTTTTTTGTTTTTGGTACCTGTGATTGAACCTGAGGGCACTTAACCACTGAACCACCCTTTATATATATATTTCATTTAGAAACAGGGTCTCACTGAGTTGTTTAGGGCCATTCTAAATTGCTAAGCCTGGCTTTTAACTTGTGATCCTCCTGCTTCAGCCTTCTGAGCCCCTGGGATTACAGGCGTATGCCACCACACTGGGCTTCCTGAGCTTCTTGCTGAAGGAAAATAATTATTAATTTACTATTAGTATTACTCTAAATGTTCTAGATATTAGAACATGATTTTAAAATGAGAACAAAATCATTGATAAAGGAAAATATATTAAGAAAATAAAGTTCTTTTAGATTGTTCCCTGAATTGATTCTAAATTTTAAGGTGGGACAGGACAGCTCACACAAGTTATTTTGAACAAATGGTGTTTACACAAATAATTAATTTCTAGTTAGATTGATTCATCCAACAAATACTGACTGCTCAACTCTGCCAGCCTTCATTGATATTGCTCTATATTGCCTTCAAATACTGTTTTTAGGTCTTAAAATCATGGATAAATATGAATTTTTTATGAAGTTTTTTTGTTTTAAAGACATATTTGAGGGATTTTTTCCCTTTTTTCTACTGCTACAATATTTTCTTACTATTATATTTTAATAGAGATTATGTACTCATATATCATTTTCTTATATCAAGATATCATTGAAAGGAAGTAATATATTTCCATACCATAGAAGTTCATATGATAAAAGCAATCTCGTTATCTCATATAATTCTTTTATACTTAAGACTCAAGCTAATGTCATATTGAGGAATTATTGACATGATTTATTCCAGGTGTCAAGTATTCTAGGTACAACTCTGAATGTCATGCACAGTTCTTATAACAATGTATGAAATATTCCAAAAACACGTCTGGTACAGTGACTGCCATTTATTAGTTACTCAAAAAAAATGTCAACTTCCAACTTTGAACATAACATTTTGGAACATATCTTATAAAATAAACCAAATGTGGCTTTGTCTGATTTAGTTTGGGTAGATGTTAATATTTAACATAACTTAAAATTTTTAGTGATGAAGATGAGTTGTAACAAATTAGGAAATTACCTTGATACTTGATTATAGCTAATTTCTTCAAGTAGCTTATACTTTAGATATGTAAATATTATTATTTGAAAAACTGGCCATTGTATACAGTGAGATAAATTTAATGATAGTCAAAACACTTTTAGTTTTTATAAAAACCACAAATGCCACACCCAGTTTGTTGTTTAACTTGTCTGCCATGAATGATCCTCTCAAGTGTTATCTTTGCTTTTTTTTTTTTTTTTTTTTTTTTTTTGGTACCCTGCAGGGGAGTGAATCCAGGGATGCTCAACCACTGAGCCATATCCCCAGACCTTTTTTTTCTGTGTGTGATTTTATTTAGAGACAGGGTCTCACTGAGTTGCTTAGGGCCTCGATAAATTGCTGAGGCTGGCTTTGAATTCAAGATATTCCTTCCTCAGCCTCTGAGACACTGGGATTACAGGTGTGGACCACCACACCCAGCTTATCTTTGCTTTCTTATGTCTTATTTGAAAACGATTCAATTCTTAAGATAGTTCAACTTCTTAAATGATTAAAATTATTCATCATAAAGAATCAAAACCCATTGAATTCTGACACTTTGTAGTTAACTTTCTGAACACTAAAAATGCAGTTCTTAATATAGGACATAAATGATGTCCATTTATATCAGTGTTTTTGCCAGACCATTGAGTCTTATTGTAAAACAGACAAACTATAAAATTCAGTGGCTCGCATAATTATACCTCTAGATACAATGAACAAAATTGAACATCTCTAAATGCTCTTGTTCAAATAACTAGTTCAATTTTTGTGGAAGATGTAGGTAGTAATTGTGCTGAATGCAATGAATTTTAAATTTAGTCACAGTAAAAGAATATATTTAAAATATACAATGTACAAGAAAAAAATTTATAGTACCAAAATAACAATTGAAAGTTTTAAGAAAAATTTAAGGAAAATACTCTTGATTATACTTCAGGTATAAATGTTCATTATTCAACCTATGCTTCTTTATTGCTTGACCTATTTACTTATTTTAAATAATAAATGTTTGGAAATGATATGGTTCTTTCCAATAGTAATTGTTTTATGTTAGACATTGGAAAACAATAACTTATTTAAGTGTAACTTGATAAAGTAAAAAATACTAGGTGAGGTGGCGCATGCCTGTAATCCCAGCACTTTGGGAGGCTGAGGCAAGGAGGATCGCAAGTTCAAAGCCAGCCTCAGCAATGGTGAGGCACTTAGTAACTCAATGGCGAGGCACTTAGTAACTCAGTGAGACCCTGTCTCTAAATAAAATACTAAAAAGGGCTTGGGATGTGACCCAGTGGTCGAGTGCCCTGAGTTCAATCCCCAGTACCAAAATAAATAAATAAATAAATAAATAAATAAATAAAATACTATGTCAAGGAATTTTTTCTTGTGCCAAAATAAATTATTTAAATTATTTATAATCTTTTAAATTAAATTTTAAGAAAACTTGACTATAAGATTGACTGTAGACTACTTAATTTAGTGACTCATCATCAACAGATATGTTATTCAGTTTAGTGGAAGGGTGCAGAAAGAGAATTCAGACCTTTTTAGTACTAGCATGTCACATGGTCATGAATAAGGCCCTTGACAAGGTGGAACTGTGTGCTTTTCTAGACCCCTTTTCCTTCTACCATTCTATGATTCTACCATTTGCACTCCTATATAAAGTATTGCACATAACTTCAATGTTTCTGATATATTAGAATGTACCTAAGGGAATAAACTACTGATGAATTGCAAGAAAATAATTCTTATACAAAATTAAGACTTTGAAATTTTATATTAATTTCCATTTAAAGTAGAGCAAAAATATTTTTTTTTATTATTGAAAGTAAGACTCATATATTTTTGCAAATGGGGAATAAATTCAATTCTATGTTTAGAACAATAATCAAGTGCTAAATAATTTTCTAACTTTTCACAACTCATCACAAATATTTCAAGACATTGAATAAAACATCTAGCATTTAAAATATGGATAACAGTATAAGCAATTATACATATTTTATGAAAAGGTAAAATCATTTCATAATTTAGGAAAATACTACAATACTAATTTAAAATTTTATCATTGATAGTTATAATTTTTTACATTGAATTTAATTATAAATTAATTAAAATTTACTAGTAGAATTGAATAAATAATCCTGAAATACTAGAACTTAAACTTCAATGGATATACTATAGTTATTTCCAGATCACGATTGTCTATTATGGTTCCATAACATGGCTATCATGATGAAGTGTGCTGCTAAAGGAGGTTAGTTCACAGTGTTGTTGGATGAGGGTACATAGGAGGATTAGAGGAACACTAGAATGGTCAAAAGAAAGGGAGGGGAAGGGAGGGAGCAAGGGAGGAGGGAGGGGGGGAAAAAGAAAAAAATAAATGTTGGTTGAATGAGATGGATATCATTATCCTAAATGCATGATTGAAGACCTGAATGGTACTTATATACTTTGTATACAAACAGTTGTATGTAAAAAGATGCTATATATGTGCATTATGAATTGTAATACATACTACTTTTATAAATAAAAAAAGAAAAATAAAAAAAATACCCCCCCCAAAAAAAATACTGGTATCATTATCGCTGTAGTATGCTTATTTTAGTTCTTTAGAATAAATATCAAGGAACCAAGGAGTAGAAAAGCTGGGTCATATGGTGGTTTCATTGTAACTCTTTTGAGTAATCTCAATATAGTTTCCAAAGTGGTTATATGTGTAAGTGTACCTTTCCCCCCCACATCTCCAGTGAGGATGTTTGAACCACTTGTTATTGGCTCCATTACAACAAAGGACACTTCTTCCTGGTGACTTTGAGATTGATGTTTAGGTTTTTATGCCAGAAAATTTAATAAATAAATGAAATGTATTATATGAGAACTGATCATTAGGAGAACATAAAATTGTAGTTTTTATATCTTTCCAGATTTTACATATTTAGAATTTAAACTGACAACTTCCTCCTAATTATTTTGAATTTAATTATATTAAAATTATCATTAACTTAATTGCAATACCTCTATGGAAGCCAGTGGCGTTAAAAGAGAAAGCAAGATATGAAAGAATTTCCACATTGATATTCAAGATGATAATAATAAATGCTTTAGAAAATGTACATGAAAAGTTTGTGTTTTCATGAGTTCTGGAGTTTGGAAGATTTAAAAGAATGGAAAAAGGAAGGGAAGGGAAGGGTAGAAGGGTAGAAGAAGAGAAAGATTTTAAAATTAAAGCATTGTTTTAATTTTATTTTAGAAATGATATGCTTGGAAGAATACTGACATATATTCCTCATGTGAGCACATGAAACACTGCTTTCTCTGAGAAGTTTTGAAGCAGGTCTTAGGTATTACGTAAGAGCATCACCAACAGTGTTCTGGGTGTCTATTCTGGTTGTTCACATATTAATTCTAACACTGTTCTTCTGAGAAATGTAGTTTTATTATCTCCATTTTAGAAATGATAAACTGATATACTGACATTTATACTATACAAGGTACAGAAAGTAACAAGTGGCAGAACTAGAATTTTAATTCAGATAATTGAGCCCTAGAACCTACCGTTCTGACCACTAATTTGCCTCTCAATTTATAACTTAACAACATATATGACTCTAAGTGCTTTTTCAGAACTTATTTTGTTGTATATGTTTTCCACAAAGCCTATAATGGCAAATATATTCTAATTATAGATAACTGTATATTTAGCTTTATTTAGATATTTGGATAAATGAACATTTGTAAATTATTATTTGGAGTAAAATTATTTTGAAAAACTGACTTTATCTCCTGCCAAAACATGAAGGGTTTCATGATTTTCTTAATATTTTACCCCAATTACAGATAAATATTCCTTTCAAACACAGTTAAATTCTATGTGTCAATTTCTTCTTGGCTCTTATTGTTTTATTAGGAAATACCAAAGTATGATCATATGTATTCCACTTCATGTGAAAGACTTTCATACTGGTCTTCAAATTTATTATAACTGTTTTCCTGAGAGTGCATAACGTAGTCAGTTGATTTTAAAAAGAAGTCTTTAAAATGAAATAAAGCTGTTTATGCACAATTCACAGCCTTATCTTTCCACATACACCCTGAGGAAACTCAGACTGCTTAGATTATGCATGTTTTATTTGGTTATATTTGTGAAGTATTTGATCGTATTTCTGAAGATCTACAATTGCTTTTGTAATGCAGTCAGGTGGTATATTTTCTTTGCTCCTAGTTTACTAGAAATGGCTATGATTTATGCAACTGATATAAAACCACTTTCAAGTTAACATATACAAAAAAGAGCATATAAAACTAATAGTCAAAATCATTTGCCTAAGGCTATTGCTTTTGCAGAGTATTAGGGATCTGTCAAGTTGAGGAAGCAATGGAAAT
The DNA here is from genome assembly GCA_025594165.1 of Tamias sibiricus. NCBI lineage: Eukaryota > Metazoa > Chordata > Mammalia > Rodentia > Sciuridae > Tamias > Tamias sibiricus. The sequence goes on from CM046661.1 coordinate 29,765,854, forward strand.
ATGTTTTGGGAAATTCAACTTCAGTTGTCTTCTGAGAGGAGCACTGATATTATTGACAGTAAACTTTGGTAGATATAACTTTAGAGCTAAAGAATATTGGAATTAGTATGGGGTTAGAGAATCCACTTAAATCAGAAACTATATGCATACTTTTAATCTAAACTACTATTAGTTGTATTACTAATGAAATAAAAAGGAAGAAAGGAAGGAAGAACAGAAGGAATAAATCATATTACCATAACATATTTTCTGTTCCACATTATGTAAAGTACTTAATATGGTATTTCTTTTTAATGGTTATAACAAAACTTCTTAGTGCAAACGATTTTTTCTTCAGTGTTTTTTTAATATTGTTACAAAAATCTGAACAATGGTGTCTTTCTAACTAAGGTGTAAATATTTCCAGCTATTTGCCATTTAATCTAAATATAGACAATTACTTGTGGGTTTGTGAATATTTAAATTTTATTTGAACATAACATAGCATCCTATTATCAATACTGATGATACATTCTATTCAATGATTCTTGCAATATGAAATAGTCCCCAGAGTATAAAGCAGCATATTTTGTTAAGAATCTAGAAATATTTCTTAAATTATTTGGATCAATTTATCCAAGACTTGCACTTGAACATTTAGGAAAACGTTTTATAGTAAAACAATTCATTTGTCCTGAACATAAAAGTAAATGCACATGTTTATATATATATATCCATCACATTTAATATTTAATATATTGTATGTTTATACTTAATACATTATATATATGTATGTGTACATATATATATATATATATATATATATATATATATATACACTGTGTGAATGTATATGGGCTTTTGTATATATGCACACACATCTTCATTTCTTCACTAACTTTGAAAACTAGAAGGACATTGAATTCTAGGTTTATTAATAATTTATTTGTATGTGAATACAAAATACTATAAATCTACTAAAGATAGACTATTGTTACTTTTTATTTTAGGTTAATAAAACTTTTAGTATATTTGAAAAAAATTGTAAAATAAAAAAAAAACTTTGTTTGAACATCATGTTATTAGTAACTTGCCTTTATATTTCCAAACACAATTCTACTTTTAGAAGAAATTTGTCTTTTAAAATTTTGAAAGTAATTTAACTTTTTAAAAATTTTTCATGTTAAATTGCTCATTGTCATTTTGTATGTCAAATCTAGTATCTAGTATGTCTAGGTATTCTTAGTAGGAGGGTTTCTGCACTACCATAGCTTGCCATTTTCTTACACCAGAAACCACAATATAACATGTTCCAGTGTCACCAATTTGTCATTTAGTTAACACTGTCCTAGTGTCTTGATATAGAATCATAATTTCTAAGTTTCTCAAGGTAAAATATTTTTAACCTTATATGATCTAGACACATCCTGTTCTGGTCATCTTGGTAAATACATGAAGGCAGTTAAGAAAGCCAAGGAGCAGTAAACTGTGTTGTGTGACAAAACAATGAAAATTTTAACTAAGAGATTGATACACTTTTAATAAGATCAAATAAAAATAAATATTTTTATTACATGTCAGATATAGTGTAAGAACATCTTACACATGCACACACACACAGGTGGGAATTTTCTCACTGATTTGAAAACTTTGATCTATTTTTGCCCTGGGTTTTGTTTGTTTGAAAATAATGAACATGTTGCACTTGAGGTTATGTTTTAAGATGTTTCTCTAATATGAACACTGAGATTTAGCACATTGTGAAACACTTTTCACACTTTTATTTTTACTTTTGAATGATAAATACTGTTTACTCTTCACATATTATATTCTCTAGTGTTCTGAAATAGGCCCCAAAGAAAGCTCTTTGTTTTTTCAAGATTTTTGGAAACAAACCTGCATAATTCTACATATTTATGATAACAACTTACTGCATACCCTGGAATGTCTCTTCAAATTAGTATTCTTATATGAATAATAAATTTGTTTTCCAGTCATATGCCCAAACAAGTTTTGATCTTAGATATACTTCTTATACACAATTTTATATAACTACTTAGAGGAAATTCTCTCTTAGTGCTATACCTGCCCATTTATGATACTCTAGTTAGTGAGAAAATGCAATTCACCATCTTCTGGACAACTACTGTGCTTAGTCCTCACAGCTGAACTGAAAACTGTAACTACAGAGGAAATGGTTTTCTACAGCTTTGTGCTTGTTAAGTGGAAAGCAATATGCAAGGGAAACTCTCTTATGTAAAAATTTTAACTGACTTTGAAGTTTTATGAACACTTTGAAGTACATAATGGGATAGAAGCAAATATTCTCTTTGTAAGTGCTATGAATCTCTCCAATTCCGTGAGGGTCAAGGATGTAGAACCCAGGTAAAAAAGATTTCAGGCATCTCTTTTCCTTCCACTGCCAAACCACATTTGGGATATAACATTGCTCCAGGTAAATCCTTTAGATCCACAGAATAGAAAAATATTTTAACACTGCATGTTGAGTTCCTCCTGTAGCTTAGCTAGGGATAGGATCTTAATGGTTTTTAACCAGTTAAGACTTTAGATTGATAGGATTTCAGCAGCATTAAAAGGCATGAGATATTTTTTCCTTTTAGGTTGATCAGATATGATGTATGAATAGTGCTTCGTTTTCTCTCCACTAAACCATCAGAAAATATTATGAGAAACTAGCTCAAAGAAGGAAACATATGAAATAATTTAGAATGAACATCATAAGGTGAGAATAAGGTCTTTATGAGAAAAAGTATAACACTTTAATGAATGATTAAAAAAAAAAAGACCTGGATAAATGAGAAACATATAACATTATGAGACAGAACCCTCAACAAGAGTTAGCAGTGATTTAATTTTCCCTCACCTGATAACCATATAATTCAAAATCAGTCAGGTTGGGTCAATTTTTTAAGTGAAAAATATATTTTGTCTTCCTAATCAGGGGTAATATTTCATTCTGTTGGAAGGAAAACCTCAAGTTCTATTTTTTTCTACCTTCAGCCAAGGTATTTTAATTGCTGAAACTTCCTGCTGTGTTATAATGTCTAATAAGGTCAGTACCCTGTCATTGATTTTCTTTTAAATAATATTTCCAGTCTATTTCCCAAGTGAGACTTAGAATGAATGGCCCTGGAAATGAAATGTGGACTAATTTTAGAGGCTACATTGAATTCATACATTAGCTTATGGAGGACTAGAATTTTTTTATAGTGTAATTTTCTTTTAGAAAAAATGGAATATAAGTCTTTCTCAATAATTTAATCATGTCCTTTAGAAATTTCAAAGATATTTTCAATTAAAGGGTTTACACATTTTATGTAATCTGGTAAATTATACTTTTTTTTTCAATTTGACTAGTATTTACTTAATTTTCATATTAGTATTGTGATTAATTTTAAAAACCAACTTGCTCAGTGTATCTTTGGTGTTATTTTCCTTATGAATTGTTTTAGAATTTCATAATGAAATTAGAGAAATAGTACTTTAGAACTTTATGCATTTCTTCCATAGTACTTTTCTGTATCTTCTGTTGTCCAGTTTTGTTGAGTTACATTTTCCCAGAAAATGTTACATTCTGTTTATCTTTCTAAGTACTCATCCATGGAGGTATGCAAAACAGTTTGTAATTATTATTTTAATATTAACATTTCTGTGCTTAATTCTACCTAATTCTACTGATTGTTGTGGTAAACACATGACTCTTCATCAAATTTCACCAAATTGTACACTTAAAATACGTGATTTGGGATCTGAATAGAGCTGATAAAATTTCTGATGGTGCAATTTCAAAATTTGTTATTTTATATAGCAATTTTGACTCTAGTATGTCCATAAGCATTCTTTCTCTTTTTCTTTTTTTTTTTTCCTTCCCCCAACTTTTTTGGGTGTGTGCATGGATGGGTGGGTATGACTTCATTAAAATTTTCATTTTGCTTCTGTTATCCTCACATTTGTTTTGGTGTAAATGACATTGTTAAATATATTTGATAGGCTGGGCGCGGTGGCGCACACCTGTGATCCCAGCACTTGGGGGGCTGAGGCAGAAAGATCACAAGTTCAAAGCCAGCCTCAGCAATGGCGAGGCACTTAGCAACTCAGTGAGAACCTATCTCTAGTAAAATACAAAAAAGGGCTGGGGATGTGGCCCAGTGGTCTAGTGCCCCTGAGTTCAATCTGCTGTATATATATATATATATATATTCGATGCTCTCTATGACTCTTTGAAGGAATTTATTTAGTCATTACTTGGGTGCCCCAAATTAAATACTACTAAAATAATTCAGGTGATTTTTTAAATTCAAAATTGGATACAAAATTTCTGTCTTATTCATTCTTTTCCCCTTTGCATGTCTGGTAAGTATTCTTCTTTGTCTTATGGCAATAAATGTGACTTTGAGAAAACTGAAGTCAATTTTTTTTCCCCCTAGTAATAGTTTGATCAATATTGTTGACTGATAAATTTGGGGACTATTTGTTTATGAGGTTATATCCTGGTGTTGAATGTTCTGTGACTTTTCCTTAGGGTTTATTTTCTTTGTTTAATGTAAGTTACACATGAATTTTTCTTGAATTACATTCTTTGAATAAATGTTTTACTTCATTATTCTGTATATCTCTTACTGGAAAATTAAGTCAGTGTATGTTGAAACCATTCTAATTTCAGTATTCTTATTTTCTCTTAACTTATTTGGACATTTTAAGAGCTATTTTAATTTTTTTTCCATTTATGTATCTTTTCTAATGATTTCCACTAATTCTATCCTTTCATTTTATTTTTCCAATATTATCTTCTATTTGAGAATATATCATATATTTCATTTCAAACTGTTGTCTTTCATCTTATTTTGGCTGTTGTTCTTTTTTTGCTTTCTTAAAAAATTAATTCATTTATTTATTTTAATTAGGTATATATGACAGCAGAATGCATTTTGATTCATTGTACACAATTACAGCACAAATTTTCATTTCTCTGGTTGTACACGATGTAGCATCACACCATATGCACACTCATACGTGTACCTAGGGTGATGATGTCCATCTCATTCTACCGTCTTCCCTGCCCCCATGCCCCCCTACCCTCGCTTTTCCACCCTTTATTCAATCAAATTTCCTCCACTTTTTCCCATGCTCACCCCACATTATGAACTAGCATCTGCTTATCAGAGAGAACATTTGGCCTTTTGTTTTTTTGGGATTGGCTTACTTCACTTAGCATTATATTCTCAAACTCCATCCATTTACCTGCAAATGCCATAATTTTATTCTCTTTTAATGCTGAGTGATATTCCATTGTGTATATATACCACCGTTTCTTTATCCATTCATCTATTGAAGGGCATCTAGGTTGCTTCCACAGTTTAGCCATTGTAAATTGAGCTGCTATAAACAACATTGATGTGGTTGCCTTACAATAGTATGCTGATTTTAAGTCCTTTGTGTATAGACCAAGGAGAGGGATAGCTTGGTCAAATGGTGATTCCATTCCCAGTTTTCTGAGGAATCTCCATACTGCATTCCATATTGACTGCACCAATTTGCAGTCTCACCAGCAATGTATGAGTGTCCTTTCCCCAAAATCTCACCAACACTTATTGTTGTTTGCATTCTTGATAACTGCCATTCTGACTGGCATGAGATGAAACCTTAGAGTAGTTTTGATCTGCATTTCTCTAGTTATTGTAGATATTGAAATTTTTTTCATATATTTGTTGATCAGTTGAATATCTTATTCTGATGTCTGCTCAGATCCTTAGCCCAATTATTGATTGTTGGGTTTTTTGTTTGTTTGTTGTTAAGTTTTTTGAGTTCTTTATATATCATGGATATTAGTGTTCTATCTGATGTATATGAAGCAAAATTTTGCTCTCAAAATGTAGGCACTCTCTTTACCTCATTGGCTGTTACTTTTGCTGAGAAGAAGATTTTTAGTGTGAATCCATTCCATGTATTAATTTTTGATTTTATTTCTTGTGTTTTAGGAGTCTTGTTAAGGAAGTCAGGGCCTAATCTGATATGATGAAGATTTTTGGGCTACTTTTCCTTCTTTAGGTGCAGGATCTCTGGTTTAATTTATAGGTCCTTGATCCACTTTGAGTCAAGTTTTGGGCATGGTGAAAGATAGAGTTTTAGTTTTATTTTGTTGCATATGGATTTCCAGTTTTCCCAGCATCATTTGTTGAAGAGACTATCTTTTCTCCAATGTATGTTTTTGGCACCTTTGTCTAGTATGAGATAACTGTATTTATGTGGGTTTGTCTCTGTGTCTTCTATTCTGTACCATTGGTCTTCATGTCTATTTTGGTGCCAGTACCATGCCATTTTTGTTACTATAGCTTTGCAGTATAGTTTAAGGTCTGTTATTGTGGTACCTCCTGCTTCACTCTTCTTGCTAAGGATTGCTTTAGCTATTCTGGGTCTCTTATTTTTCCAAATAAATTTTATAATTGCTTTTTGTATTTTTATAAGGTATAATGATGGGATTTTAATTGGAATTGAATTGAATCTGCATAGAACTTTGGGTAAAAGGGCCATTTTGACAAATTAATTTTGCTTATCCAATAGCATGGGAGATCTTTTCATCTTCTAAGGTCTTCTTCAATATTGTTCTTTAGTTTTCTGTAATTTTCATTGCAGAGGTCTTTTACCTGTCTTGTTAGATTGATTCCCAAGTATTTTATTTTTTCTAAGCTACTGTGAATGGGGTAGTTTTCCGAATTTCTCTTTCAGAGGATTCATCACTGATATATAGAAATGCATTTGATTTTTGGGTTATTGATTTTATATCCTGCTATGTTCCTGAATATGCTTATTAATTATAGAAGTTTTCTGGTGGATATTTTTCAGTCCTCTAAGTATAGAATCATGTCATCAGCAAATAGTGATAGTTTGAGTTCTTCTTTTCCTATTCGTATCCCTTTAATTTTTTTTTAATCTAATTGCTGTCGCTAGTTTCAAGGACTATGTGTTGAATAGAAGTTGTGAAAGAGGGCATCCCTGTCTTGTTCTAATTTTTAGAAGGAATCCTTTCAATTTTTTTCAAGTTATAATGATGTTGGCCTTGGGTTTAGCATAAGATAGCTTTTACAATCTTGAGGATTGTTCCTACTATCCCTGGTTTTTCTAGTGTTTTGAAAATGAAAGGGTGTTGTATTTTGTCAAATGCTTTCTCTGCATCAACTGATATAATCATATGATTCTTATCTTTAAGTCTATTGATGTATTGAATTATATTTATTGATTTTTGTTTGTTGAACCAAACTTGCATCCCTGAAATGAACCATACTCGATTATGGTGCACTATTTTTTAAATATGTTTTTGTATGTGATTTGCCAGAATTTTATTGAGAATTTTTGCATTAATGTTCATCAGGGATATTGGCCTGAAATTTTCTTTCCTTGATGTGTCTCTGCCTGGTTTTGGCATTAGGATGATACTAGCTTCCTTTTCTATTCCCTCCTTTTCTATTTCAAGAGTATTGGTATTAATTCTTCTTTGTAGGTCTTATAGAATTCTGCTGTGAATTCGTCTGGTCCCAGGATTTTCTTGGTTGGTAGGCTTTTGATGGTATCTTCTGTTTCCTTGCTTGAAATTGATCTGTTTAAATTGATTCATTTTGGGTTGATCACATGTCTCTAGAAATTTGTTGGTGTCTTTGAGATTTTCTTTTTACTGGAATATAAATTTTCAAAATAGTTTCCAATTGTCTTCTGTATTTTAATAGTGTCTGTTGTGATATTTCCTTTCTCATCATGAATTTTAGTAATTTGAGTTTTCTCCCTTCTTCTTTTCATTAGGGTGGCTAATTTGTCTATTTGTTTATTTTTTCAAAAAAACAGATTTTTGTTTTGTCAATTTTTTAATTGTTTCTTTTGTTTCAGTTTCATTGATTTTCCACCCTGATTTTAATTATTTCCTGTCTTTTAGTACTTTGGGGTTGGTTTGTTCTTCTTTTTCTAGGGCTTTAGATGTAATGTCAGGTCATTTATTTGTTGACTTTTTCTTCTTCTTTGTTTTTAATATTTATTTATTTGTTTTAGTTGTACACAATTGTTTTACATGGTGCTAAGGATAGAACCCTGGTCACGCACTTGCTAGGCGAGCACTCTACAGCTGAGCCACAACCCCAACCCAACTTTTTCTTCTTTTAATGAATGAGCTTAATGCAATGAACTTTCTGCCTTCATAGTGTCCACGAGATTTTGATAAATTGTGTTGGAGTTCTTATTGACCTCTAAGAATTTTTTTATCTCCTCCCTGATGTCTTCTGTTATCCATGCATCATTCAATATCATATTATTTAGTCTCCAGGTATTGGAGTAAGTTCTATTTTTTATTTTGTCATTGATTTCTAATTTCATTCCATTATGGTCAGATAGAATGCAGGTAGTATCTCTACATTTTTGTACTTGCTAAGACTTGCTTTTTGGCATAACATATGGTATATTTTGGAGAAGGATCCATGTGCTGCTAAGAAGGAAGTATATTTGCTCATTGATGGATGGAATAGTCTATATATGTCTGGTAAGTCTAAATTATTGATTGTTTTATTGAGTTTTACATTTCTTTGTTTAGTTTTTGTTTGGAAGATCTATGCAGTGGTGAAAGAGGTGTGTTAAAGTCACCCAATATTATTGTGTTGTGGTCTATCTGGTTCTTGTAGTTGAGAAGGGTTTGTTTGATATACATAGATGCCCCATTGGTAGGGGCACAGATATTTATGATTGTTATGTCTTGTTGATGTATAAACCCTTAAGCAGTATGAAATGTCCTTCTTTATCCCTTTTCACTAGCTTTGGTTTGAAGTCTACTTTATCTGATATGAGGATGGAAACCCCTGCTTGTTTATGCAGTCCATGTGTGTGTATGTTTTTTCCCACCCTGTCACCTTCAGTCTGTGGTTGTGTTTTCCTGTGAGATGAGACTCTTGAAGGTAGCATAATGTTGGGTGATTTTTAAAATCCAATTTGTCAATCTATGTCTTTTAATTGATGAGTTTAGGCCATTCACATTCAGGGTTATTATTTAAATATGATTTGTATTCCCAGACATTTTGGTTTATTTGTGGTTTTTAACTTGACTTAGTTTCTCTTTTGAATGGCCTTTTCTTAATGTAGTTCCTCCCTTTGCTGATTTTCATTGTTGTTTCTCATTTTCTCCTCTTGGAATATTATGCTTAGAATGCTCTTTAGTGCAGGCTTTCTCACTGTAAATTCTTTTAATTTTTGTTTGTCATGAAAGGTTTTTATTTTGTCATCAAATCTGAAGCTTAATATTTCTGGATATAAGATTCTTGGTTGGCACCCATTTTCTTTCAGAGCTTAATATATGTTGTTCCAGGATCCCCTGGCCTTGAGGGTCAGGGTTGAAAATATGTTGAGATCTGAATTGGCCTCCCCCTATACGTGATCTGATTCCTTTCTCTTGTTGCCTTCAAGATTCTATCCTTATTCTGTATGTTAGGCATTTTCATTATAATGTACCTTGGTGTAGATCTGTTGTAATATTCTGCATTTGTACATTTTTAATTTAAAATGTACAATTTTAATTACATTTGTAATTTTTGTACATGTTTACATTGTCCTGTAAACCTCTTGTATTTGATTTTTCAAATCATTCTTTATGTTTGGGAAATTTTCTGATATTATTTCATTGAAGAGATTGTGCATTTCTTTGGTTTGAATCTCTGTGCTTTCCTCTATCCCAATAAATCTTAGATTTGGTCTTTTGATGCTATCCCATAATTCCTGGATATTCTGTTCATGGTTTCTCATCATCTTCACTGTGTGGTCAACTTTATTTTCAAGATTGTATATTTTGTCTTCATTATCTGAGGTTCTGTCTTCCAAGTAATCTAGTATGTTGGTGATGCTTTCTATTGAGTTCTTTAAAATTTGGTTTATTGTTTCTTTCTTATCTTTCTAATGTTTCTTTTAAATCTTTCAAGGAATTCTGATTTTTTTTCAGAATATCTCTTTTTTGAAGTAATCTTTTGCTACCTATATTTGCTCCCTTATCTCTTTGTTGGTGTGATCAATGGTTGCCTGTATTTGTTCTCTTATCTCTTTGTTGAGTGATCAATTTTTGCCTATATTTTCTCACTTAGTTCATTCTTTAATCAGCAGATCATTTTAATTATGCATGTTATGAACTCCTTTTCTGGCATTTCATCAACTGTGCTGTCCATGGATTCTATTATTGTAGTATCTTCGTTTGTTTGGGGCACTTTCTTCCCTTGTTTTTTTTTTTTTTTTTTTTTTTTTTTCATGTTGTCTATGTGTCTTTCTTTCTTGCAGTGCAGATCTGAGGTATTACTGTTTCTACCATATAATCTTATAGTGCCCCTTCAGATTATTCATATCTCACCTTGATGTTGGGATTCCAGTCCCTGGGCTGGTGTCCTGCGATGGATGTTACTGCATCTAAAGGTGGTGGTAGCAATAGTAGAGGTAATGTGACATAGCAGTGGGGGTGTCCCAAGATGGATGAAACCAGTTTCAGAGATGGGGCTGAAAGGATATCCCTTAATGGCTTTGGACTGCCTGTTTGGATATTCAGCTGCCTCCAGGCCTGTCTGTCATCCCAAGGTGGAGGCTACTACCTGGTAGAGATATGGTGATGGCTGCAGTGTCCCAAGATGGAGGTGAGCTAGGTCTGGGCTCCTGGATGAGTCAGCAGGTCAGCTGGGAGGTCCTAGGCCTGGGCCTGAGCTCTAGTGTGGCTCCTATGGTCAGCAGGGGTGGTCCTGCTATTCTATTTTTAATATTCAGTGTTTCATTGAAGTTCCTTCAATATATTTTGATGAAAATAAATTGCATGTTTATTAATAATTTCAACTACTTCCTAGTAAATCATCCCAGATACTCATTTTCCAATTCTTAGAATGTTACATTGTTATATAAAATTAAAAATGAAGATTTTACCTAACAGGTTTGATAAGGCTATAAATTAATGAATTCTATAATTTAGTAATTTTTTAGTACTGTAACATTTATATTTTAGTGATCTCATCCCGAAGGGAGAAGTAATAAGAGATTAATATAACATGGCCACCAAAGTTTCATTACTTGCTTTCAGATTAGTCTGTAAAAATTTCATTTTTCTTTCTTTTTGCTTTGCTTTTTATGATGTTATAAATGGAGCTGACATACTACATGTTTCAAGATTTCTGGTCATATTTAAATATCTACAAATAACAATGGTTAAGTAGGAACATGGCTGACATGAGGCAGATCCTAATGAGCCTCTATTCATACTGTGTTCATAAATCAACATCATATTTTACCTTGCTATTTTATTATGATAGTTAATTAAATTATTAATATATTTAAGGATTTAATGCCATAAATCTATTCTCTGACATCAGTATGTTGCAGCTATAGTTCCTTTTTTTTCTCCAAATAAGAGAAAGGGATTCAGAATAACATACAAGGGAAAAATATATATTCATATGTGTATGTGCATATGTGCATGTACACATATATATGAGTGTGTGCATGTGAGAATAGGTAATTAAATTTCCTTGAACCAGACATGAAAACAAATGATCCCTTCAGATTTATGCTCATGGATAGACTTTAGGGTCCTGATGTTAAGATAAATTAGCTCCAACTATTTCTCTTCTTGTTTTATTCAGTCAAGATTAGAAGTTCGGAAAGGGAGAGAATGCCTAATTGGACCCTTTTGAATGGGTGTCTGCCTGTGGGCCAGGGGATAGAAGACCATCCTTTATAGGTCTTCTATCAGGCACAGTCACAGCCTGATTAGATCAGAAGTATTTCTCCAAAGCACAATCATAATGTCGTTATACAAAGGAAGAATACCTTCAGGCAGAGGAAAGCAACAAACATTTACTGCTTCAATATTCTCTGAACTCTCAAAGGAAATATGAATATAATAAAATTTTAATTCCCTTTTGTTTCTCACAACCATTTCTTTTCAATGAAATCCATTTGATCTTCAGAATGTAGCCATGAGTGCGGTGGTTTTCAACATTGGCCTCCCAGTAGAATCTCCTTGGAAGCATAAAAAAAGTTTTGATTCAGAGTGGTCTGAGAATAAGGATCAGTTTTTTTTTTTTTTGGGGATTGGCTTGAATTGCGGTTGAATGTCAACTTTTTTTTTAACTGCTATCTCTCTAATAATAATGTACAAGTAGCGCTTCAGGCGGCAACAGTAGAGATGAGATCAATTAGCTTTGTGGTTAAGAGTTAAAGATCCTTAGTTGGATTGCATGAGTTCAAATCTCAAATGCTTACTAACCTGGTGACATTGGACAAGTTATTTAAACTCATTTGTAAATTGGACTCTTGAAAAAAATACATAACACATTTAAATGCATTTAGTAGAGTGCCTGGCACATAGTAAGCATGTGATTGCTGTTAATTGTCATTGTTGTTGCTCAGGTTGACTTCCTTCCCTTTGAGACATGTATTCACTTTCTTTTTCTTTTACTGTTGAGTATTCTCTCACAAACTTTATAAATTAAAGTCTAGATTGATAAGAATTTATGAGAATGGGAAGCTATCAATTATATATTTTGCAATCTTTAATTTTTTAGTTGAGGCACTCAGTTATGGAATTAGTGATAAATAGGGGTTAGTTCAACTCCATAGCAGCTGATGAGTAGATTGAGAGGTATTACTCTCCACCAAACTTGGCAGGAGGCTGCAAGTACCAGCAAGTTCTTGTGTTTCAGAGAGACTCTTTATGTCCTGGGTTCTCATGTGGTAATTATAGATTCCCATCTCATGATGCAAGCACTGGGCTTAGAATTACCCTAGTTGGAACAACATTCCACCTGAATCGTAAGTGCAACAGTGTATGGCTTTTATGGATTGGTTCCTCCTTAAATTTAATAGGTAGAGGGGCTCTTGTGCAGGTCCTTATATAATTATATTCCTGAACCTGGTAGTCACTGAGTTTAGCTTGGATTGGAGATTAATAGGTGATCTTCTTAACAAGAGTGGTGATAACTGTTATATTGTTGACAGGGTTAAGTTTTTTTATCCAAGTTGTTGTACCAATATGATTACAATGGTAGTTTGAAGTTTTCAAGGTATCTGTGAAATGGCTCCACATATTCCAGGTCTAGGATGAAAGTTTTTTTTTTTTGTTTGTTTGTTTTTTTAAGTTGATGTAACCATTTCAGCACAAAATTTAGGAAGGAGAGGGGCTAACCTAAAAATTTTGTCCTTATATGATAGAATACCACAGACTTATAACAAACAGAAATTTATTGGAGCTCAGTTGTAGTGCCTGGGAAATCTAAGATTGAGGGGCCAGCATCTGGTGGGGTTTTCTTGATGTATCATTGGTTGGTGGAAGCTAAGAGGCTTAGTGCACAAGAGGGAGAGGAACTCTCTCTTCCTTTTATGATGCCATTAATTGCATCCATGAGGGCACAGTCATCTCCTAAATGTTCCACCTCTGAACACTCTTACAATGGCAATAAAATTCAGCAGGAGTTTTGGAGGGACTAACTATCAAAATCATGGCACCTTCTTAATTCTCTTTCCATACTAGTTTGATTAAAATGGTAAAACTAGTGTTGCTTTTCAAGAATTGGGTATTTATAAACATCATACACTATTTATTTTAAACCGAATTTTTTTAAAAAAATGATATAAATACAATTAGTGAATATAGTAAGGACCTGAATTATATTTATAACTGACACTAAAAAGGAAACATATTAATCTCTTCACATGACTAGAATGATAATAAGCTTGATGATGTGATGTACCATTTCATGTCTAAGGCCATATAATGTATAATTAATTCAGTGAGGTGATTTTTCTGAATAGAGGAGAACAAACAATATTTGCACACTTTTACCCATTAAGTCCCAAGTTTTGAATTAGATGTATATTTCAATGAAATTAACACAACTGCACTAAAATAGGTTAAACATAATAATCTAGAGCCAATGTTATTATATTAATTAATATTATTCATATTAATTTATATTTTAAGATTATATTCTCATTATAGCGATCATATTATTTTTACCAAGAGTAAAGTCATAACAATTCCAAAGTAGAATTCATATCATACTCAGTGTGGTATTAAAATACTCCATGACTAAGGAGTGACACAAAGATTTTAAAAAATTCAACACTGGAAAATGTATTATGTACTTGATCATCTTATATGACATTGATACTATTTATAGATAAAAAGAAAACACTTGTTAGATGTTAAAAAAGCACTTCTAATTAATCATCCCCAAGATATTAACTTTGAAAACTGACATTCATCTTCTTTTTTATTGTAGACCTCAGTGTTTCATGATGCGTTCTTTGCTGTGTTTTTGGGATTAGTGCTGCCTTGGTTTGATTTATGTTGCTATAACAGAATACATGAGGCTTAGTACTTTATAGAAAAAGAAGTCTATTAAGCTTACCATTCTGAAGGGCCAAGAGCATGACCCTGGTTTTGATTTATGGTGAAACTCCCATGTGGATATCACCACATGGGGAGTATTTGTGTGAAACAGAGACTAGATGAAGTTGGTCTTGCTTTTCTACATTAATCCACTTTTACCAAATTGGTCCTCCAAGACTACACTAATCCCTTACAAGGGTAGTGCCTCATCATCTGATCATCATTTACAAGCCAGTCACTTCAATACTTTCACATCTTCCAGAACACGAAGCTTTGGATCAAACCATATCCAATCTGTAGCAAGTCCTAATAAGAAATTCCTATACTTGGGTTGCTGATAACTTCAAGGTTTGTTTTTGCTTTTCTTTTTTTCTTGGAATTATTCATTGTATCCTGACTTCACTGCTTCCTTCCTTTTTCCTTAAGCTCATCTGTACAGAATATTTAATACAATTTGCCTTCCAAAGAAATAGGAATATTTTGAAGAATAAATATTGAGTAATTGAGGAGGTAGAATATTAGATGCTCTAAGACACAAATTACACCTAGAGTATGTCTTAATGTTACTTTTTTTCCTTGTTTCATTGGAAAGATGAGTTGCCCAGCCAAGTAAATTTGATTTTGAAAACTGTTACATTTGTGATTCTTTGATATCTGTTTTGTGTGTAGGAAGACTTCAACCAAAACGTGTATTTTCAGCAATAACAATGTGTTTAAACTTCCATGTATAGTTAGAATCTCTTGATAGTCATGTGTTGTTCGACTAATGGAAATTATCTTCTTAGTAGCTCTAATATTTATAGTTAACAACTTGAAGGAAAAATGAGAAAATATTTCCCTCTCAAAGAATGACTTAGTTTGAAATATTTACATAGTTTTGTTTTGACTCTTCTCTTGAATTTTGTGATGCAAAAATTTAGAAAACATCACTTTCCTGTGCAAAAACTTCCACAGAGAATTACACTAAGAATCAGAACTTTTTTTTTTCTTTATTTCAAAGGATTATCTATTTATACTTTAGTTTCCCTAAGGCTTTCTTCTTCTTAGCAAGAATGTTTAAATATCTTATTAACTTTATATAGAACTTTAATATTTAAAGACAGTGTTTTGTTGCCCTAGGGCACAACAGAAACTTAGTGTGAGGAGGTTTTGAAGAACATACCAAAGAATTGGTTATTAAAACCCCTGAGTTTTCATCCCCACACATATTGCTTTCCCTCCTCTAACTTCAGGAGCCCTCAACTCCAATTGTCATCACGTTCCTTGTCCCACATGTTATTTTTTTAAGAGACATGGTAGGGTGATGTAAAGCAAAGCATTTGCAAAATTAAGTGGGAAAAATTTTTTAAAATACGTGTAACTATTAAGGAGCTCTCCAAGGTGGGGTGACTTTAGGCATTCTAGCAAGTTTTATTTGTCTGAATTGTACAGGAATCATTTCTAATTCAACAATTTCATCTTTAGACAAATTCTTCCTCTTTATTTCCAATGAAATTAACATTTTTCTATGATGGAAGTGATCTAAAGACATACATAATTTATGTAATATAAAATTATTAACTATGCTAAAGTGAAATTAGATGGATATCAATTCCATAAAGGTAATGGTTGCTTTATCTATCTCCAAAACTTACATCTGTAAGTTTTCTTAAAATTTTTTTAACAAAAATAAACCATAATCATAATATAAAATATTCTATTAACTTCTAATTATAATGTTTCCTTTTCCTTGCTTGAGTTTTATTCAACTTTTAAAGAGTTCTTTAAAAATTATAAACACTTTAATAACCATGGGACCTCTTAAAGGTTAATATTCTATCAACAAAGTACTCTTTTTTTGTAGCTGAAAACTTAGAACTATAGGAAAGAATGTGAATCTAGGCTTTATCCATTAATATTCCAAATCTCAGTTGGAATTTACACTATTAGTAACCAGGTAATCATTATTTAACCTAATTTTCTTAGTATAGTTAAACTATATGACAGGATATAAATTTATTCCCAGTCCAATTTAACACAATTATGCAATAATAAGCTTATTTCAATACCAGATATAGAAAGGAAAAATGAGAAGATTTTTTTCTCAAAAATGTTTTAGTAATGAATGAACACACTCCAGTAGACTTCTTTCCTAAGGCACACATAACAAATTGAATCTATTATGACATATTGTTGGTTTTCAGTTTTATGTTCTAGAAAATATAACCACATTTTGGCCAAGGGGGTTGTTGTCAGAGTTGTGTCATTATTTTAATGGTACATGAAACTTTTGAGTCTCCACATTTACATTGAAAGGGGACTCTTCCACCTCCAGTGCCTTTAAAATGTTATCATTTTCTTTGGGGCAAACCAACATTGCTTCACACAAGGTTAAGAAGTTTTGTTGATGGATATCTTGAATTTTTGATGAATTCAAATGTTTTAGTGGTTTACTTTTTATGATCTGTGTATTCTCTGATCTTTTTTCTTCAAATTTAGAAGCCATTGGTAAAGAAAAATATTTAATGGAAAACAAATACTTTTTATATTTAAGGAATTCTTCAATCTGTACAATCCTTTGGATTTCTATATCATCTGTATGTAGTACATGGCTATAATTCTTCTAATGAATGATGAATTGGCATACTATTTTATGTCATACTATTACAAGTGGTATATACTAATAATTCCCAAACACTTAAATATGTTGGTTTAGTATATTTAAATCATTTCTGACCTTTCAGATTAAGACTTAAGGAATTCTGTGCAGGTGGCTTCAAAGGCCACTTCTTATAAATATAAGCATTTTCCTTGCCAATACCCACCCCTCTACTATCAGAGCAGTTCAATTTTGATTGATTGAATATATATTCCCATGGCTAAACTTAGTTCAAAAACTCTAATATACCTCTTTTATCCTCTGAAGTAATTCATACACATTAACCATTTAGTTGAGACCAGCATGGAGTGTGGTTTGGAGAATGAAGTGAAGTTACTCATTGAGGACAGACACAATCAATACAGGTAAAGGTGTCTTACTGTGTTGGGATCTTCACGCTTGGTCTTCATAATTTGCTAGAAGGACTCACAGGATTCAGAAGTGTTGTTATTCTTAGTGGTTATGATTTATTAAAGCAAAAATAAAGTAATTAAAATCAGTGAGAAGCAGCCATGTTGGGTAAAATCTTGAGAGGCCAGGCTCAATCAAGCTTTTGGGTGTCCCTTCCCAGCGGTGTCATATCAGTCACACTGAGTTTTCCCAGAAACAACATGTGGAAACACATGTGAAATATTGCAGCCAGAGATGCTCACATGAGCCTTGGTTTTCAGGGTTTTTACTGAGGCATCAGTTGCTTGATCTGTAGAGCCCACATGACTGACCTATATGATTCCGTCTCCATTCTCTTTCTTCCCCTTTGAAGCAGATGTTTTCCATACATTACATTGTTAGGATAGATAAAAATATATCTGGTTAAACTGGTACTGCATGGATCAAGGTCTCAGGCATATAAAACCACCCTCTTTAGGCAGAATATTCTGAAGTCACATCCCAAGAATCAGTCTAAGGCCTGTGTGGAAGATAAGCCTTTCTTGAGAATGTGCAAGGGTTAAGCAACCAGGACTGCTGAGTGAACCTTTTCTTGTCTATTTATTTTAGTATCCTTTTGTCACCTATTCCTTTTTACAGAGACAAGAGTCACTTTTAATCCTGGCTCATTTGCTGCTGCCCATAAATTTCTGAAGTAACAGTATTCATTTGGTCATTTCCTTTTTTCATTTTTACACAGCTTCTCTTTTCTTAGGAAGAAGAAATCCATTACAACTTTCTCCTATTATCCTCTAAAATTAAAAGAAAACAAAAGAAAAAATTCTGAATAGATATCCAGAGTCTAGGCAAGGAGGTAGGTACACTAAAATCAAACTGACCATAATCCATATTTAACAGGCATGTTCTTTATAATAAAGAGTAGTTTATTTTTGTGAATACAAGAAATGCTAATTTTTTTAATAAATCAACTATTTTTACAATTATCCCTTTTGCTTTATCATATCTGTGGACAGAAATTTAGTATGCCAAAGTTCATCTTCCTCTGATTATAAGTAAGGCAAAAATATTTTTATATTTATGTTGATTGATTTCACTAAGTTTCAGATATGGAATGCTTAGATGTCCTAAAAATAGCTCTTGGTTTTCATTTCTCCCCGCATTTAGCATCCTAACTCTGGATTGCTACTCTAGTCTTCTTGAGTTTACCTTTTCACAGCTACATCAGAATACTTTCAAAGGGCTTTCTATCTACTTTTGTTGTTTTGACCCAAGCTTATATACAAACGTTCCTTTAAATTATTCCAGAGCAGGAAAGGAAAGATACATCATGTAAGTAAACTTAATTTGGAGACTACTAATAACTGGGGAAAATGCCAAATATGGTTTCCATAATGTTCCAAAGAACAGAGATTTTTAGAAGAATCCCAGTAATCTATCTTCTTACTCCCAAGCTTCTACTATGTTGCTTTTCCTAGCAGAATTTCCCTGAAACATTAAACTAGCCTTGCTCCTAATACTCTGAAAAGAAAAAATGTATTCCCAAAAAGTATTCAGCAGAGCTACAATTTCTTTCATCATAAAGGCCACCCTGGATGTCATTATGGAAAGCCATTTGGCTCTTCATTTTCTCAGAGGGCAATCAAACACTTCTCTGTTTTAAGCCTAGAGTTAAAACTCCTTCATTTAAAATTTTCAAACTTGCTTTTTAAAATTTTATAGACATTCACAGTATATTGGGATAGCTATAACAGAGCCCTAAAGATTTTAATTTTTTTTTATAGTTTTGGATAAAATACCCCAAATGTTTTTATGGGAAATCTCAAAGACTTCATCCATATACTAAACCAACCATTCTTCAAGGCTCCTAAAACAATGTTTAACACGTTTTTGTTATGGGAACTAGATCAATTTTGTAGTTGAAAAAGTTGCATTTTCTTTACAGAGGAAGGCTTATTTTGTAAAAAATATAATTAGTCATTTAGAACTGAACAGAGTCAAATTTAAACTGATTTGAGTCCCTGCAATCTATTTTTCAGTTTAGCAAATGTGTTCCATTCCTCTTCTCTATCTGTTTTTATGCAATATGATTAAAAATATTTTGTATTTTGATCATCTCACTGGTTTATCAACTCAAAAAGCAACAGCCAAAAGAGATTTAGCTTGCATTTTCCCTCTAATTAGTGCTGACAGTTTATAAAAGGAGAGTAAACTCATTTTGTATTGTCTACTTAAAATAGGGAACTCATGCTATTGTTTGCCTGGTTGCCTAAAACTTGGTGCTTCAAGAATAAGGTCTTGATTTAGTCATAAGCTAAGGCCCACTAGTTTGGGTCCTCCACTGCAAAAGAAAGTTCTATTTGGATAAGGACTTCCCAGAAATCATCTTATAGGTCTGGGACTCTCACACAAATGCAGCTTTTGAGCAGTTTTCTTTCTTCTTTCATGCATCTATTTAATAATATAGCTAAAGACTACAGGTCTAACATATACAACTGGTTGTTTTATGTGCCAATATTCTAATTTATAAGACTACACTTGGTCTCCAACATTTATTTTGAAAAGATTAATAAATTATAATTTAAATTTCCTGGGACTAGGACACCTGATCACTCTGGTTAACAGTTAAGATTACACTTCATAGGTCAATAAATGAGATCAGATGCTTACACTCTGGGTAAACATAAGGAAAGTTGCATTCGTAGCTACTTTCACAACTGCAAGAACCCATTGTCACATATACTGTTTTTCTTGTTGGATGAAGGAAGCACCTACTAATTGTCAAAATCAACAATTACCACTGACATGCCTTCACCCTGCTGGACTCTATATTTTCTTTCCACATTCAATGTGTATTCCTGCTCTGTCTAGACTGATCAAAGACTGAAATCCTACTTATTTTTTTTTTTTTTTTTTTTTTGGTACCAGGGATTGAACTCAGGGGCCCTCGACCACTGGGCCCCATCCCCAGCCCTTTTATGTATTTTTATTAGAGACAGGGTCTCACTGAGTTGCTAAGTGCCTCGCCATGGCTGAGGCTGGCTTTGAACTCGCAATCCTCCTGCCTCAGCCTCCCAAAGTGCTGGGATTACAGGCGTGCGCCACCGCGCCCGGCTGAAATCCTACTTATTTTTATCAACTCCTTTTCTCCTTTTAATCTTTTTAAAAATTTGTTATTTTTTAGTTACAATAACAGTAGACTATGTTTTGACATATTTATACAAATATGAAGTATATCTTATTCTAATTAGGATCCCAGTCTTGTACATGATGTGGGATTCAATGTGGCATTTTCATATATGTACAAAAGAAAGTTATGTCAGATTCATACTACTTCTTAGAGAACCTCTTCTTAATTCTCCACTTGGATGGAGGAGGACATGAGATAGTATTAAAATTTTCCTGTGTCTTTAAAGAAAGTAATCACTTCTATAATTTCATTTAGCATGATACTTAGGAGATGGGCTAATTTCAGTGAATTATCTGAGGATGTATCTGGAAGCAAAAGACGTAGCCACTGATATAAAAAATTTTATCTTATTAAAAATAGTTGCTGTATTGCTTAAAGAAATAATTTCTAATGGATGTTTCTTAGTATAACATCTATTTTATGTTATAACAATGATTTTGGATCTTACAGTAATTTTTAAATGTCAGTTTCATTTAAAATATTTGTTATTTATATGTTATTTTTAAGTAGTGTATTGCTTCATTCATAAAGCACAATTAGTTTGCTTTATTCATCAAAACTTTGGCTAATATGGCTGCATGAGCAATTGAGCTGCCCAATGTTACAAACTCCACTGCCACCTACTACATCATTCTGTCATTTTTAAAAAAGTCAATTAAAATGCATATGTTAAGAATTTTCTCTGGAGAAAGAGAAAATATTTGCTAGTGTGAAGAACAATTATCATTGTTGCCTATGGACATTATTTCGTAGAATTATTGCAATGTGTGTCATTTTGATCTGTTTCAGTGTCATGCTGTGAATACACTGGTCAGCTTCCAGCAATATTCAGAGGGATTTAAATTAATAACTCACTGATGAGCTGATATTTAAAAACAGATGGGACTCAAATCTAACACCACAGAAAATTCATCTCCAGAAATAAACAATGGAGAGCACTGTATTTTAAAATAATTTTAGAAAGCAGATTTATAACTCAAAAATAACATGAAAAATAATACTTGATTATTAATGAAGCTAAGCATCCAATGATAAAGCACTTCAAAATGCAGGAAAATAAAATAGTCCTCTCTCCTGAGATTGTCTTACTTCCTGCACACTTGCTCCAATTTTGCTCCTTTCCCTTGATGGACCTAAATGACTTCCAATTGAAATGATTAATTAAGGCTGAGTAAAAGAAAATGAGGTGGTCCCTTCTAAAATGTATTGGAAAAATTACACCAGTTTTCCTTTTGATTCAAGAAATGCTTATTAAAATAAGACACTAGCCTTGTTTGTATCTGGATGGTGGAGGAGGTTAAAGGGTTAATTAGTACGGGAAGGGTATAAACCAACATTTTCGGGGTATGGGCCCGATAGCTTATTTAGCTGACCTTACTAATAGAACATGGTGCAAGGGTAGCACGAAGAATAGCTTTTGAAGAGTGATGTGTTTGCTTTCAACATTTTCTTTTGCATTTCATTCCAGATGCATTTTATTTTACACTTTGTAATCATAAAACATCATTCAAAAAAAAAGAAGAAGAAGAAAAAGAAGTGAAAATAGAGGCTTTTATGCTCAAGTCTGGCAGTAAAAGCCTCTGTGACATTGGCTAGTTTTCTATCCCTTAGTTCTTAGCTTATAAAAAAAAGTCTTTGAAACTTAAGGAACTCTGGAGTACAAATATTGGTCACTTATGATATGCAAGTTCACTGGGAATAGATGAAAAGGAGAAACATTCTATAAGAGCAGACTCAACTCCCAAATCTAATAAATCCAAATAAAATCTATGACTAATTGTCACCTGTGAACAAGCAGCCAAAACCCTGTCTTCATTCTTGGGTCCCACCAAGAAAAAATTATTTTGTGAGACATAAAAAACCAAGCAAGGGAATTTTATAAGTGAAACTAATCTCAAACAAAGTACATTGTTAAGAAAGAAAGAAAAACAAAACAAAACAGAATATGTCATCTCTAAGCGGAGAATGACAAAGGAAACTTAATGCTATTTCCAAATGTATTACTGTTTTATGTTTGCCAAGAGAATTGGAGTTCTCCTGCAGTCTTCAGCAATATGAAGTTTAACTCCTCCTCCATGTTGGGTGGGGGAGTTCTTGATTTTAGTTGGTTCTTTCTAGAAATGTCATGGTGACCAGTCCATTTAGTGGGTTTCAACTACACATAAGTTTATGCTAATGTGGGTGTTGCGTTCAATGATCTGGCAAATTTTATCTTATTGTGCTTGCATGACTGAAGAAATTTCCCTTCTGATATGCATTAGGAAACCTAACTTATTATAATAACTCCTGCAGACCCTATCAGGAGCTAACCCCCATATCATCTCTTCTTGCAACGTTCTTGAATTGGCTCCTTTTGTTTCCACGTGTTTATGTGTTTATTCTCAGGGTTAGCACACATGCTGTTTTCCTTTATATTTCAACCTATGCTAATTTCTTATTCATTAGTCTTAAAGACAATTTAGGGCTGGGGATGGGGCTCAGCTGTAGCGCGCTCGCCTAGCAAGTGCGCGGCCCGTGTTTGATCCTCAGCACCATGTAAAAAATAAACTCATTGTGTACAACTAAAAGCAAATAAATAAATATTTTTAAAAAAAGACAATTTAAAGAAAGCTTGTAACCCTACTACATTATTGGTTCACATTCCACTGCTCATTACTAACAACTATCTAACAGAGTAAGGTGGAGGTCAACATTACACTTATTTCAAAAAATAAATATTCTGAGAGAAAATGAAGGGCTAAGATAATATAGTTTTTAAAATATTCAAAGTGATTTTTTTTTTTTTTTTTTGTTACCGGGGATTAAATTCAGGGGCACTTGACTGACCACTGGGCCACATCCCCAGCCCTTTTTTTGTATTTTAGGGTCTCACTGAGTTGCTAAGTGCCTCACCATTGCTGAGGCTGGCTTTGAACTCATGATCCTCCTGCCTCAGCCTCCCACGTGCTGGGATTACAGGCATAGGCCACTGTTTCCGGCCAAAGTGATTTTATATTAGTGTTGGATCCATGAAACTATCCCACTCAAAACTGTTTTCAAAAACTGCCTTGTAGAACTGAGGATGTGGCTCAATGGTAGAGTGCTTGCCTGGCGTATGTGAGGTCCTGGGTTCAGTCCTCAGCACCACAAAAACAAAACACCTACCAAAAAAAAGCATGGTAGGACAATTATAGTTTACAACAATTTAACGTACATTTTATTAAGAACTAGAGAAAAGAAGTTGAAAGATTCTCAACATAAAGATTTGACAAATATTTATGGAGAGGGAAATGCTAATTATCCTGATTTGATCATTACACAATGTACACAAGTGTGAATTATAACATTGTATCCCATAAATACATACAATTATTATATACATGGACATAATGTATGTAAGCTTTTATTTTTCATTAAAAAATTAAAAATAAAATCAAATCTTCTGAAAATTAATTAAATTTATGAACTAAATAAAATTTTAAAAATATCTTCTTACATTGATGATTTTAATATTTAAAAATAACAAAAGCAAAATAATTGGTATTACAAATGTTCCCATAATGAACCTTTAACTCCAGTATCTTGCATTCCTGCAAAACCAGCACCACGTGGTTGATGCCAAGTCTGCTGTGATCTCTAGCAGTAGCCACACCTCCAGGGACCCTGGCTGTAGCAGTTTCTGAGTGTCTGGGTGGCTGAGCATGTTGAGAAACTTCTAGGCCCCCTTGTGCAATAAGGGCACCCCACTCCTGGTACCAATTTCTATTGTAGTCAGCTTTTTCTCTGTTGTGATGATATGATGCAACCAGAACAACTGTAGAGGAAAGAAAGGTTCATTTGAGGGCTCATGGTTTCAGAGGTCTTAGTCTGTAGAAGGCTAACTTCATGCTTCGGGGCTTGAGGTGAAGCAGAACATCATGACAGAAGAGTGTGGCAGAGGGAAGTGGCTCACATGGTGATCAGAAAGCAGAGAGATATTTGAAAAACATGGACTTGAAAGGGCTAAGGAAGTTGCATTTGTTAAAGACATTACCATCACTAAAGAAATGCTAAAGACTTTCAGAGAGACTGTAAGAAAGATGGCTTGAAGTCATCTCAGGAGCTGGTAAAACCACACTCATCTAAAACTGACTAAAATACATAATAATAATTTTCTTGGCATCTGCCAGCTGATATCATGCCACTGGTAATTTTCTACATAATGCATTACCGTAAATATTTTAATTTAAAATTTTTCATTGACAATTTATTTATTTTGAAAAATATTTTACCAGCTAACACTTATCAAATAGTCTTCATTTATGATTTTTTTTGTAGTAGTAATAGGTTCATGTTTTCTTTCTTTTTTGATAAAGTGAAATGCATTGATTTTATTAGATGAATCTTGCATTTTTTAGTTAAAACCTAGTTATGGAATATTATCCTTTTGCAAATTGCTGGATTTCACGTTTTAATATTGCACTGATGAACTTTTGTTTCTCTCTATGTGAGGGACATTTGATATGTAGCAGATAGATGTGAGCATATGGAACTGGCCCTCCATATGATTTCTTTTATAAAGCAATTTACCTAAGGCCATTTTGGTCCTCTTCTAGCTTAAAACAATGGGATGTTACATTTCTTGACTACATGTTATTCTTAGAGTTATTCTCTGGGCGGAGGAACTTAACACTCCCCCTGCCAGTAAGAGTACAAATCACCCTGAAGTGGGGGTTTTGGGGACCTTATACAGACCAAAGTTTCCAAGACACAGGAAAACAAGGTAATTGAGAGGAAAACCCACAGAATGCAGATTACAAAAAGGCTTTTAATTATTTTAAGAAATTTGAATTATTGTGTCTAATAATAAAAATATGAATTGATTTTAAACAGATGAGTAAAATTATTATGCTTTTGCTTTGAAAACATTTTAAGCCAAGTTCAGCAACATGGGGACAAGGCAAGTGATTGCAGATCATTTTATTTTCAAAGTATTAGCTGACCCGGGTAGAGGATCAGACCTCAGGAATAATGACATTAGACTCAGCCACTTAACAAATGAATGTGTTGTTTCCAAGCAGCAGCTCTAAGAGCCTTTATGAAGTTCTAATCTCCTTTCCCTCAATTCCAGATTTCCCTCAATCCTTTCTTTTTCACTTGGGTCTCAAATAAAGAAGACACAAAACGGATATAAAGCTGATCTATGAAAGAAAAAAAAAAAAAAAACATAAGAAATTATAGGTGTCTTGTAAGCCACTAAGATTTGGGGCTATTGCCAGAACATAATTTGGCTAAGATCTGACTAATATAGTGGTAGGTAAGATTGAAAGCTTGCAGATCTGTTTAAAGACAGTAACTGAGGCAGAAAATGTTGATAACCTGGACACAAGAGAGTGAAGGTGGGGTGAAGAGAAATAAGCAAAACTGACAGGAAGTGAATAAACAGGGTCTGTAATCAATGGACTGTAGGAGAGAAAAGATAGTTTGAAAGATTTCTGGGTTGGAAAATTAAAGGGGTGGATAGTAAAGCACCCATGATTTGGAAGTAGAGCAGGAGAATGGGTTGACAGAGGGAAAGAGGCCTCTCAGCCCCACCATTCCACCTTAGTTCTAATCTATGGAATCTGTACTTTCTGTTTCTTCATCCTGGAGTATCCTCCAGATAGTTGCAAGATTGGCCTTGTATTTCAGATCTCTGTTTAATAGTGAATCCTCGAGGAGGCGTTGCTGCCAACCTCCCAGTTTTTAACAGCAGGCTCAACTCCTTTTCTTAGCACAGGTTGCTCCCTAATATTAGATTAAATTAAGTATAGAAGCACTGCCCAATGTAAGCACAAAAGTGACTGAGATGGGTGCAAACCTCACGAACTCAGCAAAGCCTTTATTTATTCAGCAGTGGAGTAAGGCCTCAGATGAGCATACTTTCTGCATAGAAAATGGCATCGATTCCAGGGGAGGTGTGGGTTTATATAGGTTACATTCGGGGGTGTCTTAGTCCTTGAAGACTTCAATAGGACATGGGCAAAATGTTGCAAACATCTGGAACTTGTTTTTACTGGGCCCAGTTTTTAATTAGGCTGTTTTTTTTTTTACAGGGCAGGGGTGGAGGGTTCAGGGTTCAGAGTCCAGTGCTCATCTGACCTCCTGAGGTCATTATCTTGACACAGGGACAAGATTGATGTGTAGTTTCACTGTCACTAGGAGAGAATTTATCTGGGAAAGGATCCCTCCTCCCTGAGACTGCTATCTTGGATTGATGGTTATCTCCCTTCTAGGGCTTGTTCTGTCACTGGGAGATGATTGATTGGAAGGATCAAAGTATTGGCTTCTCTCTCCTTCCCTCCTCCCAGGTCACATGCTGTCTTGGGGGGTTTATCAAATCCTTAAAGGTTTCATTATTCAAAAGGAAAGTCTTTAAAATTACTATCACCCCTACCTGATTGAGAATGTAAACCTATATAATTTATAATTCATAATCTCCTTCGGAGAGAAAAAAATATCATTTCTGATACAATTCTTAAGCAAATATATTATGGGAAACTTGTTAGCACCCAAGCAAATTATTATTACAACCTGAGTCAGATGACTTTTAATCAAATATTATTTTCTTCTCATCTTTCCAAAAATTCTTATCTTTTCCTATAAATTTTTTCTGTAAAATAACTATTTGAATTAGTCCACTAGTGGAATATTACTTTACATTTGAGATAGACACAACATTTCAAAAGTTTAGTGGCATTAGTATAAGAACAGATATTATTCATACATACTTAAACTATTTCATTATATAATAAAAAAGTTCAGTGTAAATTAATGAAGTACCAAGATTAGAGAATTAAATTAATTATCTTTAGGATCATTTATCACTTCCGCCATGCCAGAAATGTTTTTCATTGCTGCTGTCTACCTTGAGAATAGGAACCAACCTCAATCTGCCTTCCTCCAGCTGGTTTCACTTGCAGAACATTTGACTATGTGACTTTCTTTTCATTTGAGGAACTGGAGTTACACCAATTCCCTGGTCTGCCAGGAGAGTCATACCTGTCAGTCTGGGTGTTGGTGGTGGGACTATAAATTGGTGCAACCAATACGGAGAGTCATACCTCTCAGTCTGGGTGTTTGCACAAGATAGAAGAGATCCTACACTGATTTCTTGGTAAGCTTTTATATGCTTCAATGCCATAACAATTTGTTCCAGATAGTTAGCTTATCACATGAAATTAAATAAAACATATCTTCAAATAGAAAGTGTTGAAACCGCTTTTTACCGTGACGAGTTCTTGCTCCCCGAACGCTGAAGAATAATGCTGAAGAAGCACTCCGAGGCAAGCGTAGAGTGGAAAGTGGACAGCTTTATTGAAAGGATAGCAAAAGACTTCCCCCAGAGGGAGAAGGGGACCCGGAAACCAGGAATCCAAAGAGAGGAGAGGCTTTCTCCCTTTTATATCTGAAATCTTTCTTTTGTCCCTTTCATGTTCCCTATCTCTGTCCTTCCTGGGACAGGAATGTCAAAAAGATGTGACACAGGAGGGCCCATGGCGGGAGTGAGATTCACAGGAAGGGCTTAGGGCTAGCTGATTAGCATCTCCATTTGCTGGAGCTGTTTCATTAACATTCCATAAGATGGGTCCTAAACTTGGAAACATTAACCATCTTATCTCCCTTAGAGTTGCTCTGTGTTTTTCCAGAACTCAGGCTGACTCCATTTTCCTTATGGACTCCATGTTCTTTATGAAACTCGATGTTAGACCCGATTTGCCTGACTACACTCACTACCTAGCTTTAAATCTGGCTTCATTCCCCCCTCTAATTTCAGGAACTCCTTACTGCTGTAAGGACACGGGACGACGACTGAATCTAACTTCTTCGAGCTGAGAGGGGGCAAAGTGGGGCAAGCAGTTTGGAGTCCCCGTTTAAAAATCAGGTCTATCGAGTGGTCCACGATAGAAGTCCAGTTGAGAGTCAATAGGCTGAAGGGTCATTTGAGTGACAGGTGGTCTATAAGAGAAACAAGAATTTATGAGTACTGGAATGAGATTAATGCAACAATAAATGCCACAGCATAGGAATATACCAATGAGTATGATGAGGACAACAGAGACTAGCAATGTTTTCCACCATGTGGTACCAGAAAACCAGGAACATTGTCCCCATGACACGACTGGTGAAGACATGGCTTCTATCTGAGCATGCAAGTTTTTAAGAATGTTAGTCACATTGCCAGAACTATCAGGGATGTAAACACAGCATTCAGTTTTAATAATGGCACAAGTACCGCCTTGGGCTGCAGTGAGGACATCTAAAGCCATACGGTTTTGTAGGATGGCCTTTCTCATAAGCGTTACTTCAGTGTTAAGGAGAGAAATACTTTTCCTCAACCTCAAGGAGCGCAGTCTGGGTGTAATTGTTCAATGTTTCCACGTGCCACATTACATCCTCTAAACCAATATGTGGAATAAACAGTGAAGCTAGGTGATCATACCAATGAAACACAGATCGTCCCCATCGATGTTTGAGATTGGGGAGGTTTGCTGGTTGTTCTATATTTGGGGTCCATCTCCCTTGCATCCAGGGATACCCAATAGTACATCTTCCTAACCAGCCTGGGGGAAGCCAGGGCCACAAGTTGGTACCACATATCCATTGTGTTCCATTGGGTGCTGGCCAAATAACTCTAGGTCTAGAAAGCCAGTTTGTCCTAAACCAATCATTAGCTTGTAAAATCACAATTTGTTGGCATTGTGACTCTGGCGTCCATCCTAATTCCCGAGTAGCATTAGGCCATTTGTCATAGGTATGGTTTCGCTGCTCCCAACAGATTGGGGCTTCTTGGTTTAGATGCCCAATGGTGGGGGTGAGCCATAAGTTTCCATCCCAAATCTGATAGTAACCATCTTTTTTTTTTTTTTTTTTTTTGGTACCGGGGATTGAACTCAGCGGCACTAGACCATTGGGCCACATCCCCAGCCCTTTTTCTTTTTGTATTTTATTAGAGACAGGGTCTCACTGAGTTGCTAAGTGCCTCGCCATTGCTGAGGCTGGCTTTGAACTCGCGATCCTCCTGACTCAGCTTCCCAAAGTGCTGGGAGTACAGGCGTGCGCCACCGTGCCCGGCTAGTAACCATCTTTATACCTGTGACATATTGATGGTGCTGATGGCAGAGGGCGAGAGCTGGATGGGCCTACATGGGACTTAATAGTGGTAGAAGTCTGAAGATTGGTCTGTTCTAAGGTGAAAATCTTTCCATGACCTGGTTGTGATAAAGTTTCATTTATAGGCCATAAATTAACATTGGCACGGGAAGCAGTTTGTAAAGAAGGTCTTTCTTCCCTTTGTTCTAACATTAGGGATTGTAAATTTACCCAGTCACTTCCCTGTAGGGGAGATACCCACCAGGGTAGTCCTGAGGTGCTGGAAAGGGGTAATAGTCCACATAGCCAGCAGTTATCTTTCTGTAATCTAGTGGCATATTGTTGGGCCCACATTAGAAAAGAATTAGTTTCAGTGGACCTGTCTATAAGGACAAAGAAGGAGAGAAGAAAAAGTTTACATATCACCATCATCTCTGCGGAAGAGATATTTTAGGTCTTCTATTGGGGTGCAGGAATACCGTCCTTGGGAAGGAGAAGTCTCTTCAGGTGCCGTCTCAGGATTGTAAGCCTTAATCCGAGAATGATGAATCCAGTTCTCTTGTCCCAGCACCTTTACTGCAGAGGGGGTAGATAAGATTACAGAAAAAGGTCCTTTCCAAATAGGATCTAGGTTTGGGGAGTTTGAAGGTATGGTCTTGATCATAACTAGGTCTCCAGGCTCATAGAGAGGTGGAGAAGTAGCTGACTCTGATAGGGGATATTTACTAATTTCAGCTTGAAATTTAGCCAACTTTGTGATATGAGCCACTAAATCTGCAGTTTCCTGATCTTTGATGATGTCATTCCTCAAAAATGGCCTTCCATATAAAAGCTCAAATGGGCTGAGCCCTAATTTCTTTGGGGTGTTCCTAATTCTGAGTAGTGCTAATGGAAGCACCTTAGGCCATGGGTAGTGGGTTTCCTGAGTGAGTTTTCTTAGATGCCTTTTTAAAATGTCATTAGTTTTCTCTACCTTTCCTGAGGACTGAGGTCTCCATGCACAATGGAGATGGTATTTAATTCCTAGGGCCTTGGATATTCCCTGAGTAACAGCTGCCTTGAAAGCTGCTCCATTATCACTTTGTAGACTGCGAGGCAGCCCAAATCTTGGGATTATTTCCTGTAATAAGGCCTTGACTACTTCTCCTGCCTGTTCAGTTCGGGAGGGATAGGCTTCTATCCATCCGGTAAAAGTATCTACCATCACCAGTAAATATTGGAATCCATTGCTCTTGGGCATGTGGGTAAAATCAAGTTGCCAGTCTTCCCCAGGGAACTGTCCTGTCCTTTGTAATCCTGGGGGCTTCTTGGCAGAGTTAAGTGGGTTATTTCTTTGGCACATTTCACAGGCCTTGACTATTTGATGGATAGTCTTTGGAATATTTTTTCCTTCAAATATCTCTTGGGTTAATTTGAGAGTGTTTTCTTCTCCTAGGTGGAAAGATTGGTGTAGGGCATGTAAAATCTTCCATTGGGAACTAGCAGGTAAATAAAGCTTGCTGTCTTCCATTTGAATCCACCCTGAGGGTAAGAGGCTACCTCCTTTAGATAAGGCCTGGTGTGTTTCCTCCTGAGTATACTGAGGTCTTATCTCTGGAGGAGGGCCTGTCCATATCAGGGGAGCTAAGGTTTCCTTCTGTAAAGTTCCCTTAGCAGCTTCTTTGGCCTGTTGATCTGCAAGTCTATTACCTTCAGCTATTTCATCTATTCCCTTTTGATGACCTTGACAATGTATGACAGCTACTTCCTTGGGCAAATGAACAGCATCTAGCAGTCTTAGGATTTGCTCATAGTTCTTTATAGACGTTCCTCTGGTTGTTTGAAATCCTCTTTCTTTCCAAATTGCTGCATGTGCATGCAGGATTAGATAGGCATATTTAGAATCAGTGTAAATATTAACTCTTTGCTGCTTCCCTAATTCTAGTGCTCTCCTTAGGGCTATTAGTTCAGCTAGCTGTGAGCTTGTGCCTGGGGGCAAAGACTGTGCCTCAATGGTATCATATAAAGTCACCACAGCATATCCAGCCTTGCGTTCTCCTTGCTCTATGAAGGAACTCCCATCTGTGAACATGGTGAGGTCTGGATTGGACAAGGGAAGGTTCTGAAGGTCCTCTTGGGCTGAGTAATTTATAGCTAAGACCTGTTGGCAGTCATGCTTAGGATTTCCTTCTAACTTTTCTGGAAGGAAGGTGGCTGGGTTTAAGTTAGAACAAATCTTTATCTGGGTTATGGGTCCTTCTAAAAGTAAGGTCTGATATTTTAGAAGGCGACTGTCTGAAAGCCATAGTCCTCCTTTTGTATTTAAAATTCCTGTAAGGTCGTAGGAAGTGTATACAATAAGGTCTTTTCCCAGGGTGATTTTGATTGCCTCAGGAGTTAGTAAGGCTACTGCTGCTATTACCCTGAGACAATGAGGCCAACCTTGAGACACCTGATCAAGTTCTTTGCTGAGATAAGCTACTGGCTGTTGAGCAGGTCCATTCTTCTGCGTGACCACTCCCAGAGCTGTTCCTCCTCTCTCAGTGACAAACAGGTTAAACTTTTGCTTAGTAGGTAAGCTGAGGGCAGGGGCTTGAAGTAGAGCCCCTTTTAATGCTTTAAAAGCCTTAATTTGTTGGGGTTCCCATGTCAGGGAAGTTGCTCCTTGGCTTAATGTTTCTTTGAGGAGGCTATAAAGAGGCTTAGCTAGTTCCCCATATCTGGGAATCCAAAGCCTGCAGTATCCAGTTATTCCTAGGAAGCCCCTAAGTTGTCTTATGGTCTGAGGTAAAGGATACTTTCCTATGGGGGCTATTCTTTCCCGCCCTAGTCTGCGAGTTCCTTGAGACAGCTGTAATCCTAAATATTGGACTTGTTTCTGACATAATTGAGCCTTCTTCTTTGAAACTTTATAACCCTTATCAGCTAAGAAGTTCAGAAGCTCAGTAGTGGCTTCTTGACATTCCCTTTTGGTAGAGGCACATAATAGTATATCATCTACATATTGGAGAACAGTTACAGATGTTTTGTCTCTGAATTCCTTTAAATCTTTAGCTAGAGTTTGGCCAAAAAGGTGAGGGCTATCTCTAAATCCTTGGGGCAACACTGTCCAGGTTAATTGAGATCCACTATCTGGTTCCTCAAAGGCAAACAGATATTGCGATTGGGAGTCCAGGGGGATGCAGAAGAAAGCATCTTTTAAATCTAACACAGTAAACCAGGCAGCTGCCCCTGGAATTTCAGATAACAGAGTATATGGGTTAGGAACCATAGGATGGAGGGGCACGACTGCTTCATTAATTATTCTGAGGTCCTGAACTAGGCGCCATTCCCCATTTGATTTTTGAACTCCTAAGATAGGGGTGTTACATGGACTATTGCAAGGTACAAAAGTTTTTGCTGTTTGAGGTTCTGAATGACTTTCAATAGTCCCTCTTTTGCTTCTGGGCATAAGGGGTATTGCCTCTGGTGTGGAAAGACAGAAGGATTTTTTAAAGCTATTTTGATTGGGACTGTACTCTTTGCTCGTCCTATTTTACCTTCTGTGGCCCATACTTCAGGGTTTATGTCACATTCTAATAAAGGTAAACATAATGGTCCCTCTGGCCCCAAATTCATTGTAACAGAGGTCTTAAGTTTTGAAAGTAAATCCCGTCCCAATAAAGGGGTGGGGCACTCTGGAACTATCAGGAATGCATGAGAAAACATCATCCCGTCCCACTCACAACTCAGTGGGGGAGTGAATTTTCTAGTTATACACCTTCCAGACACTCCTTGCACCGTCATGGTTTTAGAGGAAAGGGGTCCAGAATACGTCGTGAGAACAGAATAACTGGCACCAGTATCTAAGAGGAAGTTGACCTCTTGGCTCCCTACGGAGAAGCAAACCCGGGGCTCACGTTTGGTGATAGGAATTACGGGAGCCAGAATCGACCCCGGGCCCCATCAGGCCTGTGTGGAAGAGTCTGGCCTCAAGGACCTACGCCCCTCAGGACAGTCATTCCTCCAGTGGTTGCCTTGACAGTTAGGGCAGGGCTTCGGAGGTGGCCGCTTTGCTTGTGGACACTCCCGCTTGAAATGTCCTTCTTCTCCACAATGGAAACAAGTCCCTTTTGTGGATTGGGGAGCATTTCGTACTCCTCCTTTTCCACCCTGGGAGCTTACTCCTTTAAGAGCTAATACCAGCATCTCAGTCTTTTTTCTGTCTCTGCGCTCTTTCACCTTTATTTCCTCCAGGTCTCTATTATAAAAGATGGAAGTAGCAAGTCGGAGGATAACATCTAAAGACTGATCAGGGCCATATGCCAATTTTTGTAACTTCCTCCGAATGTCTGGGGCCGACTGGGTGATAAATTTATCCTTTAAAATTATGTGGCCCTCTGCGGATTCAGGATCCGCAGAGGATCCTGAATGTGTTTTCTCATTGCCTGAGTTTCTCCATGAAGATAGCAGGACTTTCCTGCGGGCCCTGAATAATTTCTGACATCTTAGAATAGTTAATGGGCTTTTGCTTAACTCTTCTAAGGGCCTCAAGAATTAGCATTTGAAAGTGACTAAGTTTCCAAGCATCTTGTTCATCATTTGGGTCCCAATCAGGATTCTTCCTGAGAACTGCCTGTGCTCCTGACGGGTAATTGGGTTTGCTTCTAGTCTGTGCTGCCGGGGCATGAGCAAGATGTAAGTCATCCCCAAATTGCTCGGCTGCTCTTAGGGCAGCTTCCTTCTCATTAGAAGTTAAAGTCTGGTTGAGTAACAGCATAATGTCTTTCCAGGTAAGGCCAAACACCTGGCATATGTTTTGAAATACCTCAATATATTTATCTGGGTCTTCTGAGAATCTCCCTAAGTCAGTTTTTATCTGTCTTAAGTCTTGAAGGGAGAAGGGAGTATGTACTTTGACTGGTCCAAATTATCCTCCTGGTATCTCCTGGAGGGGTAATACATTTGACTTGTCTATTGGGACAGATGGAGAGAGGCCAGGGTATGGGGGACAGGAGGGCTGCTGCTGGACATCAGCAGAGAATGAAGATTTGGGGTGTCCTCCTGATTCCTTCTCTTCGACAGGTGGTTTCTTAGGATACTCTCCCTTCATAGCAGAGATCATAGCTAAGTCTACTTTACACTGCTGACACAATTGGGGGTCTTCCCTTAGGGCAAAGAAAGCCTGAACATACGGCACCTCCCCCCATTTCCCTTCCTTTTTGCAAAATCTATCAAGCTGCAAAATCGTATTGAAATTGATACTTCCCTCTGGTGTCCAGGATTCTCCATCAGGGAGTTTGTATTGAGGCCAGGCCTCGCGGCAGAAGAAAATAAGGCGCTTTTTCTTGAGTGTCTGTGGGTCAAACTTATTCCAGTTTTTCAATATGCAGGTAAGTGGTGTACCCGGCATATTGGAGAGAGAAGCTCCCATTTGAGTAAGATAAAAAACAGGACTCAGGCGCCCGCGCCTAAGAGAACTGTTCCTATTAGGGACATCTTTCTATCTCTAGAGCTTCCTCACGGTCCAGAAAACCCATCTCTCATCACCTGGCTTTGCCAAAGTTATTTCTGGCCTTCTTTGGCAAAGTGCTGGGGTCTCAGTCTGCCCTGTGCCAAAGACCCTAGGAAGATTCAGACTTAAGGGCATTACTGCTTTCCTTCTTGCCACTATAAAAACCCATAACATAAATTTGCCTATTTTCTTGTTAATCTACTTTGCTCTGTGGACTAAAGGGACCTCTTGCAAGGTAAAGGGGAGACATCTACTGGTTGTAAAGTATACCATATTTCCTATCGGAGGGACCCTGGAAAGGTTGAACTTTAACCCCTGGCCACTTACAAAGAACACATCACATTTTAAACATCAGAATGAAATCAACCTACACATGCAAGAGAAATATAAACATCTCCTACAAATCATCTTAAGTCTTTCTCACATTTCTACAGCCTGAATTGCTAGCATTTTGATCGGCGATGCAAAGGGAGCATCCAGGAGGGAATGGATGCGGGGTGGGGGAATGTGTGCTGGCCCACACGGAGGCAATTTGTAATTGGGGCTTTCCCTCAGCGCCATTCGTCTACCGATCACCCAGATACCCCTAAGGGCTGTTGGGAGAGGGCTTAAGGGAAGGAACCTTAGGAATACGTCTGAGTGTGGCCCAGACCGGAATTCCGCAGTTGTTCCAACTCTCTCCTCCATCTCCACGCATCTGAGGTAAATCAGGACTTGGGACGCTGTGTACTCACGCCAAATGCTCTCAGGGCCTGGACAGAAAAGTAGGAAACGGCTTTGGCAGAGCCCAACATGCCTGTTCTGTTCAGAACAGGTGATTGGAAACTGTCTAGGCCGAGAAACCTCTCACCCGAGTCTTGAAGAGAGGCGGCTGCACTAACTGCATTTAAATAGCCGATGGGTGCCCACTTTCTCCTCCAAAAGAAAAAGAGACAGATGCACCTCAACAGGTTTGGGGTGCATTAAGAAGAGCTTACCTCGTGTAGTTTGTCTCGGTGGGACCTCCACTATGAAACCGCTTTTTACTGTGACGAGTTCTTGCTCCCCGAACGCTGAAGAATAACGCCGAAGAAGCACTCCGAGGCAAGCGTAGAGTGGAAAGTGGACAGCTTTATTGAAAGGATAGCAAAAGACTTCCCCCAGAGGGAGAAGGGGACCTGGAAACCAGGAATCCAAAGGGAGGAGAGGCTTTCTCCCTTTTATATCTGAAATCTTTCTTTTGTCCCTTTCATGTTCCCTATCTCTGTCCTTCCTGGGACAGGAATGTCAAAAAGATGTGACACAGGAGGGCCCATGGTAGGAGTGAGATTCACAGGAAGGGCTTAGGGCTAGTTGATTAACATCTCCGTTTGCTGGAGCTGTTTCATTAACATTCCATAAGATGGGTCCTAAACTTGGGAACATTAACCATCTTATCTCCCTTAGAGTTGCTTTGTGTTTTTCCAGGACTCAGGCTGACTCCATTTTCCTTATGGACTCCATGTTCTTTATGAAACTCGATGTTAGAC
Organism: Tamias sibiricus; assembly: GCA_025594165.1. Taxonomy (NCBI): domain Eukaryota; kingdom Metazoa; phylum Chordata; class Mammalia; order Rodentia; family Sciuridae; genus Tamias; species Tamias sibiricus. The sequence goes on from CM046661.1 coordinate 29,802,523, forward strand.
CCGATTTGCCTGACTACATTCACTACCTAGCTTTAAATCTGGCTTCAAGGGATGTAAATTTATCCAACCACTTTCCTGAAGGGTAAATATCCACCAAGGTAGTCCTGAGATGCTGGAAAGATGTAATAGTCCACATATCCAGCAATTCTCTTTCTGTAACCTAGTGGCATATTATTGGGCCCACATTAGAAAAGAATTAGTTTCAATGGATCTGTCTATAAGAGTAAAGAAGGAGAAAAGGAAAAGTTTACATATCACCATCATTTCTGCGGAAGATATATTTTAGGTCCTCTATTGGGGTGCAGGAATATCGTTCCTCAGTTCTTTGGGAAGGAGAAGTCTCTTCAGGTGCCGACTCAAGATTGTAGGCTTTAATCTGAGAATGATGGATCCAGTTCTCTTGTCCTAGCACCTTTACTACAGAGGGGGTAGATAGGATTACAGAAAAAGGTCCTTTCCAAATGGGATCTAGGTTCGGGGAATTTGAAGGTATGGTCTTGATCATAACTAGGTCTCCATACTCATACAGAGGTGGAGAAGTAGCTGACTCAGATATGGGATATTTACTAATTTCAGCTTGAAATTTAGCTAACTTTGTGATACGAGCCACTAAATCTGAAGTTTCCTGATCTTTAAGGATTGATTTTAAAAATGGCCTCCCGTATAAAAGCTCAAATGGACTGAGCCCTAATTTCTTTGCGGTGTTTCTAATTCTGAGTAGTGCCAACGGAAGCACGTTAGGCCATGGGCAGTGGGTTTCCTGAGTGAGTTTTCTTAGATGCCTTTTTAAAATGTCATTATTTTCTCTACCTTTCCTGAGGACTGAGGTCTCCATGTACAATGGAGATGATATTTAATTCCTAGGGCTTTAGATATTCCCTGAGTAACAGCTGCCTTGAAAGCAGCTCTATTATCACTTTGTAAACTGTGAGGCAGCCCAAATCGTGAGATTATTTTCTTTAATAAAGCTTTAACCACTTCTCCTGCCTGTTCAGTTCGGGAGGGATAGGCTTCTATCCACCCAATAAAAGTATCTATCACCACCAGTAAATATTGGAATCCCTTGTTCTTGGGCATGTGGGTAAAATCAAGCTGTCAGTCTTCCCCAGGGAACTGTCCTGTCTTTTGTAATCCTGGGGGTTTCTTAATAGAGTTAAGTGGGTTATTTCTTTGGCATATTTCACAGGCCTTGACTATTTGATGGATAGTCTTTGAAATATTTTTTCTTCAAATATCTCTCAGGTTCTCGGGTTAATTTTAGAGTATTCTCTTCTCTTAGGTGGAAAGATTGGTGTAGAGTGTGTAAAATCTTCCACTGGGAACTAGCAGGTAAATAAAGCTTGCTGTCTTCCATTTGGATCCACCCTGAGGGTAAGAGACTACCTCCTTTAGTTAAGGCCTGGTGTGTTTCCTCCTGAGTGTATTGAGGTCTTATTTCTGGGGGAGTGCCTGTCCATATCAGAGGAGCTAAAGTTGCCCTCTGTAAAGTTCCCTTCACAGCCTCCTTGGCTTGTTGGTCTGTAAGTCTATTGCTTTCAGCTATTTTATCTAGTCCCTTTTGATGTCCTTGACAATGTATTACAGCTACTTCTTTTGGGTAAATGAACAGCTTCTAGCAGTTTTAAGATTTACTCATAGTTCTTTATGGACTTTCCCCCAGTTGTTTGAAATCCTCTTTCTTTCCAAATTGCTGCATGTGCATGCAAGATTAGATAGGCATATTTAGAGTCAGTGTAAATATTAACTCTTTGTTGCTTCCTTAACTCCAGAGCTCTGGTTAGGGCTATTAATTCAGCTAGCTGTGAGCTTGTGCCTGGGGGCAAAGACCGTGGCTCAATGGTGTCACATAAAGTCACCATAGCATATCCAGCCTTGCATTCTCCTTGCTGTATAAAGGAACTCCCATCTGTGAACATGGTGAGGTCTGGATTGGACAGGGGAAGTTTTTGAAGGTTTTCTCAGGCTGAGTAATTTATAGCTAAAACCTGTTGGCAATCATGCTTAGGATTTCCTTCTAATTTTTCTGGAAGGAAGGTGGCTGGGTTTAAATTAGAGCAAATCTTTATTTGGGTTATGGGTCCTTCTAAAAGTAAGGTCTGATATTTTAGAAGGCAACTATCTGGAAGCCACAGTCCTCCTGTTGTGTTTAAAATTCCTGTAAGGTCATTGGAAGTGTAGACAATAAGGTCTCTTCCCAGGGTGCTTTTGATTGCCTTGGGAGTTAGCAAGGCTACTGCTGCTACTATTCTCAGACACTGAGGCCATCCTCGAGACACCTGATCAAGTTCTTTGCTGAGATAAGCTACTGGCTGTTGGTCCATTCTTTTGTGTGACCACTCCCAGGGCTGTTCATCCTCTCAGTGATAAACAAGTTAAACTTTTGTTCAGTGGGTAATCTGAGGGCAGGGGCTCGAAGTAGAGCCCCCTTTAATGCCTTAAAAGCCTTAATTTGTTGGGGTTCCCATGCCAGGGAGGTTGCTCCTCCGCTTAATGTTTCTTTGAGGAGACTGTAAAGAGTCTTAGCTAGTTCCCCATATCCAGAAATCCAAAGCCTGCAGTATCCAGTTATCCCTAAGAAGCCCCTCAGTTGTCTTATGGTCTGAGGTAGAGGATATGGGAGCTATTCTTTCTTGCTCTAATATGCGAGTTCTTTGAAACAGCTGTAATCCTAAATATTGGACTTGTTTCTGACATAATTGAGCCTTCTTCTCTGAAACTTTGTAACCCTTATCAGCTAAGAAGTTCAGAAGCTTTGTAGCGGCCTCTTGACATTCCTTTTTGGTGGAAGCACATAAAAGTATATCATCTACATACTGAAGAACAATTACAGATGTTTTATTTGAATTCCTTTAAATCTTTAGCTAGGGTTTGGCCGAACAGGTGAGGGCTATCTCTAAATCCTTGGGGCAACACTGACCAGGTTAATTGAGACCCACTATCTGGTTTATCAAAAGCAAACAGATATTGTGATTGGGAGTCTAGAGGAATGCAGAAGAAAGCATCTTTCAAATCTAACACAGTAAACCAAGCAGCAGCTTCTGGAATTTCAGATAACAGAGTATACGGGTTAGGAACTATAGGGTGGAGAGGAACAACTGCTTTGTTAATTATTCTGAGATCCTGAACTAGACGCCATTCCCCATTTGATTTTTGAATTCTTAAGATAGGGGTGTTACATGGACTATTACAGGGTACTAAAAGTTTTTGCTGTTTGAAGTTCTGAATGACCTTCAATAGTCCCTCATTTGCTTATGGGCGAATGGTGTATTGCCTCTGGTGTGGAAAGACAGAAGGATTTTTTTAAAGCTATTTTAATTGGGACTGCACTTTTTGCTTGTCCAATTTTACCTTCTATGGCTCACACTTCAGGGTTTAGAACACATTTTAATAAAGGTAGACAGAATGGTCCCTCCGGTCCCAAATTCATTCTAACAGAGGTCTTAAGTTTTGAAAGTAAGTCCCTTCCCAATAAAGGGGTAGGGCATTCTGGGACTATCAGGAATGCATGAGAAAACATCATCCCATCCCACTCACAACTCAGTGGGGGAGTGAACTTTCTAGTTATAGGCCTTCCAGACACTCCTTGCACCGTCATGGTTTTAGAGGAAAGCGGTCCAGAGTATGATGTAAGTGCAGAATAACTGGTGCCAGTATATAAGAGGAAGTTGACCTCTTGGCTCCCTACGGAGAAGCATACCCAGGGCTCACTCACGGTGATAGGAGTTATGGGAGCCAGAATTGACCCTGGGCCCCATCCTGTGTGGAAGAGTCTGGCCTCAAGGACCTATGCCCTTCAGGACAGTCACTCCTCCAGTGGTTGCCTTGACACTTAGGGCAGGGCTTCGGAGGTGGTCATTTCACTTGTGGGCAATCCCCTTTGAAATGTCCTTCTCCACAATGGAAACAAGACCTTTTCGTGGATTGGGGAGCATTTCATATTCCTCTTATTCCACCCTGGGAGCTTACTCCTTTAAGAGCTAATACCAGCATTTCAGTTTTTTTTTTTTTTTTTTCCTTCTCTGTCTCTGCGCTCATTTGCCTTTGTTTCCTCCAGGTCTCTATTGTAAAAGACAGAAGTAGCAAGTCGGAGGATGTCACCTAAAGACTGATCAGGTCCATATGCCAATTTTTGTAACTTCCTCTGAATGTCTGGGACCGACTGAGTGATAAATTTGTCTTTTAAAATTATGTGGCCCTCTGCGGATTCAGGATCCATGGTGGTGTGTTTTCTCATTGCTTCCCTGAGTTTCTCCATAAAGATAGCAGGACTTTCCTGCAGTCCCTGAATAATTTCTGACATCTTAAAGTAGTTAATAGGTTTTTGCTTAATTCTTCTAAGGGCCTCAAGAATTAGCATCTGAAAGTGACTAATTTTCCAATCATCTTGTTTATCATTTGGGTCCCAGTCAGGATTGTTCCTTGGAACTGCCTGTGCTCCTGATGGATAATTTGGTTTGCTTCTAGTCTGTGCTGCCAGGGCATGAGCAAGGTGTAAGTCATCCCCAAATTGTTCAGCTGCTCTTAGGGCAGATTCCTTCTCATTGGAAGTTAAAATCTGGTTAAGTAACAGCATAATGTCTTTCCAGGTAAGGTCAAACACCTGGGATAAGTTTTGAACTACCTCAATATATCTATCTTGGTCTTCCAAAAATCTCCCTAAGTCAGTTTTTATCTGTCTTAAGTCTTGAAGAGAGAAAGGGGGTATGTACTTTGGTCCAAATTCTCCTCCTAGCATCTCCTGGAGGGATAATATATTTGACCTGTTCATTGGGACAGATGGAGAGAGGCCAGGGTATGGGGAACAGGAGGGCTGCTGCTGTTGGAAATCAGCAGAAAATGAAGATCTGGGGAGTCCCAATTTCTTTTCCTCAACAGGTGATTCTTTAGGATTTTCTCCCTTCATAGCAGAGATTATAACTAAATCTACTTTACACTGCTTACACAATTGGGGTCTTCCCTTAGGGCAAAGAAAGCCTGAACATATGGCACCTCACCCCATTTCCCTTCCTTTTTCCAAAATCTATCAAGCTGTAAGATCATATTGAAATTGATACTTCCCTCTGGTGGCCAGGATTCTCCATCAGGGAGTTTGTACTGAGGCCAGGCCTCGTGGCACAAGAAAATGAGGTGCTTCTTAAATGTCTGTGGGTCAAACTTCCAATTGTTCAATATGCAGGTAAGTGGTGTACCTGGCATATTGGAGAGAGAAGCTCCCATCTGTATATCAGGGACATCCCCCTATATCTGGAGCTTCCTTATGGCCCAGAAAACCTGTCTCTCATCCTCTGTCTTTGCCAAAGTTATTTCTGGGTTCCTTTGGCAAAGTGCTGGGGTCTCAGTTTGCCCTGTGCCAAAGATCCTAGGAGGATTTAGACTTAAGGGCATTACTGCTTTCCTCCTTGCCACTATAAAAACCCATACTAAAAGAAATTCACCTATTTTCTTGTTAACCTATTTTGCCCTATAGACTAAAGGGACCTTTTGCAAAGTGAAGGGGAGACATGTACTGATTGTAAGGCATATCACATTTCCTATTGGAGAGACCCTGAAAAGGTTAAACTTTAACTCCTGGTCACTTATAGCGAACACATCACATTTTAAACATCAGAATGAAATCAACCTGTACATGCAAGGGGAATCTAAACACCTTCTACAAATTAACTCACGTCTTTTCTCATTCCTATAGCCTGAAGTGCTAGCATTGTGCAAAGGGAGCATCCAGGAGGAAATGGATGCAGGGTGGGGAGTGTGTGCTGGCCCAAAAGGAGGCAATTTGTAATTTGGGCTTTCCCTCAGCGCCATTTATCTACCGATCACCCAGATGTCAAAAAGATGTGACACAGGAGGGCCCATGGCGGGAGTGAGATTCACAGGAAGGGCTTAGGGCTAGCTGATTAGCATCTCCATTTGCTGGAGCTGTTTCATTAACATTCCATAAGATGGGTCCTAAACTTGGAAACATTAACCATCTTATCTCCCTTAGAGTTGCTCTGTGTTTTTCCAGAACTCAGGCTGACTCCATTTTCCTTATGGACTCCATGTTCTTTATGAAACTCGATGTTAGACCCGATTTGCCTGACTACACTCACTACCTAGCTTTAAATCTGGCTTCATTCCCCCCTCTAATTTCAGGAACTCCTTACTGCTGTAAGGACACGGGACGACGACTGAATCTAACTTCTTCGAGCTGAGAGGGGGCAAAGTGGGGCAAGCAGTTTGGAGTCCCCGTTTAAAAATCAGGTCTATCGAGTGGTCCACGATAGAAGTCCAGTTGAGAGTCAATAGGCTGAAGGGTCATTTGAGTGACAGGTGGTCTATAAGAGAAACAAGAATTTATGAGTACTGGAATGAGATTAATGCAACAATAAATGCCACAGCATAGGAATATACCAATGAGTATGATGAGGACAACAGAGACTAGCAATGTTTTCCACCATGTGGTACCAGAAAACCAGGAACATTGTCCCCATGACACGACTGGTGAAGACATGGCTTCTATCTGAGCATGCAAGTTTTTAAGAATGTTAGTCACATTGCCAGAACTATCAGGGATGTAAACACAGCATTCAGTTTTAATAATGGCACAAGTACCGCCTTGGGCTGCAGTGAGGACATCTAAAGCCATACGGTTTTGTAGGATGGCCTTTCTCATAAGCGTTACTTCAGTGTTAAGGAGAGAAATACTTTTCCTCAACCTCAAGGAGCGCAGTCTGGGTGTAATTGTTCAATGTTTCCACGTGCCACATTACATCCTCTAAACCAATATGTGGAATAAACAGTGAAGCTAGGTGATCATACCAATGAAACACAGATCGTCCCCATCGATGTTTGAGATTGGGGAGGTTTGCTGGTTGTTCTATATTTGGGGTCCATCTCCCTTGCATCCAGGGATACCCAATAGTACATCTTCCTAACCAGCCTGGGGAAGCCAGGGCCACAAGTTGGTACCACATATCCATTGTGTTCCATTGGGTGCTGGCCAAATAACTCTAGGTCTAGAAAGCCAGTTTGTCCTAAACCAATCATTAGCTTGTAAAATCACAATTTGTTGGCATTGTGACTCTGGCGTCCATCCTAATTCCCGAGTAGCATTAGGCCATTTGTCATAGGTATGGTTTCGCTGCTCCCAACAGATTGGGGCTTCTTGGTTTAGATGCCCAATGGTGGGGGTGAGCCATAAGTTTCCATCCCAAATCTGATAGTAACCATCTTTTTTTTTTTTTTTTTTTTTTTGGTACCGGGGATTGAACTCAGCGGCACTAGACCATTGGGCCACATCCCCAGCCCTTTTTCTTTTTGTATTTTATTAGAGACAGGGTCTCACTGAGTTGCTAAGTGCCTCGCCATTGCTGAGGCTGGCTTTGAACTCGCGATCCTCCTGACTCAGCTTCCCAAAGTGCTGGGAGTACAGGCGTGCGCCACCGTGCCCGGCTAGTAACCATCTTTATACCTGTGACATATTGATGGTGCTGATGGCAGAGGGCGAGAGCTGGATGGGCCTACATGGGACTTAATAGTGGTAGAAGTCTGAAGATTGGTCTGTTCTAAGGTGAAAATCTTTCCATGACCTGGTTGTGATAAAGTTTCATTTATAGGCCATAAATTAACATTGGCACGGGAAGCAGTTTGTAAAGAAGGTCTTTCTTCCCTTTGTTCTAACATTAGGGATTGTAAATTTACCCAGTCACTTCCCTGTAGGGGAGATACCCACCAGGGTAGTCCTGAGGTGCTGGAAAGGGGTAATAGTCCACAACTAGCCAGCAGTTATCTTTCTGTAATCTAGTGGCATATTGTTGGGCCCACATTAGAAAAGAATTAGTTTCAGTGGACCTGTCTATAAGGACAAAGAAGGAGAGAAGAAAAAGTTTACATATCACCATCATCTCTGCGGAAGAGATATTTTAGGTCTTCTATTGGGGTGCAGGAATACCGTCCTTGGGAAGGAGAAGTCTCTTCAGGTGCCGTCTCAGGATTGTAAGCCTTAATCCGAGAATGATGAATCCAGTTCTCTTGTCCCAGCACCTTTACTGCAGAGGGGGTAGATAAGATTACAGAAAAAGGTCCTTTCCAAATAGGATCTAGGTTTGGGGAGTTTGAAGGTATGGTCTTGATCATAACTAGGTCTCCAGGCTCATAGAGAGGTGGAGAAGTAGCTGACTCTGATAGGGGATATTTACTAATTTCAGCTTGAAATTTAGCCAACTTTGTGATATGAGCCACTAAATCTGCAGTTTCCTGATCTTTGATGATGTCATTCCTCAAAAATGGCCTTCCATATAAAAGCTCAAATGGGCTGAGCCCTAATTTCTTTGGGGTGTTCCTAATTCTGAGTAGTGCTAATGGAAGCACCTTAGGCCATGGGTAGTGGGTTTCCTGAGTGAGTTTTCTTAGATGCCTTTTTAAAATGTCATTAGTTTTCTCTACCTTTCCTGAGGACTGAGGTCTCCATGCACAATGGAGATGGTATTTAATTCCTAGGGCCTTGGATATTCCCTGAGTAACAGCTGCCTTGAAAGCTGCTCCATTATCACTTTGTAGACTGCGAGGCAGCCCAAATCTTGGGATTATTTCCTGTAATAAGGCCTTGACTACTTCTCCTGCCTGTTCAGTTCGGGAGGGATAGGCTTCTATCCATCCGGTAAAAGTATCTACCATCACCAGTAAATATTGGAATCCATTGCTCTTGGGCATGTGGGTAAAATCAAGTTGCCAGTCTTCCCCAGGGAACTGTCCTGTCCTTTGTAATCCTGGGGGCTTCTTGGCAGAGTTAAGTGGGTTATTTCTTTGGCACATTTCACAGGCCTTGACTATTTGATGGATAGTCTTTGGAATATTTTTTCCTTCAAATATCTCTTGGGTTAATTTGAGAGTGTTTTCTTCTCCTAGGTGGAAAGATTGGTGTAGGGCATGTAAAATCTTCCATTGGGAACTAGCAGGTAAATAAAGCTTGCTGTCTTCCATTTGAATCCACCCTGAGGGTAAGAGGCTACCTCCTTTAGATAAGGCCTGGTGTGTTTCCTCCTGAGTATACTGAGGTCTTATCTCTGGAGGAGGGCCTGTCCATATCAGGGGAGCTAAGGTTTCCTTCTGTAAAGTTCCCTTAGCAGCTTCTTTGGCCTGTTGATCTGCAAGTCTATTACCTTCAGCTATTTCATCTATTCCCTTTTGATGACCTTGACAATGTATGACAGCTACTTCCTTGGGCAAATGAACAGCATCTAGCAGTCTTAGGATTTGCTCATAGTTCTTTATAGACGTTCCTCTGGTTGTTTGAAATCCTCTTTCTTTCCAAATTGCTGCATGTGCATGCAGGATTAGATAGGCATATTTAGAATCAGTGTAAATATTAACTCTTTGCTGCTTCCCTAATTCTAGTGCTCTCCTTAGGGCTATTAGTTCAGCTAGCTGTGAGCTTGTGCCTGGGGGCAAAGACTGTGCCTCAATGGTATCATATAAAGTCACCACAGCATATCCAGCCTTGCGTTCTCCTTGCTCTATGAAGGAACTCCCATCTGTGAACATGGTGAGGTCTGGATTGGACAAGGGAAGGTTCTGAAGGTCCTCTTGGGCTGAGTAATTTATAGCTAAGACCTGTTGGCAGTCATGCTTAGGATTTCCTTCTAACTTTTCTGGAAGGAAGGTGGCTGGGTTTAAGTTAGAACAAATCTTTATCTGGGTTATGGGTCCTTCTAAAAGTAAGGTCTGATATTTTAGAAGGCGACTGTCTGAAAGCCATAGTCCTCCTTTTGTATTTAAAATTCCTGTAAGGTCGTAGGAAGTGTATACAATAAGGTCTTTTCCCAGGGTGATTTTGATTGCCTCAGGAGTTAGTAAGGCTACTGCTGCTATTACCCTGAGACAATGAGGCCAACCTTGAGACACCTGATCAAGTTCTTTGCTGAGATAAGCTACTGGCTGTTGAGCAGGTCCATTCTTCTGCGTGACCACTCCCAGAGCTGTTCCTCCTCTCTCAGTGACAAACAGGTTAAACTTTTGCTTAGTAGGTAAGCTGAGGGCAGGGGCTTGAAGTAGAGCCCCTTTTAATGCTTTAAAAGCCTTAATTTGTTGGGGTTCCCATGTCAGGGAAGTTGCTCCTTGGCTTAATGTTTCTTTGAGGAGGCTATAAAGAGGCTTAGCTAGTTCCCCATATCTGGGAATCCAAAGCCTGCAGTATCCAGTTATTCCTAGGAAGCCCCTAAGTTGTCTTATGGTCTGAGGTAAAGGATACTTTCCTATGGGGGCTATTCTTTCCCGCCCTAGTCTGCGAGTTCCTTGAGACAGCTGTAATCCTAAATATTGGACTTGTTTCTGACATAATTGAGCCTTCTTCTTTGAAACTTTATAACCCTTATCAGCTAAGAAGTTCAGAAGCTCAGTAGTGGCTTCTTGACATTCCCTTTTGGTAGAGGCACATAATAGTATATCATCTACATATTGGAGAACAGTTACAGATGTTTTGTCTCTGAATTCCTTTAAATCTTTAGCTAGAGTTTGGCCAAAAAGGTGAGGGCTATCTCTAAATCCTTGGGGCAACACTGTCCAGGTTAATTGAGATCCACTATCTGGTTCCTCAAAGGCAAACAGATATTGCGATTGGGAGTCCAGGGGGATGCAGAAGAAAGCATCTTTTAAATCTAACACAGTAAACCAGGCAGCTGCCCCTGGAATTTCAGATAACAGAGTATATGGGTTAGGAACCATAGGATGGAGGGGCACGACTGCTTCATTAATTATTCTGAGGTCCTGAACTAGGCGCCATTCCCCATTTGATTTTTGAACTCCTAAGATAGGGGTGTTACATGGACTATTGCAAGGTACAAAAGTTTTTGCTGTTTGAGGTTCTGAATGACTTTCAATAGTCCCTCTTTTGCTTCTGGGCATAAGGGGTATTGCCTCTGGTGTGGAAAGACAGAAGGATTTTTTAAAGCTATTTTGATTGGGACTGTACTCTTTGCTCGTCCTATTTTACCTTCTGTGGCCCATACTTCAGGGTTTATGTCACATTCTAATAAAGGTAAACATAATGGTCCCTCTGGCCCCAAATTCATTGTAACAGAGGTCTTAAGTTTTGAAAGTAAATCCCGTCCCAATAAAGGGGTGGGGCACTCTGGAACTATCAGGAATGCATGAGAAAACATCATCCCGTCCCACTCACAACTCAGTGGGGGAGTGAATTTTCTAGTTATACACCTTCCAGACACTCCTTGCACCGTCATGGTTTTAGAGGAAAGGGGTCCAGAATACGTCGTGAGAACAGAATAACTGGCACCAGTATCTAAGAGGAAGTTGACCTCTTGGCTCCCTACGGAGAAGCAAACCCGGGGCTCACGTTTGGTGATAGGAATTACGGGAGCCAGAATCGACCCCGGGCCCCATCAGGCCTGTGTGGAAGAGTCTGGCCTCAAGGACCTACGCCCCTCAGGACAGTCATTCCTCCAGTGGTTGCCTTGACAGTTAGGGCAGGGCTTCGGAGGTGGCCGCTTTGCTTGTGGACACTCCCGCTTGAAATGTCCTTCTTCTCCACAATGGAAACAAGTCCCTTTTGTGGATTGGGGAGCATTTCGTACTCCTCCTTTTCCACCCTGGGAGCTTACTCCTTTAAGAGCTAATACCAGCATCTCAGTCTTTTTTCTGTCTCTGCGCTCTTTCACCTTTATTTCCTCCAGGTCTCTATTATAAAAGATGGAAGTAGCAAGTCGGAGGATAACATCTAAAGACTGATCAGGGCCATATGCCAATTTTTGTAACTTCCTCCGAATGTCTGGGGCCGACTGGGTGATAAATTTATCCTTTAAAATTATGTGGCCCTCTGCGGATTCAGGATCCGCAGAGGATCCTGAATGTGTTTTCTCATTGCCTGAGTTTCTCCATGAAGATAGCAGGACTTTCCTGCGGGCCCTGAATAATTTCTGACATCTTAGAATAGTTAATGGGCTTTTGCTTAACTCTTCTAAGGGCCTCAAGAATTAGCATTTGAAAGTGACTAAGTTTCCAAGCATCTTGTTCATCATTTGGGTCCCAATCAGGATTCTTCCTGAGAACTGCCTGTGCTCCTGACGGGTAATTGGGTTTGCTTCTAGTCTGTGCTGCCGGGGCATGAGCAAGATGTAAGTCATCCCCAAATTGCTCGGCTGCTCTTAGGGCAGCTTCCTTCTCATTAGAAGTTAAAGTCTGGTTGAGTAACAGCATAATGTCTTTCCAGGTAAGGCCAAACACCTGGCATATGTTTTGAAATACCTCAATATATTTATCTGGGTCTTCTGAGAATCTCCCTAAGTCAGTTTTTATCTGTCTTAAGTCTTGAAGGGAGAAGGGAGTATGTACTTTGACTGGTCCAAATTATCCTCCTGGTATCTCCTGGAGGGGTAATACATTTGACTTGTCTATTGGGACAGATGGAGAGAGGCCAGGGTATGGGGGACAGGAGGGCTGCTGCTGGACATCAGCAGAGAATGAAGATTTGGGGTGTCCTCCTGATTCCTTCTCTTCGACAGGTGGTTTCTTAGGATACTCTCCCTTCATAGCAGAGATCATAGCTAAGTCTACTTTACACTGCTGACACAATTGGGGGTCTTCCCTTAGGGCAAAGAAAGCCTGAACATACGGCACCTCCCCCCATTTCCCTTCCTTTTTGCAAAATCTATCAAGCTGCAAAATCGTATTGAAATTGATACTTCCCTCTGGTGTCCAGGATTCTCCATCAGGGAGTTTGTATTGAGGCCAGGCCTCGCGGCAGAAGAAAATAAGGCGCTTTTTCTTGAGTGTCTGTGGGTCAAACTTATTCCAGTTTTTCAATATGCAGGTAAGTGGTGTACCCGGCATATTGGAGAGAGAAGCTCCCATTTGAGTAAGATAAAAAAACAGGACTCAGGCGCCCGCGCCTAAGAGAACTGTTCCTATTAGGGACATCTTTCTATCTCTAGAGCTTCCTCACGGTCCAGAAAACCCATCTCTCATCACCTGGCTTTGCCAAAGTTATTTCTGGCCTTCTTTGGCAAAGTGCTGGGGTCTCAGTCTGCCCTGTGCCAAAGACCCTAGGAAGATTCAGACTTAAGGGCATTACTGCTTTCCTTCTTGCCACTATAAAAACCCATAACATAAATTTGCCTATTTTCTTGTTAATCTACTTTGCTCTGTGGACTAAAGGGACCTCTTGCAAGGTAAAGGGGAGACATCTACTGGTTGTAAAGTATACCATATTTCCTATCGGAGGGACCCTGGAAAGGTTGAACTTTAACCCCTGGCCACTTACAAAGAACACATCACATTTTAAACATCAGAATGAAATCAACCTACACATGCAAGAGAAATATAAACATCTCCTACAAATCATCTTAAGTCTTTCTCACATTTCTACAGCCTGAATTGCTAGCATTTTGATCGGCGATGCAAAGGGAGCATCCAGGAGGGAATGGATGCGGGGTGGGGGAATGTGTGCTGGCCCACACGGAGGCAATTTGTAATTGGGGCTTTCCCTCAGCGCCATTCGTCTACCGATCACCCAGATACCCCTAAGGGCTGTTGGGAGAGGGCTTAAGGGAAGGAACCTTAGGAATACGTCTGAGTGTGGCCCAGACCGGAATTCCGCAGTTGTTCCAACTCTCTCCTCCATCTCCACGCATCTGAGGTAAATCAGGACTTGGGACGCTGTGTACTCACGCCAAATGCTCTCAGGGCCTGGACAGAAAAGTAGGAAACGGCTTTGGCAGAGCCCAACATGCCTGTTCTGTTCAGAACAGGTGATTGGAAACTGTCTAGGCCGAGAAACCTCTCACCCGAGTCTTGAAGAGAGGCGGCTGCACTAACTGCATTTAAATAGCCGATGGGTGCCCACTTTCTCCTCCAAAAGAAAAAGAGACAGATGCACCTCAACAGGTTTGGGGTGCATTAAGAAGAGCTTACCTCGTGTAGTTTGTTTGTCTTGGTGGGACCTCCACTATGAAACCGCTTTTTACTGTGACGAGTTCTTGCTCCCCGAACGCTGAAGAATAACGCCGAAGAAGCACTCCGAGGCAAGCGTAGAGTGGAAAGTGGACAGCTTTATTGAAAGGATAGCAAAAGACTTCCCCCAGAGGGAGAAGGGGACCTGGAAACCAGGAATCCAAAGGGAGGAGAGGCTTTCTCCCTTTTATATCTGAAATCTTTCTTTTGTCCCTTTCATGTTCCCTATCTCTGTCCTTCCTGGGACAGGAATGTCAAAAAGATGTGACACAGGAGGGCCCATGGTAGGAGTGAGATTCACAGGAAGGGCTTAGGGCTAGTTGATTAACATCTCCGTTTGCTGGAGCTGTTTCATTAACATTCCATAAGATGGGTCCTAAACTTGGGAACATTAACCATCTTATCTCCCTTAGAGTTGCTTTGTGTTTTTCCAGGACTCAGGCTGACTCCATTTTCCTTATGGACTCCATGTTCTTTATGAAACTCGATGTTAGACCCGATTTGCCTGACTACATTCACTACCTAGCTTTAAATCTGGCTTCAGTGTGATTATGCTTTTTTTCCCAATCACACTCTGCAATGAATAAGACATGATTTTCTGAGCCCATCCAAATAACTACATAGTCTTAACCTGTTCAGGATCCCTATAAAATTTTTGAATTTTATTCAACTCATATATGACATACTGTTTATAGAATCTACATGGAATCTGCTATATTCATCTGTGTGTGTGTGTGTGTGTGTGTGTGTGTGTGTGTGTGTGTGTGTTGCTGGGGATTGAACCCAGGGCCTTGTAGACATGTGAGGCAAGCACTCTACCAACTGAGCTATACCCCCAACCCTGAATCTGCTACATTCATAATGTTTTGATGGTTCATGATTAACATAATTAAAATAAATAAAGATGAAATTAATGTTTTTTGGGTTTTTATTTTTTTAATTAATCAATTATTCATTTATTTAATTCTAATTTGTTATATATGATAGCAGAATGCATTATAATTCACATTACACATATAGAGAAAAATGTTTCATATCTCTGGTTGTATACAAAGTATATTCATTCCGTTCGTGTCTTCACACATGTACTTTGGATAATGATGTCCATCTCATTCCACCATCATTTCTAAGCCCCTATCCCTACCCTTCCCCTCCTATCCCTTTGCCCTGTCTAGATTTCCTCTATTCCTCCCATGCTCCCCCACCCTAACCTGCTATGAATTAGCTTCCTTATATCAGAGAAGACATTCAGAATTTGGTTTTTTGATATTGGCTAACTTCACTTAGCATTATATTCTTCAAATTCATCCATTTACCTGCAAATGCCATGATTTTATTCTCTTTTATTACTGAGTAATATTCCATTATGCATATATATACCAAATTTTCTGTATGCATTTATCTACTGAAAGGCATCTAGGTTGGATCCACAATTTAGCTATTGTGAATTGTGCTGCTATAAACATTGATGTGGCTGTGTCCCTATAGTATGCTGCTTTTAAGTCCTTTGGGTATAGACCAAGGAGAGGAATAGCTGGGTCAAATGGTGGTTCCATTCCCAGTTTTCCAAGGAATCTCCATACTACTTTCCGTATTGGTTGCACCAATTTATAGTCCCACCACCAATGTAAGAGTGTGCCCTTTTCCCCACATCCTCTCCAACATTTATTGTTATTTGTATTCTTAATAGCTCCATTCTGACTGGAGTGAAATGAAATCTTAGAGTAGTTTTCATTTGCATTTCTCTAATTGCTAGAGATGTTGAATGAACATTTTTTCATATATTTGTTGATTATATATCATCTTCTGAGAACTGTCTGTTTAGATCCTTGGTCCATTTATTAATTTGTGTGTTTGTGTGTGTGTGTGTGTGTGTGTGTGTGTGTGTGTTTAGCTTTTTAGTTCTTTATATACCCTAGAGATTAGTGCTGTATCTGATGTGTGAGGGGTAAAAATTTGCTTCCATGACGTAGGCTCTCTATTCACCTCACTGATTGTTTCTTTTGCTGAGAAGAAACTTTTTAGTTTGAACCTATCCCATTTATTGATTCTTGATTTTAGTTTTGCAGTATAGGAGTCTTATTAAGTAAGCTGGGGCCTAATCTGACATGATGGAGATTGGGGCCTACTTTTTATTCTAATAGGTACAAAGTCTCTGGCTTAATTCCTAGATCCTTGATCCAGATTGAGTTGAGTTTTGTGCATGGTGAGAGATAGGGGTTTAATTTCATTTTGCTGTATATGGATTTTCAGTTTTCTCAGCACACTTTATTGAAGAGGCTATCGTTTCTCCAATGTATGTTTTTGGCACCTTTGTCTAATATAGATAATTGTAATTTTTAGGGTTAGTCTCTTTGTCCTCTATTCTATACAATTGGTCTCCTGGTCTATTTTGGTGCCAATACCATTCTGTTGTTATTAGTATTTCTCTGTAGTATAGTTTAAGGTCTGGAATAGTGATGTCAGCTGCTTCACTCTTCTTGCTAAGAATTGCTTTAGCTATTCTAGGTCTCTTATATTTCCAGATGATTTATATGACTACTTTTTCTATTTCTATAATGAATGCCATTGGGATTTTGATTGGAATTGCATTAAATCTCTATAGTGCTTTTGGTAGTACGGTCATTTAGATATTATTAATTCTGCCTATCCAAGAGCAAGGTAGATCTTTCAATCTTCTGATGTCTTCTTTGGTTTCTTTCTTTAGGTTCTGTAGTTTTCATTGTATAGGTCTTTTACCTTTTTCATTAAGTTAATTCCCAAGTATTTTATTTATTTATTTTTTTGATGCTATTGTAAATGGCATAGTTTTCCTCATTTCCACTTCAGAGGATTTGTCACTGATATACAGAAATGCCTTTGATTTATGGGTGTTGATTTTATATCCTACTGCTTTGCTAAATTTATTTACTAGTTCTAGAAGTTTTCTGGTGGAATTTTTTGGGTCTTCTATCTATCAGCAAATAGTGCTAATTTGAGTTCTTCTTTTCCTATCCATATCCATTTAATTTATTTTATCTGTCTAATTGCTCTGGTCAGTGTTTCAAGAACTATGTTAAATAGAAGTTGTGGAAGAGGGCATCCCTATCTTGTTCTAGTTTTTAGAGGGAATGCCTTCAATTTTTCTCCATTTAGAATGATGTTGGTCGGGGGATTAGTATAGATAGCTTTTACAATGTTGAAATATGTTCCTATTATCCCTAATTTTTCTAGTGTTTTCAACATGAAGGGGTTCTATATTTTGTTAAATGCTTTTACTGCATCTATTGAGAAGATCATATGAGTCTTATATTTAAGTCTATTGATGTGATGAATTACATTTATTGACTTACCTATGTTGAATCATCTTTGCATCCCTGGGATGAATTCCACTTGATCATGGTACACTATGTTTTTGGTATGTTTTTGTATTTGATATGCCAGAATTTTATTGAGAATTTGTGCACCTATGTTCATCCGGGATTTTGGTCTGAAGTTTTCTTTCTTTGATGTGTCTTTGCCTGGTTTTGGTATCAGGGTGATATTGACTTCATAGAATGAGTTTGGAAGTGCTCCCTCGTTTTCTATTTACTGAAATAAATTGAAGAGTATTGGTATTAGTTCTTCTTTAAAGGTTTCATAAAACTTGGCTGTATATTCATCCAGTCCTGGGCTTTTCTTGGTTGGTAGGCTTCTGATGTCATCCTCTATTTCATCGCTAGATATTGGTCTGTTTAGATTGTGTATATCATCCTAATTTAATTTGGGCAAATCATATGACTGAGGAAATTTGTCAATGTCTTTGATATAATCTATTTTATTGGAGTACAAGTTTTCAAAGTAATTTCTAATTATCATCTGTATTTCTGTAGTGTCTGTTGTAATATTACCTTTTTCATCATGGATGTTAGTAATTTGAGTTTTCTCTCTCCTTCTCTTTGTTAGCGTAGCAAAGGGTCTGTCAATTTTATTTATTGTTTCAAAGAACCAACTTTTTGTTTTGTTATGTTTTTCAATTGTTTCTTTTTTATATCAATATCATTGATTTCAGCTCTGATTTTAATTATTTCCTGTCTTCTATTGCTTTTGGTGTTAATTTGTTCTTTTTTTTTAGGGCTTTTAGATGTAATGTTAGGTCATTTATTTCTTGACTTTTTATTCTTTTAAGGAATGAACTCCATGAAGTGAACTTTCCTCTTGGTAGTGCCTTCATAGCATCCCAGAGATTTCAATATGTTGTGTCTGTGTTCTCATTTAACCTTTAAGAATTTTTTTAATCTCCTTGATGTCTTTTGCAACACATTATTCATTCAGTAACATATTGTTTATTCTCCAGGTGTTGGCATACTTTTTATTTTTTATTTTGTCATTGATTTCTAATTTCATTTCCTTATGATCTGATAAAATACATGGTAGTATCTCCACTTTTTTGTACTTGCTAAGAGTTGCTTTGTGGCATAATATATGGTCTATTTTAGAGAAGGATCCATGTGCTGCTGAGAACAAAGTGTATTCACTTGTTGAAGGATGAAACATTCTGTATATGTTTATATGTAACTTAAGTTTAAGTTATTAAAAATATTATTGAGCTCTATATTTTCTTTGTTCAGCTTTTGTTTGGAAGATCTGTCCAATGGTAAAAGATGTGTGTTAAAGTCACCCAAGATTATTGTGCTGTGGTCAATTTGACTCTTGAACTTGAGAAGAATTTGTTTGGTGAACATAGATGCTCCATTGTTTGGGGCATATATATTTATAATTGTTATGTCTTGTTGGTGTATGGTTCTCTTGAGCAGTACGAAATGTCCTTCTTTATCCCTTTGATTAACTTTAGCTTGAAGTCTACTTTATTTGAAATGAGGATGGAAATCCCTGCTTGCTTCCACAGTTCATGCGAGTGGTATGATTTTTTCACCTTCAGTCTGTGGAAATTTTTTCCTATTAGATGAGTCTCCTGGAGGTAGCATAGTGTTGGGTCTTTTTAAAAATCCAGTCTGCTAGCCTATGTCTTTTAATTGGTGAGTTTAGGCCATTACCATTCAGGGTTATTATTGAGACATGACTTGTATTCCCAGCCATTTTTGCTTATTTTGTTATTTAACTTGACTTGGCTTCTCCTTTGATTATTTTCCCCTTTAGTGTAATACCTCCCTCTGCTGATTTTCATTGTTGTTTTTCATTTCCTCTTTGTGGAATATTTTGCCAAGGATGTTTTGTAGTGCAGGTTTTCTAGCTGTAAATTCTTTTAACTTTTGTTTATCATAGAAGGGTTTTATTTCATCATCAAATCTAAAGCTTAATTTTGCTGGATACAATATTCTTGGTTGGCATCCATTTTCTTTCAGAACTTGATATATGTTGTTCCAGGATCTTCTAGCTTTCAGGGTCTGGGTTGAGAAATCTGCAGTTATCCTAGTTGGTTTCCCCCTATATGTAATTTGATTCCTTTCTCTTATGACTTTTAATATTCTCTCTTTATTCTGTATGTTAGTCATTTTCATTATAATGTGCCTTGGTGTGGATCTGTTTTGATTTTGTACATTTGGCATCCTCTAAGCTTCTTGCATTTGGTTTTCTAATTCATTCTACATTCTTTTCAAGATTATATATTTTGTCTTCATAGTCTGAGGTCCTGTCTTCCAGGTAGTCTACTCTGTTGGTGATGCTTTCAATTGAACTTTTAATTTGGTTTATTGTTTCTTTCATTTCAAGGATATGTGTTTGCCTTTTTTTTTTTTTAATTTTAGAACCTCTATCTCCCTATTGAAGTAATCTTTTGCTTCTTGTATTTGTTTATGTAGCTCTTTGTCTAAATGACCTTTTGGTGCCTGTGTTTGCTCTCTTATATCATCCTTTAATTCCTAGAACTCCTTCTCTGTCACTTTTTCCACTGTGCTGGCCATGGGTTCTAGTAATATGGTATCTTAATTTGTTTGGGGCACTTTCCTGCCTTGTCTTTTCATGTTGCTTGTGTGTCTTCCCTTCTGGCACTGTGGGTCCATAGATTACTGTTTTTACCCTATAAGCTTATAGTGCTCCAGTCGGCTTCTATTAACTCTCCTTTGTGGGGAAGGACAATATTAACAGATCCCAATATAAATAATATATGACCTATGAAACAATTCATTACTATTAAGGTGTTTACAGTTTGGTCACAATGTACAGAAATGTTGAATTTGATTATTATCTATAATATAATTAGTAGATTTGTAAAAGGGTTTACAGTTTCTGATGGTGGACAATGAACTAGGGATGAGGCGTAGGATGATATGCTAAGGAGGCAGAATGTGAGAATATAGAGTTAGTATATCCTAGGAATTGTAAAAGAGAAAACTAAAAAATAGGGTTAGAAGCAGAAGAATAGATAGGAAGTAATTTTGGTAGACAAGAATGTGGGAAGACAGTAGAATACGAAAAACAGAACGCATATTTTAAGAAAAATAAGGATGTTAAGATAGTAAAAATTGGAGGAAAGAAAAGAAATATACTACACAGCTATAAAATACTACTCAGATGTCCCAGTCCTCAAAATCCTAATTTATGCAAAGTAATTGGTTTCACTAATGTTAGGAATGTGAGGGCAGGAAAATATAGAGGGAAAAGAAAAAGAGAAAAAAAAAATCTCAAATGAGGAAACCAGGATTGTAGATTGTTTTGGTTGGAGATCAGTTTCTTCCCTGATTCCCTTCTCATCCAATGGGTGGGGTTGTCTGTTGTTAGCTGCTATCTCCACCCTCAAAATGGTGAAGGCAATCAGGGTAGGAAGGCTCATCCTGGTGCAGGGAACCTAGAAGTGAGGTGTGTCATCCCCCAGTCCCTGAAGGGAGACTGCACCTCAAGGGTCTCTTTTGGGGCCCATTCATATGACTTGAGTGCCTGGTCCTATATCCCTATTTTGCCTGAAGATTTTCCATTTCTTGGTCTCTCTGTTAGTCTCCAAACTATTGCACCCCCTGTCTGTCCCTTACTAGTTACCAATTAAGGGATCTCTCTCACTGGGGCTCCTGTGGGCTACATCCTGGTCGCATGGCACACCTGTTCCACTGAGATCTGTTTTGTGTTGGGCAGTTATTATACTGGGTTACTGGCTGCTGGGGAAAGGAGAAAGATGGATACCGGGTACCTGTCCAGCTGGAGTTCCAATCTGGGATCTGTCCCCACCAAAGATGGTGAGAAAGGTGACCCAAGATGGAGGCGGTTTCCATCGTTGGGGTGTTGTGGGTGTAGGCAATGACGTTGTGTGATGTATTCAGAGATGAGCTCAGTGGCATGCAGAGTTGTGACCTTTGGCTGTCTTCTGAGCCTGTGGAATGAACCCAGGTGCAGGCAGACTATGACATGTAGGGGACTATGACAGTAGCTGCCAAGTTGCAAAATGGAGGTGACTGGGGGAGCCCCATGTTGGTAGATGGGGGTCCACAGGGGAGTGGTGGTTGGTGTTCCTGTGGGTGGGTAGCAGCTGGGTGTCCTGCGTGGGAGTGGCATCTGGAATTTCTGTGGCTGGTGTTGATGTAGCAATCCTGTTAATGCACTCAGGAGCCCTGCATGGGCTTGTAGCCATGGGAAGGAGTCAGGAGACCTGCTTTAATGCTGAGGTGTGGAGCCCTGTGTATAGGCACAGCTGCAATGATTTCTGTGTGAGAGCAGCTGTGGAGGTGTCCTCTATCCCTCTCAGAAAAGCAGTATTCTCATTAGTTGAGACCCAGGTCACTGAATAACACAGAGTGCTTTCTCCCTCTGGCCCACCATCTTGGATCCCCAGTTTTTAATTTTTATTTATTTTTTATTTGTTCTTTATCATTACATATGATAGTAGATTATATTTTGTCTTAGTTATATAAACATGGAGCTTAATGTATTTTGATAAAGGGTAGCTATGATTTGTTTTAAGCATTTCTCATTTTAAATTGCTTATTTGAAACTGAATGAGTATTGATCGTTCTTAACAATTAAATGAAGCTTTATTATTTATTACTGTAAATTCATATCTATCTATCTACTTATTTATTTATATATTTATAGGTACCAGGGATTGACCAAGGGCTTATTAGCCACTTATCCACATCCCATCTTCTCATATTATTTTTATTTTTATTTATTTATTTATTTTTTAAATTTTGAGACAGGGTCTTGCTAAGTTTCTTAGGGCCTCAGTAAATTGCTGAAGCTGGCTTTGATCTTGAATCTCAAATCCTCCTGCCTCAGCTTCCAGAGCCACTGGGATTACAGTCAGCTAAACTTCAATATTTTATATTCAAATTTTCTATATAATATCTACTATCATATTGGGAGAAAAACAGGGCATTTTATGCATTCACAGGTTTTGATGACAGGGATCCACTGGGCAAAGTATTTGAAGGATTCTATTTTCTCATCCTCTGACATAAGGTCTATGATTTTATTATTATTATTAATTCTGAGTGAAAAGCTTAATAGTTAAAAAATCAAGAAAAGATTTTAAATAGATGATGATTTTATCGGGGAAATTTTGGTTGCAAGTTCCTTAGCAATGGATGTTTTAAGAGAAAGAATTCAATTTGCTTTAATGGAAGAATTAAATGTAGTCAGAGGAGTGGAAATAATAGAATCTTTGTCTAAAAATATAACTTTAAAAATAATTTCAAGATTAAAAATCATAATTGCTTTTCATTTAATCCTCTTCTTATTCTGCTGATCTTGGTTTAAACATGGTTTCCATATCCATATTTAGACTAAAATATTTCTATAAATCCTGAACTTTATAATTTCTGGTACAATCTCACAGTGATAATGTCAACTTACACTGGGAAGCACTTAAATATGATGGTAGTATTCATAGAAAAAGCACCCTGTAGATAAATTTGTTTTCATTGAGATTCTGATATTGACCTTCTTTTGGTGATTCATATGGAAATCATAGTTTTGAGCTAAAGTCTTCAGGCAAACTGGAAAAGAAAACGATACTTGATGACATCTTTGTCTTTTATTAACAAGAGTAAAAATGTCATAAATAATCATAGTAGGGTGATTAAATTATACCTAGAATATTTTAAAATCATTTTATTGTATATACTTGAAGTATTCAATGTTTGATATGCATACACTCAAATAGTACAAACAAAGTTACAGAACTATCACCTTTCTTTGTGTGTATATGTTAAAAACATCTAAAAACTCTTCTTCTAGCAAAATTTCAGTGTGCAATACATTATGATTACAATTATGATTATGATTATTTTGGATATCAGGGATTGAACTCAGTGACACTAGACCACTGAGCCACATTCCCAGGCCTATTTTGTATTTTATTTAGAGACAGGGTCTCACTGAATTGCTTAGCACCTTGCTTTTTCTGAGGCTGGCTTTAAACTCATGATTCTCCAGCCTCAGCCTCCCCAGCTTCTGGGATTACAGGCATGGGCTACTGCACCTGGTACAATGCAATATTATTAATGATACTTCTCATGCTGTGTATTAGAACATTAAGGTATGGCTTATATGCATTTAACTATTTTTTTTAATTGCTCCTTTTAGTAACTGATATGGGACCTGAATTCATTGTTCCTTTTTAAGGTTTTAAAAAATAGTCCTTATTCATTTTTAGAGGATGTGGTACAGTGTTTGAGAACAATTATTCAAAATATAAAAGCACATATTATTCTATAAGCCAATTAACACATTATATTATTAAATTAGGAAAAATATAATTTTCCTACAGATGTAAGGAAGGTTAACTTTCAATGCCACTCATGCAGATTTCTTGTCAAAAATTTTAACCAAAACTAAATTCTGAGGAAACAATTAAACTGAGGTAGTATGAAAGAAATAAGAAATAAGTAGGATGGGGAAATAAAGAAAGGACAAGGAAATAAAATTTTATTTTTATTAATTTATTTTTTAATTAATTTTTTTTACATTTAATATTACCCTTATAGAGCACATTTTTACATATCAAAGTATATTCACACCATTCATGTCTTCATACATGCACTTAGGGTAATGATATCCATCTCATTCTACCGTCTTTTTTTTTTTTACCCCTTTGCCCCTTGCCCTCCCCTCCCTACCCATTGGCCATTCTAGTGTTCCTCTAATCCACCTACGCTCACTGTCCAACTCCATTGTGAATCAGCCTCCTTATATCAGAGCAAAACATTTGGCATTTGGATTTTTGGGATTGGCTAACTTCACTTAAAATTATATTCTCCAACTTCATCCATTTACCTGTGAATGCCATGATTTTATTCTCTTTTATTGCTGAGTAATACTCCATTGTGTATATATACCACATTTTCTTTATCCATTCATCTACTGAAGGGCATCTAGGTTGGTTCCACAGTTTAGCTATTGTGAATTGTGCTGCCATAAAAATTGATGTGGCTGTGTCCCTGTAGTATGCTGTTTTTAAGTCCTTTAGGTATAGACCAAGGAGTGGGATAGCTGGGTCATAAGGTGGTTCCATTCCCAGTTTTCCAAGGAATCTCCATACTGCTTTCTCTATTGGCTGAACCATTTTGCAGTCCCACCAGCAATGTATGAGTGTGCCTTTTCCCCCACATCATCTCCAACATTTATTGTTGTTTGTGTCCTTAATAGCTGCCATTCTGACTGGTGTGAGATGAAATCTTAGAGTGGTTTTGATTTGCATTTCTCTAATTGCCAGAGATGTTGAACATTTTTTCATATATTTGTTGATTGATTATATATCTTCTTCTGAGAACTGTCTGTTCAATTCCTTGGTCCATTTATTGATTGGGTTTTTTTTTTTTTTTTTTTTTTGGTGTTAAGATTTTTGAGTTCTTTATATATTCTAGAGTTTAGTGATCTACCTTATATGCATGTGGTAAAAATTTGTTCCCAATTAGTAGGCTCTCTATTCACCTCACTGATTGTTTCTATTGCTGAGAAAAAGCTTTTTAGTTTGAATCTATCCCGTTTACTGATTCTTGATATTATTTCTTGTGCTACAGGAATCTTATTTAAGGAAGTTGGGGCCTAACCCAACATGTTGAAGATTAGGGCTTACTTTTTCATCTGATAGGCGTAGTGTCTCTAGTCTAATTCTTAGGTCCTTGATCCACTTTGAGTTGAGTTTTGTGCATGGTGAGAGATAGGGGTTTAATTTTATTTTGTTGTATATAGATTTCCAGTTTTCCCAGAACCATTTGTTGAAGAGGCTATTTTTTCTCCAATGTATATTTTTGGCACCTTTGTCTAATATAAGATAACTGAAATTATATGCATTAGTCTCTGTGTCCTCTATTATGTACCATTGGTCTACAAGTCTATTTTGGTGACAATACCATGCTGCGTTTGTTACTGTAGTGCTGTAGTATAATTTAAAATCTGGTATAGTGATGCCACCTGCTTCACTCATCTTGCAAAGGATTGCTTTAGTTATCCTAGGTCTCTTATTTTTCCAGATGAATTTCATGACTGCTTTTTCTGTTTCTATGAGGTATGTCATGGGGATTTTAATTGGCATTGCATTAAATCTGCATAGTGCGTTTGGTAGTATGGTCATTTTGACAATATTGATTCTGCCTATCCAAGAACAAGGTAGATCTTTCCATCTTCTAAGGTCTTCTATAATTTCTTTCTTTAGTGTTCTGTAGTTTTGGTTATAAACATCTTTCACATCTTTCATTGATTCCCAAGTATTTAATTTATTTATTTATTATGCTATTTAAAATTTCCATTTTGGAGGATTTGTCACTGATATATAGAAATGTCTTTGATTTATGGGTGTTGATTTTGTATCCTGCTACTTTGCTGAATTCATTTACGAGTTCTAGAAGTTTTCTGGTGGAATTTTTGGGGTCTTCTAGGTATGGAATTATATCATCAGCAAATAGTGATAATTTGAGTTCTACTTTACCTATCAGTATCCCTTTGATTTCTTTTGTCTGTCTTATTTCTCTGGCCAGTGTTTCAAAAACTATGTTAAATAGAAGTGGTAAAAGAGGGCATCCCTGTCTTGTTCCAGTTTTTAAAGGGAATGCTTTCAACTTTTCTCCATTTAGAATGATGTTGGCCTGGGGCTTAGCATAGATAGCTTTTATGATGTTGAGATATGTTCCTGTTATCCCTAGTTTTACTAGTATTTTGAACATGAAGGGGTGCTGTATTTTGTCTGAATATTTTTTCTGCATCTATTGAGATAGCAATATGGTTCTTATCTTTTATCTATCGATGTGATGAATTACATTTATTGATTTCTGTATGTTGAACCATCCTTGCATCCCTGGAATGAACCCCACTTGATTGTGGTATACTATCATTTTGATATGTTTTTGTATCCAATTTTCCAGAATTTTATTGAGAATTTTTGCATCTATGTTCAGATATTGGTCTATCTTTGATGTGTCTTCGCCTGGTTTCAGGGTAATATTGGCCTTGTAGAATGAGTTTGGAAGTGCTCCCTCTTTTTCTATTTCCTGAAATAAATTGGTATTGGTTCTTCTTTAAAGGTCTTGTAGAACTCAGCTGTGTATCCATCTGGTCCTGGGCTTTTCTTGGTTGGTAGTCTTCGGATGTCATCTTTTATTTAATTGCTTGAAATTGGTCTCTTTAAATTGTGTTTTTCATCCTGATTCAATTTGGGAAAATCATATGACTCTAGAAATTTGTTGATGCCTTCGATATTTTGTATTTTATTGGCGTACAAGTTTTCAAAATAATTTCGAATTATCTTTTGTATTTCTGTAGTGTCTGTTGTGATATTTCCTTTTTCATCATGTATGTTAATAATTTGAGTTTTCTCTCTTCTTTGTTAGCGTAGCAAAGGGTCTGTCAATTTTATTTATTGTTTCAAAGAACCAACTTTTTGTTTTGTTATATATTTCAATTGTTTCTTTTGTTTCAATATCATTGATTTCAGCTCTGATTTTAATTATTTTCTGTCTTCTAGTGCTTTTGGTGTTGGATTGTTCTTCTTTTTCTAGGGCTTTGGGATGCAATGTTAAGTCATTTATTAGTTGACTTTTTCTCCTTTTGAGGAATGAACTCAATGCAATTAACTTTCCTCTTAGAACTGCCTTCATAGTGTCCCAGAGATTTTGATATGTTGTGTCTGTGTTCTCATTCACTTCTAAGAATTTTTAAATCTCCTCTTTGATGTCATTGTTCATTCAGTAGCATATTATTTAGTCTCCAGGTGTTGGAGTAGCTTTTATTTCTTATTTTATCATTGATTTCTAATTTCGTTCAATTATGGTCTGATAGAATGCAGGGTTGTATCTCTATTTTTTAATATTTGCTAAGAGTTGCTTTGTGGCATAATATATGGTCTATTTTAGAGATGGATCCCTGTGCTACTGAGAAGAAAGTGTATTCACTTGTTGAAGGATGAAAATATTATATATAAGTCAGTTAAGTATAAGTTGTTTATTGTATTTTTGAGTTCTATAGTTTCTTTGTTCAGCTTTTGTTTGGAACATCTATCCAATGGTGAAAGGGGTGTGTTAAAGTCACCCAAGATTATCGTGTTGTGGTCAATTTGGCTCTTGAACTTGAGAAGAGTTTTTTTTTTTTTTTTTTTTTTTTTTTTTTTGTGGTACTAGGGATTGAACTCAGGGTCACTTGACCTGGGCCAAATCCCCAGCCCATTTTTGTATTTTGTTAGAGACAGGGTCTCACTGAGTTGCTAAGTGCCTCACCATTGCTGAGGCTGGCTTTGAACTTGTGATCCTCCTGCCTCAGCCTCCCAAAGTGCTGGGATTACAGGCGTGCGCCACCATGCCCAGCTGAGAAAAGTTTGTTTGATGAACATGGATGCTCCATGGTTTGGGGCATATATATTTATAATTGTTAAGTCTTGTTGGTGTATGGTTCCCTTGAGAAGTATATAGTGTCCTTCTTTATCCCTTTTGATGGACTTTAGCTTGAAGTCTACTTTATTTGATATGAGGATAGAAACCGCTGCTTTTTTCCTCAGTCCATATGAGTGGAAGGATTTCGCCCAACCTTTCACCATCAGCCTGTGGATGTCTTTTCCTATGAGATGAGTCTCTTGGAGGCAGCATATTGTTGGGCCTTTTTTTTTTTTTTTTTTTTTTTTTCGATCCAGTCTTCTAGCCTATGTCTTTTGATTTTTGAGTTTAGGCCATTAACATTCAGAGTTATTATTGAGACATGACTTGTATTCCCAGCCATTTTTGGTATTTAACTTGACATTTTTTCTCCTCTGATTTGTTTTTCCTTTAGTGTAATACCTCCCTCTGCTGGTTTTCATCATTGTCTTTTATTTTCTTATTGTGGAATATTTTGCTGAGGATGTTCTCTAGTGCCGGCTTTCTAGTTGTAAATTCTTTTAACTTTTGTTTATCATGGAAGGTTTTTATTTTGTCCTCAAATATAAAGCTTAATTTTGCTGGATATAAGATTTGTGGTTGGCATCCATTTTCTTTCAGAGCTTGGTATATGTTGTTCCATGATCTCCTGGCTTTGAGTTTCTGAGTTGAAAATATGCTTTGATACAAATTGGTTTCCCCCTATATGTGATCTGATTCCTCTCTCTTGCGGCCTTCAAGATTTTATCCTTATTCTGTATGCTAAGCATTTTCATTATAATGTGTCTTGGTGTAGATCTGTTGTAATTTTGTATATTTGGTGTCCTGTAGCCTCTTGTATTTGGTTTTCCAATTCATTCTTCATGCTTTAGAAATTTTCTGATAATAACTCATTGAATAGATTGTGAATTCCTTTGGTTTAAAACTCTGTGCCTTCCTCTATCCCAATTACTCTTAGATTTGGTCCTTTACTGCTGTCCTATAATTATTGGATGTTCTGTTCATGGTTTCTTACTATCTTCACTGTGTGGTCAACTTTATTTTCAAGATTATATGCTTTGTCTTAATTATCTGAAGTTCTTTCTTCCAGTTGATCTAGTCTGTTGGTTATGCTTTCTATTGTGTTTTTTATTTGGTTAATTGTTTCCTTCATTTCAAGGATTTCTGACTTTTTTTTTCAGAGTTTTTATGTCTTTTTTGAAGTAATATTTTGCTACCTGTATTTGGTCTCTTATATCTTTGTTGTAGTGATCATTTTTTTGCCTGTATTTCCTCATTTAGGTAATTTTTTAATTCACACACATCTGAACTCCTTCTCTGACATTTCATCAACTTTGCTGAGCATAGGTTCTGTTATTGTAGTATCCTGGTTTGTTTGGGGTACTTTCCTCCCTTGTTTTTTCATGTTGTCTATTTGCCTTCCTTTCTTGTAATGTGGATCTGAGCTATTACAGTTTCTACCCTATATTCTTGTAATATCCATGCAGGTTGTCACCTTAATGTTGGGCTTTCAAAACCTACAGGCGTCCCTGGATGTATGCTACTGCAACTGAAGGTGGTGTCAGCAGTAGCGGAGGTAACTCACAATAACAGTGAAGGTGCCCCAAGATGAATGCAACATCTTCCAGAGATGGGGCTGAAAGGCTGGGCCTTAAAGCGTCTTTGGGATGCCTGCTCTGAGATGCGGCTGTTTTTAGGCCCTGTCTATTGTCAAAAGGTAGGGGCTACTGCATGGGCAAGGCTATGGCTATGTCTGCAGAGTCTCAGGATTGAAGTGGGTTAGGCTTGTGCTCCCAGGTGAGGGTGGGGTAGTGGACTCTGGACCTACCCTGGGGCTGGGTCCCAGGTAGGTTGGTGTGGGCCAAACTTATTGAATTTGAGCTGGTGATCTGCTGGTTGGAAGAGGTGGTCCTTTGAGCAAAGGTTAGTGAAGCTGTCCTAGGGCTGCCTGAGCTCCGTGGTTGTCGGCTGGGCTGACCTGTGCCCACCTGCACTCGAGCGGAGGTCGGTGGGGCTGACCTGGGCCTGGCTGTACTCAAGTGGAGGTCCTCAGGGCTGTTAGAATTAAAATTTTAATTCAGAAGTTCCATATATATTTCTAGGCCTGTCATTATTTAAGCCAGTTTCTGTCCCAGTTTTGTCACTCTCAAATTCCTGGGAAATCTGTATCTTAACATTAACCATAAATCCTTTCATTTACAATAATTACCTTGAACACCATTAACTACCCAACAAATAGATTAAATAAGGACAGAAATGATATTTTGAGAAATCTCAATTTAGTGGAACTTTCTATTGCTAGCTATTGATCAGAGAATGAAGACCACATCAGTCTGAAGATCCTGAAATTGACCAGACAACCAAAACCTGTCCTGAGATCACCAGACTGATATTCTTGCTTTCCTCTCCATGCCACCCTTCACTAATTTTCCTTTAAAAGAACAGCTGGGAACCCCAAAAGTGCATCTCTCACTCTCCAGAGGGCCCCATTCTCCCTTTACCTCAAGAGGCTAAAGAGATGATCAGCATTATCTCCTGGATGCAAATCTACTTTCATAAATAAACCTGTGTCTATGCTTCCGACTTGTTGTGCTGAAATTCTTTTCCCTCACTTTAGCCAAGGACTCCTCTCAGTCTTGCATCCAGTTCCATCTTTTCTGAGGGAACTCCTTGGACCCTTCTCCAAAGCCGTATCATCTGTGATAACACTAGAGAGTAAGATATCCTATAAGGTAACTGGCCTGGACTCCAAAAAAAAGGTGAACATCGTGAAGGACAACAGTAATAACAATAAAAGCTGAAGAAACTTACCAACTAAATATAATGTTTCAATCTTTATTAGCTCCTAGGTGGAAAATATTTAAGTGACATTAATTAAAGAACGCAAGAAATGCCTGTCCATATGCAAATTTTCCCCATTGTCTTCCAATTCCACATATTGCCCACTCCAACAGATTATAATTAACAGTAAGAAAAGCTGTGATATGTCAGCGTACAAGATTGACAGTTTCTACTGCCGCAGTGCTTACAGAGTTCAGCAAGGGACAGAGCAATGAAACCAATAAACACAAATTACTATGATTTATTAAAAGTTCCCAAATAAAAGGATAACACAGGTGCTAGGGTGTGGCAAAAAGAGGACATAACCAAATATGTGAGCTTGGGAGTTTGCCTTAAGGTTTAGATATTAATATAAGTCCTGAAGCATGATTGCAAATTGGCCAGGAAAGGGATGAATGGGGTGACAGGGACAGGGAATATTTTTCTTGGCATAGAGATAAGTGCATGAAAAAACCCTAAGGCAAGGAGGAGTATGATGTTTTCTTGGATCCAGGACTGGAGCACAGTGAACAAGGCAAGAGGCTGCCAAGGTGGGCAGGCGGCCATACCAGGCAGGAACATGGAAGGGATGCTCTCTTTTTGTACTTGACTCATCACATTCTTTTATAACCAAACTTTCATAACTTGACTGCATTTTACTGATTTTTCCATGTATCTTTCTCTTTTTTTCCCCCCAGTACTTCCTTATTTGTCCATATTTCAAGTGTTGGTGTCCTTTATCGATGATTCAAAACACTGTATGGGTACCATTTAAACACAGAAAGATGTAGTAAGGGCAGTGGGAAAACTATACTTTTAATGATCCAATTTGCAGATTTTAAATTTCTATAGCACTATCTAAAATTCATATGCCTGAGAGCTATTCTCTGAGACTATGTATCCTCGCAAATCTCCTCATTTCACAAGGAATGGCACATCCAGCACACAGCTATGATTATGTGGAACTCTGTCTCATTCTAAGTTATATGTAAAATTAGTCACCAATACATGGCATGTGGGAGGTTGTTTAAACATCCTTTTCTGTACCAAAGGGCTGTGGTATAGGAGATTCAGCGACCCACTTCAGACTGTGATGCATGGCCTGGGTGAATAATTTAAGGCATTACTATTAGTGTTCTGAAATAAATAAACCTATTAAACAGGTATTAAACACTTGGCAACTTAGTGACTTCCAAATCTTTTATTTCAGCATATGGAAAGAGAATGTACAAAAGTACATTTCTGTATAGATCACAGAAAATAGAATGTTGTATCTAATCTCTAGTTACATTTCAAATTAAAGGGATCAAAGAATTGAGTGACATTATTATCATAAGTTTCCATGCTGATCCACTTATTTCTTTTTCTTTTTCTTTTTTTGGTACTAGGGATTGAACTCAGGGCACTCAACCACTGAGCCCCATCCACAGCCCTCTTTTGTATTTTATTTAGAGACAGGGTATCACTGAGTTGCTTAGTGCCTTGCTTTTTGCTAAGGTTGGCTTTGAATGGCTTTGAACTTGCAATCCTCCTGTCTCAGCCTTCTGAGCTGCTGGGATTACAGGACTGTGCGACCATGCCCAGCTTGATCTACTTATGTCTATGTGGACAATATTCTTCAACAATTATATCTTAGAAAAGAAATAATAAAATGCAATGTATGTGGATCTCTGTCTTATTGTAAGTTTTATGTAATATTTAATCACCAATACATGGTGTGTGGGAGGTTGTCTTACCATCCTTTTCTGTGCTAATGGGCTGTGGTGTGGGGGATTCAGATGTTTTCAGTTTGATGCTTGAACCTTCACCCCCATATTACTTCATAATCTAGCAAATGCTTTGAGGCATAGTATGGTCTCATATTTTTGTCAGGCTTTTCTCTAATGAGGTATTTTTTGAATTCCAGGGGTTTTCACATTTCTCTTCTGCTTATTGTGCTATCCTAGAAATCAGTAAATAGTCCACTGGGGAAAATCACTTGTGTTTTGTGACCCCTTGGTTTTTCAATTCATAAAATCTGTCCTGCTAAATATAAATGCTCAAATATATGCTGGTTTTCTTTTCTCCCAGAAAAATCTCTCTGTGGGTCCAAGCCTGATTACAGAGAATTTCCCTAAGGAATAAAACTATAGACAATTATCTATTCACTTTAGAAGGATGAGATTATTGCTGGAATAAAAAAAAATTCTGTTATTTAAAGTAACCAGAAAACATTGAACTATATTTAATTTAAGTGCTGCCAAATTAATTGGAGATAATTATTTTATGACAGAAGCTTGAAGTTATTGTCTGACTATTAAAAAGGGAAATTAGTGACCATCTAAACAGTAAGGCCATATTTTACTTGTTATAATGAACAAAGTCTGATATGGGGAAGAGAAAATGCATGAGTGGGAAAGTCTGGTGGAATTCTGACAATAGATTGTAAATCTGATTTTTAATGTATGGGAGAAAAATATCTGTCATCAGAGGAGAAAGAATTTTTGCTTTTATAATTTTTGTAAAATGACTTTTCATTGAAAGTGCTTACAACTGCAATTATTGTGTTTATTTATACACATATTTTGGAAATTGATATATTTTTTTCTTTCATCTTGCTATAGAAGAATATTACATGTTCTCAGTTATAAAGAAAATAAGACTGAATCAAATTCTCTGCTACTGACAAATTTCAGAAATGTTTCAAAATAACAACATGCAAAAAGTTCATATACAGTAAGAAAAGATGGAATATTTCACTTTGAGAATAAAAATTCGTAAGTAAATAATCAGGATAGAACTTTAAAATGGTAGCAAGATTTTAGGTATATTTGAAGTCAAGAATACTTCACTTTCTGTATCAAAGAACAATAAAGGTCAGTATCTTTACTCCATTAGGTTTATGTTCTATTTTCTTTTCATTATGAAATGATTAAATGGAGCATGAAGTCAACCCAGTTTCTTGAAAGCAGAAAAAAATTAATAGAAAATTTTATCTAGTAATAAGCTACCATGTTAAATCTTTGACTTTTATCAAAATAACCTAATTATTTAATTTATTAAGTTATCTTATAGATTTGAGAATATTACTTTTGTATGACTCATTAAAATGAGTGATTGTTTTATATTCATTTGTTAATAAATTTTTTCTAATGCTGCTGTTTGTCATCTGAATCCTCCAAAAGTTTAATATTACTTCAAAATCATAATGAGCATAAAGAAGTGAAAATGATAAGGAAAAAGACAGAACTCAAGTAAACAACATGCACATACTCATCAAAAATAGTAAATTCTCACATATCATTTTCCAAATATGTTTTTTAATTAATGTGCTTTATGTGTGTTTATGAAAATAAAATATATATGATTATTTTAATTTCCCCTCTTTTTTTTCTTCTTATGGCATGTGTTAGTGTTTCATTGAAGGTGACGAAGAAAAATAGTTATTCATCTTTCCTTTTTCTGAGATCTAAATTTGTAAATATGTTATTGTTACTTTACAAGCCTGTTGATATGCTGCCCTACAGGGTAGCCAAGTTTTTTTTTTTTTTTTCTTTTTTTGTTTTGGTACATATTTTACCCAAATTTACTGGAGAGAAATTCTTCAACTTCCTAGATATAGGCTGCAAAACTTGTTGCCACAGTGTGTTGGAGCCATGTTTAGGAATCTCAGTGGTCAGTGTTCAGACTTCTCACTGAAGCCCCTCCTGTCAGCTCAGTGCCATCCCTGGCAGTGAGGTCCTCAGCTGTAGAGATTAGAGCCATGGTGATTCAAGCTGTCCCAGAAGTGAAACTTTTACTTCTCCACCCAGATTATTGCAAAGAGAGTTATCCAGCAGCATGGGAGGTAGAGAGGATCTGGGAGAAATTTCATTCAGTCCCACCTGTCTCTTTGAGACATACCCTGCTGCTGCTGGATTCAGAGTCCCTGCTTGCTTCCGGGCTTCACACAATGCCATCACATGTATCCATGTTCTTGGGGGCCCGAATCAGCGTTCAGCTTTCAAGATTTTGGTGCTGTCATTTCCTCTGGAGCTCTCCTTAGTTGATGATGTGTGCACCCAGCTGTGTTGAATCTCGGAAAAGATTGGCTATAAGCACATGTATGGACTATCAACATCATTTTTAAAAGTCTCTAATGTTACATTGATGATGGTGTTATCTTCTAAACATTGTTTTCTATAAGACCTTCATTTTCCTTTCAGAACTTTTTTTCTCAACCATGCCATAAAGAACTTTTGTAAGGCTTTAATTTGGAGGCATTTATACAGGACAAACGTAGAAGACTAGAAGTTTCCTAGACCAATGGCAAAATAGAACCATAGTCCTGAAATTTATAAGTAATCCGCTTTCTGAGGGTGAGTTTTTTCCTCCTATAATTGTATTTTCAGAGGCAAGTATTTCTTAAGTTGATATTATTTGGGGCAGATAAAGAAATAGGGTAATATTCATATACTTCAAAAAATAAATACGAGTTTTCGGAGAGTAAGTTATTTAATCTGCTTCTTATATCTTTGGCTGCTTTAACCTTTGTAACTTTATTCATAAAATCTACTAGCAATATGATAAAATATTTAATTTAATATAAGGTTAAAATATTTTGTTGAAAAGAATCCTGCAATTGCAGATTCATGGTCCTAGCTGAATATTTATATGCTGAATTATTTAAGAATTATTGTTATAACTTTTGATACTGAAAGAAAACTACAGCAAAAATGTTTTCCCCTGAATACATCTGAATTATAAATCAATAAATCTTTAAATGAAAGAAGCCAGCACCATGAAAATAAGGCAGAATACATCCTCCATGGTACATATTAGTGTTTCCAAAAATAACATTTTAACTCATTTCTTTCAGCTTCAATTATTTGTGGATTAACATAAATATATTTTTTGAAAATTCTCATTGGTAATTACTAAATCTTTTCTACATGACTAACTTCCTACCCATAAATCATATATTTCTTTTTGATACACTGGATTATTTCTATAAATTGCTGTCTAACAGAGAAAACAGAGTCTTAAAGCTTAATTCTAGCTTCAGGACATGTTTCTTGGTAGTCAGATGAGTATGTTGATGTGGAAAATGTCCTTTTACATCAACTTAGTGTACTAAAAATCCATTTTTTTATACTCAATCCCATTCACTATTTCAAAGAATTAAGGTCTTTCTATGTACCAATCAAAATTAATGTCATGGCTGAAATCATGATAAAAATGTAAAATATTTTATCTAATCAATAGAGCTTATCTGTATACATTCAAAAAATTAAATCATCACAAATCTCAACTTGGAGGCATGCTCTGTTAGAAATTTCTCAACACAGTAAGTCACATTCTCCATTATTTGATGCAATTAAATGAATGTAGTTTCTTGCTAAATGGAAGCCATCTTCTTGTGAGACTAGAGTCCTCACAAATAAAAGTACATGTGGTAACAGATTTATTTTACTAACCCAACTTTGCTCATCTGCTTATACATAAAATCATTCCTCTTTTCAGGTTTAAGTTATTTATTATAAAACCCACTAATTTGCTTTTTTTTTTGGAAGAGTATTCAAACATCATTAATGTAATATTACCAAAATTTTTTACCACCACAATGTCACCACTGGAATTATTTACTAAATACTTTTCTTTGTATTAAAAATTCCTTTTTGAAAAACCGAATCAATTTATTGACATAGGAAACTTTTATAGCCTGTCCATCCATACAAGAAAACCAGAATGACTTGCAATAAAGAGCAGCAACTTTTAAATAATGGGACAACAGAGACAAAAATAGTATTGCTTTATTTCACATTGGCATATTAACAATGAAGTCACATTTATCTCTATTTAAGAAAACTTTAGCCAGCAACAGATATTTCAGGCTTGCAGTAAATTGTTATTTTAAAAATGAATAAATTTCTTGTTGTTTTTAACACTACATCAATGTTGATTTATGCTTCCCATGTTCAACAATTAGGGAATTAGAAATCAAACATAATATTTTGAATAGTAGGAACATCAAAGAATCAAAAGACTATTTTTTTTTTTTTTTGGTAAGTGTTGTGCATTCAAAACTATAGCAATACCTAAATGAAATATTTTCATGATCAGTTTTGTGTTGATTACAGACTCGTAAAAATTCCCACGTGATTTATCATTAGCTTTAGCAAGAATAATCTCATATTTCATTTGGCAAACTGAATGCTTAGTTTTTTTAGAACGTCTATACTTAATTATAACACTGTACATAAAAATTATAATGGATTCATTATCTATATGAAGACATGTCATAAGTCTTGGAGTTCTGTTGTGGAAAAGGTGCTTCAAATTTATAGGATTTAGCAAAGTGGTGGTTATATTTTAAATCTGAATTAAATGAAAAACAAATCTGAATTCTCTTAAAAAGTGACCAACAGAATGTGTACTGAAATAAAGTTTGGAAGTTCTTTTTGGTGCTCTTGTATCATTGTGATATTGCCTGCTGCTACTGCTGATATTATTCAATATAATGTAATAGTTGATTTAGTCATTTATTGGAACCATTGCTTAGCCCTGTTACAGAAGCATTGTTTTATATCCTTTAATCTTCTCAATAGCCTTGTCGTAATTTTTATACTTAAATTACCTTCCACAAATGTAAAAATATTGTATGTAAGTGAAATAACAATCATTAATTGACTAATTAGACTATTTAGGTCCTTGTGTATAACACTGAATAATAGGTTTAGTCAATCATTATCAAAATAAGAGTTAAAATATCTTTACTCATTTTTTGCTTAAA
This sequence comes from Tamias sibiricus, assembly GCA_025594165.1. Taxonomy (NCBI): domain Eukaryota; kingdom Metazoa; phylum Chordata; class Mammalia; order Rodentia; family Sciuridae; genus Tamias; species Tamias sibiricus. Next base: position 29,839,783 of record CM046661.1, read on the forward strand.
ATAAATATTTTCTCTTGTTGCGCTCCCATAGAAAATGCTGAATATACTGCAGGGAAAAGGCTATCTCTTGGCTATAAATACAACACTGTAGAAATGATGGAGGACTAAGTTTTCTGATCATATCTATATGAAGTTTGGAGTCTATTGAACACAGCTCATATCCCAAATAAGGATCCCCTCAGGCCCTGATATGGTCCTATATTTAGTGTGACAAATAACAAGTTCACCCAGAAATATAATAATGAAGGCATCTTTCTCTGATTTAGCATAGTGCACAATCAAAACTCTACAATAATGAACAGAGAATGCACTATTAAAGCAGAGTTCTGTGCTCATTTATGGGACTTCACTGTGGGTGAAATCTTCTACATTTTACTTCTGAAAAAATTTATGGGATGTCAAATGCTAAGATTTGGTTATCATGAACTTATTAGTCACTTAAACAAGTTTTATTTAGGACATGGGAGAAGGAAATTGTTTCAATAAGCATAAGTATAGTTGTTGGAGTATAAAAACAGATTTAACCAACCTAGGAAGTAGTTAAGCCTTTGAGGGGAAGCAGATTACTTTAAGTGCACTGATAATACTAAATACATTGAACCAACATCTGGCAATATAGAGGTACTGCTAAACAGTTCAGAGTATTCTGTTGTTTGGGAACTTGTAGTTTATTGTGGATAAAAATTCACTTATTATGATTTATTTGAATACTTATTGAGTATAAAATAAGTATCATGAACTATGCTATTCAGAATGTGGAAAAAAAAAAAAAGCCTATGGGAAAGGTTAGCTTCAAGTCTCCTAGAGGGTCCAGATGGTTAATTGTTACTATGTGGGGAATAATGAAAAGTGTAGAAATCAGGAAAGACTTCTTGGTGATGTGCATTTTTTTAAATGTTCTATTACATACATGCTTGGAAATCAATTTATGTTCATGATCTCCCGTTTTCCCTCCCCTTTCCTTCCTATTTTTTTCTTCTTGGCTCCTTCTTCCTCTACTCTATTAGACTTCTTTTTGCTTGCATATTAACTTGATTGGTTCTTTATATAATCTCATTCTTCTTCCCCCTTTCCTTTATTTTATTCTAGCTTCTGCATATCTTGAGTTTCTGAGTTTGACTAATTTCACTTAGCATGACATTCTCCATTTCCATTCATTTACTGGCAAATGCCATAATTTCATTCTTTTTAATGGTTACCACAAATATTTTAATCCATTCACCTATTGACAAACATCTAGATTGATTTCATAATTTACCTTTTGTAATTTGTGATGCTATAAACGTTGATGTGGCTGTGTAGTATGCCAATTTTAAATCTTTTGAAAAAATACTCAGGAGTAGGATACCTGGGTCATATGGTGGTTCCATCCCTAGTTTTTTGAGGTTTCTCTGCCCTGCTTTCCAGAGTGGTTATAATCTGCAGTCCTACCAGCAATGTATTGTTATGGACTGATCAATCAGAAAACACTCTCAGTCCAAATTTTGTCCAAATTAGAGAGGTTTTTTATTTTATTTCATTTTTCATTTTTTTTTTTTAAATTTAGCCACCTGGGACTGCTCCCTGCAGGACCCAAATTGTCTCTGTCAGGAACAACACCAGGTTCAGGTTCTATGGAGCTTATAAGGGGGAAAAAAACCACATCCTCAAAAATGTAGGTGCAGGTAAGCAAGCAGGATACAAGGGCTGAAAAAGCAGTTAGCAGAGCAAAAACAGACAACCACATCCTGGGTTCAGCAATTTGTGGGCATATGAAGTACCGAAAAACAATTTTTAACATCTTAGAAACAGCTTAACATTATTTATTCTATAACACTTATCACATAATCCTGTTATTCTACTTATTAATATTTCATAATCTATAATTTATAATCTACAATCTATATTGATTAAGTTCAGACCATAACAATGCAGATGTTCCTTTCTCCCCACAAGATTGCCAACATTTATCATTGTTATATTCTTGATCATTGCCATTCTGACTGGAGTGAATTGAAATCTTATTGTAGTTTGATTCGCATTTCCCTGATTGCTAGAGATGTTGAACATTGTTTTTTCATATATTTATTGGCCTTTTGCATTTCCTTCATTGAAAAGTTTTTGTTCAGTTCTTTTTTCCCATTTATTGATTGGTTATTTCTTTTGTTTTGTTTTATTTTTGGTGTTAAGTTTTTGAGTTCTTTGTGTATTATGGATATTAATCCTATATTGGAGGAATAGCTGGCCAAGATTTTCTCCTATTCTGTATATTCTCTTCATGCTCTTAATTATTTCCTTATTTCCTTAGTGTGTAGAAGCTTTTTAGTTTAACAGCATCCCACTTACTGATTGTTGGTTTTATTTCTTGTGCTTTGAGAGTCTTGTTAAGAAAGTCTGTGTCAACACCTATATGATGAAGTGTTGACCCTGTTTTCTTTTAGCAATTGTAATGTTTATGGTCTAATTTCTAAGCTTGATGCATTTTGATTAGAGTTTTGTGCAGGATGAAAGATTAGAAAACTAATTTCTTTCTTTCTTTCTTTCTTTCTTTCTTTCTTTTTTTTTTTTTTTTTTTTTTTTTTGCATATAGCTATCCAATTTTCCTAGCACCATTTGTTAATAAGGCTGTCTTTTCTCCAAGTTATATTTTTGACACCTTTGTCAAATATCAGATGGCTATTGGTATGTGGATATATCTCTGTTTTTTCTATTCTGTTTCATTGGACTTTATGTCTGTTTTGATGGCAATACCATGAAGTTATTATTACCAAAGCTATGTAGTATAATTTCAGATCAGGTATAGTAATACCTTCTGTTTCAATTTTCTTGTTTAGTATTGCTTTGCCTACTCTGGGTCTCTTAGTCTTCCAAATGAATTTAAGGATTGTTTTTTTCCAATTCTGTAAAGAATGTTATTGATAGGGATTGCATTGAATCTATATATTGCTTTTGGTAGTATGGCCATTTTGACAATATTAATTCTACCTATCTAATAACATGGGATGTTTGTCCATCTTCTAAGTTTTTCTTCAATTACTTCATTCAGTGTTCTCTAATTTTTATTGTAGAGCTGTTTTACCTCCTGGGTTAGATTGATTCCAAAAGAATTTTTTTGAGGTTATTGTGAATAGAATGGCTTTCCTGGCTTTTTCCTTGACTGAATCACTGTGGAGTATAGGAAAATTATTCACTTATGGGTGCTGGTTCTGTATCCTGCTATTCTGCTAAATTTGGGTACAAGCTCTTGAAGTCTTCTGGTGGAGTTTTTTATGGCTCTTCTAGATATAGGATCATATGATAGGCAAACAGAGATAGTTTGACTTCTTCTTTTCCTATTTGTATCCTTTTGATTTCATCTTATTGCCTGAATGCTCTGGCTAATGTTTTGAGGATTATATTGAATAGGAGTGATGAGAGTAGACAGGCTCTTCTTGTTCCTGATTTTAATGGAAATTCTTTTAGTATTTTTCCATCTAGTATGATGTTAGCTTTGGGTTTGTTGTAATTGGCCTACTATTTTGAGTGTTATCAATATCAAGATTTAAAAAAAGACACATTGCCTGTCTTTAAAGAGAATACTAATGAATGTAGTTATTCAGTTCTTTGAAGGAATTGGGTGGAACATTTTTCTAAGTTTAGAAAAAAGCACATGTGAATATTTATATTTACATTTTTAAAGTTCTCAATATTACATATTATTTACTTACTTCTAGGTGTACTTTTATTATTAGAGATCTTTCAGTTCAGTGTGTAAGGGGCAACATATTGGTAATGTTTCAAGGTCACTAAGTTGTAAATATCTGGTATATTAAAACATAATTTTGTTATTAAGAATGGGCTAAATGTTTCTTCATTAAAAACCAGCAATATTCTTTTAACTGGTATTCTAAGAATGAAGTAAAGCACACATATGTTTGATTATCCAAATGTTTTCAAATGTGCATTTGCATATTCAAGTAGTAGCATAATTTTCACCCTGAATTTAGTAACAAAAAGGTTACTTTAAGGATTAATTTTATTTAATCAAATTATTCATCATTAAAGAGATGGAAAGATTAATGATCAATTAGTTATGTGATTTGTATTTTTATTCAAAAATTTGTAATGTCCAATCATTTTTCTCTCCTCTTCTTTATTTGTGTCCTGGATTACTTTGTTTCAACACTCCTATACTAAATGTCAAAACAATAATCTGGTCTTACTCCAAAACTGTTTCCCCTTTTTCATTTCCTCCCAACAATATCACATCTCTTTGCTGGCCTTATAGCACCAGTTACACTAGACAATCAAGGATCCCATTTATTCCAAAATAAAGTTTGACTCTTTCAGAATATACAATATTACTTTTCTATTTTTATAACTCTATAATGTTATTTGGTATATATTTGTTACACACGTGTGTAATGAAATGAATGAAAATTATAGTAGGCTATAACTATATGGAAAATAAAAAAAAGACACAAAGACAAGATGCAGAGTCAAGAAAGGTGGCAGAATGGCAGAGAGGCCAAGCTGCCAGCTTTATTTATATCAATACATTACTTTAGGTCATTGGCATGATTAGTACATATTGTTCATTATATTATTAGACAGGTTACAGAATTAGCAACATTATGTAGCTTATTCCTCAGTTACATACTGAGTGCCATATGCAATGTTAGGAGCTTTGTGTAGCTATCAAGAAAGTCCATTTTATAAGTTACCGGTATGTGGACATATTTAGGTTCATGAAACATTGTGGTTTTCTAGAAAGAGAGTCCCTAAGTTCCCAGGAGCTGTGTGCCTGAGATGAAGGTCAAAGCTGATAAGACTCTAACACAGAGCTTCCTCATGAAGGACATTGCTACGGCAGCCAGGCATTCTGTGTCTTTGCACAGAAACTTCCTAGCAGCCAGCCATTTGTATAAAGATACAAAGAAACTTCCTTACCACCAAGCATGCCACAATCACAAAGTTTATCAGAGACCCCAATCCCAAACACAGAACCCCTACATATAACTTTAGAATTTTGTAATAATATTTGAGTACAAAGGGAATTTAAAATCAAATGTATTGAATGACTTACTTAAGAACAACAAAGAAATTCAAGTTTCAATTAATATCCCCATTCAGTTAGAGAGGTTCAAATGAGATTAGGATGTTGGTTTTCCTGTTATTCCCTGGAAAGTTCATTAGTAGAGAATGCACCATCAATTTTTTTGTCAAGAATATGAAAGCATGGTGTTAGAATACTCCAAAGGGGTCTTGATGTTTACAAATCAAGTTAGGTGAACATTTGCTCATAAAAATGAATACATTCAATGGCAACTGAAGGAGGCTATCAATCCCAAGATTCTGAGTATTGCCTTTAATGTCTCTCATATAAGTTGTACAACTAAGTTTCAATGCTTCCTATGTGTATTAATTTTTTCTAAAGAACACTTTCTGCATATGTTGTATGGAGGTTTGTTTAATTGAACAATTGTTTAAATTTATAGTATCTTTAACCTCTTTCCTCCTTTTTCAATTGGTATTTTGTGTTTCAAGTTTAATCTTTTAAATATATGTATATAAAAGTGTGATAGGGGGCTGGGGATGTGGCTCAGCGGTGGAGCGCTCGCCTAGCGCGTGCGCGGCCCGGGTTCGATCCTCAGCACCACGTAATAAAACACATTGTGTACAACTAAAAGCAAATAAATAAATATTAAAAAAAAAAGTGTGATAGGAAATTTTTCATGAACCAAAAATGAGTAAAATCTTGTATCTACCACACGTGTGTATGTATCCACAGACACCCACACATACAATGGATAAGATATATATGAAATGATAAAACTGAATATTTTGTTGTGAAAGCACATACATAATGATTGCTTTATTCTCCTAGCCTGTGTTTTCTCTAAAGAACATAGATTGTTATAGAGGGAAACAGTTCTATGTTTTAAAGAAAAAAATGAAACCTATTTGGTACATCAAACAACAGAAAAAAATGCTGTTTTAGAAAAAATAATTTCATACAAAGTAAGACTATTGTGACTGTTATGAATAATGTGAAATGTCTGAAAGCCAAGAAAACTTTTTGTGTATCTACATAGCCTAATCAAATATAAAAATGCTTAGGAAGATTAATTTAATGAGAAGATTTAGCTGCTGAAACCTATAAAGATGCAATATGCTGAGGCTGGATTTAATATCTGATGTATACAAATTGCTGATGGGCAAAAAGAATAATTGCCTAGACTTTTGGAACTCTGGAATTTATAGTTGGTACAAACATTTTGATGAGTTTTTCAAGTGCCTTACAATGTTCAGCTTTGAATTAGCATTCTGTTTACACACCCTGTCACTAGTCAGAACTAACTGTACCTTTCAGGTAACATGTTGCAATCACTCTAAATTTAGTTTCTTGGCTGTAGAAGATATATTACTTAGATCATATGCTTTAGCCCTTCAAACCTTCATGTTAAATAAAGTGTCAGAATCAAACAAGAGAAATATTAAAATATTTCCTAGTCCAGTAGAAATTTTCTGTTGTTGTTGTTGTTAGGAATAGGACCTATGGAGGTGCCAATGCAACCTTTTGGCCCATATCATCTTCCTTGTTACACACCAAAGACCTCTTTCTGGCTCTTTGTTTAGATGATGTTTAGACAGCTCTTTTGATGTGGTGACTAAAAGACCCAACCAGAACAATCATAGAGGAGTAAAATTTGTTTGAGGACTCATGATTTCAGAGGTCTCAATCCATAGACAGCAGGCTTTATTCCTCAGGGATCCAGGTGAGGCAGAACAACATGGCAGAAGGGTATGGAAGAGGGAAGCAGCTCACGTGATAATCAAAAAAGCAGAAAGAGAGACTCCACTTGCCAGATACAAGTCACATCCCCAATGACCTACCTCCTCCAGCCACATCCTGCCCACCTTCAGTTACCAATCAATTAATCCCTATCAGTAAAGTATATGGAAATGACAACCCCCAAACAGTGTGGCCTGGGAAGAGGGAGGGAAGAAGGTGGCAATACATTGATAACATTGAACCTTTCCCAATACATCCTTTCCCAGTAACAGGACAATCCCCGAGAAGGAAGCAAACATCACCCAGAGACAAGACAATCCTTGGGAAGAAAATATCCATCAAGTCTAAAAATGTCAGTCTTTGGACTGTCTCTGAAGTAGCCAAAACATTAATCCTTTCCTAAATAAATCCTTTCCCAGTGACAGTACCATAGACCCTGGAGGGAAAGAGAATGCCAAACAATGTACCCTCCATTCTTGCCCAGTAAAAACAAATTTCAAATTCTCATGAACTGCTTCCTCAATGCACAAACTGATATGTTCTGTTAGAGTCTTCAATGGTTAAGTCATCTCCCAGCGTGTAACTTATATAAACTCAGACCTCTCTGTAATCAGGGGCCATTTTTCTACCCAGAAAGTGAGCCATTTTGAGGCCTAACTCTGCTGTTGAATAAAAGGACCCATGGAGTCTGTTCTTGTCCTGGTTATTTGTACTTTCATTATGGTGCTGAGACCATTTTGGTTATTTTTGCTTACAATCAGGGGATTAACTCACTGATTGGGTTAAGATTCTCATTACCCAATCATTTCTCCTCCAAACATTCTTGCATTTTTCTCACATGTGAGCTTTTGGGGAGACACTTCACATCTAAACCATAACAGATAGGGACCATATGGCCAGGCCCTGGTCAGTTAATGGTTGGTATAAGGCTCCAGCATACTCTTCTCTCTTTTGGCTTCCAGTGATGTGTTCCAAGGTGCAGCAGTTTCTGTAGAAATATAGCTAGGACAGTGGAATTGGAGGAAAGCAGAAAATCTAGCCTACCAGACCCACAGTGAACTTTTAAGATGATCTAGTCATAAACTTGAGTTCATTGGGAATCCAAGATCCTTCCTGAGGCCTAGCTCACCTTAATTTAATGAATGAAAAAATATTAACCAAAGTTTGAGAAAATGATGGTTGTTTTTATTTTCCCAAGATTGTGGTGTTTGGGTTCAATAACACTGTATGTAACTTTTTCATAAAGAAGTTATTTTTCTAACACTCAAAAACCTTATCTGATCATTTCTTTGTTTAAAGCACATAGAAATGCTCTCCATCACTGCCCTTTGTTTTCCCCAGGGCATTGTAATGGGAAGAAAAAAGGAGCTCCTACAATAATAGAGATTGCTGTCTTATTGTACCCATGGAACTATTGTTTGGGAAATTCATTGATTGAGCTTTGTGATTTAGACAGGAAGGAGATAAACTAGGCATACTCTAGAGAAGAGAGGTTTAGATAAAATAACTAACTTACTGAATAATCATAGGAATTTGGTGTTTGGAAATTTGTGGATAACAGTCTGAGTGAAACCAGATTGGACATCTGATCTCTGTCCAATGTGGTCTGTAGGTAGGGTAGACCTTGAGACTAGGAAGCAAAGTAGCAGTGGCTCCCATTTGACAATAATTTCCCTGCTTTAAATTACTTTCCATTAGATGAAATTAAAGTCTATGACACACAATAATGTTATCACTGGCAGTTTGAAGAGTATAAAAGGAATCTGATATCCAATGTTGTCACAGTAGTATAGAAAGAAAGTGAGTTCCAAGATAGAAAAGATGATTTGTTACCAAACACTAGTTAAGAAATTGACTGCAGTTTGGTCTGGCTCAGAGGCAGATTAGAGACAAAGCTGCTTTTGGACAAAAACACAGATGGAATGTAGTTGTTGAAGGACCCAATAAAGGGACTGGGTGGTGAGATTCCCATGGCTCCTAGAATATTTCGTTTGCGTTTCAAAGGAAGAGGTTATTTGTAAACCTGGAAGACTTGGAGATAATATGGCTAAGAGTTCTTTATCTGTTCTATTTTTAACCACATATATTGCTGTTGATTAACCTTTGCCAGTCAATCTCACTTTCATAGTGTCCAATATAAGATAATGTTTTAATGAGTTATATTTTCAATTAAAAACCATGGTAAAACAAAACAAAAAAAAAGTTGACAGTGTTTTTATATTCAAGTCATAGCTGTATCTTGTACCAATTATGTGACTTCTAAGAAGTTCCTGAATTTCCCACTGTCTCAGTTTTCTCATCTATAAAATGAGTGATTTTTTTTTAAGGATTCAATTAGATTATTATGGTTATACATTTTGTGGTACAGTATTAATTCACACCAATTTTCCTCGTAAAATTTTAATAGAAGTTACTTTTTTTTTTCTTTGAAGTAAATTATATGGACACTCTCCATATAAAATCTTAACAAAAGTGACTAGTTTAAAATTAGGTCTCACTTAAATTAGCTACTTTGTTAATACTATGTTAGACTGACTTTAGAATGAGTAATACCATTAACATCTCTTTAATAGGAATTTGATCATGCTGAATATTTCAGTGAGACTTTTTTCTTGTTCTACCTTCAACACCATGACTTTTCATATAATAGGAGTTCTTCATCTGCATGTTGTTTCTGTTTTGAATAATCCCTACCAAGTGTCTTTATAAATGTTTAAGTATGCATTTCTTGGATAAGTACTCTAATTACACAAAGATTATTGCATTGGTTGAAACTCTGTGATGCTACTCTGAGAAATCACAACCCCATTTAGCTTAGAATAAAATGAAGATAAAGACATAGAATAATTGGAAAGCAAAAAAAAAAAAAAAAAAAAAATGTAAATTTAGGTGAAGCCTGCTCCAACATGTAAGTTAGTGCATGTATGAAGTCACGAATGGTGTGAATATACTTTGCATACAACCAGAGATTTGTAAAAAAAGTGCTCTATACGTGTAATATGAAATATAATGCATTCTGCTGTCATTTATAACATTTTAGAATAAAAAATAATTAAAAAAAAGATATTTTACCAACAATATACTTTCTCTCCATACTCACCTCACCCAGCCTCCATCAACATTGACTTCATCCTCAGTGTGGCTTAGTGGATTTTAGTGGCTCCAAGTTCCCATACATTGACTATTGCCAAAAAAACAAAAACACAAACAAACAAAACAAAACAAAAAAAAAATTGCAATGCTTGGACACTGGTATTCTATCCTCACATATTAATATTTGTTCCTTTATAACTAAATTCACAATCCTGACCATCCTAAATTGAATAGGGGTGTGCTTTACAGGCAATGGGCAGAGTTGCTGGCATAATAACCTCTGTTCACTTTTCTGATTCTGATGGTCAAGCTCTGTTTTCTTTCTCTGTTGTTTCATTTTAATTATTCTGCCTTCTGACTGGAGGAGGGTGCCCTTTTGAATCTGTTGCCGTGCTTTAGTACTGGGCTTTACAATCACACAAAAATGCTCCAATTTATGGTACATTGTATACTCAACCTCTATTTTTGTACTTGAAATTTCTTAAATTATCTTCTGGAATCTTATTTTGTATTGCTGGGGAAATTTTACTTCTCTATGTTGAATTCCATCAACAAAATTTCCCTGAGAAATAAGTGTGTGGGAGAATGTTTGTTATGTCATTCATTTAAAATAGTTCATTCATATCTATACCCCACTGCTCAAACATTTCCCAGATATTTAATGTTATGATTCAATGTTTAAAGCTGCTGGTTTCACATTTATTATATTATATTAAGTAGTTAACCATGAGTAGGTAGTACTTCAACTTATTTTCAAAAAACAAACTTTAAATAATTAAATATGTGACTACAAATATCATCAGATTATCAAGCACTAAAATACATCATTATATAATGTAATATATAATATAAACAAACTATCATTAAATACAGCGATTGTGGATGGCACCTTTTACACACTGATGTTAAAGAGTAATATTAATTTTATTCTCACACAGTACCCTTTTATTACAATTTTTTAATTTTTTCTCTGTAATGTTCTAAATTAATCTGCATCATATCTGAGTGGAGCAGCATTATAGAAAGATTTTAGTTGACAGAAAATGCTTGTTTTATCCTTATGTATTTACTGATCAAAATAACACTCTGAAATCAGATCGCTACACTGTCAGTAACTTCATTTTCAAAACTCACCAGTAATATTTCATATAATTTTCTCCAGAACCAATGATTAAATAACACTTTTTACAACCTCTATGTGATTATAGTAAAAAATATGTTTATTCTGTCAATGTCAGTTTCAGAACTTAAATTAAAATTTGCAAACTGCTTTATTTAATATAAAAGTAAGAAATGTTTTCAATTTTAAAATCTTATAAAAATGAATAAATAAGCATATGAATATTTATGCTGGTCAGTAAATAGCAATACACATTTAGAAGTCAAGTAATCTCAAAATAAGTGGGCTTGACAATTTTTTTTTTGTGACTCTCATTATAACCAGAGTGTGTTTTAAGTTGCAGTAAACTGGTTTACATTTTAGTTTATATTTGGTCTAATAAAGGTTATTCTGATTTTGCTTGTCATTCCCATTTCATCTATTATTCTATTTTTAGTAGCATTTTAGTTCTATTTTTAGCTAAAAGAAGTAATTGTATATTTCCACATAAATTCTTATTGTGGAATCAAAACATGAGAGAGAGAGAGAGAGATAAAATAATAACCAACAAGTGATAACAAACAATAACTTGAGGCCATGATATAGACTTGGGATAATAGGAAATTAAAAGTTGGATTTATATAGAGTTTTGCTTGCTGTCATTATTGTACCTTGGTTTAATTTACTTGAGAACAGCTGCCACTAGTTATATTAATGAACATTTCTTTTACAAAAATCAGAAAAAGTCAGCTGATGATTTCTCACTTGTCATTACAGGCAAGTGACCTGTACCAGGCAATAACCACTGGTGGAGAGATTCCATCTGAATCATTAGTCCCGATATTTAAGAATGCCTGTTTCCCATCATAACTCAGTATATGCTTAATTTTTCTCAATCCCACAAATAGAAAGCAAAGGGGAAAGAAAAAGGAATAGAAATAGAAACGTGTAGTAACTGTGAATTCTGTCATTTAAAAATAACATAGTGTTTTGTCTCTTACCGACTCATCCTTTGTAATAGTGCAACAAATAAAACCAGGGTGGAACTTAAAGTTCGACCTGAGGAGCTTAAGTTCTCATAGGATCTATAAAGCCAAAAATGGGTACAAAAAAATCCATTATTCCTGGCTCCACTTGATAGCTGAGAAACCCCTATAAAGGAGAAGCAATGACAAAGCATTGTTGACAAGTGGGCTGTTAATTCAGGAAAACCAGATAAGCTTCCTCCAAGGACCCAGTTGCTTCCCTATCCCACAGTAGAAGAGGATTCTATTTTTACTTTGAGAATTCCAGAAATAGGGGCTTTATACTCAATCTTCATCAGATAGGAATTAATTGATTAAATTTTTAGTTTTGTCCACAAAGTTAGAGACAGCAATATATACTCATATAATTAACCTGCCACTGACCAAGCAGTGCAAACATGAGACTTGTGTGGACATTTGCAGATATTTAAAGAAAAACATCTACAGATAAGTACAGAGAAAATAAATTCAGTAAGGAGGATGAGAAAAACCAAGAAGAAATTAGCAAAGGAAGATGTTCACGGAAGCAGCAATAATGGAACTCAAGAGACTTTTCAAAAAGACAGCAACAAAATTTCAAAGCAATTTGAGTATAGCCCAAAAGGCTATCTTAGACAATAACAACAAAAACAAAAGTAAGCAATTTTAGTGGAAACATATTTTATAGTTTGGAGAGAAAACACTGTGATATAAATAAAGAGTGGAAACAATTAGTGTATTTGAGGACAGATTTCAGAGAACTATTACAGAAATTTAAAATAAGAAAGATATAAAGAAACTAATCATGCAAGAAATAATTCTAAAATTTCTTTGAACTAAGAATTGTAAATATTTATTTAGGAGATCTCCTGAGTCCTGAGGAATATAAAGAAAATTTACACATCTCTACATATAACCAATCATAAAAAATAAGGAAAAAAATTTATGTTTCCATGTAGAAAGAATAGATCTCTGAAGGAAAAGAATTAGGTTAGCAAAGTTTTCATATGCAATGTTGCAAGATAATTGTGTCATCTTAATATTACAGCATAAAAAAACACTATACTTCAATGGTGATATGAAACAAAATAGAACACTTATGATAATAAACGTAGTAGTGATAAGTCTTATTCTAAAGTCCATACCTGTAAATCAGCATTCTACTTTTAGGAGTTAGTTCTTAGTAAGGATGTTTCTGCTGTATTATTTATAAAAGTAAAAAGTTTAAACCTAAATATTTTATTAAACATTTTAATACTTCTGGCCCTTGCCGGGGTCCAGCCCTAGCAGGGTCGGGGGTCTTCCTGGTCAAGGGGTTCTGACGGTGAGACAGCGTCGGCGATGGATGGACAGCAACCACACAGACTCAAAGGCCAGTGTAGAGTGCTGGCAAGTTTATTGAGTTCACACACAGTTTTTATACATTTTTTAAAAGTGTAACATGCCAAGAATGTGGTTAACATAAAACCCATAGAATTCTTAGTACAGAACAGGCCTATTAGGGAATAATTATATGAGATAATAATACCCTCACCACAACTCCTGCTATTGTTCTAAATCTATGAATTTAATCAGTAAAGTTGATCATAAGTTTCTATTTCTACCTAAATGCCCTTTGCATAATTTATCACCTAGTGCTTAATTTTAGACTCCTAACTCTATTCTTGTCTAAATTAGCCTAAGTTAAACTTTAAGTTCAGGTTAGCAAGAGGGCAGTGGCTTCAGTGGTTTCCATGGCAAATTTCTTTGTAGATAATTGTTATATTGTTTAGTAAAGCTAATCTTACTAGAGCGGGATCGCAGGCACCAAAAGAACTTTTTTCCCATGGGGTCTCTATAGTAGGAAGCTCTATAATTTTATTCTGTTTCTGATTACTAACAGTGAGACTATGTGCTTTTTGCATACTCATGACTGGAGAAACAGGTGGCTCTGTGATTGTTCTCACATATAACAATACATGTTTATAACAATCACCCCAGGAAAAAGACACATCACATGGTGGCAAAAGATTATTTACTGTCTGTGGTAGGGAAGGGGTCATGGTTTCTAATGTTTTATTAATATTCTTAGAAAATGCCGTAGCATTCCTTTCACCCTCAGTGATCAACACCAGAGAATAGTATGAGTAATATATTATTAGGAAAATAGTGCAAAAAAGGCACCAGAGCCCAGAGGCCCACATCTGGCATTTTCCCGAGATGATGAGTCCTTGCAAACATCATTTTCCCAGTGGATCCTTGTCAAACACTGGTGGGGTTGCCAGGCACCCCCGCAGCTCTCCCCTTTCTGTTTTGAAGCTCAGAGATACCTTCTTGAATTTTGACCCTTCTCAAGAGTCTGGTGATTGCACTGAGGATGACTGGAAAACATAGGATTAGCACAAGAATACAAAATCCAATTAATGCATATTGAAAGATAGTATGAAAAATCATATTATGAAAGATTGTATTCTTGAAATTAGTAAAAATGTCATTAGCCAAATTACCACCAGGCATGACCGAGAGATGTGACCTACTAAATTCTCTTATTTCTTCCTGTAATGCATTAATATCTGGGGCAATATCAGTATTATTCCAAATTCCTAGTAAATGATTTTTTATAGTCAACCAATGAGTTCTGTTCTGTACCTCCAGAGGAGTAATGCAAATCCACTTATAATTAGCATGACATCTAGTGGTCATTCTAGTCTTTATATTTTGAATTTGGTTACCAACATAGATTAAAACTTTTTCTAATGTATTAATGTTAGCTTTTAATTTCCTATCTTTTTCTGAATAGCCATCGCTGCAGAGACATTATGAGACAGAGTATTTATATGGTTAGCTGTATGAATTTTTTTAACTAAAGTAGTAGAAGAAATAGCAATAGAACCTAATATTCCTATAAGGGCAGAAATACCTAATATAAGAGCTGCAACAAATGTTTTTGGCCTAATTAATTCATTTAACTCTTTTAATATCTCAATTCCTTGATCATCATATCATTTTTCATTTAACTTAACAGGAAGCTTTACATAAGAAGGTTGATGAACTATTATAAAAATTGTATAGTTTTTAGGCATAGGATTTTGAAAACAATTAGTAATTATATACTTTTGACAATTAACAGTAAGCCCAATATAACTAATCAGCAGAAACTGTAATTGTTTGACAAGAAAGCAGAGTAATGAATAATAAGAAACACCTTTTTGGGGGTTGATAGTGACCCCTGAGCAATAACCAGGCATTGTGCCTGAGTTGTTAAGTTCTTTATTTAACTCCCAAAAGGGCAGCATAGACGTTCATGTTGATTGAGCCTGTTGAAGCTAGGAGGTGAGAGACAGGTTAGCAAAGTCACAGGTCAGTTGTTCATCCTGGGTCGATAGAGAAGTTTTCAGGTATGGCTGGCATTGAAACCTCTGTCTGCAGTGGGGCTGGTTTATGATGTCTCACAAGATGCTCAGGAATCTACAGAGGTGTTGAAGGTCCTGTGAAAAAACTCAAGCACAGCTTCGACCGGATGTCAAAAGGACATTAGGTCTTTTTCATTGACCTTAAAAAGGTCTTTTTACTTTATTAGAGGCTTGTTAGTTATTACTTGTTTTGACTAGTGTCTCTTTATAGGTGTTAATTTTGAATCATAAGACTTTTGAAATTTATTTTTCAGTTAGACTCTCTTATTATTTTATTTACTTAGACCCTTTTCTCACTTACTTAGACCTTCTTATTTACTTTATCACATAAAGACTTTCTTATTTTGAAACTTTTTTATTGAATATGGTTTTTATATCTATAAACTTTTAATTTCTTTTTCTCTTGTATTAACCTCTTTTTTCTGTTTACCTTTTGAAATAATCTTTATAATAATTTAAACAGATAAATTATTTTATTTAAATAAAAAAAAAAAATATTTTGTTATTTACAGTACTTTTAATTGGAACAGTTGAAACTCTTGAGCCTTTGTATATAGAGAAATTTTTTATAACCTTTACATATAGAATTATATATATCTGTTAACTATTTTATAAGAACACAAAGTTTAAGTATATAGAATTATACCTGTTGGAACTTTAATTTCTTTTAGTGATGATAAAGCAACATTAAAATCTCTTATTTTTAATTTGCCAACTTATGAAAACAACCAATAATGTTACTCAATGGAATTGAAGGAGTTACTTGATGGCATATTTAATAGTTAGTATTTTAACCTTATAAATTAATTAGATGTCTAACAAATGAAGTTATTTATAGATGAGTAATTTTAAGTTAAATTTGTTTTATTTTTACTAAAATATCAGACAAGTGCAGTGAATATTATTACCTACTTTTTCCTTGTTGAAGATAAGCCCTGCAACCAAGGGATATTAAGGCATCAACATTTTATTAGTTTTTTGACCACCTAGAGAGAATTGTGAGTTGAGTTTCATTTTAAAGACACCTTTATATTTATTTGTTTATCTAATATATATTTAACCTTTTAAATCACATGAATTAAAGGTATTTGGATCCATTTATAGAAATTTTGATGAGCGCTCATTATCTATTTATCAATCTTATATTACATTTATGACACATGGACATAGACATACAACATATAACACAAGTGTGCACACACAACACAATAGCAAAAGCTTTTTAGCTTTTTGTAGATGAATATCCATTGCAATGGTACAGATGTTTAAAAACTCTATAATTGAATAAAAAATAAAACTGATCAAAACAACATTAACTTAGGTGCATAAGATTAAAATTATGAGCTCAAAAAATATATATATTGAATCTAAATAAAAGCAAGAGTCTTTAGAAAAATGACCGGCCGGTAATAAAAACCCAGGTAAAGAGACACTTTTACCTTATTTCTTCTTTTAGGGTTTAAGCTTGATGTTTTTTCATTTGCATTTTAATGTAAGTCTTGACTGAGGTCTGGAAGGGTAGGAAAACTGCTTTTTTGTTAGTTTTACAATATTAAACATTGATTTTTTAGTTAGTTGATCAGCAGAAGCATTTCTTATATTTAAAGAACCAGAGAGATTAGAGTGTCCCTGGATATGTCCTATAAAAATTTATTTACTTTCTGATGAATTAAAGACTGTAATTTCATAAGACTATATATTATAGATGATTGAAATGATAAAGTAGAAGTTTTAATAATAGGAAACAAATTAACAATATATTGAGAATCAGTATACAAATTAAATGTTTGAGACACCTTTTTAAAGGCAGTAATAATTGTAATAAGCTCAGTTCTTTGAGCAGAGGTCTCAGAAGTTTGCTGTATTATAGGTGCGCTATCATCAATAACAGTAACTGCAATTCCATTAGATGACCCATCTGTAAATATCAATGATATATTTAGCAGTGGTTTTTGAGAATATTATTATTATTATTATTATTATTATTATTATTATTTAGGAAATATAAATTTAACTTTTGAAATAAACTAGACTTTGTTGTTTGTTGCCAATCAAAAGGAGTCATCTATTTTGTTGTAATTGAATCAAATAGTTATAAAGTATAAAGGAAATTTGAGCTGAAATCTTTGACTGCAGTTTTAAGCTCTTTAACCAATTGTTCCAAGTAATAAAACCTAACAAATATAAGACAATTATTTTGATAAAAGTAAACCAATGTTTTAGACTTTGCTTTATATTAGTACATTAGATTTAATAGACTGTTAATTATTGCCAATTTAAATACAAATTTTTGAAACTTATTTTTTACTTACATAGACTCTGTTATTACTTATTAAACTTTATCATAAACTTTTTAATTTTATAAATTATCTTATGTCATTTTTCCAAATTATTTTATTTGCTGTTTTAACAATGTTTCTAATTAAAAATCCTGTTGAGTCTCTTTTATAAAGGTACTGTAGAAAGAAACTCCCATTTTTTATTATCATCTGTAAAAGTAATAGGAAATGTAAAATTTAAATCTCCTGCTTTTAAAAGCCCCCTTCATAGCTCCTTTAAAGCCTACACTTTGAGAAGGAGGAGGCAGAGTATTGCCCAATTTGGATATGTTTGTATCTAGTTGGAGATTTCACAGGAGCTTTATATGGCCCCTTTGTTATAGGGGCTGTGAAATCTTTTTTGTGATATTTAGTAGCTGCCTTCTCTAAATATTCTTGATCTTTAGGGGAAAACTGATTATTTAAATCATCTTTTGTATCAGAAGAAGAAGCAGTATATTTATAGGTAATAGCATTGGAAGCTGCTCCTATAAGAGGAGTTTGTTTTGGCATTGTTACCCCATCTTCCAAGCAAAATGCTTCAAAAATAGGATCTGAACCATCTTTAAATAAATTCCATAAGGGAAAGGCATCCGAGGGACATTTCTCAGAGCCAAAAATCCTTCTATAAGTATGCAAATCTTCACCTACTTTATGCCAGGTTTTCAAGTCTAAGGTCCCTTGTTCTGGGAACCATGGCGAACATTCTTGTACAAACTGAAAGAACTTTTTTTATCTGTTTTGTACTTAAGGTAACACCTTTCTTGGAAAGCATATGCTTAGCAATATCTATGTATAAGGCTCGTTCTTTACTTTCATTACCTCCCATGGTAATTGTTCTGACTTCCCTGCCCTTTCTCACTCAGCCTTCTCTACTGAGGGGACTGCGGCTCCCTAGGCAGGATCCTAGCTGTCTACGAATAATTTAAGGGGAAGGGTCTTACCAGTTGCCCCACGACGTTGGGCGCCACTTGCCGGGGTCCAGCCCTAGCAGGGTCGGGGGTCTTCCTGGTCAAGGGGTTCTGACGGTGAGACAGCGTCGGCGATGGATGGACAGCAACCACACAGACTCAAAGGCCAGTGTAGAGTGCTGACAAGTTTATTGAGTTCACACACAGTTTTTATACATTTTTTAAAAGTGTAACATGCCAAGAATGTGGTTAACATAAAACCCATAGAATTCTTAGTACAGAACAGGCCTATTAGGGAATAATTATATGAGATAATAATACCCTCACCACAACTCCTGCTATTGTTCTAAATCTATGAATTTAATCAGTAAAGTTGATCTTAAGTTTCTATTTCTACCTAAATGCCCTTTGCATAATTTATCACCTAGTGCTTAATTTTAGACTCCTAACTCTATTCTTGTCTAAATTAGCCTAAGTTAAACTTTAAGTTCAGGTTAGCAAGAGGGCAGTGGTTTCAGTGGTTTCCATGGCAAATTTCTTTGTAGATAATTGTTATATTGTTTAGTAAAGCTAATCTTACTAGAGCGGGATCGCAGGCACCAAAAGAACTTTTTTCCCATGGGGTCTCTATAGTAGGAAGCTCTATAATTTTATTCTGTTTCTGATTACTAACAGTGAGACTATGTGCTTTTTGCATACTCATGACTGGAGAAACAGGTGGCTCTGTGACTGTTCTCACATATAAACAATACATGTTTATAACAATCACCCCAGGAAAAAGACACATCACATGGTGGCAAAAGATTATTTACTGTCTGTGGTAGGGAAGGGGTCATGGTTTCTAATGTTTTATTAATATTCTTAGAAAATGCCGTAGCATTCCTTTCACCCTCAGTGATCAACACCAGAGAATAGTATGAGTAATATATTATTAGGAAAATAGTGCAAAAAAGGCACCAGAGCCCAGAGGCCCACATCTGGCATTTTCCTGAGATGATGAGTCTTTGCAAACATCATTCTCCCAGTGGATCCTTGTCAAACACTGGTGGGGTTGCCAGGCACCCCCTCAGGCCCTTCTAGTCATGTTTTTCTCAATGACTAGAATGCTCCTGCATTTTCAAATTGCATAATGGATTCGCCTTCACTTTAAATTTTGAGTCATTCCTGGTCTCCTTTTTTAATGTTTAACTGTCCCATCTGGAGTTTTCTTCCATTACTTCCCTTGCCAATTTTATTAAAAATTTTTGTTTACAGTCATCTCTTCCTATTGGAAGAATGTGGAAAGTAAGGGACTTTATTCATTTACCAGATTCCTACCACTGCATCACAATGGGTGTCTTATTTCAGATGCTTACTAACATACTCATCAATTTAGTGTGTTAAATTTATTTAACTGAAAATTTTTATAGGAAATAAATTTTAATTCAAATGTTGCTGTCACAAATACTGGAAGATTATACTCTTGGTAGTCATGATTTTTAAGTTTCTGCTCAACCTATAGTAAATTAAAGTTTACTATTTGAGTCACAAAATATTTAATACTGGAAATTTAATAGAATTTTAATATAACTTTATGGAAATATAAATTAACATAATCTCTTTTAAATATGATTAATTTTATCCATGTGATAACATTTTCTTCTCATTCACCCTTCAGGATTTTGCCTGTTATCTCCATAAACACCCAATATTGAAAATATTTAGTCAACTTTTTTGATACTTCAGATAATTTAGACAAGCTATTATTTTTAACTATAATGAAGCTTTATGTTTACATACAAATGTATTTTTTTTGTTTTATGCATTTATTTTTGTGTTCTGATTTAGAGTTCTTTTAAAATTGTGCTGAGAGGTCCCTTTTAGGTTATTAAATTCTTATTTCCTCTTTGATTTACTTGTTCATTTCACATAGTAGTATATGAAAAACAATGTGACAATTATTAATTTATCTATTTTCCAAGGCAATAATACTTAAGACCAAGATCTGAGGGTAAATCAAATATCCCATGAAAATATTTATATGGAAGATACTCATGGTTTGATTCCCATTTTCTGTTTTAAAAACATGGAGTCCGGGAATCTGAAAATGTTGTCAATTACAGAGTAGGTTGTTTAGAGAGTCAAGGTTGCCCTCTATTCCCAGTAGAAACAGAGGCCAGATATAAAGTCAGCTGTTAGTTTGTCTTGCAAAGCTATATCATTTCACATATTCATTTTCATGCATCACCATTAGAAAAGTGCACAAACTTTGTGGTTCAAAGTATTTATATTGAAACTACAACAAGTCTCAATTACCTTATTTTCCAAAACCACTAGCATTATTGCTGTATTGCAATAAAATCAGAATTGTTGATAGTTGAGAAAAGGGCAATAAAATTAAAGCCAAAAGGTCATGCTAAGGCTAGAAATAATAAATTGAAATGAAAGTATATGATCCTGGCATTCATATAAAATAAAATCAACCATGAAAATTCACAATAAGCCCAAGGCTATACAAAAAGTATAATAGAGAAAAGCCAGCCTTAAATGAATCCCTGAGGAAACTATGCAGAATACCTCTTCGGATAAAAGATGAATTATGAAATTCTTGTATTTGTGGAAATTATTTAAAATGATTGAAACAGCAAGCATTATTTGGCATATATATAATCACTTCAGGGTACTGATATGTTATTAGTATTCAGTGCTAGTACCAGTGAGCATGTTTGTACAAATTTTTTCCTTCTTCTTCTGGTGATGTGAATGCAGTATTGTTTCCACATGCATACATTTCTCTATAGGCTAATGAATGTATTTGTCTGTTGGCAGGTGCATCCAAGTATTGTTAGATTGAGTTTGTGATTGATTGTTTCTTTTTCAAAAAATGGAAATTAAATGTTTTTAGAGCATTTAAAGCTCACCTTCTGAGTATCCTAGAAAGTGAATGTTACATGATTCAATCCTTTTGTAAAGATTATGCAAAACAAACCTCATTCCTCACCAGCATATAATTTAACTTTCAAGCTCTGGATCTGGCATTTGGGAGTGTACTGCATTTTATATAGCTAAGAGGGACAATGCATGTTTAGCAAAGATAATCACGTTAATGAACTCTAGGAAATAAATTTTCTTATTCACCAAATCTTTTTTAACACCTATGTGTGTGCACCAGGATTGTTATAACATTGTAACAGTCAATTAGACATAGCAGTGAACAAAATATGTGAACTCCTTACACTCATGGGGCATGCAGTCTAATGGGGGTTACAGAGAATAAGAAAACCAAAAAGTTGTTATAAAATACTAGATCGTAATCAGTGGTTTGGTGGAAAATAAAGCAAGTAAAGGAAACAGATGTTGCCTAAGGTGGGACACATTTAAGCAGTACACATTTGAGCAGTGTGCAATTTATGAACAAAATGATATGATGTTAGGCATTTTCTTGAAAATAATCAGTGATTCAGTGTAGTGAATGGAGAATGTGGATAATTAAAATAGAAAAATGAGTTGATAATTTTTGTACCTAGAGAATATGCGTATGGTGTTCATAATACTGTCATTTTCAATTTTGTAAATGTTAGAAAGTGTCCATATTAATTGAAATAAATCAGGATTCAAAAAAATTCTCTAAGGAGATAATATTAGAGTCCAGAACTGAACTGAAAGAGGTGAAAGATCCTGATGGAGGAATAGCAATTACAACCTATTGAAATGGTTTCATAATTGGAAAGTTCTGGAAGTAGTGATTGAGGTTGCTAGAATGGAATGAGAAAAGTTGGGAATATTAGAAGACATCACAGAGGAAAGCAGGCAGCCAGATTTTCTAGATCATTAAAATTTCACATTTCACTCTGAGTGAAATAGGTAGCTACTGGAGAGTTTCAGCAGATAATAATGTAACCCATTTATTTATTTATCTATTTATTTATTTGGTACTGAGGATTGAACACAGGGGCACTTAATGACTGAGCCACACCCCAGCCCTTTTTTATATTTTATTTAGAGAAAGGGTCTCAATAAGTTGCCTAGGGCCTTGCTACATTGTTGAGGCTGGCTTTGAACTCTCATTCCTCCTGCCTCAGCCTCTGGAGCCATTGGGATTACAGGCATATAAGCTCAGCTCCATTACATTATTGAAAATACTCCCTTGTATTTTAAAAGCATCCTGCTGTCTACATTATTTAGACTATTTCAGATATGAATGCAGAAGGAGATTATACCAGTTAGTTGGTTTTTTCAAAATACATAAGATAGTGGCATGGATCAAAGTGATCTCAATGGACTTAGTGGAAAGTGGTCAGATCCTGGATTTGTTAGCAGGAATAATCAATAGAATTTGCTGAAGGAATGCCTTTTAGATGTGATTTATAAGAGATGTAAAGGAGTCATGGATGATTCTGAAGTTTGTTTCTATGCAAATGGAAGGAGAGAATTTTCTATTAACTGAGAGAACAAGGGCTACAAGAAGACAAAATTTAGGATAAATTTTAAGTTGGTAGTCTCAAGCAAAGCAGTAGTAAGAAGGTTGATATGTTTTGAGATGGGGAATAATGATATTTCAGTCTCTTGAGTTTTCTACATCAGAATTGGAGTTAAGAGGAGTGAAAGTCTCATAGCAAGTACATAGTTTTCCCTTGAAAAATATTTTGTAAAAAGCAGTGTTTGTGTTTCCTAAAGTACATTCACAAAATGTTCAAATAGTTCTAGTTGTTAAATGTTTCAATTTAGGCACAATTAACTTATAAATGTGGCTAATGTTTGGCAGTTTCAGCAGTGCATTTGAGTGGCAGATAATGATCATAGCACTATATGCACTTCTTGATCTGCAAAAGCTATATTGTAAATGATCATATAAAAACTATAGAAACAGTTATCACATGGACACTAGCAATGTTTGAATAAATTCTTAGAACAAAATTTTTAAAAAGAAATTAGTCTATTTAGCATTAAAATAATTCTTTTAATCAGTTTTTATTTTTCAAAGTCCTATCATATATAAATAATAATAATTTAATGCTGACAACACAAGTGAAAACATTCTTTGCCTTATTTAAAAAATGTGAACTTGATGTTACAAGGTTAATCATTTTGCTCACATCTAGGATTAGCCTGCACACAACTGAGATTGCAATTTAGACTACCTCTTTTAATTTATAATCCCTGTTAATGTTGCTTTATTACTTTGCTGTGTATATTTGAATATAAAGTTATATAAATAGGTGGATAGATACATATGCATATATTACAAGCAGCTTACCCATGTGTCTATCCACACACATATACAACTATAGATATGGATACACATACACATAAATTTTGGTTATCTACTGCTATATTAAAAGCTAACCAAAATTTAGCAGTATTTAAAAATGTACTACATTCCTAGATTCTGGCTTCATATATTCATACCTTTATTCCATGGTGAATGGAATTATACATTGGAATTTCCAAATGGCTGGGGTGACTTGAACACTAGGAAGACTTTGGAGACTTTCTAGCTACAAGTCTAGTATCTGCAATGGTATGATTTGAACACTAAGTCCACTTGAGCCTCTAGATCAGAATGTCTATGGTTGCCTCTCCACCAGCCCAACAGCCTCTGGGTTACCAGACTTCTTACATAGAAACTCAGAGCTATAATTACATTTTCAGTGAGAAAGGCCTTTTATGACCCAGCCTTAGAAGTCATATAATCTTGCTCGTGATATACTCCATCACAAGACAGGGAATTCCACCTTTATGTATATGTAGAAAGCACAATCAAAAGTATGAAAATAAATGAGTGAAAGGAAGATCAGTAGAGTTGAGAAAAGAGAATAGGGGAAAGGAGGAGGAGGAGGAGGGTAAGAAGGGAGGGCAATAGGGACTGAAATGGAGTAAATGAAATTCCATGCATGTATGATTTTGTCAAAATGAATCCAAATTGTATGTATAATTAAAATCATCTAATAAAAAAAGAGAAAAAGTCACAAGATAGAAGAGGAAGCAACAGACTTATTTCCTCAAAGGAGGAGTGTGTATTTATGACCATATTTTAAAGCCACCACAGAGCTCAATATGTTTAGAGTTCATTGATTACCAAATACAATAAATAATGTCTAAAATCTAAATACTTTGTGTAGGTGGAATCAATATGATGTGTTCCAATGATGACATTTGGGGAATTTTGATTTTTACTTTCTGAACCCAATATCAATGAAATTTCCCAATATTCTCTCACAGCGAATAAGGCAAGTGAAGTCATATTCACTGCCCATTGCCTAAGAAAAACAAACAAAACCAAGAGAAAAAATGGTTTGGAGACCATTGCTGTAGTACGTTAAAATAAGTGCTGTAACTGTTACCAATAGAACATCATCAAAATATACTCTTAGTACTGAAAATTGATTTATGCAATCCTTTTACATTTCTATCCAAGTAGAAGATATAATGCTGACAAAACATAGCCTGAAGCTATTGAACAGAAGAATACCACATTTTTACAAAGTGGTTCTTCTTAACCAAGAAGCCTACTGACCCATTTCCCTTCAGACGGCATTTGGAAACCTGTGTGTTGGTTGTCACAAATACTGGCAGTGGTACTGGTATATTGTCAGGGTGAAGTGGCCAAGACTGCAAAACATATTGATATAAAGCCAGACCCTCACAAAAAATAATTGTCCTAACTAAAATTCCAGTGTAGCTTTATTGGATAAATAGTGATGTAGAGGGAGAGTCTGAAATATGTATGTTTTCTATAATAGACAATCAATATTTATATACTCTTTTATCTATTTTAAAAAATGACAGTCATTCTCACTGCCAATACCTTTTAAGGGATGTCAAAATTGGAAAACTTTTTCTAGTCAGTTATTGAAGTTATATATATATATATATATATATATATGTTCTATATGTTCTATATATGTATATATATGCTCTATATATGTTTATAAACATTTATCTTCAATACACACACATATATATCATACATACAAATATAAAAATATTTTATCAAGTATGAAAGTTCAATATATATGTAAACATACATGACCATACATGTGTGAATACATATATATACATATATGTGTGTATATATATACATATGTATATATATATAATATCCCTTTTTTAATCATTGTAAGTTCTAGATATTACATATCAATTAAAGTTTAGGTCATTTTGTTGCTTGTTTACTAAAGGAAAAAGTGAATAGAAGAGACAATAAATCAATTCCAGTGGTGTGCTAATGGCTACTCTGGGTTAATTTAAAAATCAATAAAAGTATTTAGAAAGAGCATATAACATGGTCTTGGTTTGAGGAAATCTGGACTGTATTTCTGGAAAGTGAGAGATAAAGGCCTCCACATGGAAGGATCATAACATATCAGAATGAGAATTTGGAGTATGGCAGTTCTGATCATGTGCATATGGTTCACCATTGCTGGAAGTTAATACATATTATAAATGGTCAAGTGAGGTCTGTATCAAGAAGTATTTGCAGGAACTAATAGTGCAGAGTTTTCAGAGCAGGGAAATGTATGGATCTTTTGGATTTAAGAAGATCACTCTATCCTCAGTGTGGATAAAGAAATAATTGAAAACAAGTAGAGGTAGGGACCCATTTAAACCAGATGAAAGACAATGATGGTATGAACCAAAAAGTGACATTAGAGATGGCAATAAGTTAAAGGAATAAAAGGATAATAGAATGTGGAGGGGTCAAGAACTGGCCATCAGAAGCATGTAAAATGTTGTGGAAAGGAAGGAAATTGAAATGGCAATATAAGAGGAAAATTAGGTATTGTATGTAGTGAAAAGAAGAAACACAATAAACACTGATTCTATTGAATATCTTAGTAGTCTATTGAGTATGATATTAATGATGTTGAAAGGACAGTTAAATATACAGGTGCAAAGCAGAGAGTCTGTCTGCAGACAAAGAAGTGGAAGTTTTTGCCACATTGGCCTCAGCCACCTTAATCTAAAGATTTAAAAATACTTTACAGATAGGGTGATGTTACTCAGAGAACTTGCTGCATATTTTTAAAAAATCTTGGAATTAAATTATTTAAATTATGACCTCAATCAGGAAGAACCAACTGGAGATCTCATCTGATTCAAGTCTTGAGAAGAAAAGAGATCAGCAATAAAGATTTATGCCTTCAGATAGAATATTTATCTATCTGCAAATATTTTTCTGTTTTCTGATTAAGAAAACTCTGATATCTTTTAATCAGTGTCCATTGTTGCAGCCTGGATTAAAATCCAGTTCCAAACCTGTGCATAATCATTGGCAGTTTTCTTTTTCTATTTATAAATCTGGCCCAAAGAATAAGATTTTCATTTTTGTTAGAAGAAGAATGAAATTAAGCTAATGACAAACTTATTGTGGAGAAAAATCTTTTGCAGTACATGTAAATAATTAATAATTGAGAAGAAAAGTGAAAGTGTACTGAAAGAATAGCTCAGTAGGGTGTGCCTTTGTCATGAGGGAATGAGTAATTAAACTAACAAGATAGCTTTTCCTCTCCATCATCTCTCTATAGCTCTATGAATTATTACAATGTGATATTATTAAGGTTTGAGCAACAAGTTTCTGTGAGGAAAATAATTGATTATAGTAAAATCATGAATTTTGGCTGAGACATTATTATCAAGGGAAGGATTATCTAAGAGGAGAATTACACATCATCTATGTCTCTACATCTATGTAGAATTAATGCATAGGATTAAAAAAATGTTCTATATTTAAAAGTGCGTAAGATTGTAAGATGTGTAGGATTTGGGACAAAATTATAGACCAGCATTTAACAATGATTTTGGAACATGGAATTATTAAACGTCTCTTACATGTTACTAAAATAATTTATTCTTTTATTATATATTTTCTAAATGTTTCAGGATTATGCATGTAATGAATTTCAATTACTTTGAATAGGTTAAGTGTACAGCAGTGAACAAGAGACACAATGGTTTACCACAAAATAAATTATATTCTAGTAGGGAAAGAAGATGAAAATTTGAAATCATCCTCCAAAATGACAGAAGTCTGCCAGAAATCCCATTGGGATAAAATATGTTTAAAATTCTGTTTTCTGCTATAAAATTATGTTGAGATAGATGTATTTATAATTCTGTTAATAAAATAATAAAAACTTGATGGCTAAATCCATAACACTAGTTAGGTAAAATTTTTCTTAAATAAATGTATATATGATACATATATATAGATAGATATGTGTGCATATATACTATCTACACGTGTCTATCTTGAATTGAAAGAAGGAAGTTTGCGTCATAAAGAACTAATCATTCAAATCATAAAATTCGTAAAACAGTATCTTTAATATATGTAATAAGAAGTGCAAAATGAAAAGAGCTAAAATTAATGAATGAGACATTAGGAATCATATATGAGAGAAAACATAATTAAAATTGGCACTATATAAAAAGACAAAATATTTTTAAGGTTTTATAAAAAATTAGTCTGTGAGAAAACTGTTCTGTATGTAGGTGTGCACATATGTGTATTTATGTATATGAAGCTAATTTAGTTCTTAGGAGAAATTTAGTTCTGTAGGTAGGTATATATGTGGAAATATATACATTTTGTGTATGTAGGATATGTTTGGAACTGAGGAGTCAATAAATCAATACTCAACCCAGTCCACCCATGGCTAATCAGCTTATTATACATCCTTGAAGAAAAAATATTCCATTTCAGGGGATCAGTATTGATCTGTGTGTTGGCTTAGCACCATGGTTAGTTGGATCAACATAGGAAGGAGATTCATGTTTGGACCTATGCATAACCTCCATTTCTTCCAGCATAGACATTTTTTCATGTAACTGGGGAAAGAGACTGACTGACATACACAGAGTGCATTATGTTTTCTGCTAAATTTTAAAAGCCTTCTTTGCAGTGGATGACCATTGTTTCACCTTCACATGGGACAAAATTATCTCCATTGTTTTTCCCATTCTGACAGGTTGATTTTCATGACTCACTTCCTTCTCACTAAAATTCCAATTTTGTTCCTTCAAGTCCTAAACATGCATCTAAACTGTTAGCAGCTGTCCATAAACCAGAATATATCCCTGCTTCTGACCATATTTCCCTCCAAAGTGACAATCCAATATACAGCCTGAAGTTCTGCTCTGAGGGAGTATTTATCCATTGCCATTGTCCTTCATGGTCGTCCCTGACTCACATTGTAAAGTTCTAGATCTTCACTTTTCGTAGCATTAGCATCATGCATGATGGTGTAAATCAGGCTGGAGATTTTATACCTCAGTTACTAAATTGGTTATGAGGTACTCCCCTGGATGTCATATGCCTGGAGCATCAAAGAAGAAGAAATGCAATAGGAGTTTATGTCCAAAGAGACTGATAGTCCCAACAGGTATCAGTGGAAATATCCTTGAAGATTCAAAATAAATTATTGACTTAAATTTTTGTACCTTGCTTTGATTATTTCACTTTCATTAGTTTAATTATGTCCTCAATTTATATTTCTCTATCTTCCAAGAATGGCATGTTGCATGTTTTTTGCATATACTATTATACAATCCATAAGATTTTAAACATTTTGTTAATAATTTTTGATATTTAAAGTCTGTTAATAATAAAAACTTTTTTTCTGCTTTGTTTTGCTTTTGTCCTTATTCTTGATCATTATAGTCTTTACTATAATAGAGTCTTTTTTTTTTTATTATTGTACTGGAGATTGTACCCAGAGGTGCTTTACCACTGAGCCGTATCCCCAGCTCTTTTAAAATTTTATTTTGAGACAGAGTCTCACTAAGTTGCTTCGGGCCTCGCTAAGTTGCTGAGCCTGGCCTCAAACTTGCTATCTTTCTGCCTCAGCCTCCAAAGTTGATGAATTATAGATGGACATCACCATGCTTGAATATCAGACTA
Source organism: Tamias sibiricus (assembly GCA_025594165.1). Taxonomy (NCBI): domain Eukaryota; kingdom Metazoa; phylum Chordata; class Mammalia; order Rodentia; family Sciuridae; genus Tamias; species Tamias sibiricus. The sequence goes on from CM046661.1 coordinate 29,869,236, forward strand.
TTCTTTATGGCCATCTAATTCCACAGAACCATCAGTTTGAATAGCATACAGTATTTCAGATACCAGGGCTTGTGTTTGGGGACAGCACTGTCTAAATGATCTGCAAACTCTAATGTAAAAAAGAAAATGTGAATTACTCATTTATAAAACCAGAAATTATTTGTTCTTAATGGTACATATGTTTCCTATTTTCTGTGGTCACTGTCTGAAATTTTCATAATATTTTTAAAATTTTCTATCTAATATCATGAGTAAAAACAAGTACAATTTCAGATTAGCACTAATATTGTTATTCATCTTTATTTTATGAAATGTGACTTTTAAATGCAGATATAGAACACTTATTTGTGGAACTACTAAATGTCTACAATTCAGTTTCATAGTTGGCACATATATACACAGTCAATTCTTAAATAAAAGTAAAAATCCTAGACAAATATAACTCAACTTACTTTATTTTACTTCTTGAATTGTGCATATTCTATAGAAACTCTACCTTTAGCTTCTGATGGATAAGGAAAGACTAATATTCACAGCACTGTTTTTGTGTTTGTTTTCCCCCTTCTGCCATGATTTTCAGTGTAACTAGATGGCTAAGTCAGGCTAGTAACACAGGTTAAAAAAAAGATATGATAGGGTTCCTGGACTATTGATATTTCTTAGAAGGTAATCTTTCTGTGTTAAAACAATAGTTTGAATGGAAAGTAGCCTCTGGGCTATCAGCACCCTGCATTACTCAGTTCTAGTGCTTACATACCTTGTGCTCACTTTGGGTCTTACCAAACTTACCCATATCATGGGTACTAAAGTCATCTTTGTATTACTGTAATGAAATACTCAAGGCAATTAACTCATAAAGTAAAAAGTTTTTTTTTTTTTGGCTTACAAATCCAGAGATTCCCATCCAAGATCAAGTAGCCCCATGCTTTGGGCCTTTGGTAGGGATGGCACATCAAGGCAAGAGTGTGTGACAGTGATGGTAGGGCAAACCTGTCATTCCATAAGCCAAGAAGCAAATATGAAGAGAAAAAGACTAGGATCAATCCTTTTCAAGGACAATCCCCAAATAATCTAAGGACCTCGTACTAGGTTTCACCTCCTGCAAGTTCCACCAGTTGCCAAAAATGCCACCCTGGGTAACAACAAGCCTTTAAAACATGGGCCTTAGGGGGAACCCTCATCTAAATCTATGAGCCATGAGCTCACCCAGGATTTTATGCTTATAGAGCATCACAAACACTATGTAAGAAGGGTGGCAAATAATGTTGGGCCTACGTATTATTTGAATCTCCCCTATTCATACATATAAATGCTCGATTGTCCCATCACACTTTACATACAAAACAAAGTTCATGCCAGGTGGGGTGGCACAAGCCTGTAATCCCAGCAACTCAGGAGGCTGATGCAGGAGGATCATAAGTTTGAGGACAGTCTCAATAACTTAACAAGGCCCTGGGCAGCTTAGCAAGACTCTGTCTCAAAATAAAAAATAAAAAGGGCTGGGGATGTAGAGCAGGAGTAAAGTGGCCCCGAGTTCAATCCCCAGTACAAAATAAATAAATGAATAAAAAAAAAAAAAATTCAAAGATAATTGAGAATCTAAACAGGACTACAAAAGCACATTGAACCAAACACTGAACACTTTCAGCACAGGTCATATGTCCATGATGCCAACTCTTACAGTAAAGGATATAACTTCTCATCATGATATTATACTGTTTGATTGAATTACACTAGTGGAGAAAGGACACTTCTTTTATTAGGAGTTTTTACCCATGCTTGTTTCACTATATAAAAAATCCTTAAAATCCTAACTGTAGAGTAGTAATAAAAGAGTGTTCATTTGATAAGAAAATATCAAGATGTCTTTCAATATTAAGAATATATCAGGGTGGTAATTTCGTGTTCTCAATTTGTTTTCCAAATATTTTTGTCTTATATTTTTCAATGTGTATCATTCTGTACTACTCAAGGTGGATTATGTTTAAACAGTAACTTTCTCTATTTAATAATGATTTTTTGAATAAGATGGGTGCTTAATTTTAAAATTTTTTAGAAATGTCATTTAAATATAAGTGACAGGTTAGCAAAATCATTTTTATCTGAATGTGAAAAAAACATTGCTTTTGTTTTCTTAGATTATTTTGTTAGCAAATAGTTGAGAATAACTTCCTAAATGTTACAGCTTTTCAATCATTTCTTATTCTTTTCCTTCTAACTTCTAATGATTTCTTCCTTGGCACTTTTTTATTTTTATTTTTTAATTTTTTATTATTCTAATTTGTTACACACATTAGCAGAGTACATTTCATTTCATAGTACATATAAAGAGCACAATTTTTCGAGTTGCTGGTTTAATATAAAGTATTTTTACAACAATTGTGTCTTCATACATGTATTTAAGCTAATCATTGATAACAATCTGCTATTATTTCTAACCCCTTGTCCCCACCCCTTCCTCCCCCCTCTTTGTTCTATTTAAAGCTCTTTCATTCCTCTCACTCCCTCTCTCTTGCCTTTATAAGTTAGTATCTTCATATCAAAGAGATCATTCGACCTTTGGTTTTTTGGGATTGGCTAACTTAACATTATTTTCACCAACTCCATTCATTCACCTGCAAATGCCATGATTTTTTCTCTTTTAGTGCTGAGTAGTGTTCCATTGTGTATATATACCAAAGTTTCCCTATTCAATCATCTGCTGATGGGCATCGGGATTGGTTCCACAATCTAGTTATTGTGAATTGTGCTGCTATAAACATTGATGTGGCTGTGTCCCTGTAGTAAGCTGTTTTTTAAGTCCTTTGGGAATAGGCCAAGGAGTGGGATAGCTGGGTCAAATGGCAGTTCCATTCCCAGTTTTCCGAGGAATCTCCATACTACTTTCCAGATTGGCTTCACCAATTTAATTCAGCAACGTAGCTGGATATAAAATCAATACCCATAAATCAAAGGCATTTCTGTACATCAGTGACAAATCCTCAGAAAGAGAAACTAGGAAATCCACCACATTTACTATAGCCTCAAAAAAATAAAATATTTGGGAATCAACTTAACAAAAGAAGTGAAAGACTTTTTTATTTTGATTAATTCTATAGAAAGGTTTCTGTCATCTCACTCAGAGCAAATTCCCTAGATGCCATGATATAAGGTAGTATTTTTAAAATATAAAAATTAGGAAACCAATTCTCCCATACCATCTAAGGTTATATTTCTTGATTTCTATTTCATATTAAATGAATATTCTGTTTTCTCACTTGGTTTAAACCCTGTCTAAAAACCAAGTGTCATGAATGCATGAAATTAAACAAAATAAAAAATAATAATTTTGTTATTCATTCATTCACTTAAATATTTATAAGAGCTTATTGGTAGATGGAGAGAAGATAATATTTATTACAAGAAATATTTAATTAAATCATTATCCTATAGCAACAGTCAGATGTTAAAAAGAAAAAGAAAAACAGTGATAAGTAAAGGAATAAAAATGGATGCTTGCAATAAAGTGAATAAATAAAATATAATTTTCTGCTGATTTTTTCTTTTTAACATACTATTTCAGAACATGAGTTTATTTTGGGAAAAATATTTTTACATGTCATTACTTTTTTACATGCTATTCTTTCTTGTAGAATACAAAAGATACAAGTTATTGAAATACTGATATAGTTTCCTGAATATATAAGAATATATTAATAAAGCAGAGAGCTGAGTTTTAAATTTCTTCTGGTGACTTTTAAATGTAATAATTTCCAATGACTTGATGAAACTCAAATAAATCAACTCAGTTGAACTGTAATATGTATGTAAATATTCTTTGCATTCAATTTGCTAAAGGATCAGAAACTGAAGTAACCAGAACTTGAATATTCTATTCCTTGAAGGATTCCTTGGAATTAACAAGGCCTGTGATGAACACTTGTAAAAATGTTGGAAACCCAGTGACCTGAGTGCCCTGCATCTCAAATGAATAGATAAAAAACAAACACACTTTGTTTTTTTGCAGGAAGACATATGAAAAAAAAAGTCAATCATCTTCCTATGATGAAAGCTGTATGTTTGTATGATTATTACATTTTGAAAATTAAATATTATAATGTTTTTGACCACTTTCAATGCACATGTTATCAGGATCTGATGATATTGAGATCTTGAAAGTGAATAAAATTTATTTATTTATTTGGTCAGTTACTGTCATCCAGAGAAAGAATTAACTCCTTGAAGTAGGGGAGGAAAAATGTTTGGTTGCTTCTATCTCAAATGCTGGGAATGGTGGACCCCTTTCACACTATGGGTAATAGAATAAATTGTACATTATTTTCAGTGAAGAAATTCATAGCCACATCATTTAAATATGTATGCCTTTTGACCCATATATTTCATTTCTAGTAATTTGTATTAAAAAAAATCTCACATTGTAATACACATTCTTTTTTATTTAGAATGCTTATAATAGTATTCATTGTTTTATGAGAAATGTTAAATAGGGATATTTAATAAATCAACTCACATGATAAATATGTTGTTTGTAGGATAATGTATAGTATAAAATAACATACAATTATATTAAATTTACAAATATGTAACAAAGTAAATTAGTAATATAATTATGAAATAATGGTAAGTATATAATAACAAATATATATAACATATATAACAAATATAACAAAATATATAACATATGATAACAAAACATACATAACAATATGTATTTTGAATATATATACTACATATTGTTTATCTACTCATCTGTTGATGGGTAGCTGAGCTGGTTCCACAATTTGGTTAATGTAAATTGTGCTGCTATAAACATTGATATGCATGTTTTATGCAATAGTATGTTGATTTTGGCACATTCAGATAAATACGAAGGAAGGAGTGGGATAGCTGGGGTCATATGGTGCTTCCATACTTTGTCCTTTGAAGAAACCCCATGCTAGTTTTCAAAGTGGTTGTACTAATTTTAAAGTCCCACTGATAATATACGAGTTGACCTCCACATCCTTACCAGCAACTACTATTAGTTGTATTCTTGATTCTTGCCATCCTAAATGGAATGAGATGAAATCTCATTTTTGTTTTGATTTGCTTTTCTCTAATTGTTAGGACTCATCTTTTGCTGGCTCCAATGTTTTTCATTTCTTCAGGATTATTATTTCATTAAGTGGTTTTTGTATGTTGGTATTGTGGACATTAATTGTTTTGGTTTATGCTTATTTTGAAAGTTTATTTCATCTTCAGAACTGAAAGATAGCTTTGCTGGACATAGCAGTTTTGGTTGGCACACATTATCTTTTAGGACTTTGCATATATTTTGCCATACCCTCCTGGCTTTTATTATATGGGTTGAGATATCATGAAAAATCTCATTGGCTTACCTTTAAAGGTTATCTGCCATTTTGCTCTTGAAACTTTTAAAATTCTATCCTTGTTCGGTATATTAGACATTTTAGTTACAATGTGTTTTGACAAGGATCTGTTTTGATTGTCTTTTTGGGCATCTTGCATTTAAATTTCCTTCTCATGCCTACGGTTTGAAAATTTTTCTGGTATAAAATTACTGAAAGGATTTGCATTCCTTTAGTTTTTAATCTTAGTGCCTTTGTCTATGCCAATTATTCTTATATTTGATCTCTCAATATTATCCCAGATTTCTTTAATATTCTGGTCATGGTCTTTTGCCAGCCACTATTTATTGTGTTATTGCTGACTTTGTTTTCAAGATTATATAATTTGTCCTTGAGGTCTGAAAATCTGCCTTCTGTGTGATCTAATCTATTGGTGATGGTTTCAACTGAATTTTCAATTTGATTTATGGAGCTTTTTATTTCCAGAATTTCTGTTTGTTTTTTTTTTTTTTTCCTTTCTTCACAATATCTCTTTACTGAAATATTCTTTCACTTCCAATATTTTCTCTCTTATTTCATTTCTTAGATATTCTTTTTAGTTCATTGGACATTTTAATTATTATCTTTCTAAATTTTAAATTTGACATTTCTTCCACTGTGATTTCAGTAGATTCAGTAGTCTTCTTGTGAGCTATATGGGATGATGTGTTTCCTCATTTTTTTCATATAGTGAATATTGTTACCTGTCTTCTGGGGTGATTATCTCTTCTGCTTTTATATAAGGATTTTTTAGTGAACTGCATTCTCTTTACTCTGTGTCCTGGGCTGGGCAAATATCTTAGTGTCAATACTTTCACTTGTTGTGAATCTGCTATTGTCCAACCTCTAGCACTACATTGAGAGGAAATACTAATTCTCAGTAATTACAACCACTTCAAAACAAAGATATATATTAATAAACCTAAGAGTTCCTTATATATTGTCCAGCTCTTTGCTTACAATAGAGAAATATGGAGCAATTCAAAACACCAGTTCTCTGTGCATTTTTATGTCAATTAGGAGTTAAATGAGCTCAGATACATAGCTTTACTGAGTCTTTTATTCAGATATATTTTTTAAAAACACATTATGCAAGGACTCACTTTATATATTTCCCCTATTTTCTATTTCCCCTTTTATGGCTTTGTGAAAATTTTGTTTATTTGCTTTTTGTAATAATGTCAGCCATATACTGGAAAACTTAGTAACAAGAATCTGCCTTGGAACAAACCAGTTATTTATATAAAAACTTTACAGCAGTGGTAATGTAAGCTACAGTATTGGGTTATTATCAACCTCAAGATATAAGCTTATTTTCTCATTATTCATTGGATGGGATAATTTGTAGGCCATTTCATGCAATAAATAACAAACATGTATAGTATTCCTGAAAATTCTTACCTAACCTACGGTTTCTCTTCACAAGAAAGTTACCTAAGAGCCCTGTGTAAATGTTGTCCCATGAGAAAGAAAAATTGAATTTCTTATTTTAATAAGCAGTAGCAACTCACTTCAATCATAAGCATAGTAATTTTTTTTAAATAGCATACATCCAACATACATAAATGCTTTGGTATTATATAAGGTTAGTCAAAGTCTGGTTAAAATATGAAGTATTACATAAGACTGATAACAGTGTTGCTCTTATGACATTTATATTCTAGCATGGTAGAGAGTAAATAAACATAAACAAATAAATTAATGATATACATATAATAAATGCAGCAAAAATTTTTAATAATAGTCAATTATACAATGACTACCAAAGCAGAGGCTTCAGATATTTAGTCCAGAGGCTGAATAATGTAAAGGAAGCAAATTTTGCAAAAACTTGGGAGATGTCATTTAAGCAAAAGGGGCACTATATGAAGAGATAAATCTGTCATTCAAGAATCAGAAAGTCCGAGGAGCTAAAATCTAACTAGTAAATAAATTGCAGGGAGGCATCAGTATTAATACATTTTCTTAAAACTTATTTTAATTACAGTCTTTACTAATAGTAGTATTAAAGAAAATTTGTTTCCTCTAATATGTTACAGAATCTCCTAATCTTGGTGGAAAAATCCCTTCTCTTTGGTCCTTGTCTCTGTTTTGCTCTGAACATTTTTGGGCAACTTCCTCTGTGTTATTCCCACCATGTTTTGCCATATGGCAGCAGTGTGGATAGTTTATAGAGTTCTCTTCTAAGTGTAGAATAAAATGCCTCTTTTGGGATAAAAGTGAAAATGGATTCCTAGCTTCTGTGAAGACATGTATTTGCTACGAACCATGCATCATGTGTATTGTCTCTGGCTGTAGAGAGCAGCAGTTTTAGTTTTTGTTATTATGTAGACTTCTCAACATGGATTATATTGAAGTAAAACTCTGAACTCTAGTAAACAATACTGTCCCAGGTAATGGGAAAAGTGAATCCTATTTGACAAACTAATGGGAAAAATTTCTTGTCTACATTATAGATTAACAACTGTTTCAACTGAGTTCCCTCTAGCCGACTTGTCTGGGTTGATATTTATTCAGTCCTAGGAGCTTCCCTGCCTACATCTACTTTCTCTCTGTTATATACCCTCCATTCCTTCCTAAATATCAATACCCTGAGGAAAAAGGGAGATGTTCAAGAACACTGTTTTTCTCATTGAACAAAATATTCCTTATTGTTCTTTCATAGAATGAGCCCCATAAACCAAGATCGTTTCTGTTCATCTAAATGTTATCCAAATTAATAAAATGTTAAACAATTTTCCAAACTAAGTGCTGTAAACTGAAACTTATTCCTAAAAGGGATTTGGAGAAGGATCTGTCCTTTACTTTATTCCTCTCAATAAACCAAATCAAAACATTAAAGAAAAATGGTCAGCAACAGCAAGAGATGGCTATAATTGATTTCACAACTGATCTTCATATTGTAGCTCCTGATTTTAATTTAGTTTGTTTCATTATTTTCTTTATAGCTTGTCTTTTTTATATACTAAAGAAAATAAAATCAAATGTAAAAATTTACTAAGGAACTACTAACATTTTTGACTCTATGTTAACTTTAGTATTACTATATGTGTGTGAAGACAGTTATCTAAATTAATGTGTACAAAGTCTAGCAAAAGTTCTCCAGAGAAATGCGGTTAGCTAATATTTGTCATGGTCACTGAAAATATTCTAGGGATTGAAGCAACACTTACAACTGTCAGAAATATTTAATGCTTGTTATAATAATTATAATTACATTGAGTTACTCTCAGTCAGCCAAGGGAAAAACTGTAGGTAGTTGAAATCCATCCAGAAGACAGCTGCTTGGACATGTCAGGAAACTAATTAAAAAGTTCCGGGATGAGCATGAAGCTGAGAGGCCAAGCTGAACATCTGAGAACCACGCTGAGTTTGTGATGGCAGGATCACTACGGCTTATTCTCCTGTAAGAACTGATCTCCTTTATTACAAGGTCAATGACAGCCCTTGAGGGAGCATTGGACATAAAGCAGCCAAAACCTTCAATGGGAACCTCCCTGAGGGACACTCAGCAGTGGCTTTTGGGTAAACACACCATAGATCATCATCATGACAGATCAACTCTCTGAAACTGTCTAGTGACAGATTGCTTGTTAATGAATAGTTTGTTAATAAGCAGGACAACTGAGAGTTGAATGTTGATGTTGAGTCAAAGGTCATATCTGTCAATCTGTTTATCCTGAAATGTTTGTCCTTCATGGAGTTGCTACGGGTTTTCTTCAAATACAAGGCGACAAAATGCGTAGTCTATGTTTTGAAGCTCATGGTAACAGAGAAATTTTGTTCTCAAAAAAGCATAGAATTGAGAAGTACTGTGTACATTGTAAAATACCTTAATGCAACTATCACAAGCATGTGGATATATTAGATAGATATGTAAGAAGAAAGCATCCTTTAAAATAATTTGTCTTATTTAGCCTATTGACATTATAATTACCAAGGATAATTTTACTAAGTGGCCTGAGACTTGCAAGTATTCCCAACCAGGAGGTGACTAATGGAAGTAGAATTTTTGATGAGCTTTAATTGGTGTTGAGCTTGAAGAATTATTTGAACTGAAGTTAGCTAAGCAACTTTAAATATTTTAAGTTTAAAATGACCACCAATATCCACAAGGTCATTGAGTAAATTTGCTCACTAAAATGCTTGCATGAATTTATTTGGATGTAGACGCACAAATGTTTTGAAAAGATAATTCTTGTGACCATTATGGAGTTTAATAGGTGTGGCTTACATAAGCATATTAACACTTGCCAGCCTCTGTCAGAAACGCAGGCTTTGTCCAGCCACAGACTCTACAAGACTAAAGATATGCACAGAAGAAAGTTGGGTAAAGATGTACAACACAAAAAGAAGAAGAAATCACATTTAGATGGATCTAGAAGGGAGCTTATGTGTTTAACAAGCTGCCCAAACCCAACATCCTCCTTCTGGAATAATTAAATGTATAATATTTATATCAGTATTGTATGTGTATATTTACTGTAAACAACAATACAATTTTCACTACACAAATATAACATTCATATATATGTATGTGTGCATGTATATATATGTGTGTATATGTACATATATATATATATACACATATATATATGTATTGATGATCTGTGAGTCATGTCTGTTTGAATAAGACCTACAAGAATAACCAATATCAGAAATTTAAAAGAGCATAAGAAAGGCCTTCACCCCTTTTCCACCTTTTGGAAGAGATGATAAAAATTACAATCCACCTCAGAAGTCCTTCTAACAAGTCCCTAACCCTGATGATGAAATATTTAGTTTGAAACATAAATGCATTGGAAATTTGTACGACATCATTATATGTCTAAATAATTATCACTACCATTATTAGTTATTAGGTGCCTAATGTGACCAAACATTTATTTGTGATTACTAATTTAAGCAGCAGTCCTATGAGGTAGACAGTATTATCCTTACTTTATATATGAGAAAAACGGATATTCCTGATATTCATGGATTTTAACCTTACCAATGTCTCCTACCTAGAAAGGGCAGAACTGACTGACAGTCAACTCACCTGTCCCATTAGCTAAGTCTTGACACTTGGGAATTTGAAATCAGAGATCTCAGCATTTGAAGAGTTCTTGCTAATCTTTTAAAGAAATGAAAAAAAAAAAAAAAAAAAAAGATAGCATCTTCCCAAAGTAAATTAAACCTTGTGTTTCCTTTTATACTGATATACAATAAAAACAAATGGAAAATGGTGTCAGCAAAATTACTAAAAGTTCTTTTCGTCTTTTGAAAGCAAATTTCTGTGAATCTTGTGAATTAAAAACAACTCAGGAAGTAGAAGCTCATTAACCCTTGGCTTAGGGAATCTAAGTAGTTGCATAAATATCAGGTCTGTAACACTTCAGCAATTATTCACACTGAGGAGTTCGTACCAAAGATGAAGGCGTTCAAGGGTCATCAGGAGGATAGCTCATCATTGGAAGAGGCTTTGAGTGAACAAGTTTCACCTTCAAAGTGGTGTCACAATCAATAACCAATAGAGGCAGGAAGTTGGTGTGTCTTTACAATAGGAGGCACTTAACTTGAAAAATTACAGTGATTACCTCTTTTATCTCTGGAATAATGTTAAAAGGAAGAAAGGAATCTAGGTCTGCATCAGCAATTTCACTTAGGGAAGTGCAAACAATTGGGAAAAAAGGTTTCTAAACATAAAATGTAGTTTTAAAGTATCTTTTAAATAAGACCTAGTCCTCTTCCTAAGTATATTTTTCTTGACAACATTATTTAAACTTTGTTAGTGGATAATGCTTTCACTGAATGTCAAACCCTAGTATTGATCAGGTTTACCAGGAACATCTGAAACGATCTTCAATCATGTGCTCCAGAAATTTATTCAGTGATGAATTTTGGAACAAGACCTAAAAGAACAACGAAGTCCACACAGAAACAAGACACCCTGCTCCCTTTCTAATACTCTTTTATCTCCCTTCCTGAACAGAGATTGAAAACAAATTTATTCATCTCTCATTCTAGTTAGTCATTTATTGAGTTCATAACAGCAAATGATTAGCAAGCCAGGCTGTTGGTATCCATATAGCTTTTACTATAATTATAGCAAGATGTTTGTTCATAAAATGTTCCTGAAACATTGTTTCACAATGCCTCCTTATTTTTATCTCCTTAAAATTTATTTTACCAGTAAGACAAGTGTAGAATAAATGAAATAACTTGAACAAATGGAAAGCTGCATTATTGTTTTTGAATGGAAAAGCCCAACATCATTCTGTTGTTAATTTTACTAACAGAAATTTATAGATTTACTGCCTCACAAAGAAAAATAACAGATTTATTTTAGAAAATAGATTGATTTTCTTGCACATGTGTATATTTTATTCGTTGTATAGCTGAATATTGTTTTGTTTGTATGCATTTTTGTTATGCAAATGTAATTTTCTCAGGGATTGTATTCTTCTTACTTTTTTTAGCTAAACACTATTTTTATAAACCATCCATTTCCTGCTTTGCATACATATAATCTGCTTCATATAACTGTTGCATAATACTCCAAGATGCACCTCATTCTATTCGCCCTGCCAATCACAGACAATCTTGTTGCCTAGAATGCCTTCCTGTGAGTCCTAATGCTGGCACAATGTCCTTCTATGTTTGCCCTCCTGGAGTTAAACATTTCTATTTTATGAAATAGAGTGCAATTTAGGATCCAATTATGTGTCACAATGTACTTCAGAATGGTCCTGTTGGTCTAAACTCCCATCACTTAGATATTTCTGGAACCTATATCTTTATTTCCATTCCAGTACTTGTAGTTGTATTTAGGGCCTGAATTACAGATGCAATAGCCTCCAAGTTGGTCTTTTAATATCCCATCTTATCTCTTCTGAGTAATTTCTATACCAACGCCATAGTGTAATTTCTAAAACACATATCTTATTGTGATACCTTATCTTGCTTTCTCTTTGGTGGGTCTTCTTCAAAATCTTTATAAATAGCTCTTCTGAAACCTTCCCCTTTCTCACTGGCTATGTCTCACCACTTATAGCCTCTGTCATATACAAACAAGCACACATAAAGAACTATTAACCAAGTCATTGAAAACCTCTTCCACGAATCATGCAGTAAATATTTATTTATTAATACTATATTCCAGACAATATGCTAATCAGAGGGGGTATAATGAAGAGTTAGCTGGATATGGCTTCTTTCCTCATAAAACTTATATTTTAGTTTGGGAGACAGGCTATCAACATAAAACCAACCCAATAAAAGGAAATAAAAAGTTATAGTAATCCAGCCTATATATCTTTTGCATTTGTTCCTAATATTTTGTATGTATAGTATCCTCTTCCCAGAAATTCCATTCATCATTCTTTATAATTTCATTATAATTTGCATTGGATGTTTCTTGTTTTCATCTCCTCCATAGAAAACTGCTTATATAAGACATTATAAAAAGGGTAATTATTTTCACTGCATATTCAATGACCACCATATATGTTATAGAAAAGTTAATAAATCTTTACTTAGCATATAAAATTATCTATAAGGACATAATTACATATTTTATTATCTATAATATGCTCAGCACTTTGCTAGACATTATGATAAATGCCTCAAAAAAAGAGAAGTTGTTCTTTTTAGGAAGATAATAATCTACCAGCAGAAACAACTAAAGCTTGTGGTCAAATACTCTAAATACAAAAATGTTATAAAGGAACACTACATAACACATAACAGCAAGCAAAGTTGGAAATTATTGTGCTTTAAAAGCTGAGTAGAATGTAAGCCGCTGGAGATAAAAGGTCTACATTTTAAAGGTGAGAATGTATACACTTTCCCTAAGCATGGCATTCAAAACACACTGGGATCAATGTAATAAACTTCTACAGAGTACATTGTGTGTTATGGGGCTTAGGTTAGTCCCCATGAATACAGCAATAAGCACAAAGGCTCTGGTGAGACCATCCTTAAGTGGATAATTCAAGTTGAGAAGTAGGAAGATATGAAGTAGGTCTGATGTGTGTATGTGTGTGTGTGTTTGTGTGTGTGTGTGTGCACACACGCATATTCTTGAAAACAAAGCAATAAAATTGAGTGCTTTCATTGTAGACAATAGGCTAGAAGCTGAGACATGTTATGTTATATAAGCCATGAAAGAATAAGTGAGTTTTACCAGAATTTTGTGCAAAGAATATTATATATGGGGAATTAAAATGCAAGCTACCAATTATGAAACTGTTTTCCATGGTGGAAACTTTTCATATGATGGTGGCAGTCGAAATATAAAGACACAGATGTCAGCGATATTTTTAAAAATGGTATTTCTTGCCTAATAGGGTATTAAGACTAAAGCAAAGAGATGAGCTAAAATGGTTTAAAGATTTGCATTTTTAGAGTCTAGAAATTGGTTATTAAAACCACATATACATAGATAGCATTTTTTCTAGGATAAAATGGTGTGTTTATTTTTATATCCATGGAGTTGAAATGGAAATATTCTGAAGTTAGCTGAACATATGTAAAAACAGGGTTACAATAAAGGCAAATGCAAAAATAAAATGAAAGTTTAAAAGGAAATCAGTATACTTTATGCATATCTATTTTTAATATATTTGTTAACATACCAGGGCCTTTAGATTGTGTATATGCATGCTTTCTACTATCATAAGTATCACACTTAATTTAGTAATTTGTATATTTATACATAATACATAGAACATATATAAAAACTTGTTCTAATAAAACTTTTTTCAACATTTAACAAAATTACTAAATTCTCTTAAAATTTGAACCTATGGTAACATTTATTTGCCTGACATTTTAATTTCCCCAATATTTTGAATAATAATAAGTCTATTCTAAATTAAAACGACATTGGTTTGACCCAAGTTGTCACTTCTTTCTTTTTAATTTTAAACCTTCTTAGAATTACATTTACTATAACACCTTCCAGCTAATCTTAAACATTCCCTTTCACCCAAATTAAGACATTCTTAGGCCAGATTACATTAATGAATCAACTGATTATTTTTCATCATTGACCCTAACTTCTTCATGCTTAATTCATGTTTCCTGGTTTTGCTTCATGTTCAGAAAACTTTATGCAATATGTTTAATATGACTCTTAACCTAATCTTTTCATTTAACCTTCAAGGTATCACATCAAACTGCCCTCATGTCCCCCACTAAGTGTTGTTTTCTTTTAAGTTTTCCTTGACTACCATTACATAATCAATTTTCTTGTCATAACAATGTACCTGATACATCACCATTATTTCAAAAACTAAAAATGCTCTATTCATACCATGTATGTCCCAGGAAAAAATGACCTCAATTATGCCTTAGCTACACTTTTTAGGACTTTTAGTTAATGTAACATAATATCAAATACTCTGTATCATTAATGTATGCAAAAACTGCTTCCTGAGTCAAGATATGGGAAGAGCTACCTTGCAAGGAATAGTACCCAACACAGACACTGTATGCACACAAATAGTGGAAGATGCACAGTAACAGTAGTGGTCCTTCATCTGGGTACTTCTACAGTTTAGAGTTGTTTAAGATTCAAAGTTCCTGTTGAGTTTTCCAATTCTACCTATAACATTTACCCCCATCTTTATCATAATGGATTTGTTTACAATAAGGCCTTCTTCCTATACTGACAAACAGAATGCTCCGTCTGAATAGAAATACAGAACGATTTTCAAGAATTTTTAAAAAATTGGACAAAAAGAACTGGTCCCTGCATTTGGTCATTAGTCAATGTTGACAGAAAAAACATCAGTTATGCTATGGAACAATACTCTTTGGAGACAAAATGAAGTGAGAAAGGGAGGACTGAGTAGTAATGAAAGGGAAAATGCAAGTCACTCCATATATATGAAGGATGGACATACAGGGAAGACAGATATCAGGGTATTTGTGCATATTGTAACTCACAGGAAGTACCTAACAAGAGGCTAATCAACATTCTGAAAAGGAAGTGACCAAAATCTAGGAAATGAGGATAGAATGAGATGTAGAGAAAAAAAAATTAATTGGCTTTATAGAACAAAGCCGTGCCAGAAGCCGCTCATGAAATGTTCATGAACCCAATCAGCACGGTAGCCATTTGGTAGGAAAGTCTGGTTTCTGGGAACTCCCAGTGTCACTCCTGATGGTTTGAGACTGCCCAGCACATGTGATATCCTACCTAACTCTGCCAGGTTCAGCACTGCTCTGGAGTTGGGGTGACCTGCTGGAGTTACATAACCATACAGCCTCTTAGAGATGGGTGTGGCTTGCTAAGATGTCAATCAACCTTTTGACTGCAAGACACCATGAAGCAAGACTCCACCCACTGAAACCTTATCCCTGCCTTTGGACCAGAGCCATTGTCTAGTGGTTCTGTTCCAGCGCCTACGTGGACTGGAGAAACTATTAGGTGCTCCTCTTTGAACCTAATTTCTGGCCCTGTCTCTTATTTCTTCACTAATTATCTCAGACTTTCTTTTTCTCAGGTGGCTCATCACATTTTGAGCACCTTGGCAGGTGCTGGCCACCCTACAATAGGGCAGGCAAAACTTTTCTGTAGAGTCTTAGGTATAATCTTAGACATGAGCCTAAGACGAATCTACCAAGAATTTATAAAAGAGGAAGATGGAGAACAATCTGGACAAACTATTTTCTTTCTTACAGAGAAAATAAAATAAACAAACTAAAAAAAAATGTTAGGAATAAAGGCTTGTTTTAGATAAAAAAAATCTTCATTTTTTTATACTTTTTACAAAAAGCCAAATTTGAGGACTTACCTCTTTCATCAGTGGTTAAGGTTTGATTTATAAGTCACAGAAAAAAGTACAAGGGGAGGCAGATCTTGGATTGGAGTTAGAATCTTCACTGCAGCCCAAAGTATTACAGCGGCCTATGAAAAGTGGAAATTCAGTAAATCAACCTTAATTATTGATAACATTATCATTATTGTAAGTGATTTTTAATCATATTTTCCTTGTTAAAACATTAAAAGATATAATGCAGGTACAACACATCAGAAGTTATTCAACTTCCTGAAGGCCTGTTTGGGAAATGTCTGTGATTATGCTAATTGCATTGGATTTTGATGTTAATTTTAATGGATAAGAGGTTTATCTCCAAAGAAACTTTGGATTCTTTTTCAGCTCTCTGATTCTAAGAACAGATGAATATATTAAGATGGTGAATTCGCTTTCTAAATTTGTTCCATGAACCTGGGTAATTATTGGAGGAATCTGACCCAACAAATGATTTATAGCTGTTCCTGATGCAGCAAATAAAAGATTTAAAAAGTTATATCTATATGTCAGTTTAGTCAGAGAAACTACTTTGCATTCTTAATTGCATTTTCTATAATGTGGCCTGGCACATAGCAGGTGCTCATCAATAGCTGTTGTATGAAAAAATGCCCTGAATGGCAAATTTTGTCTGCTAGTCTTCTGTTAACACAGCAGGTTTATGTTTTCTAGTTTCTCACGTCTCCTTTTTTCTTTATAATATAGTTTATAAATAATACAGAAGCAATTAAGGTGTACAGGGGTTTCTGGCAATGACATTTTATATTAATTTGTATATCCAACGATAGCTAAATTAACAATAGCAGTTTCCTGGACAAGGATGAGTGACCTCTTCCCGGAACTTCTCTCTGATGTTGTCATATATTATGGGAAGCCAAGACAATGAAAATAATTAATTTTCTTATCTTTCTCTTACACAAATACAGTTCTGCTTCAGACAAATTAGCAATTTTGAAGTAACTTTCAAGTTCTATAATTTAAGTGGCAGTAATCTTGCCTATAGCAGCTTAACAAGATGACTGCTACAAAAAATGAGAAACGTGCTAGAAATACATGTCACTTAGGTGTAACGTGGGAACCTCCTTTATCCACCTTCTACCTAACTTATCCCATGTGGTTTTAATCTGGATATCTGTAGAAAGAAAACAATAATGCATCTTCAGCAGCTTTAACTCATCCAAATTTTTGTTTTTAAGGAAGGTGACTGCTCTTTTCTGATGCCAAATGGTAATTTAGAAAAAAATATTATCATTAAATATTAATGTGTACTTACAGTTTATAAAGAAACCAATAGCTAATTCTTATCATTGTGTACTTTTTATTTGAGTTGGTAGGGTTCCAAAAAAGGTTAAATTTGTTAACATTTTCAAAAATAAACTCCCTTCTTGCTAACAAGCTCCAGCCTCAATTTCTCCATTTCACTTAATGGCAAATCAATTCTTCCCAGTTTCAAGCTTACCACCTGGGAGTCAGCCTTGAATCTTTTCCTGTTTCTCATAAGACTAATCCAAATTATCAGGCAATCCTGTGGGCTCCATTGTAAGAATAATCTGACACCTGACGAATTCTCACCACCTCCTCTGATGTCATCCTAAGCTGAGTCACACCGTCTCTTACCTGGGTTCCTGATACTGGTTTCTTCATTGGCTTCTCTTCTCTTCTACCACTGTTTTTTTCTCTATCCTCAATACAGCAGAGTGATTTTTCCGAAATTCAAGTTACTGAATATCACTCAACTAAAAATGCTCTAATGACTCCTCCTTGAACTATAAATAAAATCCAAATATTTTAATTGATTGATAAAGCCTGACCTAATGGCCTACACTGGCCCATGAGCCCCTACCTTCCTGTTATTTTTCCAAATCTCATTTATTTCTGTTCTCCCTCTTGCTTGCTTCACTCCAGCCAGAACAGCCTTGTGCTTCTAAATGCGTGGTGTACCATGTGTTCTCCCTTCTCAAGCAGTATGCATGTATTGGCTGCTTTTTCTGCCCATAGGCCCTCCTTCTAGCTCTAGGAAATCCTCATCTCCTTCAAGGCTTTGCTCAGTGTTCTTTTCTTCTGTATTCTAGCTTCTCCATGTATACATGCTCCACCCTTACATCTTGCTTAATTTTGGTTTTCTGTACAACTTCTAATTTCTTAACATACAGCAGTATGCAATACAGCTTGTTATTTATTATGATTTATTATGTTGATTTTTTTCTGTATGCCTCTCACCAGAATATAAGTCTCATAGCAGCAAGAAGTTTTGCCAGTTTTGCTCATTTTAGAGTGTCTGACAGAAAGAGTAGGCACAAAGTAAATATTTACTACAAGAATGAATATATGAATATGTGAATAAATAAATGAATGATACTAAACACTATCAGCTCATTTGATACATCAAGTCTCTGAGGGAATTACTGTTGCTTTCCTGTTGCAAAATAAATAAATATTGTTAGAGATGTGAATCAATCTTTGTTGGGTCAGGCTCAAAATGGCTATAGTTAGGCTCCCTCACTGAGATGTCTGGTGGGATATGTTATGTTTTTAATGTCTAACCAAAGCCATGCATTGGCTATGTTATGGTCAGTGTATAGTCGTAAACACTCTGATTCAGCATTATGTATTCAAGGTCATAAACATTTGCTTGTGAGTATTCATCCACTGATGTCACCTGTTGGCAGTGTGCCTTCTTTGTTTAGCCTGCACAAGAAAAGGACTATGGAGATGGTTGGGAGGGGTGGTAAGTGGAACTGACTGGGGCAAAATGGAGTAGGCTGGGGACTCAAGCTAAATTTTTATTCATCTCTGAATAAAGCATGTCTGCTATCCCAACTGCATCTCCCATCTTCTTCCACCTGCAGGGATCCTGAACTTGCTTCCTTGACCTGAGCCTCACTCTCCCTGGACTAATTCTCAACCTACTACATGTGGAAATCAACACAGGCAAACTGTCCTAACACAGTCTTCTTTCCGTCTTTTCAAGGCCCATATACTAAACATTATTGTCCATATCATGAAGGTCACAAAAACTCATAAAAACACCATCAAAAAAACCCAAAATATATTTGATAGGATTAACTCGCTTACCTGGGCAATACAGATAGCCAGCTATGCAGCTCAGGAAGTAGGCTGCCCAGCCAGGTGCCATCACTACCTACTTTCTTCTGTGGTCAATTTGCTATTTGTCTTTTTGCTTACCTTCAATTTGGTTGTGGTACTTTGTTTATAAAGTGATAATAATAATAATAATCACATTAAAGGGTTATTATGTGAATTAAATAGGTAAACATATGAAGAGTGCAAAATAGCACAGGACCTGAATGCATCACAAGCATTTTTATTTTAAAAAAATTAAAATATAATTCATACATAAAATATATCATTTGAAAGTGTAAAATTCTGTGGTTCCTAATATATTCACAGAGCAAAAATTATCACTATCTAATATAGAACATTTTCATAGTGGTCCACCTTCAAAATGTATGCATCAGTAGTTATCTTCCAATCTGTGCTTCCAGCCTCTAGCAACTACTAATACAATGTCTTCATCTTGGATTTGCCTATTGTGGACACTTTGTACACATGAAATGACACCATACATGGCTTTTTGTATGTAAATTCATTCACTTAGCATTTTTACAAAGTTTATCCATGTTGTAGCATTTATCAGTATATCATTCCTCTTTTATGGCTGAATAATATTCCAATGTATGGATATACCATATTTTGTTTATATGTTCATCAGTAAAAAGGTATTTGATTTCACTTTTTGAATATTATAAAGAATTATTATGTGACCATTTGTGCACAAATTCTTCTCCAAAAACATGTTTTCATTGTTCCTGGGTAAAAACCTAAGAGTGTAATCCTTAGATACTATGGTACATCTATGTTTAGTTATTTGAGGAACTGCCAATTTTCTTTCTAAAGTGACTGTACCACTTTACATTCCCATCAGCAGCGATGAAGGTTATGATTTCTCCACATCCTTTTCAACACTTCTTATTGTCTGTCTCTTTGATAATAACCTCCTATTGAGCATAAAGTGATACCTCATTGTGGTTTTGGTTCATATGCCGTTGTTGGTATGGTAGGCATAATAACAGCCCTTTAAAAATGCCCAAGTCCTAATACCTGGAATTTACATATTAAGTTACAATAGTGTTGCATTGGAGGAAGAACTACAAATGAATAAAAGCAAAGGAAACACACTTGCAAATGTTTAGAGGACTGAAATTCATAGGAATGCCAGTGAAGGCCAAGGGTGTAGAGACCACAAGTAAATAAGAAAGGATGGAAACCTTCAGGAAAATTCTCTGTTTTCCAAACCCTGGCTTTGTCCTTTTCTGAGGCCCTCACATATTGAGGAATAAAGGAGTAGATCAGATTCTTCTTACATTTAGTTGTATATGAAATTTGCTTATTCCTATTTCATCAATTTACTTCTTTCTTGGTACACAGAAGTGGAGATTAATTGTTTAATGGACAATTCATTTAATATACTATCACTATGAGACTGTTTCCTGTGTCCCAGAGATAGTTCCTCTTCCCAGTGTTTTCAGAGTTTCTTTACTGAACATATCTCCATATTCATTTTTCTTCATATAAATAAGATTTATAAATTCTTATATGCTTGTGTAACTACTTCACATATGTCAAGCTGTACTGTCATTTGTTAATAGTCACTTTGGAATTTCATGGTGTGTATAAACTGTGACGGCTTTACCTAATAAATAAAACTGAAATGTCTTTAGAGATTTCACAACTGTCAAATATAGTAGCTCTGTTGGGAGATATTTAGCTTTGCTGGTATTTAATCTTCTACTTCCAAATGTCATATTCTTTGGACATTACTGTTACTTAACTGTACACAATCTGATAAACTGCTTTAAAATCATTCATAACTGAATGTACATATTTCAAAACAAAGTTTCAAATGTCTGCCTATTTTCCTTAGCAAAGTGAATGTTACTTTCTTATTATCCATTCTAGACATACATGCTGCTTTAGTCTCTGCTGGCTTCATGTGTGTGAGGGCAGGGCAGAATGATTTCCTCACAAATATTTCCATGAGGCAGCTTCTGGTAACTCTGTGGATCAGAAAGAATAAGCTTGATCAGAAACCAAATGCCATTTGACAAAGGGGAGATAAAAATAAGAAAAGTGTATTGAATATTTTTCCTCTTGTAATTTTAATTAACTTTTTATCACTCTGATCCCAAGGATTCCATTTCAGCATTATAGAATGACAAAACTCATAGTAACAAATATAAATTTGGCTTGTAAAAATGTGTTATTGCCGCCTTCAGCAACGATACTGCAAACTTACAGGTGCGTCACATAGTGTTCACGGGTATAGAAAGATTCTTAGATAAATGCATGAATATCAGGTAAAAATACTGAAACATCTCTTATGGCTCTCAGCTAGCCGCCATCTTAGCTATCTCCTTATTAAGGCTCTTACACCACACTGAGCCCTATTTTGTATTTTATTTAGAGACAGGGTCTCCCTGATTTGTTGAGCACCTCACCGTTACTGAGGCTAGCTTTGAACTCACGATACCCCTGCCAAAGCCTTCTGTGCTGGTGGGGAATTTTATATATATATGTACATGTGTGTGAGGGCAGGGCAGAATGAAAATATATATATATATATGTATATACTTATATATATATACACACACACGCACCTGTAAGTTTGCGCTGTTGACACATGTATACTTGTTAAGGCAAAAAGTATTTAACCGGGTGAGGTTGGCTAGAGGGTGTGGTTGGAGTTGGAGAGGTTGTTGGAGAGAAAAGTTAGAAGACGCAAGAATAAAGAGCCTATTCATTTTCCAGTCTGCTTCCGAATTCTTTCCCGCGGTATCATTGCTGAAGGTGGCAATAGCTGCAGGCAGCAACAAGTGGTGGCCCATATGGGGAATTCAGAATCCGCAGGTAAGAACTGAGAAGTCTCTAAAGATGGGTTAGAAAATAACTAAGACCGAGTGATAAAGGCTATGGAAGAATTCTTTGATATAGCTGACTCAGTTGATAGTGAGGAGGAAAGTGATAATGAAAGCATAGCCTCCGCTGAGTCAGTTAGGAACAGTAAGGATAGTATTGGTGTGAACTCAAAAATGATGAAGATCCGAGCTGCTAAAGCTATCTGAGATTTATTAGTGATAGCCAAGGAATACGTGCTCTCAATTGAACCTGGGACTCAGGATGTTAATAGTAGTGAGGAGGAGCCAAATAACCATGAAAGCACAGCCTCCTCCACTGAGTCAGTTAAGACCAGAAAGGACCTTCAAGTAGAGGAACCACTTGTGCCCTCTGCTCCCTCATGGGTTGAATCAATCACAGAAACCATGAGGGGTATTTCTGAGCATTTGCGTGCCCTTGAAGCAGAGAATAACAGCCTTTCTGAGCACTTACGCGTCCTTGAATGTCAAAACCCCGCAGGGACATTGGGATCTGCCAGTATTTGAAAATGAAAATGGGCAGAGGTACCACCAATCCCTAGACTTCAAAACAATAAAAAATTTCAAAGAAGCAATAATGACCTGTGGGCCCCAAGCTCCTTTCATGTTGAGCATGATGGAGTCCCTTAACACTTTAACTTTAACCCCCTCAGACTGGAAAGGCTTATGTAAGGCAGTATTGAGTGGGGGACAATACTTGATTTGGAGGTCACAGTTCCAGGAGTTTTTTGTGGAAACAGCTAGAAGAAATGCAACTGCATGATTTCCAGACCGTAACGTAGACATGTTAACTGGAGAAGGGCAGTTTGCTGACTTACAGTTTCAAATACAGTATGATCCTGGAGTTTACGCTCAAATATATGCCGCAGCTGTTAAGGCAAGGAAAACTTTATAAGGAACTGATGACTTACAGCTTGTCTAAAGTAATTCAGGGCCCTAATGAGCCATATGCTGACTTTGCTGATAGGCTTTTGCGAACTGCAGGTAGAGTGTTCAGAGACGTTGACCAAGCTATTCCATTAGTCGTTTAGCTGGCACATGAAAATGCCAACAAATATTGTCAAGATGCTATCAGACCTTGGAAATCTAAAAGGGACCTTTCAGTATATATAAGATTATGCAAAGATATAAATGATGCCATTGTCACAGGAAATGTGATTGCAGCAGCAATGAGAGGTGCTTCCCCTCAAAATTTCACAAAAAAAACCTCAACCTAAAAATGATTATAATTAATCAGGTTATTCTAGACAATATCCCCCAAAAGAAATAAGACCAAGTTCATATGATGCCCGAGGCCACTGACCCAGGTGTAAGAAAGGAAACCATTGGGCTAATAAGTGCAGATCTAAATTTGATATTTATGGAAACATTTTGTCTAGGAATTCAAAAAACGGGGCACTGGGCCCAATGCCCCGGGGCCCACAAATGTACAAGGCATTAGAGGAGGAAGTTCCTCAAACATCCATACAGATGATTCCTCGACACAATCCCTCTTACCCATTGACTCCCTTGTCAGAGGGACAAGAGGAAGTGCAGGACTAGACCTCTGTTCCACCACCCAAATAGTGCTAACACCTGAAATGGGGGTTCAACTGATTCCCACGGGTGTCAGGGGACCTCTTCCCTCAGGAACTGTAGGACTTATCCTCAGGCGAAGCTCTAAAAGCTTATCAGGTTTTCAAGTGACTCCTGGTGTAATAGACTCAGACTACCAAGGAGAAATTAAGATTATGCTTAGTTCACCTCGAGGCATTTGCTCTGTTAACCAAGGAGATAGAATTGCTCAGCTGCTTCTCCTTCCCAGTTTACATGACTCATTTAAGAGGATGCCTCAAAATAGGAAGAATAGGGGATTTGGTTCCACTGGCTTGGGACCTATAGCTTGCTGGGTTCAGGATTGTTCACAGAGACCTATGTGCAAAATAAAAATTCAAGGTATAGAGATGGAGGGGCTGATTGATACTGGGCTGACTCTTCCATCATCAATCTATGACAATGGCCCAAGCACTGGCCTATGCAGAAGGCTTCAACCAGTTTAAGAGGCTTGGGATATACTAACACCCCAGCACAAAGTGCTATAGTTATAAAATGGGAAGATGATGAAGGGTATAAAGGAACATTCCAGCCTTATGTTATGTCCAGCTTGCCAGTTACCTTATGGGGAAGAGATATTTTGCAACAAATGGGAGTACACCTTGCAACCAAGCACGCAGGTGTTAAAAATAAAAATCTACAGGGTAATCCTAACCCTATTAAGCTAAAAGGGAATCATCATCAAAAAGGTAAAGGATATTTTTTTTAGGGGCCACTGAGAAAACAATTTTGAAAATACCATAGCTTTCTGATAAGCCAGTTCGGGTCCCTCAGTGGCCCCTATCTAGAGAGAAATTACAAGCAGCCCACCTACTAATCCAAGAACAACTATAAGCAGGACATATAGAACCTTCCACCTCTCCCTGGAATTCCCCCATATTTGTGATCAGGAAAAAATCAGGAAAATGGTGATTGTTACATGATCTTAGAGAAATCAATAAAACCATGCAAATTATGGGCTCTACCCAACCTGGACTTCCTAATCCTGTAGCTATTCCTAAAAATTTCCATCTTATAACTCTTGATATAAAGAATTGTTTCTTTTCTATTCCTCTACACCCTCTGGATGCCCCCAGGTTTGCTTTTTCAGTTCCTTCTATCAATAATAATGGCCCTGATCAAAGATTCCACTGGAAAGTTTTGCCGCAGGGAATGGCTAATAGCCCCACTATATGTCAAATCTATGTAGATAAAGTTATTCAGCCTATCAAGAACAAATACCCAGAGCGTATGTGCCTCCATTATATGGATGATGTTTTGCTTGCTCATCCTAATCAAGAAGTCTTATTCACCATATTTAGCGATATATCAGAAAACTTGAAATGACATGGACTAAACATTGCTGAAGAAAAGGTTCAAACTAGATCTCCAATATTATATCTAGGATTCCAAATTATGGATACTTTTATTAGGCCTCAAAAAATTTTAATAAATAAAGAACATTTGGCCACTCTAAATGATTTCCAAAAATTGCTGGGAGACATTAATTGTCTTCACCCTACACTAAGCCTCACCACTGGCCAATTAAAACCCTTATTTGATATCCTTCGTGGGAACCGTGGGAACCCTGATCCATCTTCACTGCGAACATTGACTCCCGATGCTAGGGAAGCTTTAAAGTTGGTAGAAAAGGCCATTGAAGGATCCCATTGTGATAGAATTGATTTTGCTTGACCACTGATATTGATTATTATTTCTTCACAATATACACCCACAGGAGTATTTTGGCAACAGGGGCCTTTATTATGGATACATTTGCCCGTCTCTCCTAAAAGTACAATTGAGTCTTATACCTCCATGGTGGCTAAACTTATTCTTCAAGGACTTAAGACTTCTACTAAAATATTTGGCATCACCCCACTACTATTATTACTTCCTATTCATCATCACAGGTTGAATATTTGTGCTTCAATGATAATGATTGGGCTATAGCTAGATAACCATCTTCCTAAGTCTCCTATACTATCTTTTTGTATCAATCATCCCATTATATTTCCACAGGTAATAAAAAATAAACCTATTTCCAAGGCATTAAATGTATTTACAGATGGGTCCTCTAACGGTACGGCTGCAGTAGTCACTCAAAAAGAAAATATGATTCATATTACTGCCCATAAATCAGCTCAATTGGTTGAGCTAGAAGCTATTATTATAGCTCTTGAAAGTTTTAAAGAACAGCCCATAAATATTTTTTCAGACAGCCACTATATTGTACATGCTGTCCCTAAATTGGAGCTAGCAGGTCCAATAGCACCTCATACTCCAGCCTTTAAATTGTTTTTTTTTTTCAAATTCAAAACCTTCTATGGGAACATAAAGAACCTTTGTTTATTGGACATATCAGAGCTCATACTAATTTGCCTGGTCCTCTCCATGAAGGTAATCAAAAGGCCGATGCCCTCACTCAAACAATCTTTATATTTTCAGCAGTCCAACAAGCTACCTCGTTCCATTCTCAATTTCATGTTAATAGTACTACTTTACAACAAAGTTTCAAAATAACCAAAGATCAAGCTCGAACAATTGTGAAGGCTTGTCAATCTTGTGTGACACATTTGCCCAATCCACATTATGGGGTTAACCCAAGAGGATTAATGCCCTCTTTTAAAACAAAAGGGGGGAAATGTAAGAGCCCTAATAAGGAGATAGCTAAGATGGCGGCTAGCTGAGAGCCATAAGAAGTGTTTCAGTATTTTTACCTGATATTCATGCATTTATCTAAGAATCTTTCTATGCCCTTGAACACTATGTGAAGCACCTGTAAGTTTGAGCTGTAAGTTTGAGCTGTTGACACATGTATACTTGTTAAGGCAAAAAGTATTTAACCGGGTGAGGTTGGCTAGAGGGTGTGGTTGGAGTTGGAGAGATTGTTGGAGCTGGAGAGAGAAATTAGAAGACGCAAGAATAAAGAGCCTATTCATTTTCCAGTCTACTTCCGAATTCTTTCCTGTGGTATCGCTGCTGAAGGCGGCGATAGCTGCAGGCGGCAACAGTGTGGTCACGTGGCTCAGTGGTCAAGTGCCCTGAGTTCAATACCCAGTATCCAAAAAACATACATATGATAATAATAATAATAAAATATTTGGGACACCAGAAGTCAAAACACTGAATCACAAATCCAAAAAATTCAGTGAGCACCAAGCAGAATAAAGACCAAAGACTCTATACCCAAGAATGTTAACAATAGCAATATCTATCTATCTCTATCTATCTATCTATCTATCTATATGTATATATATATGAGATCATATATATACAGTGAGCACCAAGCAGAATAAAGACCAAAGACTCTATACCCAAGCATGTTAACAATAGCAATATCTATCTATCTATATGTATATATATGAGATCATATATATATATATATATATGAGATTAAGAGTAGTCTGAGTAGTACTATTGAAAGTAGTCAGAGAAGCTAAACCAAACCTCCTATGTACAAAGGAAAAAAAGTAAGAATCACAGACTTCTTAGAAACCATGTAAGCAAGAGAATTGAGTGAAATATTTGAAGTGTTGAAAGAAAATAAACACCAACCTAGAATTCTAAATCCATTAAAATAATTTTAAAATACAGAAGAAATAGAGAAATAAAGAGATTTTCAGACAACAAAAGCTAGAGGAATTCATCACTAATAGTCCTGTTCTGCAAGTAATAGTAAAGGAACTACTTAAGGCAGAAGAAAAACATGATAAAGATTAGAAACTTGAATCTAGAGTAAAAAAAGTAGAATATTAGAGAAAGAATAAAGCAAGGTAAAAATAGATATTTTTTTCATTCTTAGTTGATCTAGTGTATAACTTTTTAAAGTAGTAGTAGCAGTAACAATACATGGAATGATTACACCTTATGAATAGGGGAAATGAGTAACTGCTTTCCTAAAGGGATGGGAAGGCAGAATAGGAAATATCCCATGTTAAGTAAACTACACTACTAGCAAAAGAGAAGAGAGGTGTTTAAAAGTGGTATTAGGTTACTTAAAACTACATATTGCGAAACCCAGGGCAACCACTAAATTTTTTTTTTTTTTTTTAAAAAGAAATATAGTTAGCGATGAGCAGTGGTGCACACCTGTTAACCTACTGGCTGGGGACGCTGAGGCAGAAGGATCGCAATTTCAAAGCCAGCCTTAGCAAGACGCTAAGCAACCTAGGGAGACCCTGTCTAAAAAATTTTTTTTAAATAATTAAAAAGGGCTGGGGATGTGGTTCAGTGGTTAAGTGCCCCTGAGTTCAATCCTTGGTACAAAAAAAAAAAAAAAAAAAAAAAAAAAAAGAAGAAGAAGAAGAACAAGAAGAAGAAGAAGAAGAAATATGGTCAATATTTTAAGACAGGATACCAAATGGAATTATCTAAAATCATATAAAATCTCACTTAAAACCAGTGAAGGTAGAAAAAACATAAAAGGTTTTTAAAAAAGAAGTACAATATTAATGCAGCTATATTAATAGCCACTGTAAAGATTAATGGTCTTATCATAAAATTAAAAACAGAATATCAAGGGTCAACTGGATCAAAACTTTATAGGTCTTTCTGCTGGGTTTCCCGAGGCTTAGTCTCCTAGGAATCTATTGGTTTATAATTATTTTTTAATTGTTCTTTGGTCAGTTTTGTTAGTTCCCTCAATCATATGATTCTGATATTTCTTTTGCTCATTTTACCTAAGGTCTATTTCTGTATTTTCCATGATAATGACAATCTAAAGTATATTTCACTATATTTCTGAAAAAAAGTTTATACATTAGGAAAAAAAAAATCTACATGGCAACATTTACCCCATATATACAAATTCTGATTTTAGCAATACATGTTAAGACATGATTTATTTTTAATGTATATCTGAAACCTAGTACCATATTTTTAGATGAAATTAACTTTGGTAAGAGCACTTCTTAATTCGATTTGATCTTTCAGTTGTACTTGGCAATTTCTTTTCTTTAGGATCATAATAAAACTCAGTTGATGGTAGATGGTATTGCTAATGAGAATGAAAATTGCTAATGAGAAGGAATAGGAAAATGAGTCACTTTAAGAGGTGCAGTAACAATTAACCTATAAAAAGATAACAGCAAATTCACAAGGCATTTATTGTTGAGATCTAGTCATTAACTAGTTATCAAATGATACCATCAAAACAACTCAAAAAACTCATTCCCAGGAAGCAACAGAATCATGCAACAAATAAATTAAAATACAATTCTAGTCAACAGAAATAGCAAAATCCTTCACAAAAGGTCTTCTGTCTGAGAAGAGATATTCAGTTAATTGCTGTTGAATGAGTCTTGTTTGCTTTAATCACAGATGTGCTGTTGTCTGTGGCTGAGTCAAAGCTTGAATATTGATAGATCTAATGTTTTATGCTTAAAAACATAATGAAACCTTAGAACAATTGTAATTTGATGGTTTTTCAGTTTGTTGAGACTATTGGCCATTTGAAGGAAGTTAGCACATCCTTTTTCTCATTAAGATCTTGTTGACCTGTGTTCACAGCAGGGTAGAAAACAGGCAGCTTGAATCAATTTGACTGATTGTTGTTTTGTAAAAGTAGGGATATAATTTTACAGCTGGTCTTACTCCTGACTTACAATCAAAGTAAGGGTTCACTTTAAAGACTTTTGGGCAACAGTTTTGTTCTCTAATTAAAACTCTAAACTTAAAAGTTTATAGATTTTTAAATGTAGCTTTTACTTTTTTTTTAAACCAAATTGCCACAGGTGCAACAAAGAGATGGGGGTTAATCTAGCATAGATATTTGAAGGTTTTAAAAAATCATTTAAGTTGCTTCTTTTATAAATTACTTTGAAAGGATGCTTCTTAAACTGCAGGAGGCCACTAAGAAAAAAATCTCATCTTCCTGAAGGCCTTGAGTTCTTGAGAGTTGGTCTTTGCTTTGATAACTGACTTTAACATTGGTGGGCTATGTGGTAAGAATCTAATCACCTTTATGTATGAATGTGATTTATGCATAATTTAATTGAAACAGTGAATATAAGGCATTCAATGGAACTATTTTTGAAGAGACAGTTTAAGATGTATTTTTCTGGCTGTATATGGAAATGGAAAGTTTGCTTCTTTATTCCCAGGAACTGAATGATGCAAAGATTGTCATTCAGTGACTATAACCTTTGTTTATTGCTGTATCACAGGAAGCACAATTTATAAATCTCAAGGCTTTGGAGCTTTTGTGCACAAAAAGAATATTTGGAACACAATTCAACTATTGGTGGACTTTATTTCATTTCCTAAAACTTCTGAACAAATTAGACACTTGGAAGAGTTTATAGTCTATGACTTTGCTTTCCAGGTTAAAAATGACCTGGACCTTTAATAAGTTATTGTGCTGTACAGTTTAAATTTTTTTTTTCCTGTGATCTTACTTTAAATAGTGTGATCTAACATATATATGAATGCAAAAATCAGAGATTACAAATTCAGTGAATCTTTTTACTTTCCTGCATTTTCCATTTTCTTCTGCTATTTAAATGCATTTTATCATCATTTACTAGTCATTTTATGTTTTATTTAAACATTTATTTGTGACTTTCATTTTCTGTTTCACTAGTTGGTTTTGTAGCATTCTGGTGTCAAGATGCATTATTACAAGTAATCCTATTCATACTATAAAACAAAGATTTGCTTTACTCAAATAAACCTGACCCCAAATGACAATTGTCATAAAGGTACCTCCCCAGTTTAGCTTTTTGGTGGGAATCACCTTAGTATCCCTTCTTTTCTTCCTTCCTTCTTTCCTTCCTTCCTTTCTTTCTTTCTGATATCTAATCTCTTGGCAGCTCTGAAAATTTATACTTTATTAATCAATATAAATTGAGGAACAAAACAGTTCATTTATCTTTTCTTCATCTTTAAGACCATGATATCTTTCTGAATTATGAAATGTTTCCAATCAAAAACCTCTAAAGTCTGTTGCTTTCTGTTATGGTTTGGATATGAGAGGCCCCCCAAAAGCTCATGTGTGAGACAATTCAAGAATTTTCAGAGGTAAAATGATTAAATTTTGAGAGTTTATTAATCCACTTGAATAGATTAGCTCTAGGCAAGTAGAGTATGACTAAAGGAAGTCACTTGGGGGCAGGCATGACTTCTACCTCAACTTGTGTCCAGAGTTATTGAGTTGGCTGACCATGAATTGTATCTCTGAAACCATGAGCCAAAATAAGCTTTTGCTTCTCTAAGTTGTTCTTGTCAGGTCTGTTTGGTCACAGTGAGGAAGGAGTTTAGGGACATCAAGGTGGTGGAGGCAGGGTAGAAGAACAATGCCCCATGGAGATAGATGAGTCATCATGTCCCTGTTTAGGATAAGTCCTATTACATGACAGATCCCACCACCGAGGCTTTATCGGTCTTGGCAACTCTTGCCACAGTTTCTGTGTTCTTATTAGGCAAAATCAAAGTAATGGATAGGAACAAACGGTCAAGGTCTTCAATCAGGTCCATGCAGAGAGGGGATGGAGGCACAGCTCAGCATTGAAGACTAGACTCACCTGGTCAGCAGGGTTTTCAGTCATGCTTTTTCTCGACCCTGTTATACTCATGGAGTGTCTCTGTCACCTTCACTTCCAGTAACTCTATATTCTATGTTCTTCCTGCTACTTCTTAGTGTCTTGATCAAGTCTTTGGGACACCAAGAAACTGGACCCCAATGGACACTTCAACCAGTATGGACAGAAATACAAAACTGCCTAAAACACCTTCCTAGTTTAACTATGAACTTCAGAATTTAATTTGAATGAAAAAGATTCAGCGAGTTTCTTTGAGATTGAAAGGAACAATGTTCTTTGAAATATAATAGCAGAGCAAGGTGGTGCCCTCCTCTAATTCCAGGTACTTGGGAGGCTGAAACAGGAAGATCACAGGTTCGAGGCTGGCCTGTGCAACTTAAGACCCTTTCACAATAAAAGAAAGAATAAAAAGTGGCTGGCGATGGAGTTCAGTGGTAGAGCACCACTGGATTCATTACTCAGTACTACAAAAAGAAGTTCATTTTCCATTCTTCGTATTTATTGAGCATAAAATTATATGTGTTGAAAAATTTATTTACTAAGAATATTATGTTTCCACCATGAAGAGATACTTGCTAAAAATCAAAGTGTTTTCTCAGGAATGCATTTGTTAACAGTGTAACAAAAAAGATTATTTCTTCTGTTACTCCTTAGTTCCTCTCTGATTCCTTTATTAGAAGGGTATCAAAAAGGCCATGTTTCATGAAGAAGCTTGTTTATCGTAAAATTTTCAGTAAATACAAAAATAAAAAAGAAGGAGAGGTGCATGAAAAAGAAAGAACAAAGAGTGGTGGAAAGAGATGGAGGAAAGGAGAAGAGAAGGAGAGGAAGGGTTGGGGCAATGAGGAAGGGAGCTCATACTGTAAGTCTTTGGAAAATTTCAGGTCATATACCCAATCTGAATTGTACCAATGTTGATTCTGTCAGGAAAACGTACTATGAAAGAAGCTGTCATTTTCTATTTAATTCCACACATTTACCCAGCAATATATTACTGCAGAGAACTAGAAAAGATTCCCATTCTTCTGAGGCTTACAAGCTTATGGAGCAAAGAGGAACTAAACTAAGCAATATGTGTAAGATTAGTTAATGTTATTGCACGTTGAAATTTGGAAAGTGCTATGCAAAAAAGTAAAGCATGATAAAGGAGGAGACAAGGCAGAGAAAAAACATCATTCTATTTAGCCTGGTCGGGATCAGGCTAATTGAGAAGTGAATTATAAATGAAGCTTTGAAATGGGTTAGGGAGTTAGTCCTAGAAAAACTGGAGAAGAGTAGCTCAGTGAAAAGGAGCAATGATCCAAAAGGGGAGCAGGCATGGTTGGTTTGAAGGAGAGACATATGAAATCTTATAGGAGAAAAATAAGGGGTTCTTTAGAGGAGCAAGTGCAGGGTTTTGTTTTTAATATTTTTTAGTTGTAGATGGATATAATACCATTAATTCATTGATTTATTTTTATGTGGTGCTGAGGATTGAACCCAATAACCTCACACATGCTAGGCAAATGCTCTACCACTGAGCCACAACCCCAGCCCCAAGTGCAGAGTTTTGAAGAAAACAGTGAAATTAACTCAGATTTCTCTGACTGCTGTGTTACAAAGTGTGTGTGTTTGTGTGTATAAATGTATGTACATAGTTATTTAGTTATGTCTTTGGGGGCTAAAATCTAGATGTAGATAGAGAAACAAATCTGAAGTGTATAATTTGGTAGTTTTGAAAAATATATACACTGATATAATCACCACCTAAATTAAAACCTAGAACTGTTATAGGGCTGAGACCTGCTGTGCGGAGCCTGGGCAGTCTCCACGTTGTTGGGTGCTGGTTTTTGTGAAAATAATTCAAGCAAAATGCAAAGTACAGGAGGAGTAGGCTGAAGATGGTGGACAGGAGGGATGTGCTCCTGGCAGTCAGTCACTAAAAGAGGCCTAGTGGGAAATTTGAACGAGTTCCTAGCAGTATTCTTGCAACTGAGAGGGAGCTGGGACATTCGTGCCTCTCCAGATGGTGGGACGGTGAAACACAAAGAACTCCAGACCACCGACACACAGGGGCCCAGTACGAGAGTTCTACGGACCAACCGGTGCTAAGGCGCAACTGGTGTGGTAGTTCCGCGGTAAGGGAGAGATCCAGACAACAGCTTTAAACAACGCAGAAGGATAATAAGAAAGCTAGATGTGAACGACGTCCACACAGAGTTCTTTCACTTCTTTCATGCAATCAGCCAGGCCGGACTTGCACGCTCAAGAGTGTCACACAGGTCGGGGTAAGTGCTGTTGAACCCGAGGAGGAGAGTGACCATCGCCATTTTTGAGGAAAGCCTCGGCGGACTGGGATAAAGAAACAAGGAAGAAAGGAGAAACAGCTGCGGGCTTCCGTGGATCCGGCCAGTGCTCTGAGAACAGCACACACCTAGGTGAGACGTGGGCAGCCAGCAGGGGAGGGCTTGTCTGAGGCCAGTGCGGCAGCCCCTAGGTGCTATTACTGTGGGAGGGTCTTCTGGATGGACCCTTTCCTGTTGCCATTCACCCGCTGACACACCCCACCCTGAGGCACTCTTCCCTGTGCCATTTTGCGGCTGACCAAAGGTACAGACTTGACTCCACCCACAGGATCTCTGTAACTGTCTGGATGTGATCCAGGACAACTGGCTTAAAACTGGAAGGGAAAAAATAATGGCTTCTCAGGGTGCTGTTTGAATGAGACTTGTTCCTGGGTTCAGCTTTTTTTTTTTTTTTTTTTGTTCGACTGTGTGTGAGTTTGTTCATTTGTCCGTTTTTGTTCCTCTTTTCTTTCTTTCTTTTCTTCCTTCTCACTTTGGTCTCTTTTCTTCTTCCCTCATCTTTCCTAATTACACCCTGCCACTGCATTCTTAACAGAGGGGAATACAAGTTATACACAGAAATTGGGATTTCTAGAACCGGGGCAACTGAACTATACAGCAAAGCGGTGTTATGTAGTTTATTTTTCTATTTATTGTTTTTGACTCACTTTCTCTTTCCTCTCTTTTATACTAATTCCTACTTCTTTGTCATCATTTTTTTTCTTTTCTTCTTCTTTTCCATCCTTCTTTATTTATTTATTTATTTTTCCTTCTCTCAACGGTTGCATAAGATGGTTTATATATAAACCGGTCTTTCCACTAAATAGTTCACTCCATTGTCTTTCCTCTCCCATCTGCTGATATGAAACCACTTCCATAGATTTCTCTTTTCACACTTCCTAAGAAAGAACAACTGAACACCCTCACTTCCTTCTTCCTAAACTTATCACCTCTGTGTCCAATACTTGAAGCTATACTCCCCATCACAAACATACAGAGTAAATTGGAGACAATATCTGTGTTAACTAAAGCTGCACATTGTGATCGATCTGAGATTATCTGAATAGAAAGTGCCTCTTTTTAAAGTGTAAAGTATTTATTTATTGATTGATTGATTGATTTTTGGTACCGGGAATTGGACTCAGGGGCACTCGACCACTGGGCCACATCCCCAGCCCTTTTTTGTGTTTTATTAGAGCAGAGTCTTACTGAGTTGCTAAGTGCCTCACCATTGCTGAGGCTGGCTTTGAACTCGTGATCCTCCTCCCTCAGCCTCCCAAGTGCTGGGATTACAGGCATGTGCCACAGCACCCAGCTAAAGTGTAAAGTATTTATAAGGGAATCTGATAGCATTGTACTGCAGGAGCATCATAAGGCTTTAAGGTAAAAATGAAATAATCGAGGTTCCACAGTGCTAGAAGAAAAGTCACACAAGCAATATGAAGAAACAAGTGACTCAAACAAATCCACATACCTCCTCAGTAGATTCCATGGCAAGCACAGTTGGTCAAATGCCAGAGATGGAATTCAGAAATTACATATTCCAAATGCTTAAGGAAATTAAGAACGAACTCAAAAACGAGATGAGGGAGCAAATACGGGTGGTAAAAGATCATTTTGGCAAAGAACTTCAAATATAAATACAGGAAGCAAAAGATTACTTCAGTAGGGAAATAGAGGTTCTAAAGAGAAACCAAACAGAAATCCTGGAAATGAAAGAAGCAATAAACCAAACTAAATGTTCAATTGAAAGCATCAACAAAAGATTAGACCACTTGGAATAAAGGACCTCAGATAATGAAGACAAAATATATATGCTGGAGAAAAATGTAGATTACACAGCAAAAATGGTAAGAAATCAAGAATAGAACATTCAAGAAATATGGTACAACATAAAAAGACCAAATATAAGAATGATTGGGGTGGAGGAAGGTGCAGAGTTCCAAGCCAAAGGAATGAGTAATATATTCAATGAAATAATAGCAGAAAATTTTACAAACTTGAGAATGAATGGGAAAACCAAGTTCAAGAGACTTAGCGAACACCAAATGTACAAAATCACAACAGATCCACACCAAGGCACATTATAATGAAAATGCCTAATATACTGAGCAAGGAGAGAATACTAAAAGCCACGAGAGAAAGGAAGCAGATTACATATAGGGGGAAAGCAATCAGAATATGTTCAGATTTTTCAACCCAGACCTTAACAGCTAGAAAATCCTGGAATAGCTTATTTCAAGCTCTGAAAGAAAAGAGATGTCAACCAAGAATCTTATACCCAGCAAAACTGAGCTTTATATTTGAAGATGAAATAAAAAACTTTCCATGACAAACAAAAGTTAAAAGATTTCACAACTCGAGAGCCAGCACTTCTGAACATCCTGGGCAAAATATTCTACAAAGAAAAGAAAAATAACAATGAAAATCAACAAAGGGAGATATTAAACTAGAGGAAATACCAACCAGAAGAGAAACCAAAGCAAGTTAAATACCATAAACAAATAAAAATGGATGGGAATACGAATCACATTTCAATAATAACCCTGAATGTTAATGGCCTAAACTCACCATTCAAAAGACACAGATTGTCAAACTGGATTTAAAAAAAAAAAAAAAAGAGACCCAACAATTTGCTGTCTCCAAGATACCCACCTCATAGAAAAAGACATCAAAAGACTGAAGGTGAAAGGCAGGGAAAAGTCTTATCACTCAACCAACAAATAAATGACATAACATCACACCTCAAAGCACTAGAAAAAGAAGAACAGATCAACACTAAGTGCAGTAGAAGACAGGAAATAATTAAAATCAGAGCAGAAATTAATGAAATCGAGACTAAAGAAACAATTCAAAGAATTGACAAAACTAAAAGCTGGTTCTTTGAAAAAATAAATAAAATTGACAGACCCTTAGCAATGATAATGAATAGAAGAAGAGAAAAAACTCAAATTACTAACATCTGTGATGAAAAAGGAAATATCACAACAAACACCTCAGATATACAGAAGATAATTAGAGATTACTTTGAAAACTTGTACTCTAACAAAATAGAAAATATTGAAGGCATTGACATATTTCTAGAGTCATACAAATTTTCCAAACTGGATCTGGAGGTTATACACAATTTAAACAGATCAATTTCAAGCAAGAAAATAGAAGATGCCATCAAAAAACTACCAACAAGAAAAAGCCCAGGTCCTGATGGGTTTACAGCAGAGTTCTACAAGAACTTCAAAGAAGAACTAATACCAATGCTCTTCAACTTATTTCAAGAAACAGAAAAAGAGGGAGCTCTTCCAGACTCTCTCTATGAGGCCAATATCACATTAATTCCAAAGCCAGGCAAAGACACAGCTAAAAATGAAAACTTTAGGCCAATATCTTTAATGAACATAGATGCAAAAATCCTCAACAAAATTCTGGCAAATCAAATACAAAAATATATCAAAAAGATAGTGCACCACGATCAAGTGGGGTTTATCCCAGGGATGCAAGGTTGGTTCAATATTCGGAAATCAATAAACATAATACATCACATCAATAGACTTAGAGATAAAAACCATATGATCATCTCAATAGACACAGAAAAAGCATTTGACAAAATACAACACCCTTTTATGTTCAAAACACTAGAAAAACTAGGAATAACAGGAACATATCTCAACATTATTAAAGCTATTTATGCAAAGCCCCAAGCTAACATTATCCTAAATGGAGAAAAATTGAAAGCATTTCCTCTAAAAACTGGAACAAGACAGGGATGTCCCCTTTCACCACTGCTATTTCACATAGTACTGGAAACTCTGGCCAGAGCAATTAGACAGATGAAAGAAATTAAAGGGATCCAGATAGGAAAAGAAGAGCTCAAATTAGCACTACTTGCTGATGACATGATAACATACCTAGAAGACCCAAAAAATTCTACCAGAAAACTTTTACAACTAGTAAATGAATTCGGCAAAGTAGCAGGATACAAAATCAATACCCATTAATCAAAGGCATTTTTGTACATCAGTGACAAAGCCTCTGAAATGGAAATGATGAAAACTACCCCATTTACAATAGCATTAAAAAAAATACTAAAATATCTGGAAAACAACAAAAGAGGTGAAAGACCTCTATAACAAAAAAACTATAGAACACTAAAGAAAGAAATTATAGAAGAACTCAGAAGATGGAAAGACCTACCTTGTTCTTGGATAGGTAGAATTAATATTGTCAAAATGTCCATACTACCAAAAGCATTATACAGATTTAACGGAATTCCAATCAAAATCCCAATGACATTCCTCAAAGAAATAGAAAAAGCAGTCATGAAATTCATCTGGAAAAATAAAGAGATCCTGAGGGAGGCTGAGGCAGGAGGATCGCGAGTTCAAAGCCAGCCTCAGCAATGGCGAGGCACTTAGTAACTCAGTGAGACCCTGCTTCTAATAAAAATACAAAAAAAAAAAAAAAAGGGCTGGGGATGTGGCCCAGTGGTCAGGTGCCCCTGAGTTCAATCCCCAGTACCAAAAAAAAAAAAAAATAATAATAATAATAATAAATAAATAAAACTACTCTAAGATTTCATTTCACTCCAGTCAGAATGGCAGCCATTAAGAACACAAACAACAATAAATGTTGGAGAGGATGTGGGGAAAAAGGCACACTCATACATTGCTGGTGGGACTGCAAAATGGTGCAACCGTTATGGAAAGCAGTATGAAGATTTCTTGGAAACCTGGGAATGGCACCACCCTATGACCCAGCCATCCCACTCCTGGGTCTATTCCCAAAGGACTTAAAATCAGCACATTACAGTGACACAGCCACTTCAATGTTTATAGCAGCACAATTCACAATAGGTAGGTTGTGGAACCAACTTAGATGTCCCTCAGTAGATGAGTGGATAAAGAAAATGTGGTATATATACAAAATAGAATTTTACTCAGCAATAAAAGAGAATAAAATAATGGCATTTGCAGGTAAATGGATGAAGTTGGAGAATATAATGCTAAGTGAAATTAGTCAATGTCAAAAATCCAAATACCAAATGTTTTCTCTAATATAAGTTGGCTGATTTACAGCGGCATTAGGTCAGGGTACATAGGAGGATTAGAGGAACACTAGAAAGGTCAAAGGGGAGGGAGGGGAAGGAATGGAGCAAGGGGGGTGGAGGGGAAAAAAAAAAGAAAAGTGGTTGAATAAGATGGATATCTTTATGCTAAATGCATGAC
Source organism: Tamias sibiricus (assembly GCA_025594165.1). Classification (NCBI taxonomy): domain Eukaryota; kingdom Metazoa; phylum Chordata; class Mammalia; order Rodentia; family Sciuridae; genus Tamias; species Tamias sibiricus. The sequence continues at coordinate 29,908,038 of CM046661.1, forward strand.
TGAAGATGTGAAAGGTAAGAATATACTTTGTATCTTTGTATACAAGCAGTGATATGTAAGAAGATGCTTTATATGTGTACTGTGAACTGTAATCCATACTACTATTATTAATACAACTTTGAATAAAACAATATGCAAAGTACAGTGTGCCTTTGTCCCCACATCCTCACCAACATTTATTGTTGCTTGTATTCTTGATAACTGCCATTCTGACTAGAGTGAGATAAAATCTTAGAGTACTTTTGATTTGCATTTATCTAAATATTAGATGTTGGACATTTTTTCATATATTTGTTGCTTGATTGTATATCTTTTTCTGAGACGTGTCTGTTCAGTTCCTTAGCCCATTTGTTGATTGGGTTGTTTTTCTTTGGTGTTAAGTTTTTTGAGTTCTTTTTATATCCTGGAGATTAGTGCTCTATGTGACTTGTGAGTGATGACAATTTGCTCCCCAAATGGTTGCTCTCTCTTTACCTCATGATTGTTACTTTTTTAAAAAAATAATTTTAATTTGTTATATATGACAACAGAATGCATTACAATTCATATTACACATATAGAGCACAATTTTTCATGTCCCTGGTTGTATACAAAGTAGAGTCACCTCATTTGTGACTTCATACATGTACTTAGGGTAATGATGATGATCACATTCCACTGTCTTTTCTACCCTTATGCCCCATCCCTTCCCCTCCCTCTCCTTTTCTGCTTTATCCTATCTAGAGTTCATCTAATCCTCCCATCACCTCCTCCCCCCTTAGCATATTATGAATCAGTATACTTAAATCAGAGAAATCATTCAGCATTTGTTTTTTTGTGATTGACTAATTTCACTTAGCATTATATTCTACATCTCCATCCATTTACCTGCAGATGCCATGATTTTATTCTCTTTTAATGGTGAATAATATACCACATTTTCTTTATCCATTCATCTATTGAAGGGCATCTAGGTTGGTTCCACAATTTAGCTATTGTGAATTGTGCTGCTATAAACATTGATGTGGCTGTGTCCCTGTATGCTGTTTTTAAGTCCTTTGGGTATAGACAGAGGAGTGAGATAGCTGGGTCAAATGGAGGTTCCATTCCCAGTTTTCCAAGGATTCTCCATACTACTTTCCATATTGGCTGAACCAATTTGCAGTCCCACCAGCAAAGTATGAATGTGCCTTTGTCCCCCCATCCTCACCAACATTTATTGTTGCTTGTATTCTTGATAACTGCCATTCTGACTAGAGTGAGATAAAATCTTAGAGTACTTTTGATTTGCTTTTATCTAATAAGAGATGTTGACATTTTTTCATATATTTGTTGATTGATTGTATATCTTTTTCTGAGACGTGTCTGTTCAGTTCCTTAGCCCATTTGTTGATTGGTTGTTTTTGTTGTTGTGTTAAGTTTTTTGAAGTTTCTTTTCTTTATATCCTGGAGATTAGTGCTCTATGTGATTGTGAAGTGGTGACAATTTGCTCCCCAAATGTTGCTCTCTCTCTTCACTCATGATTGTTTCTTTTTTAAAAAAATAATTTTAATTTGTTATATATGACAACAGAATGCATTACAATTCATATTACACATATAGAGCACAATTTTTCATGTCCCTGGTTGTATACAAAGTAGAGTCACCTCATTTGTGACTTCATACATGTACTTAGGGTAATGATGATGATCACATTCCACTGTCTTTTCTACCCTTATGCCCCATCCCTTCCCCTCCCTCTCCTTTTCTGCTTTATCCTATCTAGAGTTCATCTAATCCTCCCATCACCTCCTCCCCCCTTAGCATATTATGAATCAGTATACTTAAATCAGAGAAATCATTCAGCATTTGTTTTTTTGTGATTGACTAATTTCACTTAGCATTATATTCTACATCTCCATCCATTTACCTGCAGATGCCATGATTTTATTCTCTTTTAATGGTGAATAATATACCACATTTTCTTTATCCATTCATCTATTGAAGGGCATCTAGGTTGGTTCCACAATTTAGCTATTGTGAATTGTGCTGCTATAAACATTGATGTGGCTGTGTCCCTGTAGTATGCTGTTTTTAAGTCCTTTGGGTATAGACAGAGGAGTGAGATAGCTGGGTCAAATGGAGGTTCCATTCCCAGTTTTCCAAGGATTCTCCATACTACTTTCCATATTGGCTGAACCAATTTGCAGTCCCACCAGCAAAGTATGAATGTGCCTTTTCCCCCCCGCATCCTCACCAACATTTATTGTTGTTTGTATTCTTGATAACTGCTATTCTGATTGGAGTGAGATGAAATCTTAGAGTGGTTTTGATTTGCTTTTCTCTAATTGCAAGAGATGTTGAACATTTCTTCATATATTTGTTGATTGATTTTATATCTTCTTCTGAGGAGTGTCTGTTCAGTCCCTTGTTCCACTTATTGATTGGTTTTTGTTGTTGTTGTTGTTGTTGTGTTTTTGGTGTTAAGTTTCTTGAGTTCTTTATATATCCTAGACATGAGTGCTCTGATTTGCAAGTGGTGAAAATATGCTTCCAAAATGTAGGCTCTCTCTTCACTTCACTGATTGTTTCTTTTGCTGACAAGAAGCTTTTTAGTTTGAATCTATCCCATTTATTGATTCTTGATTTTAATTCCTGCACTGTAAGAGTCTTATTAAGGAAGTTGGGGCCTAATCTGACACGACGGAGATTAGGGCCTACTTTTTCTTCTAATAGGCGCAGTGTCTCTGGTTTAATTCCTAGGTCCTTGGTCCACTTTGAGTTGAGTTTTGTGCATGGTGAGAGATAGGGGTTTAATTTCATTTTGCTGCATATGGATTTCCAGTTTCCCCAGCACCATTTGTTGAAGAGGCTATTTTTTTCTCCAATGTATGTTTTTTTTCAAGGCTGGGCTAGTTTTTCTTAACAGGATGTATTTAATTATGGCTGGGAGAGGTTTAGTCCAGTTAGATCCCCATCTTCTAGGTGCTTGTCTTTTAGATGAGGCTCCCTGTGGTTTTTAGTCACCTTTCATTGTCCTTCCCCCTACCAACCTCTCCATGGCTGACTATCCTACCTAACAAAGCACATTTCTACCATGCCAGGTGTTTCCTTGGTGCTTCTCTAGTCAATTCCCACTCCTTTACTGGAAGCCAGTGTCCTAATTTCTGTCACCACAGATTAGTTTCTTCTTAGACATCATACAAAGGTAATCACACCAAATATACTTATTCATTTGTGATTTCTGTTAACATTTGAGAAGTTTGTCCAACTTGCTTTATCCACCAGTAGATACTTTTTGTTGTTATATAATTTTCTATTGCATGGATATGCCATAATTTGTATAAACATCCATCTGTTGGATATTTGGGCTACTAAAAGTTTTCAGCCATTGTTAAAGAATTGCTGTACACATTCTCATACAAGTCTTTTTGTAAACATATATTTTAATTCCCAGAACTGCAATTGCTAGGTTAGAGTAGAGGTGAAGAAAGTTAGTCATAAGAAATTATTCAGTAGTTTTCCAAAGGGGTATTACAATTTTCCACCACCATGGTCAACGTATGAGAATTCATGGCACTAATTCCTTGACAATATTTGATGTTGTAAGTCTTTTTGATTTTAGACATTTTAATAGATATGAAAGAGATGAATTATATCCTACTGTGGTTATAGCTTGTATTTCTCCAATGAATCAGGTTTGTATCTTACTTTACGTGAATATTGATTGTGTGAAAAAGAAAATATCCAGTTAGGAGCATGGCAATTTTTTAAAAAAATATTTATTTATTTAGTTATACACAATGCTTTCATGTTTATGTGGTGCTTAGGATTGAACCCCCAGCCTGGCAATTTATTATTAATTATTCTTATTCTCTTTTGTAGAAACACACACACACACACACACACACACACACACACACACACATCTCCTCTATGCAAGCCTTTGTTAGATAAATGTAAAACACATAGTCTTCTACAACATAAATATTCTTTAGTTTTTTTCACTGAGTCTCATAAAGAACATTTTGAATTTTGTGGCAGTCCCACATATCAAAATTTATTTTATGTTTAATGCATTTTATTCAGGCTTTCAGAGAAATCTTTGCTCTGCTCACACTTAAGAATTTCCTTTTGTTTTTTCTTCTGAAAGTTTTATAATTTTCCATTTTATAGTTAGATCTGTAATCCATTTTGAATTATTTTTTATTTGATTTGACTTGGGGGTTGAAGTTACTTCATTCTGTGGAAATATCCAGTTGTTCTGAAACTACTTTTATTTGGAAATGTCATCTCAATTGAATTATGTTGTCAACTTTAGAATTAATCAATTGATAAAAATAATCAATAATCTGAATTTTAATTTTTTTCTATTGATCTTTATGTGTATTGAGATACCAAAGACATAGTATAACATCTTCATTTTGGAATTTAGAATAAGCCCACTGACTTCTTAAAATATTTTTCAAGACTATTTTGGCTGTTCTATGTCTTGTGTATTCATATATATATATATATATATATATATATATATATATTCAAATTAATGCTGCTATTTATTAAACCCTTTTGGCACTGAAATTTTTTTGCACCTTTAATTTTTTTTAGATATACATGAAAATAGAGTAATTTTGACATATTTGTCACTGAAATTTTGATAGAGATTTTATTAAAAACACCTATACATATGCATATGTACACATATATACAGAAATTTTATATCTTAAAATTATTGTCAGTCCCAATAAAGGACATGCACAAAAACTCTAGAGCTAGCAACTTACTTTATAGTCAATGAAACTATTAAAAATTGTACATCTTGAAATAGACTTTGGTTTCTCACCATGACAAGAGTACCAGACTTGTTTTGCTAGCTAAAACAATTATAAATCCAGATAAACATATTAGACAACAGCTTAAGTTTGAAAAACAGGCAGGGTGGTATTCTGATCTCTGGGAAGGACATCACCATTATATCCATTGCATCCTCGTAGGAACACTTCTCATAATGCAGGGAGGTGCAACCAAGCAGAGTAATCTCTAGCTGAGGAGACAGACATAGGTTCTAGGTGGCTAGGGCAACTGAATTGACAGGGGAATTTATCAAGTAGGAGAAGTTGGGGTAAGGGAGCAGAAGTCTTTATGATGTTCACCCTGGGTCCAGGACTGAGATGCCTGACAAAATTAAATGTTTGGAATGTTAAAATTTTGACACAACCAGAAGAGACAACTCACCTAGAAACTCCAGTATTGAGTGAAGGCCCATGAAAATCTATATTAGAATAAAGTTCAAGACAGAATAAGAGCTATGTTGAACTAGTAAAAATGATAAACCCAAAGTTAAAGGGAAAATTCTTTTAAAATATCCCAGTAAAAAGAAAAATAAAATCATATGGAAAACAATGTGATGATTGACTTCTTGTCAGAAATAGTAGAAGTTAGAAAACAATTCGTAGATTTTTAGATACTAAAAGAAAAAAATGAAACTGTCAAGACAGAATTCTATATTCAGTGAAAACAAAACAAAGCAAAACAAAACCTTCAAGGATGAAGCTAAACTAAGACATTTTTAGATAAATTCCAACTAAATGAATCATTACCAGTGTATTTGAAATTCAAGAAAGTGATACATGTGTTCACTTGAAGCTTAAAGAAAATGTTGCCACATATATATTTGAATATAGAAGGAGAAAGAAAGAATATTGGAAATGGTAAAAACATTCAAAATATGAAACTAGGAAAATGAAAATATAATTTGAAGAACTGATGAATCACATTTTTAAGTTTTATTTGTCATAATAAGGGAGGTGTGATGCATTGAATTTAATTTACTGGCTTTGGAATCAGAAAAGAATGTGCTCGAATGTTAGAACATGAACTTACAAGGTATCTTCCTTAGCGCAGAAGGTATCCCTAAGCCCACTATTTTTTTCCCCTTTGTAACTTAGGGATAAAAAGAGTAATTCTTTTGCATTTAAAAATGCTATTCCGCCAGGCGCAGTGGCTCATGCCTGTAATCCCAACACTTTGGGAGGCTGAGGCAGGAGAATCGCGAGTTCAAAGCCAGCCTCAGCAATGGTGAGGCACTTAGCAACTCAGTGAGACCCTGTCTCTAATAAAATACAAAAAAGGGCTGGGGATGTGACCCAGTGGTTGAGTGCCCCTGAGTTCAATCCCCGGTACCAAAAAAAAAAAAAAAAAAAAAAAAAAAAAAAAAAGCTATTCCTTTTTATTTCTGCCCTGTTTGTATTGAATCAATCTGATCATACATTTATATATTTAATCAGTGTTAAAATACTACCTTGCTGGGTGTGGTTGCGCACAAATGGAATCCCAGGCTAAGGCAGGAGGACCACAAGTTCAAAACCAGCCTCAACAAAAGTGAGGCACTAAGCAACTCAGTGAAACCCTATCTTTAAATAGGGTTAAGGATGTGGCTCAGTGGCTAAGTGACCCTGAATTCAATCCCCAGTGCCAAAAAACAAAACAAACAAACAAATAAAAAGAAACCCAAAAACCTAGTTTTCTTAATAATTTTATCACACATTTTCTTTTAAAATATCTATCCATGTCTATCTTTACAATTTTATTTAAGCATTTATAATTTTGTATAAGCAATAATGGCTGAATATTTTTTTCTAAATAATTTCAGCTGATCTCAAGTATCATATGTATCATTTGAATAATTCAGTCTTTCAAAGAACCAGCTTTTAGTTTTGTCAATTCTTTGAATTGTTTCTTTAGACTCAATTTCATTAATTTCAGCTCTGATTTTAATTATTTCCTGTCTTCTACTGCACTTAGTGTTGATCTGTTCTTCTTTTTCTAGTGCTTTGAGGTGTGATGTTAGGTCATTTATTTTATTTTATTTTTTTTTTTCTTTTAAGGAATGAACTCAGTGCAATGAATTTTCCTCTTACTACTGCCTTCATATTGTCCCAGAGATTTTTATACAATGTATCTGTGTTCTCATTTACCTCTAGGAATTTTTTAATCTCCTCCTTGATGTCTTCTTCAACCCCTTGTTCATTCAGTATCATATTGTTTAGCTTCCAGTTGTTGGAGTAGTTTTTTTTTGTTGTTGTTGTTTCTTGTATTATCATTGATTGCCAATTTCATCACAGTATGGTCTAATAGAATGGAGGGTAGTATCTCTACTTTTTTATATTTGCTGAGAGTTGACTTGAGGCATAATATATGCTCTATTTTGGAGAAGGAGCCATGTGCTGCTGAGAAGAAAGTGTATTCGCTTACTGAGGGATGAAATATTCTATATATGTCCATTAGTTCTAAGTTATTAATTGTTTTAATGAGGCCTAAAGTTTCTTTATTTAGCTTTTGTGTGGATGATCTATCCATTGGTGAGAGAGGTGTGTTGAAGTCCCGTAGAATAATTGTGTTGTGGTCTATTTTACTCTTGAACTTGAGAAGGGTTTGTTTCGATAAATGTAGGTGCTCCATTATTTTGGAGCATATAGATTTATAATTGTTATATCCTGTTGATGAATGGTTCCCTTAAGTAGTAAGAAATATCCATCTCTGTCCCTTTTGATTAGGTTTGGCTTGAAGTCTACCTTATTTGATATGAGAATGGAAACCCCTGCTTGCTTCCACAGCCCATGTGAGTGATAAGACTTTTCCCAGCCTTTCACCTTCAGTCTATTGATGTCTTTTCTATGAGGTGTGTTTCTTGGAGACAGCAAATTGTTGGGTCATTTCTTTTAATCCAGTCTTAGGTATTTAATTTCACTTCAATTTCCTCTCTGCTTTATCAATTATTTTAAACTGATTTGACATTTATGAACCTATAGATTCTTTTGAGATTCTTTGGTTTTTATTTCTAATTTAATTAGAAGCTAGTCCTTGAGTATGGTCTATAACTTTGTCCTAATTATCTTTAGTCCACATCCCACACACTTCCTAAATCTAATAGGTCCATCTCCAAATGCATTACTTATTTAATCACTCATTCTCTGCTAAATGATGTACTGCTCTTTTCCCTCTAGTATCTACAAAAAAAAAACAAAAAACAAAAAAACAAGAACAACAAAAAAACAAACAAACAAACAAACAAAAAAAAAAAAACCAAAAAAAAAACACCTCCTTACATGTGGTAACTCTAGCCACCTAGGAATTTCTTCATCTCTTTGACCTCACCACATCAAAATAGCCACCAGATCTTTTCATTTATGTTTATTTAATATTATTTCCTCTATGTCTCTGCCCTAGCTTCAGTTTTCATTATCTTTTACCTAAAATTTTCCATATTGATTATCTCTAAACTTACCACCATATTCTTTTTAAAAAGTCTACTTATTTTTTTTTCTAAAATAAAAGTTCTGATCATGTCAGTTTCACTTTTGACATTCTTTAGTGGATAAAGAAAAAATAATTTAAGATGACAGCACAAAGATTTTCAAAATTAGTCTCTCTCTTTCTATGTCATAGTTGGGAAAAGAGTAGTTGACTTCTCCATAGTTTCTTATTTCTCAATTCTGTGATTATTTGCTGTATTTAAGACTTATGACTATGAATTAACTTTTAGGTTTCAGGCTATGGAACAGAGAACTGTGTCTTTTATATGATTTAGCCACATTTTATTGGGATCACAACTTCCCTTGGTTTCTCAGGAAGCAAGAAATAATAAAATTTGTCATTGTCTTACTTTTCATTTTAAATCTTCAAGCAGATCTTTAGACCAATGGTCTAATCTATAATGGCTCAAGTTTAGAAAAGTTTTATCCTAATTTAAAATAACTATAATTTAAACACTTTATATTTTCTAAGTCAAAATAAGTGGTTAGACCATTTTAAATGTTCCTTTTTGTTACAAAGCTTGCAGAAGAACTTTAATATTCACAGTTACCCTACAAGCATGTATTCCTTCAATTGTCTTTGTTAGTTTCCAAAAAAATTTATTTATTTATAATTATTTCAAAACATAGCAATGATTCATATGAATGTCAACAATAACACATTTTAATTTTGTTTTATTATTTCATATTTTTAGTGCTGGAGATTGAACTCAGGGCTTCCCACATGCCAGACAAGTGATCTGCTACCTACCTACAGCTCCAGACAGCATTTTATTTTTAAATAAAAATATAATTTCTTATGATATTATTGCCTTTATCAAACTGTGAACCATGATTTCTTGTGTATAGCTACGCTAAGTTACTGGGAAAATAGGGTGCACTTTCCTAAAGCATCGATTTTACACACACACACACACACACACACACACAACAAACACACACAAAACTCTTTGGGAAAATATTATATTAAATGATTAATGATTTTGCTCTATTAGAACCAAACATTCAAATGCAATACAAAGAGCCACTGTGAGAGTTCCAATCATAATTATTATTATTATTATTATTTTTTTGCTTTCATTGTGCACTTTAAACCACACTCCAAGATCTGGAGCACAGATGGATTTGTCTCTTATATTGAGTTTATGTCAAGTGAAAATATTTGATAAAGACTATGAAAGATGGGGATGTTCTATTCTTTGTTCAGGCATATTGTTAATCTTAATTCTATATTTTTGATGAAGGTATACAAAGTGAAATAAATAAAGGATTTAAAAAGAAACATTTATAGAAAGCACTATTATATGCACTTTTTAAACTGCAAGAATTGGCAGTAGGTCATTCATGAATGGTATTATTAAGATTCTTTAAAGGATACCCAATTATAAAGATAAATTTAACAAGAGAAACCATGCAACACATCTAGATGAAACTAAAATACTGGGAACATTTATAGCCTGTGACATGAACATTTTAAAAGAAATGTATATATGCATCCACTCCCCAAGTTAAAAATTCATTAAGAGACCAATATAAAAAACATTTATTGAAAGCTCATCTTAGAAGAACATTTGCAGTTTCCTTTAAAACAAGAAATAAAGGATTTTTTTTAAAAAAGCATTTGATTCCAACTTGAGATTTTAGTTTGACTTCAAAGGATCACATATATGCATTGTAAATTATTATGAAAGAAAAAACTAGAGGTCATTCTAGTGTATCAGAAGAAAAGAAAGCACACTTTTGCTTTCTGAGTCTCCATTTATATTAGACAGTTATGACTTTATATCTAACCTAGTGTTTTATTTGGTGCATAAAACCACTTTACAGGTGTAATTTTGGTGATGCTTTAATTTGTCCATATTTAACTCATAGAAAAAAGTACTCTTCAAATTCCTTAGATATTCACTCTGTTGTCGCATTGATTTTGGGGGCTCTAATTTAATTCACTTCTCAGACATGACAAGTATCCCTATTTGACATCACAGGTGTTCAAGAATTTTTAAAACATGTGCAATTTCTTCTTTAATCTTTTTTTCTTATCTAAATAATTTCCATCACATCAATTATTTTACATGGAAAACATTTTTAATCTCTTTAATGAGCTAACCTAGTCTCCTTTCTGTGCATTTTAGATCAGGCAAAGATGTTCTTAAAGTATAACATCTACACATGAATATGATTCTCAGCATGTGGTTTACACAGCAAACATAAATGTTCATACAAGATTTTTCTCCTTCTATATCCCGTATGTTAAAAAATAATGATTAAACCTTTGTTCCCAGTTCAGAATAGTTATTTACTGATGGTCTTCTGTACTTATTTGTGCTCATTTTAATGACCTTTTTCCTACTCATCTGTGATTCTTAAAATGTTTCATTTGTAAATTGACTTAATATAATTTAGATTACCATGGTAGAGAATCACTTGACTCATTTCAAATTACAGTGCTGGAAAAAAAATGGAAGCTGTAGTTATTTTAGTTGCTCTACCCTGAACCTAGCAATTAAAAATAATTGCCACATTTTCCATTTTTTAAAGTTACTCAGTCTGGATGTGACTGCATTTCTGGTCCATTAAAATAAAAAAAGAAAAATACATTACTTCTAATTATTATGATAGTTTAAAATAATAAAAATGACCTGATTTGGCTAAAAATCAGGTTTTTCGCTTTTTCGTTTAGTTCAACATACTTTTTCAAATGCTTCAAAAGACCTTAATTTTACCTAATTTAGTTTTGACTAGAAATAAGTGGTGGTTTATCTATCAATAAGAATGTTTAATCAGAAATGGTTCAAAATTCTCTATCGAGTTAGAGTGAATGCAGGACCTATCTGAACCTTACCGAGTCAGCTTCCTAACTAACCATTATCTACTAAGACAGGTCTGTAACCAACTTAGTCCATCATAAAATCAACAGCAAAATAAGTCACATTTTTGTAATGAGCAAATTGCTAAAGGTTCTCCATTTTTAAAAAAATTTAAAAAACTTTTTTAGTTGTTGATGGACCTTTGTTTTATTCATTTATATGTTGTGCTGAGAATCGAACCCAGTGCCTTACACATGCTAGGCAAGCACTCTGCCACTGAGCCACAACCCCCGCCCCTAAAGATTCTCATTTTAAACCATAAAACAAATAAATTATTTGCATATAACATGTGCCAGCTATTTTCTTTAATCCTGAAATTATTTTCAGGCATAAGAGTTATTGAAAGCTCATCTTAGAAGAACATTTGCAGTTTCCTTTAAAACAAGAAACTTTAGTAGAAAAAAATGTATTACCAGAGAATCTTGCATGTAATTTTTAACATTGACATATAAGTTATGAATTTTTAACTTGGGAAGTGGATGCATATATACATTTCTTTTAAAATGTTCATGTCACAGGCTATAAATGTTCCCTGTATTTTAGTTTCATCTAGATGTGTTGCATGGATTCTCTTGTTAAATTTATCTTTTTATTTGGGTATCCTTTAAAGAATCTTGATAATACCATTCATGAATGACCTACTGCCAATTCTTGCAGTTTAAAAAGTGCCTATAGGTGAATGAAAGAACACAAAGTTCTACAGATCAATGTTTGAAATGCAAAATAGTCTAGTCCTTTAATCAAACATTTATTAAGTTCCAACATGGATCTGGCACTCCATGGGACCCTAGCTCACAGTAACTTACCTTAAGTTTCCATGCCAGGAAGTGAGTGTGACTCAGGACAACAAAACAATCCAACCAACAAACAAAAAATCTTTTGACTTGGCTTTTTATTTCAAATTGATAACTACTATTCTAACCATATCTATTTTTGGAACTGAAGGAAAAGTTAAAGAAATATTGTCTTATTTAAAAAGAGACAGATTGTTAAAAAAGGACAAATCATTAAAACAACAATATGTATTATTTTCTTTAGCCTTTCCCCAAATTTATGAATTTGATACTGCCATTATTGCAGTTTTGTAGATGAGGAAAATAAGGACATAGAAAAAATTTTAAAACATACTAAACATTTCACAGCTAAGTGGTAGAAAAGGCTTTGAGTTTGACTCACTGAAGGGTCTGAGCATTTTATCATTTTACCATTCTCACTCCTTTAGTAAAGAAGCTAAGGTACTTATTATTATTAATGACAATTATGATATTTTATTTGATATAATCATTTTCTCATTTATCATCTATTATGAAACAGGTATTTAAATATACCTTAAAATGAGTGAATGAAACATTTGAAAGCTGTGGGGGAAATGACAACAATTTCAAATTTGGACTACTAACTGTTATATGTATAGCACTTTACTTTCATCAAATTATTTTATTTCTTTAATTTTTTCAAGTTATGGCTAAGAAGTAATTTTCCTTTGACAGTTCTTCATGTAGGCATTTGAGATATTATGTAGATCTTGCTTTCCAGTTTAACTCCACCATCATATCTTTATCTGAAATTGCTTTATATTACTTTTTTTTTAAAAATTAACTTCATGAAGATTATATGAGTAAAGCCTACAGGTTATGGAAATAGCATTCAACTTGAAATTTTGAAATTAATTTTGTTTTTCACATCTTGAGCTAACATAGGTAACAATGATTTTGCTAAATTCACTGAAAACTTGGAGTAATTAATTAATTTAACTTATTTTGATTTAACTTAATTTAGTTTAACTTAATTTAATTAATTTGCAAAATAGCTTTTGTTCTGTAAATATAATTATTTAAAAGTAAGTATTTAAAATAAATTATTTTAAAAGAATATTTAAGCAAATAAGTTGTTCCTCTTTATTAATTCAAAAAAGATATTCCTATAAATGGGCCAAAACCTTAACGGACAATTTATTAAAGATAGATAGATGGTAGGAAGTATATACAGTGATGCTCCATATTATCTATCTTTGGGGAAATGCAAGTTAAAAAAATAAAAACACTGAGATATGATTATATATACCTTTGAGAATGGCCTCAAACACCCAAAAAACTGACAACACCCACTGCTGGTGAGGATGTGGAGCAATAGTAGCTCTCATTCATTGTGGTGGGAATGAAAAATGGTGCAGTCACTTTGGATGGCATTTGGTGGTTCCTTACACAATTTAACATACTCTTCCCACACAAAGAGTGGAGTTGTGTTCCCTTGGTAGTTACCCAAAGGAATTGAAAACTTATGTCCACATAGAAACTGCATGTGGACTAACTGCCAAATTTTGGAAACAACAATGATAATTGCATTGGTACCACCAGATGATGATACATGATTCAGCACTAAAAAAAAAAAAAAAAAAAAAAATGAGCTCTCAAGCCAGGAAGAGTCATGTAGGAAACTTCATTGCATATTAAAAAGTAAAAGTAGCTAATCTGAAGAGGTTATTTACTACATGCTTCCAGTTATGTGATATTATGGGAAAGGCAAAATAATGGTGACAGTAAATTGATTAGTGGTTGCCAAGGGTTGTAGTATTGAAGTAAGCAGAAAGCAGAGGAGTTTTAGGGTAGGAGGAAATACTTCATACGAAATATTGATGCATATGTGCCACTGTAAATTTGTCTATACTCTTAGAATGTACAACAAGAATTCACTCTAATATCAGCTGTGGACTCTAGGTGATAATTTCCTTACCAATGTAAATTCATCAATTGTAATAAATCCACAACTCTGGGAGGTTGTTAATAAAGAGGGAGACTATGTATGTGTAAGGGCTGGGGCATACAGGCAACCTCTGTATTTTCTGCCCATTCTTCCTGTGAATTTAAATTGCTTTAAAAAATAGTCTATTAAAGTGAAAGAAAAGAAAATTAAAATCACATTTAAAAAAGATATCCAATTTATCTTATATTATTAAAAGTCACTGAAAAGCATAGTAGGAAACATTGGGTCGGAAAAATTTTTAAATTTTGGTGAGAAAGAGGCTGAGTATATACAATGTTGAGAAAGTTTGCTTGGAAATGGAAATTAAAGGAGGTACACATGAATTGAAAGCCTTTCCCCATTGCTGGCTGATAATGGAAAGAATTGAGATCACACAGAGTATAATATGCTCAATAACTTATTTTCTATTTATTGTTTTTTACTGTATTAAGTTGATAATTATTATCTTTGATTTAAAATATGGTAAACTCTATTTATTTTCATTATAAATATTTCTTTACAATATTTTATATTTTACAATATTATTATAAAGACTGTAGCAGTTCAAAATATGGAAAATAAATTATTTTTTAATGTCTGGTTAAGTTAGTAATGAATGTGGAACATGTATGCAAAATCAAAATAATGTACTAATACGTAGAAAACTAAATAAACATTTCATATCCACAGAGGAATCATATTTATAGATTTCATCCTTCTACCAAATTGGTCAATACAGGATATAGAAAGAATGACACAAACACTTGAATTACTTTGAAAAAAAAAATAGCTTGAAGCAAAGGAAAAGTATGACAAAATAAAATATTAGGTTAGGTCTGTACATATCCTTAAAAATTACTAGTTAGCCAGGAGCATTGGCACACACCTATGATCCCAGCCACTTGGGAGGCTGAGGCAGGAGGATCACAAGTTCAAAGCCAGCCTCAGCAATACAAAGGCTAGTCAGACCCTGTTTCTAAATAAAATACAAATTAAGTCTGAGGATGTGGCACAGTGGTCAAGTGCCCCTGAGTTCAATCCCCAGTATAATAAGTACTAGTTAGAAATAAAGCTATATAGATTTGTTACATCTTTATGTGTTTACTCAGTAATTTTCTTCATATTGATTTTTTTGTCTTTTATAATGCCTTAATATATAGAGGTTGTCATACAGTCATTTTATAAAAATTTTCTGACCAAATTTTTTTTAGTTTATGAATAAAAATATAGTCATAAATATCTAATGTTTTTAAAATTATAATTATGCATTAAAGAAAATTTTTATGAATTGAAAAACAAATTACTTAGATTGCATAAATCTGTAATATAAGGCCAAGGAATCCAAATTAAATTACAATTTATGAAATGACTATTTTTTCCAATTACATTTTTAGTATTAAAGAAAAGTAGTATTTTTGTCTATCCTTATCTACCAACCACGAAGATAATGCTTGGAGGAGGAGATAAGTGAACAAAATAATAGAAATTATAGACTTATTTGAAATTATAGAACCCAAGAAATTTTGGAATTACTGATCCAAAATGACTCAATAACCAATTAACTCTGAAATTCTCTAAAACATCCATAGTTTCCAAGAATTGTCTTGTTTTATGGCAGGAAATATTAGAAATATGAATACGTAAGTCATAAAAGGAAAAATAGAACTGTGAAGAGTGTACATAAAATTATTCAAACTTATTAGTAATAGAATGCTCAATATATGATGGGGGCATGTCAAAATTGTACAGGTATGGGGGCATGGATTAATTATGGGTTAGTTTGAGCCATCTCAAAGCAGGGGCGTTGATTTTCTGAGATCTCTTGGTGAAATCCCACTGAATGGAGACCACTCAGGTTATGCTGACACCTTGCCCATTGGCTCAGACCGCCCTGGGTTCAAACGCTACAGTCCAGAAGTAGAGGAGGTGGGTGTAACCTGCTAAGCCCCAAAAGTTGCTTTTGCCATGTTCATCCTGTTTCCCTCAGGAAGTTCTCACACTGGATCCCACTAGTGTCCCTACTATATAAATAAAGTCTGTGGGCTCAATTTGATTGTTAGATCAATTCTACATCAGAGCTAGATCATCTCACCTTGCCCTGGCTTTTCACTTATTTCCATGTCTTGTTTTTATTTCTTAAATTTCTCATTCCTTAAATATTTCTAATCTGACTCTCCTCCCTAGTTTGGGGAAACTGAGTAAATATTGGTGGGTGGTGATATACAGGAGCCAGCTTAAAAAATGTTCCGTGACCAAATCTTAAAAAAAAAAAAAAAGATGAGCAACAATAATAACAACAGATTATAATCCTAGGAAAAATAAATAATTATGAGTCTATGTTGATGAAGAAATAATCGAATAAATAAATAAATGGGGGTGAAGGAGAAGCTCTTCCATACAGAATTCCAGTCAATAAATGCAGGAAGACAGATGTAAATATAAAATTGACACCTAGTGAACACCACAGTAATGTGTGTTGCCAGCAAAAATTATCAAAAGACGCTAAAATTAATGAATAAGAGCACAACTAAAAAATAGGTTAATTGCATAGTCTGGAACATCCCTCAAGAAAATGCTTACTAATTATGAAGAAAAATGGTATACTGGAGAAACCTATTTGATTCTATTTTAACCAAATGGTCAATGTTACTGTCACTGACAACAGGACATATTAGTATAATGCACTGCCTGATCTTAAGCACGGAGAAAAACACAATGTCATACATGTGGTATTTTGTCTAAACTGCAGAACCTTAATTTATTCATGAAAAAAAGAAAAAAAAACCCAAAGCCAGAGACATCTTCAAATTAAATGAATAGTATGATTCAAACATGTCCAGATCATGAAAGACAAACCTCTTCCTGATTGGAGAAGTCAGGTGCTCTGAAGCTTAATGCAATATGGAACTTATACCTGATAAAAACCACATTCGCAGAACTGATCATTTTTAATTAGTTCCTACTATTGTGTCAATACCAGTTGCCTGCAATTTGATTTTATAAGATATTAGACTGTGGAGTCAGCTGAGTTAATTTATAGGGGAACTCTTTTTATAATCCCCAACTTTATATTTTTCTCTACTTCAAATACAAAGCTAAAATGTCAATAAATTTAAAATAAAAACAAAATTTCACCTTTGAGATTTTAATGTCTTTAATCATATTTTTGAAAGATTATCTATACTACTTTTCCTAAGCTATTCAAAACTTGTTAATTTATCTGGATAACTAGCCAATAAGGGGAAAGTAATCTGATCAATAAAAATATTTCTGAAAAGTTTTTCCTAAGCATTTAAGTAGATGCTACAAAAGTTACACAAAAGGGACTGGTCATAGAAAAATTTACAACTTTATTAAGAACACACAGGATTGTGTCATTGGAAAGTTAAATTACAATATGATGCAGAAATGTAGTATATCAATAAAGGTGGTTGTGCGGAGGAAGTGGCTGTTACACCCTGTTAATTGAAAACAACACCAAGTTCAGTTGATTTTAGTGAAGTGGGGTTGAAATGTATCTAAATGTATCTAAATGCTGGATCTATGATTTGGGGTATAGAATTAGGTACTCAGATTTTAGAAAACTAAATAGTCCATGGAAGTCAAAATGAATTCTTCTGGTAATAATAATTACAATAAATTTGTATACAATTTATTATGAAATTACTATATCTAGTCTCTCAGAAAATCTTTTAATCATCACAATAGGGTAAGAGGTGTTGTCTATCATTTAATTCACTTTTACAAAGGAGAAACAGCTCTTAAACATGATGTTAATTGTTGGAGATCACACCACTAGATAATGTAGTGGAGTAATGAATCTGACTCTAGAGCCACATTTCCTAAGGAAAAGAGATGCTGCAGTGGAGATTAAACTTGTTTCTTTTTCTGGGAAGATGTGGACCAGAGCGGTGGAAGGATTCTACGCTGTGAATGATTTGTAAGTAATCATGCTCTTTTGTCTGAATTGGATGGTAATCACAGCTGCAGTGTTTGTAGGTCATATAGGAAAAGCTACCAGACCACTCCATGTAAAAAATGGCCTGAACTTTCTTGGAAGTAATCAAACTTAACAATAGTCTAGGCAGACAAAGCAATCAGCTCTTCTGAATTTGAGGACCTAAAATGAGCAGATGCCTGGACCTGGAGAGGGAATGGGAGATTGAAAAGTGGTTGAATCTCTACGTAAAATTAAGGTCCATACCTGAGTCTTTTTCTATCCTAATTTCAGGGAACACTCCAGGAACAGAAAGTCACAGGAGTCTATAATCAAGGGAAAGGTCTTACAAGTTCAGTTGCAGACATATTGAATATGAGATTCATCTGGGACATCCGAGTGCAGGTGTTAGGCAACTTATATTACCACAAGAGAGTGACTTGGGTATTAGATACAGATGTGGTAGTCATTGGTAGATTAACAAGCAGAATATTAGCAAGCATAACACAGCTATTAGCAGGCACAGTCTAATCCACACCATCTGATCCTAAACCCAGTGAAACCCTAGCAATCTGTGCAAACATATCTTTCTTGAAAGTTTATGTAGCAATAATGAGGAGCAGATAATTAAAAGGATTCACCAAACTCTTGGGAACTTACCATAGTTGGGAAATATCCATAGAAAATTATATCATAAATTTTAAGAAAGGTAAAGATACAGTACAGCAGTAGAAAGAAATGCAGTCCATCACAGACATGTCTTCCAACACCTAGGTACAGATCCCAGGGCTCTTTCTTACTCACATGGAATATTATTATTTTTTAACACACACGTGACATGCCTTTGTTACAGGCAATGAAAGCACAAGTAGACTGAGGAACTACCTTCCACAGAGGAGCTTTTACTTTCAAGCTGCACTTCCTTACAAGATCTCTGGAATCCTCCTTCTGTACTACCTGAACCTCCTTCTATCATATTATCTCAGCTCTTCTTCTCTGAACAGTTACTGGAGATTTTTTTTTTACTAGAGATTTCCGAATTCCTCAAGTCAACACCACTTCTGAATTCTTTGGTCTTCCTAAGATCCTTAGCTACTCTCTGTGCCATACGCTCTTTGGAGGTGCCCTTGTTAGCAGCCATGCTCAATTTGGAGTATGAGAATATGTCCTCTGCTTTGTGACTCAGCTTCAACTGCCCTCTTGCAGAACACTTCACCACATTCAGGGTAGAGTCCTAATCTTTTTACAAAGGAGTCTATGTGTACTATTTCTAAAATCCATGTTTGCTACAAACATCATTTTCTTTCATCTCTCCTGCTTCATTGATTTAAACCCTGTGTTCCCACTATCTGGTGGGTGATTTGGGCCTCCCAAAACATGTTTTCAGGGAGGTTTCCTTCCACAACATTTCACATCAGATGTCATTCAAGTTTACTTGCTTGTTTGCTTTAATTTTGTCATTCTGTCTGCTTTATCTGGGTTTTAGTGGGAGAAGGGAAAAGAAAGGTTGAAAACAGAGCTTTCACATTCTCCTGACAGAACTTGAACCATCAATTTAGTCAAATTTCGTACTTCAGTTGTCCTAGGAAGTGACACATTTCACCAAGGTTTTCAAGTTCGTCTGACGCTATTGTGTCTCTTTCAAAGGAATTGTGCCTCATTAAAATAAAATATATATTTGATTTCAAAAGGACTTTATTTTATTTTTTTAATTTTCTATTTTTGGTGCTGGGGATTGATCCCAGGATAACTTCACCACTGTCACATCCCTATCCCTTTTTTAATTTTTTATTTTGAGACAAGGTCTAAGTTGCCTAGGATCTCACTAAGTTGCTGGGGCTGTCCTTGAACTTGTGATCTTCCTGCCTCAGCCTTCCAAGTCACTGGTATTACAGGCTAGTACCACCATGCCCAGCAAAAGGACCTTATTTTTAGTTATATAAATTAGGCTTTTAATAAATTATGTTTTTAAAATGAATTTATGATTTTTAAAGAAAAGTAAAAGAACTTCTTCATTTGTGCATATATGACAATTCACTTATGTATGTATGTGTCTATGTATACTTATTTATTGGTACTTGTACATATGAATGATAAAACAAGCTTAGGTACTATCTGTCAAATTAGTATTCCACATATAAAAATATTTACCACTTTTTCAAATATATCTTATTCATTGGAGCCATAATGTGTGTGTATGATATTAACATATATATATATATTCATATGTGAATAAATGCATATACATACACATAATTTACCTTTATACAGTGGTGAAGATATACTCTAGCTTTGCTAATGGACTGACCCCGTTACCCAAAATTTTATGGCTCTTCTCCTAAGAGAGGGACATGCAAAAATTGATATCTTTTTCCATTCCATGTCATGAAGCCAAAGACCACCAAGGCTGAGCACCAACCACACAAATTTATTCTGTGACCAAAGAATGGAGAAGTGGGAACCTAGACTGCAACCTTCCCCACTAGGGTTGGGGAAGTTATAAGTAAAAGAATTGAGGGTCATGGCTAAGGAAATAAAAAGGGGTAATATACATGTCTTTTCTTGGACAGGTTAATATTTTCCAGTAATTTCAGTGGCACATCTTTTTGTTTCTTTTACAGCTCTTTATGGCTATAGTAATGGTATTTTTACCTGTCATTGTGCTGATGAAGTGTGTCTTTTATGCAGATGGCATTATAATGGGGTTCAGGATCAATTAGAGGCCAGTTCGGAGGCCTTCTTAGATTGAACTGGTTTCCACTGATCTGGTCACCTAGTGGTCTAAGCCCTTAAACATATACTGTTTTTAAGAATAAACAGAATTAGGGTTTGGGCAAGTGTTCAGCTAGGCTATATAATTATTATTCTGGATAACAGTATCATTTTAACTAGATATGGATACTAAGAATATATATGTGCTTAGAAAAAATCCATGAGTTTACAGTATTATCTAACCCATTTTTTAAAAGTAATATAATAGTTCAGCTTCACATTTTCTTTTAATGCAACAAGAGAAAAATTGCAGTCCAGCATGAAAAACATAACAAAGAAAGATATCTTTCATCTCTTGTCAGGAAACATTTTTGAAAACAAACATCCAACCTAGTGCAACTTCAAAGAAACAATCATTTCAGCAAGAAAAATTCAAAACTGTATCGTGTAACTATCATTACAGCAATGACTCTGCATTAAAATGAACATCATTTCAAGACTACTTATATTTTAAATCACTTAACTGGGCAATTAAGCTTCATCAAAACATTTTTTTTTTTTTTTGTATTTGGTATTTGAGGAACAATACCATATGTTAGGATTCATATTATTAGACCCAAACAGTATTTGGAAATAATTTGTCTCTATTCTGAAAATAAATTTAATCTGTTTTGTTTGTTTTTAAATATCCCAAGATATTGTGCATATACAATTCTGTTAAGTGAAAATACTGCAGTAACTCATGAGGAGTTATGCAGAGACCTGGACTAAACAAATTAGTATTTCATATTTTTTAAATCACTGACAATAGGGTCATATAGTAAGTTGGCAAAATAAATGTATTTGAAATTATAGTAGAACACATTAGTTAGGGAAAACATTTCTTCAGCCTATTCATTTCAAGGTATAATAGCAAATTCTAAGGAAATCAGCCAAGAACTGGATAGTTGCTGAGCTTCAAAGATCAGGGCTATGCCATCTGTGACAGAGGTCAGTGTTCCTGACTATGGAGGAAAACCTTAAAATAAAAAGCACTGCTCTAAACATGCAAGAGAGCATGTTCTAAGGCATTCCTTAATGTCACAAAGAGAGTTTTAGCTTATGAAAGAGATATTGAAGAAAAGATGACTTAATTCAAATAAAATTAGTTTGGTATAAATATTAGACCTAGACATTTTTCTAGGTTTTCCCCAATGTATTTACCTGAATCATACTGCTTTTCCACATAATTGTATAAATAATGTTGTTCTTATAATGCCTCATTTTTCCATTTCTATGCTTTCATTCAGATTGGTCACATCAGGAGCAAATGCATATTACCTGGCACACACTAAGACCTCAAATAAAGCAAGTTAATTGATGTTTTTTTTTTTTTTTTTTAACTGAGAAGGGATAGGAAGTCATATCATTTTTAAATATCTAATGAAAAAACGATTAGTTTTTCCATTCTGATGTTTTGTTTTTTCCTTTTTTTGCAATACATTCCAGACTGAAACTTTTGTAAAATATTCTATCTATACAATAGAAATAATAATTATTAATATTGCTATTTACTAGGCACTATTTTCTAGGGCTTAAGTTGTGCTCTTTCCACTTATACACATACGAGGACTCAGCTAAAGACTGAAAAGGATCAGTCCCAGATCATTAGGTCACTCTTCCTGCCTTCTGGTTTATACCTTGCAAAATTCTGTCCACTTGGGCTTGTCCAGCTTCCAGTCTTTCTTCTAAACTCTGCAAAATCACTGGACTCTACTTTTTTCTTCTAGCACTTTGTCCTAAAAACTGCCTACCTGTAATGAACACGGCAGAGGCTCACATAGTTTATTTTCCTTCTCTCACAGAAGACAATTCTGCTCCCTCTGTTATGAAGTGTCTAGAGAATATTGCTTCATACATGTTGTCTGTTTTGCTAGGTCTCTAATGAGGGAGGGTGAATTTGTTTTCTACTTTGCCTTATTAGGGAACAGCAGTTGCCTTCCTAAACCATCAGAAGCTATTTTCTTTGGATGTAGAATTCTAGATATACTGTTTTATTTGTTTTGTTTTGGTTTTATCCTCCTGGCAGTTTAAAGATGTCATTATCTTTTCTCCTGTTTCCTTTCCTTCAGATGAGAAACGAACTCATACACTTCGTGCCCTATAGGCAACAGTTAATGTGTTATATCATCGAAGCTTAGTTCTTTTTTTTGTCAGTGTATTTTTCCCTTTATCTCTCTGTTTGGATAATTTTAATCTCACTCTTCAATTTAAGAAAATTAAATTTCATGGATGCTTTTTAATTTTGTGTCCAAACTGCTCTCACTGCCAATAGAATTTTTAAAAATATAAATATTCAATTTTCTTCATTTGTGAATTTAATTAATTTTGAATTTTACACCTGTCTTTAAATTCCTTAAGTTCACCTTTGAGGCCTACCATTTTCTGTAGAATCTTTGATATATTTGTCACCATTATTATGAGATCCTTGTCCCAAATTTGAATATTCAATTTGTACGCCTATGTTTATTGCCTGATTTTCCTAAGTATTTGGGGTAAAATTTTGTTTTGTTTTGTTTAGTTTACCTAGTGCGTATCATTTATTGAGATGTAGTATTATGGGGGCTAATCTTTCTCTGAAAAATGTTGGCTTCTTTATGTTTTTTAATCCAGCTGTGAAGCTGATCTTTTTGCTGGGTTGTGTTTGAGCTCTTTCATTCTATTTTTGCTCTTAAGCTAGAACATAACCCTTAATACAAGAACATGTTAGATACAAAGAACATGTATCTAAAGAACATATGGACTTTCATATGAGCTTAGGGGTGAGTGATCCTAGCCACAGAGCTGTGAAGACAAAATTCTCTTTCAAATTAGAGTTTTAATGAAAAACAGATACTAGTTTTGGTATGTATCAAAATAAAATTTCTTACAGATAAAAATGGTTCTACCTGAGTTGTATTCTCTAGATAGAAAACTAGGAGAGAAAGAATTGGACAAAAGAAAAGTTATTTAGCATAAAATTTAAAAAATTTTCTTATACTTACTGGTGTGCATATTTCTTACTAAATCTAAGTGGTGAAACTTCTCTGATACTATAGTTTCCTTGACCTTGTGTTCTCTAGTTGATTTTTCATGTATTTGAAGGCCATTGATTCTTGTACTCTAAACTGGACTGAATTGTTTGTTGACTTTGTGTTATAATTGGTTCTCTGGGATTTTTCATGTACACTATCATGCACCTACAATTAGAGATTGCTTTACTTCTTCTTTAAACATGGCGATGCCTCCAAAGATTTCACTTTCTATTTGTATTGGCTACTGTCTCTAGTAAAGTGCAGAATAATTGTGGAGGTAGTGGGCCTCCTTGCCTTGTTTCTGATCTAGATGGTATATACTAGAGTATTCTTCTAGTATTTCCCAATAAGATGACCTGAATTTAGTTAATTTCATTTGAATTTTCATGGATTTATTTATTCAATATATGTTTTTGTATTTTTCTTCCTTGTCCAAGAATTGGGTTTGCAGTAGTTATAAACCTTTGCTTTTTATTGTTTATAATTTGTCTAAAATGAGTCGTTTTTCATAATTACAGATCTTGAAAATCACTGTAGTGAGTGTGCATATATATTTTCCAAATCATTATTCTCTGGAAATGATGTTTTTTTCACAGTACTCATTGTATTAGCATTTGTCCATTATGAAAAAAAATATAGTAGTTGTTTTTTCCAGGAATCATAGGTTAAATGTAATTTGTTTAAAATTGCTATATTTTAGGATTAAATTTGATTGTGGCCAAATGAATTTATTATTTTCTGGTTCTTGTCTTGTCCCCCCCCCCCCCTTCTTTTTCTTTGAATTTATTTATTCTTATGGCTTAGATATAAGGTGTCCGCCTAAAGGTCATATGTGAGACATGGTAAGAATTTTCAGGGGTAAAGGATTACATTATGAAAGCTGTGATCCAATTGTCCACTGATACAAATTGCCTAGGTCGTAACTGTAGGCAGGTAAACAGTGGCTGGAGGAAGTTAGTCACTGGGGATGTGCTTTTGGGGTTCATATTTTGTCTGTGGTGAGTGGAGTTCTCTCTGCTTCCTGGATTCCATATCCTGAGCTGCTTTCTTCCAACATGTCCTTCTGCCATCATGTTCTGCCTCACCTTGGGCCCGGAGCTATGGATTCAGCTGACCATGAACCAAATCTATGAAATCTACATTGCTCTTGCTGGGTATGTTGGTCACGGGGCTACAAAAGCTGACTAAAAATTTTATGATAGAAGATGGACATTTTTTATGACCAAGATGGACATTTAAGTGATCATCAAATAAATAGAATATGAAAATTATAGCAGCTTGGGTCAAGCATATTCAACTAATGTTAATTTGTGCCAGCTTCATCAAAACATTGTTATTAATCACTTGATTTGTTTCCACATGAATGAAAGATTGCTCATACTCCTTATATGTGCTATTTTTGAGGCTTACTTTTTGCCTATAAGTATTGCATAATAAATTCTATAAACAAGAGATGATTTGTTTTGACTTGTGTCAATTGTGTGTTGACTTGATTTTATCTTGGTGCTTAGTTATTACTTTAGTCCACTGGATTCTTGGAGAAACTCACTTCTCTTTGTGATGCCTTGGTTATCTTTCTATCATTTTCTACAGCATATGCACATGACCTTGGAATGATGCAGTTCACTAAATTGGTAACAATCTCTTGGAATACAGACATAATCATGGTAATAATTTATCACAATGAATAATCTTTTCTTCTGATAGAAGTGGTGTGTTTTTATGCACAATTTACTTCTATAAAGCCAAAGGTACAAAAAAAAACATAAAAAATACTTTATAATAAATTAATTATTTTAGTAATTATATTCTGTGAATCATAAATATTATCTAATTCTATAATCTCTTTCATCATGTAAAATGGATTTTTCATTTGTTTGTTAATAGAAAATCTACCCCTATTTACAACTGTAATTAAAACCAATCATTTCTTTAAGAGGAGGTTGAGGCATGAGGATTTCAAGTTTGAGGCTAGCCTAAGCAATTTATTGAGACTCTAAGCAACTTAGCAAGACCGCATCTCAAAATAAAAAAAAATAAAAAGGGTTAGGGATGTGGCTCAGTGGTAAAATGTGCCCTGAATTCAATCACCCCCCCCAAAAAAAAAATCTACCTTAGATTGTACTAATGCAAACTATTGGTCAAAATATTTTATTCCTTCTTAGAAGTGCTATATAATCTTTTCTATAGAATGTGTTCTGGGGCTGTATTCCATTCTAACAGCATGTTCAAGATGCTTAGATGTTGTCTGTGGCCTATGTTCCTTTGACAATTATTGCAGTTTCTCTGTGAAAAAAAGTCCACAATTTCTATTCATTCTTTAGAGACTGATGGCAGTTAATCTGAAATTCTGAAAAAGAATTTCTTACTATGCTTCAAACTCAAATATCCAACTTGTAGAAATCATTAACACCATTGTGTCACTGAAACACTATGAGTCTACCATTCTTCCTCCTCCATTTCCAATGCTAGTTCCTTGTACTACCATTCATACCGTAAATCAAAAGATTACTATTGATATTATTAATCTAATATTTTTCAATCCTATTCAATAAATTTCTGATGGATCCTTTTTCTAAGATTACTTCATTTTTAACCCCAGCTTTATGTTCTCCCCTTTATTTTTCTCTCTGTCATGGCCTCTATTTTTTTTGAAGAAGTAGAGGGAGAAGGAGAAGAAGATGATGAAAAGCTTCTTATGTGACCACATCATCCATAGCACATCAGCCACCTGCCTAAAGTTGAACCTGGTCTTCCAGTGGCTGCAGTATTGCACTCCATGCTTTGCAGTGCTGAGAGAAGCCGGGCTTCTATCCTGGTGCTACCTTATACACCTTGGCTGTTAGGTTTCCCTCAAGTGTCTAGAAACAGAAGCACAGTGATCACCTTAGTGAATGGAAATTTATTTCCAGTGAAAAGAAGGGAGACAGAAAGTGGTCTGAGCACGCACGTAGTCAAGGTTCTCAGGGAACAGAATGTATGCTAGAATTGAGAGCATCTCTACCCCCCCTTCTCTTCAGTCACGTCCCCAGCAGGCGTCCATTACTCCTTTATGCTGACACAGCTGCTCTGGTTTCTGTTCTTCCTAGCTCCAGAATGTTAAATGACCTCTTTTAAAATGTTGTTTCCATAATATTATTTATTTATTAATTTCTTATTATTCATTTATTATCTCCACATCACTTTTGCTTTTGAACTTCTTTCCATGTGTCCAGTAAGAGGAACATTCTAGACAAAAAAAAAAAAAAAAAAAAAAAAAAAAAAAAATTAAAGGAAAATAAGTAAGTTTTCTTGCAAAAAGTTCGCATGGGTGCCTCCAGAAGGACTGGCTCAATAAATAGTGTAATGAGGTTTTCTTTTTTTTTCTTTTTTTTTTTTTAATAATGTCACAGGGCTTGGGCTTTGGCTCAGTGGTAGAGTGCCTGAGGCACTGGGTTTGATCCTCAGCATTACATAAAAATAAAATAAAGGTATTGTGTCCACCTACAACTAATATATATATATATATATATATATATATATATATACACACACATATATATATGTCACAAATTATCACAGTGTGACCATTTAGCAACTTATAGAATGAGCTTTTAAAATTTTTCTTCCTTTTGTTCTAGCGATACAACTTGTAAGAATTTATTCATTGGTAATAATAGATGCACATAAAACATATATGTTGATAATAATAATATCAACCATAGAATAACTAACTTTTATTTAGTACTTACCACATGCCAAGAACTATGAACTTATTTCCATTTGCATTCTCATTTTATTAACATGAAAGTGTATGATAAAATACTATTACTTTCAACATTTTTACAAATAGCAGAAGTGACTCACTTTGGTAATTATCTTGTCTTATTATAAATGTTGATAACAATACTTTAAGGAAATAATTTAAGAGTCTGCATACTTAACATTAAATGAGACATAGAGCAAGAATATTTATGTACAATGTCAGAGAGGTAGGAATTAAATGTGAAATAAATGATTAAATATTTACTTTTGTGGATATGCAGAAGCAGATAACTAGTTTCCTTGAGAGATATATAGTATATTCTTGAAGTATATTCTGAGTATACTTCATTAATGCTTCATGCAATATATACCAATAAATGTGCATACATAAGACTACTAAGTTACAGACAAAATGATTAGCTGATTTTTCTTCAATGACAATATTGTAAATTGTTTTCATCTTTTCTATGTAAACCAAATTTTTATGCTGCATGTCTATCATATTTTTATTATGTTTAAATAAGACTCAAATATTATGAATATATGTTTAATTTTTAACATATGTATTGTATAAAAGTGATATTTGGCATCCACATTCAAATAGAAGTAACAAACTGCAAAAATCCTACTTGATTCCAGGAAGAAATCTTAACATAAACATCCTTAAATTTTTTTCTGTGGGCAGAGTATTTGAAATCAGGAGCTCAGTGCAACTAAGTCACATAATATAAACCTTCTATGTACATTGTAAAGAGGTAGCAGGTCTCACTGCAGCATTTCTTGCAGAACATATATACCCTCCCTGACAAGTGACAATGATGACCCCTAAAGGCATTTGTTAAGGTTGCTGGTTTTGTATTCCCAGACAACTGCATATCAGAAAGACTGTGTTGAACATGGGCATGCCAGAATATTTATTCAAAAGACATTTGGCAATTTTAAGGTAATTTTCCCAAGTTTTGTAAAAATAGGTATCTGCTAGAACATAGCTTTATATTTTTATAACAATGTCTAAATATTTCTGAGGAGTTGCATTGTCTCCAGGTTAGTATCATGTCCAGAATCCTTCAATTAGATGTAAGACAAAAAAGATACAAGACAAAAAAGAATAGAAACAATGGGGGGGGGGGTGTCTTATGAGAATTTAAAAATCCTAGCACGTTTTTGATAAGCCTAAACATGGCGACAAATTTTGGACCCCAAGAAAACTGAGCATAAGAAAATAATAATTACTATTAGAATTACTAAATGAAAAAAAAAAATAACACAAGACACAAAACACCAGCTTCTTTGGTATCAAAATATCAGTGTCATTAGGGACAAACCCCTAGTTCTTGAACTATGAAGAAAATAATTCAACAATCAGTATCTGTCAGGGCAGATATTATTCAAATATTCACTTTTTGTTATTAGTTTTATTAGTTGTTTCTTTTTGTTGGAATTTTTTCATTTATTGTACAGTGCATATCCCATACCTACACATAAAATTTGGATAGGAAATTCATCCAATACACTGACAGATAATGATTTGGCTTATTGATTTTCTCTCTCCTATCCCAGCCTATAATTTACCATCATAGACTTTTCATATCAAATTCACATACATGGCTCTTTCATTTATTTATCAGGCTCTGGCATATAATGACAAGATATCTCCATGTTTCTTCCCTACATCACCTCTGCCTCAAAGTATTACCAGAATGTAGGAGGTGGAGAATGGTTTTTACTGGTAGTTGCTGCTACTGCTTCTATTATAAGATGTTATAATCATGTATCAAAGGTGATTTTGATACAACGCTTGTATTGAAACATTTGGTCATTGAATACATATTTATAAAAACATTATCTCCCACCCCTTTTTTTTCCCTCCATCTACAGATTGTTTTTGTTTTTCTAGTATACCAGTTTCTTTCTTAACATACACACTTGGCACATGCTGCTTCCTTTATTAGAAATGCTGTTCCCTGATGTGGCTTTGTGACTAGATCCTTTTGTACATGAAAGGTTTCACTGTAAATGCTGCAAATGCCAATGGGAAGGGAGGGGAAGGGTGGGAGCAAAAGGGTAAAAAAAAAAAAAAAAGATGGTAAAATGAAATGGATATCAGTACCCTAAGTGCATGTATGAAGACTTGAATGCTGTGAATATACTTTATATACAACCAGAGATATGTAAAAATGTGCTCTGTAAGTGTAATATGAATTGTATTGCATTCTGTTCTCATATATAACAACTTAGAATAAAAGAAAAGTAAAAAAAAAATAATAAATGCTGCATCCTCAAATAGATCTTCCTTAATTGTCCCATGTAAAGAAGCATCTCTTTTTCTTATCCAGTTCTTCCCTTTGTTCACATCTTTTATGGTACATTTTAGACTATTTAATTATGCGTACTTATCTTGTACAACCAATAAGTTTATAAAATTGTGTATTTGATCTACAACTAATGACCCAAGTAGGCAGGAATTTTGTCTGTTACTGTGGCCCACAGAGTGTTTATTCAGTTTCCTGAATGGGGCAGTGGAAGGAATGGAAATAAGACAAATAAACACAAAACATACAGAAAGCAGGACCTGGTAAGTCAACCAAACTCCTGACAGGAAAGAGACAAGCCAGAGCAGGCTCTGCACGTATATTATATACATTTAAATATCAAAAGGATTTTTTGTGAAAAAACTTCTTCAAGATAAAGAAAAACGAAGTTTGTGAGTGAAACAGCCCAATTAAAGCTTATCAGCTTGCACCCATATCTCTTCTACCTTTAGGTAGCTGGCATTTAAACTCAAGGCTACCGAACTAATAAATTCCCTGACAGGCACAAAATTTTTCCTCTTAACATGGGACATATCAAATGGGCAGTTTTCTCGGCACCTTTGCATCAGAAACTCCCAAGAGAGGTGTCACCGCGATCCTGGACAATTCAAAGCCATAATTTGTTCACTGCTTCTGACATCTCACCCTTTTTTACTTTTAACTGCAAGTGATGAGCTGTTATTTGTATTCCTGGATGTCTTTTCTGAGGATAGAGCAACCTCTTATCATAACACACAAGAAAATTAGTAGCATACATATGCTTCCAAAAATGTATCATATGGAATGTTTTAACATATTTCCAGAATCAAAGTCATTTAACATATTTCCAGGATCAAAGCCATTTAAAAACAAGTGACACAGTATCCATGAGATGGTTCCTACTTTCCTGAATATCCTAGATGTGATGATGTAACTCTATAGGGCCTAGACTATCATTATTTCTCTGCCAAATGCCCATTAAATGATTCTTAACCTTTTCCCAGTCCCATTGGGAAGCATTATATTTGGCTTCTGTAACACAAACAAATTTTTAGCCTACATGATATCAAAGTCTTTGTTTAAACCTAGAGTACTACAAATTCATTTCCTATAGTTATTACAGTAGCTTCCAAAGCATTTAGTTTAGTCTCAATATTTTTTATCAATATTTACATGACTGTGTAGGGCTTTGGAAATATTTTGAGCTAAATTATTAAGAAAATGAGAAGTTTGAATGTCTTGGGACAAGGCTACATGAGATTTCACAATATAAACCAAAATAGATATCAAAATGACTATTCCAAATACAATAAGACCAATAGCATGCCAGGGTCTACAGAGCTGGTCATGCATCTGATGCAGGACTTGAACTCCGGCATCAGAATACCACGGATCTGAAATATTAGCTGAGAGCAAAACAAAGGAGGGTTGGCATAACACAAGTACTCCATTTCTTCTATTATACCTAGTAATGCATTTGGTCAGACTACATCTTTGACAAGTTACATTATATCTTTCTCCTATTCTTTTTACTTATACTTTTTCAGACATTAAAACCTATGGAGGTTGGACACAGTCCTGCAGGTCATAGCATGAAGCCTCTTTACAGCTCCTATCTATAAACTCACGTATGGGGCCATCTATGCTACCACCACTGAAAGTTAAGACATTACCAGCAAATCCTCCAGGAGTCATTGAATCCTGATGTAGTCATGGAATCCTGATTCTGGGAGACCAATCCAAAATGTATCCAGTACTGCTGTGGACTTTATGCTACACCAGCAAGACATTTGCACATTCTATCCATTTAGAAACAGTATCAAATTCTAATGTAAAAGGATTAGGGCAGTAAAGTATTTGTGGATTCTCCATGGGGAATACTGTCTTTTCATGGGGGAGACCCATTCTTTTAATTGTCCTGACAGATTATTTTAAGTCCCATGGGCCAGTGTGATTGACTGCCCTGGCTCCCCCACATGCTGTCTTTTCCTCTGAGGCTACTTTTAAACAGCAAGCAGATGAGCATGGGACCAAAATATAGGCAAATTCCCACTATATCAAGTATAATTAAATCAAATTGAATGAACAGGTATCATGTGTTTATCCAAAAAGCCTCTCATCATATGAGTATCATTAATAAATGCTGAAACGGATTATCCAGTCCACCCAGCTGGGTATAATAAAAGTGGATCTGGGAAATTAGTCCAATGAATTTCCCCATGAACTCCACTTACCTAACAGCTCAATAAAGCCAGGATCCATAAACATACTGGTTGGAGACTTAGTACGTTCCTGCCATTTGACTATTTGCTCAGCTTAATGTGTCAGGTTCTTAAGTTGTTTGAACTGTGGCTCTAAATATTCCATGGTGTTGGTGAACAGCATGTTCAGATACCCAGATAGGATAAGCTGTACCTTCTGGAAAGACACACAAGAACTGCCTCTGTCCTATATTATTACTGAATCTGGGCCATTCCATTGTCCTATTTCTAAGCTTCTCCACCAGACTAAGCCTGACAGGTCTGTTTTAGTAGGAGTCATTGTGTTACTTTAGACTCTTTGCATATAAATCACACCTGACAGAATTTAACATTACAATTTTAAAAATTTAAAACAAAAAGAGGATGATTCAAATAGTTTTGTGGGGTTCTATCTCCCCATTTTTGTTTTTGTAAATTGTTGAAAAGAAGAGCTGGTATAAGATGGAGCCTTGTTAGTTTTAAGGTGTAGACGACATTCCAGCACTGTAAAATGATTTAAACAGTGAGAAATGACTTAATGAGTACTGTTACATGGCTAGGAAAATTAGCAAAAGTCACCTGTTAGGCATGGGAGGATTGGTAAAGTCAATGTTGTTGTTGAATAGTGGTACCACAATTAAAAGAAGACTGAATTCCACCAATAGTATGACTTAACTTTTGTCTTTAGTAATTAGCTGAGCAACAAAATTATAAAATGGGGTCAGTATGAGTACTGGAAGCCAGTCTTACATTTCTTTGTCCTATAGGTAATGTTATTATCTTAAATTAACTTAGGTTACTATATTAGAAATTCTACTTATGTAAGACATTAAAAAACAGTAGTTGTAAAGTTTATAAGGTAAACACAAAGTGGAATTAACAAGAGTAAAAACATATTTAATTTGTACAATAGCTATGAACCAAGGAACATAATGTTTTTGTAATTTTAAGCCTTTAATAATTTTAGCTAATTTTGTTAATTGTATATAGACAATACAATTACATATAAACTTTTTGATATTAATTCTCCACAAATATTTTTTAAATTTACTTAGGCATTTACAACTTTTTACTTTACCAGATAAAAAACCTTTAGACTTTTTGCATATAAATCACACCTGCCAGAACCTTAACTCCTAACAACTCTGTGAGGACACAGAAAGAAAGAAATTTCAGACCATTATCATTAACCAATTTATGAAAACACATCCTATATTTAAATATATTTCCTTATGGAATTTAAGACATTAAATGTACTTTATTTTTATATTTAGCAGTTGATGTTTTAGCACTTTAATTTTGTAAATTAATTAGATAGCACCTTTAACAAATACATTTATGAAGATTAATTCTACTTCTGTTAAATATAATTTACTTATTTTTAACTGTAAAACCAAGATAACAAACAAATGCACTTAACAGTATTAACCATCTCTTTCCTGTTGAAGAAAATTGTTAGAAGCAATGGAGGTGGGTGTGGTGGCGCACGCCTGTAATCCCAGGACTTGGGAGGCTGAGGCAGGAGGATTTCGAGTTCAAAGCCAGCCTCAGCAATGGCGAGGCACTTAGCAACTCAGTGAGACCCCGTCTCAATAAAAATACAAAAAGGGCTGGGAATGTGGCCCAGTGGTTGAGTGCCTCTGAGTTCAATCTCTGGTACAAAAAAAAAAAAAAAAAAAAAAAAAAAAAAAAAAATTGTTAGAAGCAATGGATATTACTTTTTAGATAATTTATAGAAACCAACACTTTATTAATTGTTTCACCCTCTGTAAAAATATTGTGAGCTAACTATTTTAAAGGCATCTTTATTTTTATCTGTTTACCCAATTTAAACTGAACTTCTTTTTAAGTCAGTTAAATTTAAAAAAATTTTGAATCAATTTTTAATTTTAATTTTAATTTATGAGCACTCATTTATCTATATGCCAATTTTGGTACCATATACATAATATAGAGACAGATAAAAACACACACATACACTGTGCACACATACAGAAAACATACAATAAAAAAAAAAGACATTATAACTTTTTGTAAGTGGAACTCCACAGCTAGAAGGTAATGTTACAGATTTTTATTAAAGCCTCTGTTAGGCTTGAGCTATTATAAATTAAAATAGAGCCATTAATTAATTATACAACAAGTCTGTACAGATGGAAATGCCATGTTTAAGATATAACAATCATGAGAATACTGAAATAAGTTTTTAGATTTTTGGCTTTTATTCTGATGAATATCAGAACTACCCCCAAGACCACCATCCCTAGAAAAATTGGTCTTTGAACAAAAACAGAGTGTAAATTTTCCATAGTTGGATAAAATAAAACTGAAAAATATGCAAATTTAGGCACACAAGATCAAATGTGAATTCACCATGAAATCATGTGCTCAAAAGTTTTTTGGTTTTGTTTGCTTTTAATTGAAGGAAACCATATCTACTCCAGTAAAAGGGCACATAGAACATCTTTATCAACTCAAAGTTTACTTTTAACTTAAATTAGGATCAGTTCAGATATTTAAAGAATGTGGGAGCCTGTAAAATCCTCTGAAAAAGTTTTTAAGAAAAAGAAAACTCGACCACTTAGAATCTTTCCAAGGTTCTCTCCTAGGTCTGTAGTATTAGAGAGGGGCTTGTTAACAAAAGAGTATGGTGAGACAGCAAGTTCCTTTAGCCAGCCAAGTGAGAAACAGCTTGAACTTTAAAAGAAACACTTTTTTTTTTTTTACCCTGCTGTGGTCTTAAATCTTTTAAGATCCTCTGAAACCATGGTGCTATAGTTTATATTTTTTTCTGGAAACCCTATCCTGAGGTTTTAACCAAGGAGGTAAATTGTCCATTTTCATTTGCCTGTAATTTACACTCATGTATAACTCAATGCTCATTGTGTGGTGGCATGGACACAGCTCTGTTTTGCTTTTATGACCAGGCAGAAGCTGACAGTTTCTGGCCAAGGGTCCAGGCTTGTCACAGGCAAAACACCTCCTTTTGGAGTTTTTAATGTTGCATTAATACATTTCAGCATACTTAGTAAGAACTCTGAGAGTTTTAGTGCCTCTCATACAGACCTTTAACAAGTTCTGAAAGGGATGTTAAAAGCACCTGCTTCAAGGAAAAGTTGAAGAGAGTTTGGGACCACAGTGATGTTTGCTTTCATGCTTTCTGCATTGGACAGTGGAGGATAGATGGAGGTGATATTAGTAAAATGTTTGATCAATGGATTGATTTATCCAGACTATTATTGCTTTATAAATTTGAAAATGAATAGTGTTAAAATAATTGACTTCATGGAAATAATTGATTATAGTCATGATCTGATGTCATATAATATTTAATTATGTAGCAACCTTTTTCTAAGCAAATTTTACCACTTTTCATTATTCCATATTTTATTTATGGAGTGCCGAAGAATGTCAGATATTATATAGGGTTCTTTAATGCTTCCATGTTCATTTTTCTCCCCATCATTCTGTGAGCTATGGTTGTACCAGTTACTACACTTTCCTAAATGTAATCTGTTTTCAGAGCTCCTCAGTGCTTTTCCAATCCTCTTCCAGGTGCCTGTAATATCCCCCACACCACACACACACACCTTCTCTCCTTAAACACTTAATAAACTACCAGTATTATTTTTATATCAGTCAGCTGAAGGTGTCATATTCCCCTGAATATATTTTGATCAAGCTATAAGATATTTCTAAACTGAGGTTTGTTCAAAATTCAAAAAGTATTTATTTAGCCCCCTACAATGTTCCAAGTTTTTCTAGGCACTAGGACACAGGAAACTTTCATCAGGACAGAGTTCTTGTGAATCTTTTAGCATTTTGCTTCTATTCTCCACAATAGGTCACCGACATGTTCATATTGTTAAAGATACATCAGAATATTTGCTTCCATTTCTTTTCTTAAATGGAGCAGGTATCAATATATGGATTAATAAAACACAATAAAGCATGGTAGATTATCCTGGGGTGATTCTGGAACTCTT
Organism: Tamias sibiricus; assembly: GCA_025594165.1. Taxonomy (NCBI): domain Eukaryota; kingdom Metazoa; phylum Chordata; class Mammalia; order Rodentia; family Sciuridae; genus Tamias; species Tamias sibiricus. The sequence continues at coordinate 29,943,884 of CM046661.1, forward strand.
TAAAAGTGTTGGCATGCCCCTGGCAAAATACTTTATATTTTCAGATAATTACTTCACAGAGAACATTGCAGTACTCTTGATAATTAACAAGTTTGTTTTTTCAATAGAAATTTAAGTTGTGTTAAGGTAAGACTACACATTCAAATGTGAAATGTGTTTGATTATAGGAACCTGTTTCTTTTGAAATGATGTACTTCTTGTGGGAAGAATTTGCACATTGAATGATTTTTAATTGATTCTTAAAAAGAGAATTCTTCTACTGGGAAGAATTTGCATATTCAATGCATTGCATGGTGCATTAGTTTCCTTTGCTGTGCAACAAATTGCCACAGATTTAGGAGCCTAAAACAACACACATTTAGTATCTCACACTTTCCATGGTTTAAGAGTTTGAGTGGGCCTCAGCAAATCTTCTGCTTGGGTCACTAAGGCTGAAATTAAGGTGTTGACCATACCTGGAGTCACATCTATGGACAGGTCCTCTTCCAACCTCAAGTGATTATGGGCAGAATTCAGTTTTCAGCAGCTGAAAGCCTGAGTTCCTGATACTGTCCCTATACATTGGCCAGGATCTTCTCTCAGCTCCTAAGTCTGGCAATTCACTACATGGCTTTTTCTTCTTTAAAAATCAGCAGGAGAATCTAGCATGTATTGAATTCCTCTTCAGAGAGGAAATTGGACCCTCCTATAAAGTGCATGCCTTAATTGGCATTGAAAAATGTGCCTCAAAATCATGGAGTAAAATGACATTACCATCCCAGAAATCAGAGCATGGGAAACAAGAATGGCTAGACTGGCCTTGAGTGAGAAAGATAAATTACATAATTTTCATTTCTACTATATCTTAGAAACAGAAGTGCAAATCTTGGTGTCTGATTTCCACAAATATATTAATGCATAATGCATCATTTATCTTTGGGGATAAAAGGAGTACTTGCCTTCTTTGGTCAGGCTTACAGAGGCTCATGTTCCTTTTGGTAAATACAAAGACAACTGATTAGTGGGGCTTAATTACATTTACTGAATCCTTTACTTATGCCACATAACCTAACCCAATCCAGGGAATGAATTTCTATTCATTTTTGCCAATATTTAAGGACAGGGGATTATATAGGACATGTAGCCAAGGGAAAGGACCCTGGGGCCACCATAGAATTCTCTGTGTCACAAATGGCTTGTTTAAAAGTCTAAATATGCATGTAAAAATATTCAACATTTCTGTAGGATTGGTTTCCTAAATAATAAGGTGTCGGAGTTTTGTTTGAGTTGCTGGGGTTTTTAGTTTTCCCCAACCTGGGTTTAGCTTCTTCTGGCCAGCGGAGAAGGCTAGGGGCAAAACACGCCCCAGCAGAGGCGTGATGGAGAACAGTAGAAGCCGGCTGGAGGCCCACGCCAGCCCTCAGGATGGAAGACAATCAGGGACACACCAGGGAGCCCGGTCAGAGCTGGAACTCGTTTATTGAAGAAGATGGACGGAGTTATTAGAAGACATGGGCCAATCAGCAGAAAGATCACAGGAGCACATAGGGAGCATGAGCAAATCACACTGGCGGAGCCATTAGCCTATCTTAGTGGCGATGTGATTTCCCATGACACGTCAGGGGAATGCCTCCTGATTAGGCCAAGTTCTGTATCAGGGAGTGGGAGGCAACCAAGAGTTAAGTTTTTCTATTCTTTCTGTAGATGTGTTCTTAAGTCCCCAACAATAAGGCATGAGTTAATGCCTTATTAACATGAGTTCCATCATTATAAAACTTTTCCTATAGCATTTTTTTTTCCCAGATAAAGAGAAGTCATCACTTTGATATAGTCTTGCTTCTATATCATGATGGTCAATCATGTTAGATATGCCACTTATCTCCCAATCTGGAAAGAAATCCTAAATTGTGGAAATCTAATCTAACAGAATAAATCAACTCTAAACTCATCCATTTTCTGAACAGAGCATGAGAGGCAAATGTGTGTTATTTTGTAAGTTGAGAATCCAGAACCTAAAATTAGAGAATGCAAGTAACAGGGTATACATACTTGAATAATTGTTTTTCTGCATGAATAATTATGTTAATATTCATTAATAAACATACCCCCAAAGTTTAAGGTTTTGGAGAAAGAACAGTCATGTCTAAATTATTCTAATAGGAAAGAAATATTTTTGTTGTTGTTGTTGTTGTTGTTGTACTGGGGATTGAACTCAGGGGCACTCGACCACTGGGCCAAGTCCCCACCTTTTTTTTTTTTTTGTATTTTATTAGAGACAGGGTCTCACTGAGTTGCTAAGTGCCTCGCCATTGCTGAGGCTGGCTTTGAACTCGCGATCCTCCTGCCTCAGCCTCCCAAAGTGCTGGGATTACAGGCGTGCGCCACCGCGCCCGGCTAGGAAAGAAATATTAATATATAATTTAATTTGTTTTCTTTTATAAATGTTTAGATTCTTTAAAAAAAAAAAAGGAATATTTGGGGGCTGGAGCTGGAGCTCAGTGGTAGAACATTTGCCTATCATGGGTGATGCACTGGGTTCGATTCTCAGCACCACATAACAAATATATAAATAAAATAAAATTATAAAATACATACATATTTTAAAAAGGAATATTTTTCCTCCTTATTTCCTCATTGAAAAATTAAATATCTAGAATATAAAATTTGGTAAATAAAACATGAATGCACAGAAGAATACAAGAATGATATTGGTTGACCTTGAATTTGATTGAGGTATCCATGGGCTAAACTTCACATTGAGAATGCTTTTTGCTTGTTGATTGGGTGATTCTTCATTTTTGCAGATCTATGCTTCACAATGCAAGGCATTAAGTATACTTCATATTGGCCCCCTGAATAAAGCATGCACCCCTTGCCCAGTTCAATATCTACCCTTATCATATGCTCATCATTGTTCAACCAGAAATACATCCATATACTTCCAGTCACCAGAGAAATCAACACCAAGAAATATGAAAGCAGTGATTCATAATAGGTGTTTGTGGCTAGATAATCTAAACAGACACATTTTAACAAATGTGCAAAGACATCTTCAAGTCTATTTATTTATATCAGATGTAGATGAGATACAGTTGTACGCATAACTACTTTCTCAAATAATCATAATCATCAATTACGCTCACTGGATTTCTTTATCTGTTAATCACTGATGAACATTTGCATACAATAAAAGTATCTGTTATGAAACAATAAATAAAATAAAATAAAATAGAAACAACTCTACTAAAATTAATTTGGATGGCATTTTCTCTCAATAGATGGAGTCTTCATAGTAGTCTATATTATTAGCTGTCAATGAGGGTCCCGTACATGATGTAGATGCCCTAATGGTAGAATTGTTTCCTGAGCTTTTACCACCTTTTTGTAGCATTGTTCTCACATTTGTTTGAGTTTTCAATTTTTTGTTTGGAAGATATATTCTTGTCTTTGTTGTTTTGTACTTTTACTTTAATATATCTTGGAGTCTTGTTCTTTCTGTCCAGGTAAAATCATGTTTTTCAAAAATCTTATAAAATACAGTACACTTCACTTCAAATATTAAATTTCAAATTTATACGACTAACTCGTGCTTATAAGAATGCGGATAGGTGTTTGTTGGAACCACTCCATTTGTCAAATTCTCTTTTTCCCTATCTGCTCTATTTTACTGCAAAATTTAATTAAAATTCACTTATTCTCTGCTCAATTTTGTCTCCTTCTTTGTTAGCATATATGATATATTTTAAATTTTAATTATTTAAATTTTTTTTTCTAAAATTACTTTGTGTTTTGTGGACATGAAACTATACTGTATGATATTTTCATGGGGGATATGGGATATAATATGTTTGTCAAAACCCATAAAATTATACAAAGAAAAAAAGAACCCTAATATAAAATATAAATTTAAGTTCTAACTAATATATTTGTCCTTCAAGTGTAATAAATGTACTTTATTTTTGCATGATGTTAAAAATAGGGAAGCTGTGCAGGATATTGTAGAGGGTATGTGATTATTTATGTAATTTATTCACAATTAGTCTGTAAATTTGGACTGATCTAAAAAATAAAATTTTTAAAACAAATAACCACATATTTATTTATTAAATCTGTCTGGAAATTTTTTAAGAAAAAATTTAATTGCTTAAATTGATAAAACAGTATATACATATACATATATTTATGTTATAAAACATGATGTTTTGAAATATGCACACATTATGGAATGGCTCACTTGAGTAGATCAGTATATTATTTCCTTATATATTTGTCAGTTTTTTGTGTCATGAAACCATTTAAAATCTACCATTGCAATGTTCAAGTATTCAATATATTGTTTTTAATCAGAGTTAATGTTTTATACAATAGCCCTCTGCAGTTTATTCCTCCTAACTGAAATTTTGTATCATTTGACCCAAATCTCCCTAGTACCTTCAATCTACTAAGGTACTAACCATTTGTAGAAATTGATCGTATGAATATGAGAATCAATGTATAAGAAAAACAGAAGTTCAAATGAGAGAAAAACAATGAATTATTTCATAAATTGTGATAGATTTTTGGTGTTTATCTGCAAAAAAATAGGAAGTGCACACATTTCTTATGTCAAATGGCATATAAAGTCTAAATCAATTGCATAATTAAATATGAAAAATAAACTATAAAAATGAAAATAAAATTACAGAGACTGCTTATATAAGGGGCTATTATTAAAATTTAGTATTTAAATACATTTGTATAAGCATAAATTTTTCAGAAAGAAACAAACAGAACAGGAAATGATGTATTATAGGAAATAAAGACAGCAAAGCATTAAAATCTACTATACACTAAACTTTTTTCAGTCATCAAAAATAAGTACATAAGCCGGGTGCGGTGGCGCACGCCTGTAATCCCAGCACTTTGGGAGGCTGAAGCAGGAGGATCGCAAGTTCAAAGCCAGCCTCAGCAATGGCGAGGCACTTAGTAACTCAGTAAGACCCTGTCTCTAATAAAATACAAAAAAGGGCTGGGGATGTGTCCCAGTGGTTGAGTGCCCCTGAGTTCAATCCCTAGTACCAAAAAAAAAAAAAAAAAAAAAAAAAAAAAGAAGTACATAAAGGGAATTGTGCCACATATATCAACACACCAATCATAAAAGTTCAAATTGGAGTGTCTATATATTTGTAAGTTCGAAATTCTATCCAACTATTAGTAAAAGAAATTTAAACCAAAGTAAAAATGAAATACTCTGAAGTGAATGTGTTTTTTGTGCTTTATGAAAAGCAATCTCTTAAATTCTATTAACATGAAAAAAGGCACATATCATTTTACCTAGCAATTTAATTCTTGGTCTCTATCTCATTGAAATAAAAATGTAAATACATAAGTGCAGAGATGAAAGCATATTTATTGTAGCATTGTTCATAGTAAAGAACAGCTGGAAACCCAGTAATGTGCATCAGTAGGCAAGTGAATATATAAATCATGGTGCCTCCTCATCATGGAAAATAATGTAACATTAAGAAAATGAATTACATTAAATTAGTAGAGTGAATTTCTTCTATATATTATTGAACAGGAAAAGCATGGTGTCTAAAACTGTATTAAAAGCATTTTAATGAAAACATTTAAAAGTCTACACTAAAGCTTCAGACCAGAGCAATAGTCACATCCAGGGACGTTTTTCTCAGCCTTTTGAGTAGGACTGGTGTTTACCTAACTGGCCACTCTAAAGAATTACCTAACTTAATGTTCTGAACACTTGTATGGCATAAAGTTTACAAGGGCACTTAGTTGTCAATTAAATCTAAATTTAAATTCTGTGAATCTCTGGGTCTTCTGAATGCTTTTCTATTGCATCACAATATAATTTATAATTTAAAATAGTAGCCCATCAAAACATTATTCTTAATGATCAATTATCCCAAAGCAAATTAAAACATATTAAAAGAAATTTTTTACATCATTTGAACACTTATTCATTAATTTCTCCTCTGCTGTTGTAAGACTAAAAGTCAATATTTTCATATTTGTAAGATTGTTTTTAATAATTGCAATTTCATAAAAACTGATAACAGATAAATTTTAGAACTCCTTTCCTTGAATATTATTTTAATCATTTCAACTTATTTTGAAAAAAAAATATGAGCAAAATACGAATCACTTCAGAAAAGTTTTTTTTTATATTTTTATTTATTTGCTTTAGTTGTACACAATGCATTTTATTCAATGAATTTTATTTGTATGTGGTGCTGAGGATCGAACCCGGGTCTCCCATGTGCTAGGCGAGCACTCTACCATTGAGCCACAATCCCAGCCCCTTCAGAAAAGTTTTGATCTCATTGTAGGACATAAAATATGATGATATGCAAATGCTTAGGTATTTCTAATCTATGATGAATGCAAACCAGAAAGATTGAATTGTGTGAATTTCATATACTCTCTTCTTTGGCATTTATTTGACTAAATAAAGAAGGAAAAACAATAACTCTTACTTCACTAGCAAACCAAATTCAAACACATGCACATGTGTGCACACACACATACACAATAAAATTGCTGTTCAGTGGTTCCCAATAAAATCACTCTGCCTTCCACACTTGGTACTATTATGATTTAGTCTTTCTACAGTAAAAATAAATGAGATTGTAACATTTCACTTTCAATGGGAAAATGTATATGCCCAATAAAAAAATATTTGATGAGTTTTCTAACTACTCTTATAATATTCAATTCATTGTTAGAACACTCATTATTAAGACCTTCTAATTTAGAGCCTAAGTGGAGAAGCCTATCATGAGAAAGGGAATTGAAAACAACACATTAGGAAAGAAAGTCCAAATTACTGAAGAAGAGTAGCTGTTAGGGATATTTAGCAGTTACTTTCACATTGCTGAAATATTATCACATGGATTATAATTCTTTCATTGCATCCAGAAGAAAACACCAAGGAGTCAGAAATTACATAAAGATGTATTTGTTCTCAAAATAATAATAATAATAAAAAAAAACTCTATCAAAATTCTATCAAAATTTCATCAACCTTGAACAACTCTGTAAGGGAATTGAGGAGATGAGTTTTCTCTGAGAAAATCTCTCAGGTCCCTGATGATTCTGAGAGGCTGATTCTGTTGCTTTTTATTTTCATTTTGAAGTGAAAGTAAGCTTTTGAGCTTTAAGCTCAACATGCACTTATCCCAAAGTTAAACCAAATTTTAGCATAATTGTTGTAATATTGATCCATTTTTTAATAGATATATATATATACATATATATATATATATATAAAGTGATTGAATCAGTGTTTTACCAATACCTTACATTTTGAAAAGGGTAATTAATGTATTTCAAATAGTGCTTTTATATACATTTCTATGAAGAAATATAAAAGGAAAGTTTTAAACAGTCTTTTATAATTCATTATATTACATTGATAAACTTTTTGTAAGAAATCTTTCAGAGAAAATACAATGTTTAACCTGCATTTGCCTGTATTTGGTATTTAAAATTCTTTCCTTGGACATGGGAGTAACTAAAATCCCCCATGACATAGAAATGTAAGTACAAATATAGAAATCTAGGTATTAGAATTGTTTGAATTTAACAAACTATTCTAATTAAATATTAAATAATGAAAAGAGACATGTATATTTATTGGCATTTTACACATAATCACAAAAGTATGTTAATCTTGTGTTAACGCATAATATTTACTATAAATGTGAAATTTCCCAGTGCAACAGATACATATATCCTAAACATATATCGGAATTATTATCCCTCCAATAATAAATGTTATCTGGAAATTTTTAAGTTTGATCTTCCACGATGAAAATATAACATCATGACTCAAAATATCCTAATCTAAATGTGTCATGTGTCTCAGTCAATCTGTGCATCTACTCAAAAATATTGTTTCTTCATCTTAACACATATTAGCAATGTTATGCTCACTTGGTCTTTTTAGTCTGTTTTCTAATAATTTTCAAAACCTTTTTTTCCAAGTACATAAATTCAGAAACATTCCTTTTATTTGCAGGCACTGAATCTTCATATACTTTTTTATACTTTTTTGAAGCCTAAGAAATATGGTCAAGAATAAATATCAAAAGCTCCTGGGAATAAAGGGATGGTTCACCAAAATTCTAGAACAAGAATGGGAAGGAGGGGTCCTCACGGCCTCAACCTAATTTCATCTGACCATAGGCAATTAGTCTACAAACTAATATTGCCCTGATCTCAGGGCTCTAGCCAGCAAAAATGTAGCTAGATATCTTTCATATTTACTTATTCAGAGTGGTTACTCTGACTCAGAAATAAATGCTTAGAAGAGTCAGAAGGTCTTCATTTCATTTTGAGGGGTGAGGGGCTGCAAATTTTTAGATTGCTTATTTCATTTGTAATTTTTAAAAATTTTATATTTTTGTCACAATCAGGCAAAGAGTACTCTAATTCTAAAAGTAATTCATTTTCACTATAGAAAGTTCTGGGTTTTGATTTAATCCATACAATTGTAGTCTAAGTCACTGTCAGACTTATGAGAGCAAAGGACAGAAAATGGGAGAAGAGGAGAGAACAAGAGGGGGAAAGGGAGGAGAGGGGAGTTGAAGGAAGAGAAATATTTTAAAAGATGACATCATAATTCCTCTCAGGTAAGAACTTTCTTTCCTTAATAATATATCTTAATATGTAACAAATCAGGACAGGGATGGATAAAAATCACCAAAACCTGTTGCGAATGTTAATTTAAATTCAGCCCTTAGTATGTGTCAAACTTTTCTTAGCATAATAAAGTCTTAAGAGAAGCAGAAATAAACTCATTGAGATAGAATAACCCTGTCTCCAAGTGTGGGTATGAACAGACCTCTATTTGGGATTGCCAAGCTCTTGATTCTGTCTCACAGAAGAATTTAAGGATGAGTCAGGTTTCTGCAAAGAGAGCAGGAGCTTTGTTACAAAGCAAAAGTTAAGGTCTACACTCAGCAAAGGATGTGGACACTATCAAGAATGAGACCCACTACCAGCGTTTAAATTTGGGTTTTTATTAGGGTAAATATTTAGGTGGAATATGTGTGTTCCAAGTGCCTGGACTTGTCCCAGGATTGGATGGACTGAGCAGATCATGTTTCCCATTAAGGGTTGGTCTGGTTTAGTATGTAAGTTTCAGTTTACCTTAGCATTTATGTCTATGGTGGTGGAGTGGTCAACAGGGTAGTGAGGCCACAGGGTATAATCCAGTCAAGTGTTAACCCTCAGCCTCAGGAGATCATGGGTCTCTTTCTGTTGTGGTCTTGCTCCTGTTTTGCTATATTCCAGAGAATGTGTAGGGAAAGATACAATGTAATTCACAGGATGTTTAGGACATTCTTTCAGTTTGGCCCTTTTCTGTCCATTAGGCTCCTTCATTTGGCTCATGCATTGCTTACCATTTGTCTGTTCTATATTTTAAAAGGGATATTTTTTCCTTTAGGGACTCAACATTCTCTTGTACCCGTAAATTTCTATCTCACCCTCATGAACTTGGTGGATGTCAAACTCTCCAAAGGAAGATTCCCTGGAGGAGTTATGCCAATGAATTTTAAGAATTTGGAGGTCCAACAATCAACATTTAGATTTGGCTATTCTTCATAACCACATAAGCATGTCCCTCCTCCACACAAGTTAAATAAAACTACCTCATTGTTAAAATTTAGTCATTTCAACTTAAAAAAAGAATTTTGAACAAGGACTAAAGAGTGAAATATGTAGTTCCAAAGATATCAAGAAAATTAAGTGTGCCCTCCCCAGGGTTTATTGAGTAGGATGCTGGGTTTTCCGTTATACAAGTATTCCTTAAAGCAAACTTCTTAATTGCAAATAGTGCAGGGAGTTGATGGATTAATTGAAGAAAAAATCTAGAGACTGATCTTTATAACATAAGTGCCTTGATCATATATATCTCCCCCAAAGAAGAAAAATTAAACAAAACACAAAAACATCAAACAAACATTTACTCAGAAAAAAAATATGAACTGCAGAAATATAACTCCATAACAATAGGAACAGACTCGTATAAGTTCATAAGGAGTTTGTTAGATTGTCAATGCAGGGTTTTGTCTTTGAAAACTCCAAATTATCCCTCTCAACTAAATGAAGACATTTCTTTTCATATTATGCTAAATTATTCAGACACATAAAATCACATATTGTATGTTTTCACTTAGTGAAATGTCCAGAAGAGAGAAATTAGATCAATGATTGCCTGTGGTTAAAAGTGAGAACGGAGATGAACTGTCATTAGTCTGATGGATCTGATTCCATGAGAGAAATGCTTTAAAACTGGATTACAGTGATGATTATACAATTTAGAAAATGCATTAAACAATTATTAACTGTAAACAAATTGGTGAACTTATAAGCTGTTTGACTCTCAATAATGTTGTTTAAAAAGGCTTTTTACTTTTAAGGTAGATTTTTCTTCTTTTTATAAATTAACATGTCATCATAGAGGTTCAAATTCATTCTGCTACATATGGGCTTCCAGTTTTCCCAGCATCAATTGTTGACGAGGCTATATTTTTTTCAACGTATGTTTATGGTACCTTTGTCTAGCATGATATAACTGTATTTATCTGGATTTGTCTCTGTGTCTTATATTCTGTTCCATTGGTCTTCATGTCTTCATGGTTTTGGCATCAATACCATGCTGACTCTGTTACCATAGCCCTGTAATGTAATTTAATATCTGGTATTGTGATGTCTCCTGTATTACTTTTCTCACTAAGGATTTCTTTGGCTATTCTGGGTCTCCTGTTTTTCCAAATGAATTTCATAACTACTTTTTCTATTTCTATGATGAATATCATTTAGACTTTAATAGGAATTACATTAAATCTGTACAGCACTTTGGTATAGTGTGGCTATTTTGACAGAATGAAATTGAACCCCTATCTCTCACCCTGAACAAAAATCAACTCAAAGTGAATCAAGGATTTAAGCATTACACCAAAAAGCTTCTTCAAAGCAAAGGAAACAATCAAGAATGTGAAGAGAGAGCCTACAGAATGGGAGAAAATCTTTGCCACCTGCACCTCAGATACAGCATTAATTTCTAGGATATATGAAGAACTCACAAATCCTAACACCAAAAAAAAAAAAAAAAAAGGAAAGAAAAATAAACAATTCAATCAATAAATGAGCAAAGGAACCGAACAGTCACTTTGCAGAAAAAGAAATAAAAATGGTCATCAAATACAAATATATGAAAAAATGTTCACCATCTCTAGCAATTAGAGAAATGCAAGTTAAAATTACATTGAGACTTCATCTTGCTCCAGTGAGAATGGCAATTATCAAGAGTACAAATAACAATAAATGTTGACGAGGGTGTGGAGAAAAAGGTTCATTCATACATTTCTGGTGGGAATGCAAAATGGTACAACCACTCTGGAAAGCAGTATGGAGATTCCTCTGAAAACTTGGAATGAAACCACCACATGACCCAATTATCCCACTCCTTGGTGTATACCCAAAGGACTTAAAATCAGCATACTATGGTGACACAACCACAGAAAATATTTATAACAGCTCAATTCACAATAGTTAAGTATGGAATCAACCTAAGTGCCCTGCAACAGATGAATGGATAAAGAAAATGTGGTATATATACACGATGGAATATTACTCAGTCATAAAGAAAAATGAAATTATGGCATGTGCCAGTAAATTGATGGAACTGGAGACTATCATGCTAAGTGAAATAAGCCAGTCCCAAAAAAACAAAGGCCAAATATTGTCTCTGATATGCAGATGCTAAAACACAATGAGGGCAGGAGAACAACAGATGTTCATTGGATTAGACAAGGGGAATGAGGGGAAGGGAGAGGGAATGGGAATAAGAAAGGCAGTAGAATGAATCAGATATAACTTTCCTATGTTCATATATGAATACCTGACCAGTGTAACTCCACATCATGTTCAACCACAAGAATGGGATCCTAATCAGAATAAGTTATACTCCATGTACATGTAACATGTCAAAATATACTCTACTGTCATGTTTACCTAAAAATTTTAAAAAAGAGAAATTTTTAAAAAGAAAAAATTCAAAAGGAAAAATTGTATCCTGATAGGAATTCTTTTTTTTTTTTTTTTTTTTGATTGAACAGATGTTTTTTGTAATTAGAATAAGGGTAAAAAGTCACTTAGAGTATTCAACATGTAGAATCCACCATCAAAATGGTGTCTCTGATTATTTAGAATCCACCATCAAAATGGTGTCTTGATAAGTTGATTTCCTCAAAGAGAAATCATTCTTTTTACAGCAAGAGGTTGAACCAATGCTGTATCTATACTTCACCCTAGGATGTCATATATTCCAGTGGCTTAGCTTCAAGATCAAGGAGGAACTTCTGGCCCACCAGCCATAGGCTAAATTGTGTTCTGAAGTCATATGTTGAAGAAGGACTAGCCCTTAAACTATATTTGGAGATTGGGCCTTTAAAGAGGCAGTTAAGTTAAAAAGAAGCAGTGAGGATGAGCCTCAGTGACTGGTTTCCTTAAAAGAAGAGGATATTAGGACACAAGATGGGTACAAATGGAGTGTGTAAAGTCACAGGGAGAAGATGGTCATCTAGGAACTAAAGAGGGAGGCCTCACATGAAACCTTTGCCATTGCCATATTGATCTTGGACTTTTAACCTTCAGAATTGTGGGAACATAAGTTTCTATTATGTAAGCCACCCAGTCTGTGCTGTTAGATATGCAGTGTCTCCCATAAGCTTATAGTGAGAAAATGCAAGAAAGTATAGAAGTGAAATGATTGGACTCTGAGAGGTTTAACTCAATCTGTGTGTTAATCCCCCGATGGGGATGGGATTAACTGAGTGGTGAGGATAGACAGGTAGAGTTTGGCTGGAGGAGTTGGGACATTGGGTGTGCGCCTTTATGGTATAAATTCTGTGAGCTGAACTTAGTCTCTTTATGCTTCATGGTGCCATGTTCCCAGCTGCTTTCCTCTGCCACACTCTTCTGCCATGAAGTTTTGCCTCACTTCCGTCCCCAGGAAGGGAGCTGACCTTCTGAGGACTGAGAGGACTGAGACCTCTGAAACCATAAGCCCCCAAATAAACTTTCCCTCCTCTAATTGTTCTTGTGAGATGTTTTTTGAACACAAAGTGAAAAAGCTAACTAAAACACCTACCTTGTTGTAGCTAGTACCCCTTGAAAATTAAAACACCATGTAGACTATAAAGTGAGATGAGAATACATTTTCATTCTATTAAGCTTCTGAGATGTGTGTTTGTTGTAACAATTGTCATTGATAACATCAATACATAGTAGCATTTTATGAGAAATGAAGCTAAGCATCCTTTTATATTGTTAATTTGTACTTTTTATTCTGAACAACACATGTCAATATCCTCAGGTCATTTGTGAGGGTTTTTTTTTTTTTTTTTTTGGTTTTATTAGATTTATATATTAATGGTATATATCTGTCATTTATTATACATTCTGTAGAAATACACATTATAAAACATATGTATATATACGTTATTCATGGTTGTTTGTTTTACTATGCATAATTTTAAATCGAAAGATTTAAACATTTAACTATAATAGTTTTCCAACTTGTTCTTCATTGTTTCTCTCATGGTTTTTACTGATAAACATTGTTCCATACTCTGAAACCAAATAAATGTACATATCTATTTACTTTGAAATTTTTTTTGTCTCATTCTTTTATTTATCCTGGAACGTACTTTATTTTATTAGATATTGTATTCTATTCTCTTTATTTTATTTTTTATTGACCTCTATTATTTTTCTCAATATATTACTTGACAAGCTGCCTCAGAAGAATTTGCGGAAAAGTTCCATTGGAAATGCTAAATATGTATATGACTTTCTGTTTATGAATTTTCTATTCTGACATAATAAATATGTTTATTTTAAAACAATTGCTTCACTTATTATAAATTTATATTTGTTCATAATTTTCACTTTTAATTATCCCACAAGTTAAATTTGAATTATTTATTGACTTATGTAGTATTATTCCAAATTAAAAAGAACAATTTTGTCAAGTAGAAGAATCCCTTTGAAATGTTGATTTGAATTGCTTTTCTAGGTCAGCCAGCCACTCAGAGAAATATTTTGTTTTTCCATCTAAATATGCTCTTTCCATTTTGATTTTACCCTGTCTTTCTTATTCATCTATAAATGAGTTCTGTAGTTCTTCTTTCAATAGAATCTGCTTAGCATTTCTTGCTTGGCTTAAATTTAGATAACTTTTTAGATGACATTTTAGATGGTGTTTTGTTTAATATTTTAAAAACAGCTGTTTCTTAAATATATTTGAATTTAGTTGATATATTTCTTCCGAATGGGACTATCTCATTAAAGTTTCAACATTTATTCAAAAGTTCAACAAATGTTTACTAAATGCCTACTTTCTTAAACAGATAATCAGACTGTCAAAAATTAATGATAATTATGTTGGCATGAAGTTGTTTGTAGTAGTCTTATAAATTTAACCTTCTCTACATGTGTTTTTTTCGCTAGTTTTATTGACATATACATGACAAATAAAATTATATATATTTAAGGAATACAAAGTGATGTTTTGATATACACATACCTTGTGAAATAATTAAAAACTAATTAAATATCCATCACCTCACATCTGTGTGTGCATATCTCACATAAACACAAATGTGTTATATCAACTCTATTTTAGAAAATTTAAATATTCAATATAGTATTCTTAAAGACAGAGAAGATTCAAATAAAGTCAGAAGTTAAGGAAGAAACATTATAGTAGATGAGTCAGATAAAAATGGACTATAATGAATAATATACACCCCCAAACTGCATGATTTAGAAGAAATGAAGAGGTTTCTAGAAACCTAAAGCTTACCATAACTGAATCAAGAAGGGGAGCATCAATAACTGAAAATCAGACTGAGTCAGAAATCTCAAAGCTCCTATCAAAGAAAAGTTCAGGACACAATGGCCCCCAGGTGAATTCACCAACCATTACAAGAAGATGAGGACTAATCCTTAACTCTTCCAAAAATAGAAGTTGAAGGACCACTTTCAAACTCCATTTATGAGGCCAGCATCACCTTTATACCAAAGGAAGAAAAAGATAGAAGAAAAGAAAACTTGAAGCTAATATCCATGATGGACATAAATACAAAAATCCTAAATAAAGCTCAAGTAAACCAAACTAAAGAGCACATTAAAATTAGTATGTGGTATGACCAAGTGAGATATATCCATAGAATAAAAGGATGTTTCAACATGTATAAATAATTCAATGATACACCATATTAGTGAATGAAAACAAACATGCATAATCATCTTAATGGGCACAGGCAAAACATTTGATAGATCTCAACACCCATTCATGTTAAAATTAACAACAAAACATGGATAGAAAGAACTTACTTCCATAAAATAAATACCACCTGTGAAAAGCCTATAGCTAATGTCACAATTAATAGAGGAAACATTTGCCTACAGAATCTAATATAGGGAAAAGATTCCCACTCAGACATTTTTATTCAACACATACTGGAGTCCTGGCCAGAGAATCTAGAGAAGTTAAAAAAAAAAGTAAAAGTCACTAAACGTTGTAAAGAAGTAAAATTATTCCAGTTTTAAGATGACAGGATCATACATGTAGAAAACCCTATAAACTCAACAGCAATACACTTGTAGAACTATTAAATAAATTTTAACAAATTGCAGGATAGAAAAATAAACATAAAAATGTTTGTTTCTGTGCACTAAGAACAAACTACTTTTATTTATTTCTATTTTTAAAAAATATTTAATTATTTACTTTAGTTGTACACAATGCAATGCATTTATGTTTACGTGGTGCTGAGGATCGAACCCGGGCCGTGCACGTGCGAGGCGAGCGCTCTGCCACTGAGCCACAACACCCAGCCCCAGAACAAACTTTTTAAAAGATATAAATGAAGCAACCCTATTCACAATATAATCAAAAATTAATGGAAAAATCAATATTGTGCAACCTCTGTAGTACCCAATGTCATCCACAGACTCAGTAAACTTTATCAGAATTTCAATGGCATTTTCCTACAAAAATAGAAAAACTCAAAACTTTTTGAGGAACTCCAAAACACCTTGAAAAATCAAAGCAATCTTAAGTTGGAAGAGCAAAGCCAACTTCACCACACTATTTGATTTCAAAATAAATGACAAAGTTACAGGAATTGGAACAGTATTGTATTGGCATAACAACAGACGCATAGACCAAAAGAACAGAATGGAGAGCACAATAATAAATCGGTGACTCTTTATTCAACTGATCTTTGACAAGGTGCCAACAATACAAAATGGAGAAAGGATAGTCTTTAATAAATGGCACTGGAAAAACTGGATGTCCACATGCAGGTGAATAAAATCAAACCCTATTCTCACTCCACATACAAAAATCAATTAAAATAGTTTAAATGTTTTTACATGAGTCTTGAGACTCTAAAACTACTAGAGGAAAACACAGGGAAAATGCTTACTGACATTGGTCTGGCAATGATTGTTTTGTTTTGACATGAAAATACCAGAAAACAAAAGCAAGCATAAACAAATGATATTGCATAGAAATAAAATACATCTGCTCAGCAAAGGAAACAATTTCTATTTCTAACAGTGTTTTTATATGCACCTATTCCCTTGTCAAGTTGGCCATAGAAGATATTCTGCAATTCAGGGGTCAACCTAATTCAGAGCCCTTTTCCTGGTCCTGATCTGGTGCCTTAAAAAAATAAAGTAAGATTTTAATCTTTTATTTGAAAAGATATTCCCTCACCTTTCATTAAGTTCAACTCTGCTGTAAATAGGGGTCTAGTATCAAAAATGGAAATATTATTGATTTCTTTGTTCTCTTTTATGAACTGCTGGCATTGCTTATCTAATCCACTTAACACTGGTTTCTGAACCTGCCAGGATTGATGTTTGGAAAAAGACAGATTGAGTTGGAAATGTTCCTTTTTACTAGGGAGTCTGCATAGTATTAACCTTGGAAACCCTTGGTGCTGACAGGGTTTTATCCTGATTCTTCCCCTTCTGAATATTTTTACAAGTTATTTGGGAAAATCTTTCCTATATGACTGGGCATCTTTCAACTGCAACTTTCTTCACAAGGGAAAATTCTTTTTTTTTTTTTCCTTCTTCTAATAACTTATTTTCTTCTCCTCCCATGGTGATATCCAAGAATTCCATCTTTACTTTGTGTCTTTTGTCCCATCTAGGCAGTCTTTTTCAACAGATTGTAGACAACAGTTTTCTTTGGTACATAGTCTATTCCTGGTCCACAGATAACATACATTCTTTGTTCTGGAAAACTCAGGGAATGCATGTGACTTTCAGTCCAGCAATTTCATTGACTGCCAGCACAGCAGGCTCCAGTCTCTCATTTTTATCTTTGGATCATTCATGAAGCATCCAGATATACCTCTGTTCTTCCTGCCAAGCTGAAGCAAATAATGGTCTCTCTCTCTAAAGCAATTTTTTTTTTATTGAATTAAAAATATGCAACATTTAGCAAAATCAAACATAAAACTCTCCTCAAAAAAAACCCTTCTGGATCATTTTGTTAAATTTGAATTTACAGTTAAGAAAGAATCTATACTCAGATGTAAGGGGTTGTGAGTTATTGACTGTTCTGAATGTGCCCTGCCTCTATTTCTCATAGCTTCTTTGCAGTATACCTGCACAGTTATGTCCTTTATAAGTTTAATTATTTCATTGATACTTTTGAGTATATTATACTCAATATTTTAAATTTATTTTGTCATAATTCTAGATTTGACTACTCTTTTGATGTTCCTTGATTAATTTCACTTTAAATTTTACTGATTTAGTTTGCTATTCTGTATTCACTCTTTCTGAGTTGAATCAGTCTTTATTTTTTCTGTATCTAATAATAACTTACTTAATATTATTTAATTCTATAAATTTATCTCTAATGTTTTGGTTGTATTCCAGTAATAAAATTCTTTGACTAATAGTTTATATAACATTTATTCATGCCAAATATCATGCTAAATGCATTACATATTATTTCAATGAATCTAGAAATATTCTAGATGCTTTTTGCTGAGGCTAATTCCCAGGTGATGTTTGGTGGGAGGTGGGAGGTCTCATCTGCTTCACTTCCTCTTATGCAAGGGATACTCTGTCTTAGATATGGCATGCTGAGGAAACTGGAAGCCTAATAACACCTCTTCAACCTCATGAGACAGTAGATACATTCCAGGAGAGACGAGCAAAGAGGGAAACAGGTTACTGTCCCTCCCTTTACCAAGTGGTTAGCTATTAGAGTAGAAATGCCAATCAGAGAGAAACTTGCTGTTATTGTCAACTTTGGTCCCAGAGCCCTAGCTCAGGGATTTGCTAGGGAAATGAAACAGGCCCTAAAACATATAGTTCCTAATTGCTTTCCAAAGAAACTGACCTCATTAACATCAGAACATAGAGTTGAGGTATTACTCTGATAACAAAACAACAAAACCAAGCAAGGGTAATAGGAAGCGAAATTATAGACCAATATCTCTTATTAATATGGACACAAAAATTTTACAGTAAAATAGTGGATAACCAAACCTTATAGTATGTAAAAGCAATTATAGAGCCTGGCCAAATGGGATTTATCCGAGGGTGGCAAAATTCATTTAATATCTTAGAATCAATTAATTCAATACATTAGAAAACAATATAATAAAAAAATCACAATGTAATCTCTATAGTAGCAAATAAATATAAAGGCATTTAATGAAACCCACCACCCTTTCATGATAAAAATGCTGAATAAAATGGTAGTAGAAGGAAACTTCCTTAACCTGACAAAAGACATCCACAGAAACCACATAGTTCACATCATACTTAATGGTGAAAGACAGATGTATTCGCCCTAAATCAGCAACAAATCATGGATTTCCATTTTCATTACTTCTACTCAACATTTTACTGAAGGTTCTAGCCAAGACAATTAGGTATAGAGGAAAAAATTAAAGGAATCCAGTTCATAAATAAAGAAAGGAAACAGTTTTTGCAGATAATGTGATCTGGATCTTGAGCAAAACTCCTAATAAATCTACTAAAAATTATTTGAAGTAATGAATCAATAAGCAAGGTTTCATGATATAAGATCAAAATAAAATTGACTATGTTTCTCTACACTTTCAATGAATGATCTGAAAGTGAAATTAAGAAAATTATTTCATTTGCAATAGCATCGAAGATGGTAAAACATTTAATAATAAATGTAAGAAGGGAAGCAAATAACAACTTGAAAAGTAAAAAAAACATTTCTGAGGGAAATTAAAGAAGATCCAAATAAATGAAAAAACATTCCATGTTCATGTGTCAAAAGAATTAAAATTGTTAATGACAATATTCCTTAAACTGTCAGATCTCTTGCTGATTTGTCAAAACTGAAAAACTGATTCTAAAATTCATATGAAATAGGTGAAAACAATTCTGGAAAAGAATAAATTAGAAGTTTTCACACTTCCCTTTTAAGAACTTACCACAGACAATGATATTAAATACAGTGGTGGTACTCAACAAAAATAGACACATCAACTCTATGACAAAGGTGACAAGACCATGCAATAAGGAAAGAAAACATTTGCAAATGATTCATATTGTAAGAGGCTTCAATCTAGAATATGTAAAGAACACTTTCAATTCAATAATGAAAATAACCTAATTAAAAAATGGGCAAATGCCATGAATAAACACTTTGCTTAAGAAGATATGAAAAGTTACATATCTTTGCATATCTTCATGAAAAGTTACCTGACATTGTTGGTTATCAGGGACATGAATCTCAAAACCACAATAAGATACCATTTCACGCCCACAGGGTGACTGAGTTGAAATGCCACACATCAAGTGTTGGTGACAACATGGAGAAATTGAATGCCCCACATACACGTCTGGAGGGAAAATGCAATGGTTCAGCCACTAAGGAAAGTTGGCAGCTCTTTAAATTATTAAACATCTTCAAGTGATTAAACAGTGAGTTACGATAAGACCCATCAATTTCTCCGCTAGGTATATACCCAAGAAAAATGAAAACATGTTTACACAGAAACTTGTGCCCACGCATTTATAGCAACATTATTCATAATAGCTAAAAGGTAGAACCAATACGGATATTCATCAACAGAGAATGAATGAACAAAATGTGAGCTATCTATTCCATAAAACACTAAACAGGAATGAATTACCCAAATATGTTACAACAGGGATGAAATCAATCCTAGGTAAAAGAATAAATCATTTATATACTGTACAATTCCATTCATATGAAATTCCAAAATTGGAAACTCTATAGATACAATAAGTAGACCAGTGGTTGATCAGGGCTGTAGGCAGAGGAAGGTCTGAGGGGATCAGGGAATGACAGCTAACAGGCACAGGCTTTCTTTTTTGGATAATTGAACATATTTCTGGATAAATGAAAAGTCTCTGAATTTGTATTATAAATGGAGAATTGTATAGTATGTGACTTATTATCTTATAAAACTGTTTATTTTAAATGATGATATAAGCTGTATAATATTTGCTTTCTTTAAAGCAAGAAAAATGGAGGGCTATCAGAAATGTATCCTAATTTAAAGAAATAAGTGTCAGGCATTTTGAGCATCTGGGAGTCAAAGAAGCAAGAGTTATAGAGCCCTATCAGGCTGACGAAGTTGTTGTTGAGAATGAAGGATCAATACTTGCTATGTTGAACCAAGAAGTCATCATTCCAGCAAAAATAAAGCAAATTGTTGATTCCAATTAGAAGTAGAATAGGAAAAAAATTGTTTGTATGCAAAGGGGTTGTAAAGGATAGAGAGAGGGGTTTGGAGTAATTATAAATTATTTAATTTTAAAATGCTAAAGAGAGTGGTAATCTTACATTTTGAGGTTTCTGCTGGAAAATGTTAATAAATACATATTTGGAAGGATTCAAATGAGTCATTTATTTAGTTTTAATTACTAACTGCTTGTTGTTTTTATAAATGCAAACTAAATGAGTTTGATGGCTAATTAGGTACAATGATACTGAGTGCTTGCCTTAGGTAATGTGACTTCATTTTCAACAGAGGTAGAAATCTCATTAAAAATGTGTCTAAAAGGGAAAACTAATTTTAACTGATGGCATCAGACCTCCATTCTATCCATATGAATTTCAGAGAAAGAGATCTGTGTTCACATATATAGATTCACAAAATCTAAATATAAAATGGTGAGGCATTACTTGGTTTATGTTGGTTTCTATTTACCGCACTTCTATTTTAGCTACTCATGGTATTATAGAATGATTAGTCATCTAAATACTGAAAAGCACTATGACGAAAGATACATTTAAAAAATGACATGTAAGAGAGATGGCCTTTGTTAATGTTGTCTGGGCACTACAGATACATGAGCATCCTGTGATTTTTAATTTTGTATAGTCAAGGAATACAGCAATAGGTAAAAGAGAACCATTTATCAAAGCGCAGGGAACTTACTGGTGTGCTGCAGTTCTCTGTTTCCACTGTTGTCATGGTAACAACATCTTCTGAGCAAAATGGGGTTGGGTAGTTGTAACTACCCACTGTTTCTATGTCTCTGGAAGGGCACAATGCTGCTAAATTGGAAGCATCATAGATGGGCTTAAATTTTAAAAATTCAGAAGACAATCATATTGCTAATTTACAGTAGGTTTTGTAAAAATATGGACATAATAGGAAAAAAATAGAATTTAAATATGTGATTAGTAAGCTAAGACAGGGAAGGGAACAGAAATATACTATATTAATAGAAATTTTATTTTATTTTAATACTATATTGATATAAAATATTTTGTGTTTTCCATTGCTATGTATTTTCTGTAACCTTCATCATTTGGCAAATAATAATGACCTATTTGATCATAGAAAGAAAATTGATGGAGTGCAATGTGTCTTGACTTCGTAGAGTATCTTCTATAGTTTTATTTCATGGCTGACCATATGCTTCATAAAGTTACAATGCCACTCCATAAACTCTGAGGGAAATTTGTTTCAACTACTCTGTTGGAAAAATATATGTAACTTTGATCTGTATATTACTTTGGGAATATGCTATTATTTTCTCAATTTTCAATAGTAATCTAATTTCTGTTACATTCAGCTCAGTGGGTTTTGAGTAACAGAAAGTATATATTTTAGCTCACATATTTATTTTTATTGCTTATAAGATATTTATATCTTACCATATTGAAAGCACTTGCTAGTCTCAAATATATTTTCATTTGCCTCATGCTCAAATAAGTGAGCCATAAAATTGGGTCAGAAAGGAATAACTCTGAGTAGTTTTTATTCTATGTATTACGTATATGACTGTAGAATAACTGCAACCCTGATTAAATTCAACTCTTCATCTATCGAAGATCACCTGCACAGCTGAATGTGGCTTGAGATGAACACAAGATGATACAGATTATTCCTGCTTTAAATTCATGACCATGGATACTGGCTGAGAACAAGATTGCACTGCCTGCAATCTTGCTATATTTCCTTTTCTAGACAATTATTCCACACCATCCCTTCTGTTCTTTGTAACCTCATCTGCCCCAACTGCCCAAACTCTGCTAGCTACACTGTCTTGCTTACATTTCTTTAACATATAATTTTGTTTTAAATGACCTTTCTTTTGAGTTTTCCTTCTCCCTAAAACATTCCTTCACCAATTTTTCACATGACTAACTGCCACATGATTTTCTTCCAGCCTACTCAAATATTACATTCTCCGTGATGTGTTCTTTAGAACCTCTATTTAAAATGCTATTGGCCAACTTTCCATACACATATGCACACCCCTAACTGTCACTCCTACAACCCCTTACTGTACTCTGTTTTTTGCACTGTTCATATTTTCTTTCATCATTCTATACAATTTGTGATTTATTATCTTCATAATTTTTGGCCAGCACCTTCAATGGACTTGATGCTCCAAAGAATAGTAGTTTTTATATGTTTTATTGATCTTCTTGATGGTTGGATGTTTCCCAAGCTTCAAGAGGTTATTCAACAAATGTATATTGAATAAATAATTGAATGAATTGTTAATACCTGCCTTTTTTTCCAGTTTTATATCCTTCTCAAATATAATAAAATGCATCATCCTTTAGACTAATGCCAAATATTTTCTCCTCTCTTTCATGGCTCGGAACAGATCACATCTGATTTTACCATCACCTTGATTTTGGGTCTATTAGTATTGTTGTGTGAAGGTTTTGCTTTTAGTTTTTGGTTAAAATTCTGTGCTATTTATTGCACAACACTTGAAAGTAATTCATTGTTACAGAAATCAACTGAACTCTAAATGTTTTGACACTTTCAATAGATCATTAGCATATTCTAGAAGACTAGTGTTGTTAAATATGACTGAAAGTTTTGCTTAAGAGGATAGTATATCCATTATAAAATGTATTTCTGAGTAGATATTAGAAACTTCTGTGTACAATGGCTCTTACATTTAGTCATTATATGATGAAACCTATAGTAACCAAAATACAAAATCTTTGGTTTTGTCATAATCATTACAAGTCTGTTTGTCTGATTTACTCGGTTTAATTTTGGAAAAAATACATAATTTACCTAGAATACAATCATATACAATGCAATTTTTTTTTTCAGATTATGGCACATTGAATTTGATGAGTGATTTTTTTCCCCAATAGATATTTTTAATAAGAAGCTTGAAAATGTGGCCTGGAGTTAGGGAAAGGGAGTGCATAAAAACATGATTACCTCAGAGTTAAAAAAAAAAATGTGGCTTATCTGAGGAAACAAAGTGGGCAGAACTGAGCTGAAGTAACTGTGATGGAGACTGTCAACTAGAAGGCACACCCACAGTGAAGCGTGTAGCACAAATTTAGGAATATGTGGCCACAGGCATAATCTAAAGTAATAAATCTATATTAGAATTACTAGTAAGCTTTAATCAATCCAGATTTCTAGCCTCAACTCCAGAGATTCAAATTTAGTAGATGATAATGAGTCTAAACATTGTTTGAGTTTTGTTTTCTTTTTCAATTCTTCATGTGACTTTGATGCAATCAAGTTTGGGAACTATTAAACTAGAGCGCTGGTGATTCCTAAAGGATGCTTGGAGTGAAGTCTGGAGTGGTGTGAATAATGGGCACATCAAAATTACCTCAAAATTGGTTTTGTTTCATTGTTTTGTGGTTCTCAAATTTCATGTGATGCTTCACCTATATTTAGTAAGATCCTTGTGCAGCATCATCATGAAATTGTTTTGGAAATTTGCTAAAGTTTTTAAGATTTGGTAACAAAATAAAAATCCCCAGGGGAGTTTTACCATCCCTTCCTACTTTTACAACCACAGAACTAAAGATTTGGTAGAAGTAAGGACAGAATCCCTTGGTTAAATAAGTTATACCCAGATTTTTTTTTTTTTTAAAAATGAGCATTAAACATCAGCCAAACTGAAATAGAAAGATAGTATGAGGAACTTACAGAGGTCCTAAGAAGAGAGCCAAACATGGAAAGCTGAAGAAGAGCCAAATTCAGTGTCCTGGGTGTTGGATTCCAGGCAGGAGGCTGTGCCTCCCAGGCAGAAGGCCACACCTCCCCAGGTGCTTTGTGAAAAACTACATTTCCCAAGATCCTCAGCATGGTCAGCAAACCTGGTCAGCAGGTGCCCTGGCCATCACCTCCTGACCTCTGGTAGCCTATAGGGCAAGAACTCACTCCAGGGGGGCTTTCTGACCCACACTCTATTTAAGCCAGCCCCGGACTGAAATCTCTCTCTGTTCGCGCTTGCCCCTGTTCCCGTCTGTCCCCTGTTTTCCCTTTTTCTCCCCCTTCCACGCGTGGCCCCTAATAAACTTCCCTTTTATTAAAATGGCATTCCCTGCGTAAGAAACTTTGCCTAAATTATAACATTTTGGCGCCTTCAACATGGGGCAATCCTACATTCAAAAGTCAAAGTTTCTTGGGAACTGCTTTTTTCTTTTGCTGATGCTCTGCTCTCGGACACCGCTGTTCTCAGGAAGGGTAAGATTCGCAAAGTTTTTTCTCTCTCTCTCCCTCTCCCTCTTTTTCTCTTCCTCTCCCTTCTCTGGGAACCTCAGCTTTCAGATCTGAAACCTGCAGTTCTCCAGTCCATCGGCACCCACCGTGCGTGCGTGCCCCGAGCTCCTCAGTCCATCCTCAACTCTGCGCGCCTTCCCCCTCCCCCACCAGCAAACAGCGACCATGGGTTCACCATTCGTCCAAGCCACAGAAATTTTGCTTTTGCTTAGTCTGTGCACCTGGGTACGTTCTCTCAGCACATTTGCGCAGGTTCCTCTCTTTCCCCTTCTGCTGCAGCTGCAGCGGCACGCTCCCTGTCCGCGATCCCAGCCCACTGCCGCTACAGCAGCAGCGCGCTCCTTGCCTGCCTCCTCTGCTAGACATCTGACACCCGGCAACCCGTTCCACCCTGCCTCCTCCGATCTATTTTAGCCGAGCGTTTCTTCGCATGCAGGCCAGATCCCCCCGTGGCCGACAACATGGGTATACTTCTTCCTTTGTTTCAACATCACAACTTCTTAGCCTCGCGGTCACTTTTATTATTGGTCACCATCTTTCCCCATTCTGATCAACCAGATCTGCTACTTAGCTCCCTCCCCCTTCCTCAGATCCGCCATGTTTTTCCGCCCAAATCTGTCTCTACTTCCACCCTTCCGGGATCCGCCATCTTCTATCCCAACCCACGTGGTTCCCTCCGACTGCCTTCCAAGCACCGCCTTCCAAGCACAGCCTTACCGCGCGCCTTCGCTGCTGTACCCGTCGGGCCAGCCCATGCCCTGCCTTGTGGCCACAGCAGCGGCGGCAACTGCGGGACTCTTCCATCCCTCCTAGCAGCCACTGGCTTGTGCGACCCTCCCTCCCTCAGTTCTCCCTAAAATCTCTTCAGGCCTTGTGCCTAGTCCGGACTTGAGTCTCTTTTTTCCGTTCACATGGGACACAGCGCAAAGAGCCCCTGTCCTCCCATTAGGACCTCATGTCTACCTGGCTCCAGTGAGCCAGACCCTGCCACAGCCAGGGAGACTAAAAGTCTTCGTTCCTAGCAGCCACTGGCTTCAAACTCCCTCTGTCCTCTGCTCTCTCTCTCTCTCTCTCTCATTCACGTGGGACACAGTCCCTCAGTTCCCATTCAGAATGGGAAAATCAGCAAGTCTGTCTCTTTTCAGCCCCTGCTGACTTCACCTTTGCCTCTTCAGCTACCTTCACTCACAAACTCCTGGCTTCCCCTTCCAAAGTGCGCACAATTATGTTTTTTTTGTCCGTGCGTCTGTCCAGATTTCGTGTAAATGTGATGTCACAAATAACAAATTGAGCACTCGTGAAAATTAATTTAAAAAAAAATGGATCCAAATATCTTTAATTCATTTAAGTCAAAAATGTTCAATTCAAATTGAGTAAACAAATAAGTAAAGGTAACTTCAAACTTAATTCAAAAGTTTCTCCAGGACTTCTCTTCAGCAAGAAAAATGACTAATACTGTTCAGCCTCATATTTTGGTACCTGACATGAAATTATTCATTTATAACTAACTTTGTTTGTTAAACAGCTTATTAATTTACAAGTTTAAATTGCTCACTGTTAAATATGCCATCAGATATTAATTGTTTTCACAAATTGGTCTTTGTCATCAGTGAAACAGGTTAAAGTTCCAATAGGTATAAACAGGTGTGTGAAATTCCTAGAAGACCTGTGTAACAGCCTCTTGAAGACCGAATCTTCACTCCTACTGTCTCAGCAGTCTACAGCACGGTAACACAAGTAACAAGACAGCCGGAACCTCCCAACCCCCTACCAATGCAGATCCCCAGCCCTTGACTGATGCAGAAACCTCCCAGTACCCTGCCCCCACTGACCTGGTAGACCCTAAAGTCTGGGATACTCAGACTCCCTCCCTTGCTCAGTGTGACCCCATAAGAATACTCCTTAAAGATCCCCGGTGTTTCCCTAACAGAGCCCAATATCCACTTCCACCACCAGCCTTAGAGGTCTCCAACCCATTATTTCAGACCTTTTGCGGAAACGTTTCCTCAGATCCATCCATTCCCCTTACAATACTCCTATTTTGGCAATTCAGAAGCCCAATGGCACGTATCGGCTGGTCCAAGATCTTCATCTCATCAACGAGGCTGTCAGGCCTATACACCCTGTGGTCCCAAATCTTTATACTATTCTTTCCCTAATTCCTTCCACATCTACCTATTTTTCAGTTATTGATCTTAAGGATGCTTTTTTTCACGATCCCTTTAGCCCAGGAGTCACAAGACCTCTTTGCCTTCACCTGGACTGACCCTGACATGCAACGGTCCCGACAACTGACTTGGACAGTCCTTTCTCAAGGTTTTCGAGACAAAGTTTCTCCTCTGATAGCAAACCCCAACCCCTTCCCCGTATTCAGCACATGAAATAAACAAGGGGCATCCAAATCTTGCGGAAATGCCCCTGGGACATACATCGTCCCCTGGACATACATCGTCCCCTGGACATACATCGTCCCCTGGACTCTCTCAAATAATATAAAAAAAAATTGTTGGGTATGCAAAAGCTCAAAAGTTCCAATTGCTCTAATTAAGAGTACTGTAAACAAAATATTTTTCCTAAATTCAAGTTATTACTTTTCCACAAAAAGTTAAATGCTCTCAGCCTTTCTTTTATCCGTTCTAATTGTAATATTTTGTCAGCTAAATGCTCTCCGCCCTTCTTTAATCTGTTCTAAATGTGATATTTTGTCAGCTAATGTTCATGGAAGCTCAAACAGCAATATATGTTAACAGAGATCAACTTCAGAACTAAAACACCTGACCTTCAAGAACCATCAAGACAGATAGGTACCACAGACCCCGGCTACTGTAAGTTTATAAACATTAAAGTTAAAGCCCAGTGTTCTCAATTTAAGATTAGCTTACTGGATGTCTAAGATCAAAACTTTAAATTAATCAAAAAGGGCCAAGAAAACCAGTATTTGGTTCTTGTCCCAGAGTCTGCCTGTGAGGAAAGAGGAAACATCTCTAAAGAGCTTTGTATCTCTGGGTCACATGATCTCCCGATAAGAGAGATAAATGAGACCTATAGAGAAAAAAAGCCAATCAGTGCACTTGCTAAAAGGATGGTCCAAAAAAAAAAAAAAAAAAAAAAAAAGGGAGAAACATCCCTAATGCTTCTGAGAGAAGCCACAAGGTCAAGCAAGACCTGGACCCATCCTTACAGAAGGCACCGAGCAGAAAAGCTGCTCTCAAGTTTCCCCAAGATTCCCATCAAAACAGCTGACTCTTAGCAACAGTCAAAAGCAAAAGTCAATTTGACAAACTTCATCCTAAACATCCAATAACAGTTGAAACAGATACACAACCATTTGTGGGCATTTTAGAATAAAAGGTAACCTCAGCCCTAAGTGAAATGTTGTGTTTACATCCCTGATAACTCTGTACATGTTAAAAATTTACATGTTCCATATGCTGCAACATTTATTCAATACTCATGTTTTTCATGTTCGCTCATAAAAGCTCTCATCCCTGTTGACTTTACAACCTTCCCCAGACTTCAAAGTAAAGTCTATCCTTCATCAGACATCAGTTATGGACGTGCCAAGATTACATCCTACCTGACCCAAGTAGACTCACTGCTTTATTTCCATTGGCACCCAGTTCTTGGGTATATTTCTCCCCTCCCCAGGACACAGGAACAGTCTCCCTTGTCCCAAAGTGGACAGGACCTTTCCAGGTTGTGCTGTGCACACCCACGGCTGCTAAGCTTCATGAAACCTCAGGGAACTTGACTTCTTGGACTCATATTTCCAGACTGAAACCAGCTGCTCAACCAACTGAAGATCCACAACGGACAACAAACAACTACCTCAATATACTTGCTCTCCCAGTCCCACTGATCCCTGAAAAATTTGCTTCTCTCGTGTTCCTGATACCAACTCAAAATAATCTTTTCTGTTTTTTCTTGTTTTGAACCATTAACCAGTTTTTCTCAGGGACTATCAACTGTTAAAAAAACAACAGATGACTTTCCAACTAGAGAGCCCTGCTGAGTCCTGCCCTTATGCTGCCACCTGATGCTCATTATGATGTGCTTCGCACTCTCCATTGGCCTCTTCACATGTTACCTGCAAACTCACAAGACCCACAATTTGTACATGCTCTTCGAGAGGATAGCCGGCTGACTCCCTCAGTGACTTTCTGCAGAAGCCTGGTTTGACACCCTCACCAATCTTTGGCTTCAAGGAAACTTCATCCATCCCATACCTGGACAGATTCATCTTTTCCATGCCTACCTCCTGGGAATTTTTTCACCCTCCAGCTGAACCTGCCTGCCCACATCTCCTCCCTTCATAGCACCCCACATCGCCCCACTTCAGCTCTGAAGCAGCCAGATTGAAACACAATGCCCCGCTTCCTAAGAAAACAAAAAGGGGGGAATGTTGGATTCCAGGCAGGAGGCTGCGCCTCCCAGGCAGAAGGCCACACCTCCCCAGGTGCTTTGTGAAAAACTACATTTCCCAAGATCCTCAGCATGGTCAGCAAACCTGGTCAGCAGGTGCCCTGGCCATCACCTCCTGACCTCTGGTAGCCTATAGGGCAAGAACTCACTCCAGGGGGGCTTTCTGACCCACACTCTATTTAAGCCAGCCCCGGACTGAAATCGCTCTCTGTTCGTGCTTGCCCCTGTTCCTGTCCGTCTCCTATTTTCCCTTTTTCTCCCCCTTCCACGCGTGGCCCCTAATAAACTTCCCTTTTATTAAAGTGGCATTCCCTGCGTAAGAAACTTTGCCTAAATTCTAACACTGGGAAATATAATATTTATGATAGGAATCATGAGGGATGTTAGGAAGCCTGTGTGACTCCTCTTGAAATGTAGCAAGATCTGCAATACTCTCTCTGTGCTCTATCATTATAAAGTTGTGAAAGGCTGGCCTAATACAAGGAATGGCAGTCCATAGATAACTGATCCTAGGTTTTTATAAGAGAAAGTAATCAGGGACTCCTGACAGTAGAATAATTCTTTTAAGTCTTGTCTTGATGTGAGATCAGGAGTGCATTTAGGTCTGGTTTTATGCATTAGACTTTTCGTTGTAAAGGGGATTATGGTAACTTAAGTAAAGAACTTAAATCATACCTCATTCAGCAGTGCTTTAGAAAGGAAACCTAGGTGATATGATTTGTTAATAAAATTTTACTTGAGCTAGGATTGCAGTGTAAAGCCCTTTATGAGAATAACTTCTTACCTCCTTAGAAAAGATGTTGTAAGCTGTCACTGTTATTTCTAATTCTCAGTTATTTAACAAGAAGAGAGGTGTACTTTAAAATGTGAGGAAGCATACTGTCAGACATTATCTGAACTGATTTTGGAAATGTTACTTTCTTCTAGTAGTAAATTTTAAACTAAATTTATGCAATTGCTCAACTGTCATTCTGCTCTGAGATACTTCATTAGGTCACAGAGACCATGTATACACACACACACACACACACACACGTATACATACATATATATATATATATATATATATATATATATATATATATATTCACACACATGTATTTTAATTTTTAAAGAATTTTTTTCACAATGCCTTTATTCTATTTATTTATTTTTATGTGGTGCTGAGGATCAAACCCAGGGCCTCACAAGTGCTAGGTAAGTGTTCTACCACTGAACTATAGCCCCAGCTCACAGAGACCATATTTTACATATGGCATGCTCATTATGGAACAGTAAGATAAGAGCTCCAACAACAGTTGCTTGCAAAAGACAAAGGCATATTTCTTATATTTCTTGTTCATAACACTGTCCACTGTGACTCTGTGGTAGCCTTAATCCATGTCAACTTCAGTTTGGAACCAAAGCATTTTCAGCAGCATTTTCCCATGATATCACCAATCATCACATTATTGTAGAAGAAGCGAGGATTTGGAAGAGAAAAGTTATGTACAAACAAACTTACAAATATATAGATACAAAGACACACAAATGTGGTATATATACGTATGTGTGTATGTAAGTATTAAAACAGTCACTTTAAGAATCTAACAAAATGATAGTTTCAGGCATTATAATATGGCAAACAGAGGTCAAATGTGTCTTAAGTCAGTGATTTGCTGGATCTAGCTTGCAATGGTTTATGAGAACCAATTGTTTATATCTCTTCCCAACTCTGTTTGTGGGTGGGCAGCTTGAAACCAGCTAGGATGGAAGCATTTACACAAGAAAAATCAGCCACATTTGCACATCAGGTTTCCTTGTGTTCCTTCTCCAATGCACCATTGCTTAAAATGTAGCAAAATTACAGCTACCTTGTAGTCCTAGAAAGAGTGCCAGGGTTATGATTTTTTTTTAAAGCTGTGGATGAGAGAGAATCTGATCATGAGGATGATCCTCAAGCAGAAGCCATCAGCTGTCACATGCCACATAGAGACAGAATGCAGAAAACCATAGTTCTTCAGGACAAAGATCTAGTGGCACCACTGGATTAGCTGTGAAATCCAATAAAATAGCTGTATTTACTTTCTTAACTCCTTGAAAACAATGTTTATGCAAGGAATCTCGATGGATTCATATTTTAAAATATTTATTCTTGATTCATGGGGCTCCTTTCTATATAACACTTGCTTAAATTCTTCAATGAAGTTAATGATCCTTTAAAATCCAAAGTAGAGACCTTACATAAATTTCCTCAGTACAATAGTTTTATAATGGTTTATTTTAAAAACTGCCAACACTAGCTGCCTCAGAATACATTTCTTAGGTAAAGCTTATTCATACACTTTGGCAGCATTGAATAATAAATATTTTTAATAACTGCTTTGGAATTTATTTCATGTACATTTTTGCTTTTATGTACGTGTAGACTTGTCCTCATATGAAGCATCAGTAGCAGAAAGAAAATATATTAAAAAGCTACATTTTAAATTATTAAAATTCTATATAATTTAAATTACAAAATTTCACTAAACATTTTCATACCAAAACCCTACTGAGAGAAAACAACCTTAAGAACTTGGATGTTTCTTGGACTTTTGTTACTTAATGCAAAATCATCTGAATATTGATGCATATACATGACATTTAAGGCAAAAATTCTATGCACATTTACTGAAACATTTTAAGAGTAACAATATTCATTTCTCATAAAGTTTTTTTAAAATATTTATTTATTTATTTTAGTTATACACAATGCAATGCATTTATGTTTACGTGGTGCTGAGGATCGAACCCGGGTCGCGCATGTGTGAGGCGAGCGCTCAGCCGTTGAGCCACAACCCCAGCCCCAATAAAGTTGCATTTGTTTACAAAAATGTGATTTTTAATATAGAAAATCTTAAAAACAGTAGAATAAATTTGATATAACTTTCCTATGTTTATACATAAATACACCACCAGTGAAACTCCACATCATGTACAATCACAAGAATGGGATCCTAATTAGAATAAGTTATACTCCATGTATGTAAAACGTGTCAAAATATACTCTACTGTCATGTATATCTAAAAAGAAGAAATTTTATACTTTTTTTAAAAAGAAAATTTTAAAGACTCTACACACAGATGTAAACTAAAATAACTCATAAGTAAATTCAGCAAATCTCGGGTAAAAAATCAGCATACAAAAATCAATAGTGTTTTTATACACTAAAAGTAAACATACCCCAAAAGGAAATTATGATTCAAAAATATTTATTATAGCATGAAAAGGATCAAAATATGTAGGAATAAATCTAGTCTAGCAGGACATAGGATCATGCATTGAAAATTACAAAATGTTGATGAAACAAAGAAGACATTAATGTATGGAAAGCTGAAGCTGTTCCATGCTCTTTGATTGGAGAACTTATTGTAAAGACATTGATATTGACCAAAATGATCTGCAGATTCAATGTAATCCCTATCAAATTCCAAAAGGTGTTTTTTGCAGAAGTAGAATTATCCATCCAAAAAATTGTACAAATTTCAAGGAACCCCCAAATAACCAAAACAATCTTTATTCGTTTATTTACTTTTTTTTTTTTTTTTTTTTTTTTTTTTTTGCAGTGCTGGAGATTAAACCCAGGGCCCATGCGTACTAACCAAGTGTTCTATCACTAAGCCATAGCCCCATCCCCATCCTTCCAAAAAACTCTTAAAATACAAAGTTGGAGGTCAAACATTTCCTGACTTCATAACTTATTAAAAATCTACAGAAATCAAAACAGTGTAGTACCGGCATGGAGATAGCCTTATAACCACTGGAATAAAGCAGAAAGTCTAGATATATACCCTTACCCTTACGCATATGGTCAAATAACTTTTGAATAGGTGCTAAAACTATTCCATGGAAGAATAAGTAGTTTCTAATATAATTTTATTTTATTTTAAACAAGTGGTGCTGAAAACCTGAATCTTCACATGCAAATGAATAAAGTTGGATGCTCATTTATACCATACTCAAAAATTAACTCAAATGGATCAAAGACTTAGTTCTAATAGCCGAAACTACAAAACCTTTAGGGAAAAATACAGAATAAAAATGTTAAGATATTCTATTTGCCAATGATATTTTTTATTTTATACAGAAAGCACAAACAATACAAGAAAAAATAAATAAATGGCACTATATAACAATTTAAACTTCTGTGCATCACAAGATACTATTAACGGGGTAGAAAAATAACCCATAGAATGGGAAAAAGTGTTTGCAAGTCATACATCTGATAAGGTGCTAATATCCAGACGAATATATAAAGAACTATAATTCAACAACCATAAAAAACAAAAGAAACACAATTTAAAAATAGCCAAAAGACTTGAGCAGACATTTCTTGACAGAAAATAATGAATAATAATGAATAATAAACACACGAAAAGATGCTCAAATTCACTAATCATTAGCAAAATTCAAGTTGAAACCACATTGAAATAGAACCTCATACCCAATAATACAGTTTCTCTAAATGAACAAAAACAAAATAACATAATCAAAGAAAACAGGAAACAGTGTTAGGCGATGTGATGAATTTGTGAATTGTTAGGGAGAAAGCAAAATGGTATAGTGTCACCATGGTGGAAAGGATTATGGAGTTTCCTCAAATATTTAAAATTATAATCACCATATAATCCAGCAATCCCACTTCTGGTTGTATGCCTAAAAGGATTCAAAGTAGGGACTCACTAATATTAATGCATGCATGCTCACAGTAGCATTACTTACAACCCAAGTGTCCATCAGTAGATGAATAAGTAAACAAATTTTTGTATACACATACAATGAAGTGATATTCAGTTATAAAAATGAAAGACATTCAGGCACATGCCACAACATGGATGAACCTTGAGGATATTATGCCATAGAAAATAAGCTAGTAATAGGCCAATACCATATAATTTAACTTATATGAGGTACCTAGAATCTTCCTTCTTAATGAAAGAATGTGAAATACTGGTTGCAGAGTTAGAGGGAAATAAGAAGTTCCTGCTTAGTAGGTACAGAGCTTCATTTTTCAGGATGAAAAGAATTATTTAGATGGATGAGTTATTTAGATAATAGTAGCAAACCAATGTGAATATATGTAATGACACTGAACTGTGCATTTAAAATGATTCAGGAGGTAAATTTTTATATGTATTTCACCATAACCAAAATAAAAAATAATCATATTTTTGTAAAAATTTAATTAATACTGAATTGTTAATGTACATGAGAAATTTCATAATTAATATATGTGAGGAGAAATTAAAGCTACCTTCCATGTGGAAAGAAAAATTATAATAACAACAGAAATATTGTCTTTCTAAATATTCATAAGAAAATAGATGAAACTATAAATTTATATTAAAATTTTAATAGTTTGTACATTAGTAAAAGAAGCCAAGATTTTTGAAGTGACAGAGTATTAGGGCTCTTCATGCTACAAACTTGAATTTGTATAATGTTAAAATTTCCTAGAAGAGTTTTAGAACATTACATGTAAATTGTTCTTTTGATGTGTGTGTGTGTGTGTGTGTGTGTGTGTGTGTGTGTGTGTACATATGTGAAAGCTGATAGATATTCCCAGCCCTTTAAGGACATATGGTTGTGGTACAGAATAAAGTTAAGCTCACATTTTAAAAAGATTCAATTACAAATTCAATAATACACTGTTATATTGACACGAAAATTTGATATCAAGAAAATATCTATTTTCTTTTAAGTCCAATGTCCTATTCCATTTTAGCCATTACTATACTATCTTTAAGGGGTGTGATGATATGCTCATATTTTTAATGCAAATTTGAATTCCAAACTTTATTTATTTATTTACTTAATTATTTGTTTATTTATTTCTAAAGTACTGGGGATTGAAGCCAGAACTGTTTTATTTCTAAGCTATACCCACAGCTCTTTTTATTTTTTATTTTGAGACTGGGTCTTGCTAAGTTGCTGAGGTTGGGCTTAAATATGCAAATCTTAAACCTCAGCCTCCCAAATTGCTGGGATTATAGATAGGCCTTTAGCACCACACCCAACCAAATTTTATAGCTTTAAAAGCCTGAATAGAAAATTCTATTCTCAATCAATCTCTTCATAGATCAGTAATTTGGGGACTTGATAAGAACTTATTTAATCTAAAAATAATTATCCTTCCCAATCTAAATGCCCATCAGATTTTGTTAACCACTGTTAAGAACTTTCACCCATATTCCCTAGTATTATATAGGATATACTGGTCTGTCTAGATGGCTTACAGTTAATAAAACTGGACCCTGTGGATTTATGGGGTATGATTGGCTGGAGAAAATCAGACAGTCACACAAATTGTCTAATTGATGGGGTAAGAATGGGGAAGTTCCATAATAACAGCCTTCCTTTCTGCACTGATCCACTTACATCAATCATTACAATATTTGTGAAGTCTGAATCCACTTGAGTATCCTCTTATGAGAAAAAAAGAATATGACTTGGAAGAGTCAGACTTCTGGTATTTATCCCTTAGTTTCTGCAGTTCCTACTTTGTGAAGTTCTGTGTTATTTGTTCATTTGAAATTAAAAATATACACTACTGGAAATAAAAAATTCAATGGCTAGGCCTAAGAGCAGATCAGGCAGAAAAGAATATAAGTTTAGTGAATTAAACTTTAAATAAGGTCAGTAGAAAATATATGAAGTGCAGCACAGATATTACAATTAGTAAGTGTTGAATGACTGAAAGGACTCTCCAAACCCTTTATATATGGCACATCCACATAAAGGAAAAGCTGATCCTACGTCAGGAAAACAATTGGCAGGCCACCACTGATGGTTTCAAAAACTTGCAAGTGTTTTCAAACAACTTTCTAAATTGCACTGAAAAAATTTCACTGGTTTATGACCAACAAAAATATGTGGAAAGTCTCAAGGAGGTCCAGTCACAAGTTTACAAGGAGTCTGTTATGCAAGTCCAGTTATTACAACCAGGCTATGTAACTGTTCACTCCACATTCAAACCAGTTGTCTACATATCTCTAATAGATATAAGATAAATAAGATGCTTACAGGGGATTTTATAA
The DNA here is from genome assembly GCA_025594165.1 of Tamias sibiricus. Classification (NCBI taxonomy): domain Eukaryota; kingdom Metazoa; phylum Chordata; class Mammalia; order Rodentia; family Sciuridae; genus Tamias; species Tamias sibiricus. Next base: position 29,980,417 of record CM046661.1, read on the forward strand.
AGTTGAAAGTGCATAATAAAGCACTGGCTATAATATCTCATCTTTAGCTTAACCGAGAGTGAGTTCCAGACTTTCAAGTGTCGCCAGAGAAAAATCACAGCTTCCTTTTCACCTGCAAGTTAGCTTTTCTTGGGGAAAAAAAAATAGAGATGTATATAAATAGCAATAAAGGGAACCAGAAAAAGTAAAAATGTGGATATTTATAAATTATAGGTGATTGACAATGCAATCATAATAATGCATCATGTAATTAAAATATATAAGGAATTACAATTCATGACAATAATGCAAAAATGGTATAGAACAAATGGAGCTAAAAGTTTTAAAACTGAGTGATGTTTAAGAACTAGCAAAACACCAAGGATATTTTCAGCGATCTCTAAGGTTGACCCTTGGATATTTCTGAGATCTTTGATAGTGCTTTACACTCATGGCTCAGAGTAGGAATGTCACTTAGCATTTTGTGTGGCATTTGTGATGAAAAAGGGAATATCACAACAAACACCTCAGATATACAGAAAATAATTAGAAATTACTTTGAAAACTTGTACTCTAATAAAACAGAAAATGCTGAATGCATTGACAGATTTCTAGAGTCATATGATTTGCCTAAACTGGATCTGGAGGCTATACACAATTTAAACAGATGGATTACAAGCAAAGAAATAGAAGATGTCATCAAAAAGCTACCAACAAGGAAAAGTCCAGGACCTGATGGGTTTACAGCAGAGTTCTACAAGACTTTCAAAGAAGAACTAATACCAATGCTCTTCAAACTATTTCAAGAAATAGAAAAAGAGGGAGCTCTTCCAGACTCTTTCTATGAGGCCAATATTACATTAATTCCAAAGCCAGGCAAAGACACATCCAAAAAAGAAAACTTTAGGCCAGTATCTTTAATGAACATAGATGCAAAAATCCTCAAAAAAATTCTGGCAAATCGGATACAAAAACATATCAAAAAGATAGTGCACCATGATCAAGTGGGGTTTATTCCAGGGATGCAAGGCTGGTTCAACATTCGGAAATCAATAAACATAATACATCACATCAATAGACTTAAAGATAAAAATCATATGATTATCTCAATAGATGCAGAAAAAGCATTTGACAAAATACAGCACCCCTTTATGTTCAAAACACTGGAAAAAACTAGGAATATCAGGGACATATCTCAACATTATAAAAGTTATTTATGCAAGGCCCAGAGCTAACATTATCTTAAATGGAGAAAAATTGAAAGCATTCCCTCTAAAAACTGGAACAAGACAGGGATGCCCCCTCTCACCACTGCTATTTAACATAGTACTGGAAACTCTGGCAAGAGCAATTAGACAGACGAAAGAAATTAAAGGGATCCAGATAGGAAAAGAAGAGCTCAAATTAGCACTATTTGCTGATGACATGATAATGTACCTAGAAGACCCAAAAAACTCTACCAGAAAACTTTTACAACTAGTAAATGAATTTGGCAAAGTAGCAGGATACAAAATCAATACCCATAAGTCAAAGGCATTTTTGTACATCAGTGACAAAGCCTCTGAAAGGGAAATGATGAAAACTACGCCATTTACAATAGCATCAAAAAAAAAAAAATACCTGGGAATCAACTTAATGAAAGAGGTGAAAGAGCTCTATAAGGAAAATTATAGAACACTAAAGAAAGAAATCATAGAAGAACTCAGAAGATGGAAAGACCTACCTTGCTCTTGGATAGGTAGAATCAATATTGTCAAAATGTCCATACTACCGAAAACATTATACAGATTTAATGCAATTCCAATCAAAATCCCAATGTCATTCTTCAAAGAAATAGAAAAAGCAGTCATGAAATTCATCTGGAGAAATAAGAGACCCAGAATAGCCAAAGCAATCCTGAGCAAGAAAAGTGAAGCAGGGGGCATCACCATACCGGACTTTAAATTATACTATAGAGCAATAGTAACAAAAACAGCATGGTATTGGCACCAAAACAGACTGGTGGACCAATGGTACAGAATTGAGGACACAGAGACTAATACATATAATTTCAGCTATCTTATATTAGACAAAGGTGCCAAAAATGTACAGTGGAGAAAGGATAGCCTCTTCAACAAATGGTGCTGGGAAAACTGGAAATCCATATACAACAAAATGAAATTAAACCCTTGTCTCTCACCATGCACAAAATTCAATTCAAAGTGGGTTTTATTCAATTTTTCTATCTTGTTTGATCTGTTGGTTTTCAGAAGTTTGGCAAGATTTAAACGTTATGCTACCAACATGATACCTTTTTCTCAAGAGGCTAGGTATTCAGGTGGTATCATAGGAAGAATTATTATCTTTATTTCATTTAAATCAGAAACCATTAATTCCAGTCACATACTATCATATAATAAAAATTACTAAGTCTAAAAATCACTAAGATGATTTTTTTAAATAAGGTGATTTGAAAAGTATAAAACATACCACCACTGAAGGAGACGAAGTTGCTCGAAGGGCACAAAAATAAAGTGGTAGGTTGACAGATTGATTTTAGTGTTTGTGGAACTATAATTCATGGTAGAATGTTTTCCTAGTATGCCTTAGGCCTTGGGTTCAATTCCCAAAACATCAAAAAAAAAAAAAAAATACCTGGGAATCAACTTAATGAAAGAGGTGAAAGAGCTCTATAAGGAAAATTATAGAACACTAAAGAAAGAAATCATAGAAGAACTCAGAAGATGGAAACCTACCTTGCTCTTGGATAGGTAGAATCAATATTGTCAAAATGTCCATACTACCGAAAACATTATACAGATTTAATGCAATTCCAATCAAAATCCCAATGTCATTCTTCAAAGAAATAGAAAAAGCAGTCATGAAATTCATCTGGAGAAATAAGAGACCCAGAATAGCCAAAGCAATCCTGAGCAAGAAAAGTGAAGCAGGGGGCATCACCATACCGACTTTAAATTATACTATAGAGCAATAGTAACAAAAACAGCATGGTATTGGCACCAAAACAGACTGGTGGACCAATGGTACAGAATTGAGGACACAGAGACTAATACATATAATTTCAGCTATCTTATATTAGACAAAGGTGCCAAAAATGTACAGTGGAGAAAGGATAGCCTCTTCAACAAATGGTGCTGGGAAAACTGGAAATCCATATACAACAAAATGAAATTAAACCCTTGTCTCTCACCATGCACAAAATTCAATTCAAAGTGGGTTTTATTCAATTTTTCTATCTTGTTTGATCTGTTGGTTTTCAGAAGTTTGGCAAGATTTAAACGTTATGCTACCAACATGATACCTTTTTCTCAAGAGGCTAGGTATTCAGGTGGTATCATAGGAAGAATTATTATCTTTATTTCATTTAAATCAGAAACCATTAATTCCAGTCACATACTATCATATAATAAAAATTACTAAGTCTAAAAATCACTAAGATGATTTTTTTAAATAAGGTGATTTGAAAAGTATAAAACATACCACCACTGAAGGAGACGAAGTTGCTCGAAGGGCACAAAAATAAAGTGGTAGGTTGACAGATTGATTTTAGTGTTTGTGGAACTATAATTCATGGTAGAATGTTTTCCTAGTATGCCTTAGGCCTTGGGTTCAATTCCCAAAACATCAAAAAAAAAAAAAAAAAGTTGCATATGATTTTAGTGATTGCATTGTAAAAGAGGTTCAGAAAGCCAGTAAACATTAGAAACTAGAGTAAAATCAACTGGAAATCACTGATCTTATTTTGCGATTCTTTCAACTTCAAATTCTTGGCAACAGCTTTCACTATTTGCTAATTGATCAGAAGACAGAGACTGATTAAGAGAATGTGGAAATAAGGCAGCAAACACACAGACTTTGGGTTTGACTAGAATCTCACATTTTAATTCTTATGGGAAAATATTAATAATCTTTGACTTATGAGATCTTGATATTCACTGCTACCATAACTTTTTTTTTTAAATACTTATGTTTTTCTCCTATATAGAATAACTGGAACTTCAACATAATATGAATTCTAAAAACCTCTTTAAGAATTATGGTTTGTGTTCAGAGTAGCAGCTCCCTGCTGCTGCACACAGGGCCCGACCTGAGGAAAAGCCCCCTCCACTCCCAGGGGAAGTGCAACCTGCCCAGCTGTGACCAGAACAAGAGGTAGACACCGGCTGAGCCACTCTTCCGCTGTGCCATTCTGCAACTGGCCAAAGGTGCAGCCTTGACTCCACTAACAGGATTGCTGACTGGACTTGAACCAGGTCAATTGGCTTAAACTGGAAGGGAAAAAAGAAGGGCTTACCAGGGTCCATTTTGTTTGAGACTGGTTCCTGGGTTCAACTTTTTTTGGTTTTTTGTTAGTTTTGTTTTGGGGTTTTTTGTTTGTTTGTTTGTTTTTGCTTTGATTGACAGTGTGTTTGTTTGCTTCTGCTCCTCTTTTCTTTCTTTCTTTTTTTTTTTCTCACTTTTGTATTTTTTCTTCTTCCTTCATCTTCCCTATTTACACCCTGCCATTGCATACTCAACAGAGGCAAAAACAAGTTATATGCAGAAATTGGGATTTCTAGAACGGGTACAATTGAAATATATAGCAAAGAGGTATTATATATACTTTATTCTCTATTTTCTTGACTCTCTCTCGCCTCTCTCTCTTACACTAATTTCTACTCCTTTGTCATTTTTTTCCTTTTCCATCTTTCTTTATTCTTCTCTCAACTGCTGCATAAGTTAGGTTTATATATAAATCAGTCTTTCCACCTAATCATTCACTCCATTCTCTTTCCTCTCTCGTCTGCTGATACTAAACCACTTCCATAGAAATCTCTTTTCATACTTTCTAAGAAAGAACAATTCAATACACTCACTTCCTTCTTCCTAAACATATCAACTCTGTGTCCAATACTTGAAACTATAAAACCCCATCAGAACCGTACAGAGTAAATTGGAAACAATATCTGGGTAAACTAAATATGTACATTGTGATCAAACTGGGATTTTCTGAATAGAAAGTGTTTGATTTTAAAGTGTAAAGGAAATATAAGGGGATCTGATAGCATTGTACTACAGGAACAACATAAGGCTTTAAGGTAAAATCAAAATAGTCAAGGTCCCACAGTGCAGGAAGATAAGACACACAAGCAATATGAAGAAACAATAGAAGAAAGTGACAAAAACAAATCAATATGCCTCCTCAGTAGATTCCATGGCAACCACAGTTGGTGAAATGCCAGAGATGGAATTTAGAAATTACATATTCCAAGTGTTTGCAGAACTTAAGAATGAACTCAAAAATGAGATGAGGGAGCAAATACAGGAGGTGAAAGATCATTTTGACAAAAAACTCCATAAACAAATACAGGAAGTAAAAGATTACTTCAGTAGGGAGATAGAGGCTCTAAAGAGAAACCAAACAGATATCCTGGAAATGAAAGAAGCAATAAACCAAAATAAAAGCTCAATCGAAAGTATCACCAACAGAGTAGATCACTTGGAAGAAAGAACCTCAGACAATGAAGACAAAATATATACCCTGGAGAGAAATCTAGATTACACAGCGAAATGGTAAGAAACCAAGAACAGAACACTCAAGAATTATGGGACAACATAAAAAGACCAAACTTAAGAGTGATTGGGGTAGAGGAGGGGACAGAGTTTCAAGCCAAAAGAATGAGTAATTTATTTAATGAAATAATTACAGAAAATTTTCCAAACTTGAGGAATGAATGGGAAAACCAAGTTCAAGAGGCTTATCGAACACCAAACATACAAAATCACAACAGATCCACACCAAGACACATTATAATGAAAATGCCTAATATACTGAGCAAGGAGAGAATATTAAAAGCCACAAAAGGAAGCAGATTACATATAGTGGGAAACCAATCAGACTATGTTCAGACTTTTCAACCCAGACCTTAAGAGCAGGAAGATCCTGGAATACCATATTTCAAGCTCTGAAAGAACAGGGATGTCAACCAAGAATCTTATATCCAGCAAAAGTGAGCTTTAGATTTGAAGATGCAATAAAAACCTTCCACAACAAGCAAAAGTTAAAAGATTTTGCAACTCAAAAGCCAGCACTTCTGAACATCCTGGGCAAAATTTTTTCATGAGGAAGAAGATAAAAATAACAACTAAAATCAACAAAGGGAGATAGTAAACTAAGTGAAATACCAACCAGAGGAGAAAGAAAATCAAGCTAAAAACCATAATACAAATAAAAATGTATGGGAACAAAAATCACATCTCAAAATAACCCTGAATGTTAATGGCCTAAATTCGCCATTCAAAAGCCACACATTATCTGAATGGATTAAAAGAAATGACCCAACTATTTGCTGTCTCCAAGAAACACACCTTGTAGAAAAAGACATCAAAAGACTAAAGGTGAAAGGCTGGGAAAAGTCTTATCACTCACATGGCCTACAGAAGAAAGCAGGGGTTTCCATTCTTATTTCAAATAAGGGAGACTTCAAGCCAAAGCTAATCAAAAGTGACAAAGATGGATATTTCTTACTACTTAAGGGAACCATTCATCAACAGGATATAACAATCATAAATCTATATGCCCCAAATAGTGGAGCACCTACATTCATCAAACAAACTCTTCTCAAGTTCAAGAGAAAAATAGACCACAACACAGTTATTCTAGGGGACTTCAACACACATCTCTCACCAATGGATAGATCATCCAAACAAAAGCTAAACAAAGAAACTTTAGGCCTCCTTAAAATAATTAATAACTTAGAACTAACAAACATATATAGAATATTTCATCCCTCAGTAAACGAATACACTTTTTTCTCAGCAGCACATGGCTCCTTCTTCAAAATAGACCATATATTATGTCACAAGGCAACTCTCAGTAAATATAGAAAAATAGAGATACTACCCTGCATTCTATCAGACCATAAAGGGATGAAATTGGAAATCAATGACAAAACAAGGAATAAGAAAAACTACTCCATCAACTGGAAGCTAAACAACATGCTGCTGAATGAACAAGGGGTTGAAGAAGACATCAAAGAGGAGATCAAAAAATTCCTAGAGGTAAATGAAAACACAGATACATCGTATAGAAATCTCTGGGACACTATGAAGGCAGTAGTAAGAGGAAAATTCATTGCACTGAGTTTATTCCTTAAAAGGAAAAAAAAAAAAACCAACAAATAAATGACTTAATATCACACCTCAAAGCATTAGAAAAAGAAGAACAGACCAACACCAAGAGCAGTAGAAGACAGGAAATAATTAAAATCAGAGCAGAAATTAATGAAATTGAGACTAAGGAAACAATTCAAAGAATTGACAAAACTAAAAGTTGATTCTTCAAAAAAATAAACAAAATTGACAGACCCTTAGCGATACTAACAAAAAGAAGAGAAAAAACTCAAATTACTAACATTCATGATGAAAAAGGGAATATCACAACAAACACCTCAGATATGCAGAAGATAATTAGAAATTACTTTCAAAACTTGTACTCTAATAAAATAGAAAATACTGAATGCATTGACAGATTTCTAGAGTCCTATAATTTGCCTAAACTGGATCTGGAGGCTATACACAATTTAAACAGATTGAATACAAGCGAAGAAATAGAAGATGTCATCAAAAAGCTACCAACAAGGAAACGTCCAGGACCTGATGGGTTTATAGCTGAGTTCTACAAGACTTTTAAAGAAGAACTAATACCAATGCTCTTCAAACTATTTCAAGAAATAGAAAAAGAGGGAGCTCTTCCAAATTATATGATTATCTCAATAGACACAGAAAAAGCATTTGACAAAATACAGCACCTCTTTATGTTCAAAACACTGGAAAAACTAGGAATATCAGGAACATATCTCAACATTATAAAAGCTATTTATGCAAGGCCCAGAGCTAACATTATCTTAAATGGAGAAAAATTGAAAGCATTCCCTCTAAAAACTGGAACAAGACAGGGATGCCCCCTTTCACCACTGCTATTTAATATAGTACTGGAAACTCTGGCCAGAGCAATTAGACAGACGAAAGAAATTAAAGGGATCCAGATAGGACAAGAAGAGCTCAAATTAGCACTATTTGCTGATGACATGATAATGTACCTAGAAGACCCAAAAAACTCTACCAGAAAACTTTTACAACTAGTAAATAAATTTTGCAAAGTAGCAGGATACAAAATCAATACCCATAAGTCAAAGGCATTTTTGTACATCATTGACAAAACCTCTGAAAGGGAAATGATGAAAACTACCCCATTTACAATAGCATCAAAAAAATAAAATAAAATAAAATACCTGGGAATCAACTTAATGAAAGAGGTGAAAGACCTCTATAAGGAAAATTATAGAACACTAAAGAAAGAAATCATAGAAGAACTCAGAAGATGGAAAGACCTACCTTGCTCTTGGATTGGTAGAATCAATATTGTCAAATGTCCATACTACCAAAAGCATTATAGATATTTAATGCAATTCCAATCAAAATCCCAATGTCATTCTTCAAAGAAATAGAAAAAGCAGTCATGAAATTCATCTGGAAAAATAAGAGACCCAGAATAGCCAAAGCAATCCTGAGCAAGAAAACTGAAGCAGGGGGCATCACCATACTGGACTTTAAATTGTACTATAGAGCAATAGTAACAAAAACAGCATGGTATTGGCACCAAAACAGACTGGTAGACCAATGGTACAGAATTGAGGATACAGAGACTAATACATATAATTTCAGCTATCTTATATTAGACAAAGGCACCAAAAATTTACAGTGGAGAAAGGATAGCCTCTTCAACAAATGGTGCTGGGAAAACTGGAAATCCATATGCAACAAAATGAAATTAAACTCTTTTCTCTCGCCATGCACAAAATTCAAGTCAAAGTACATCAAGGACCTAAGAATTAGACCAGAGACAATACACCTAATAGAAGAAAACGTAAGCTCCAATTTCCAACATGTCAGATTAGGCCCCAAGTTCCTTAATAAGAATCCTGTAGCACAAGAATTATTACCAAGAATTAATGAATGGGTTAGATTTAAACTAAAAAGCTTCTTCTCAGCAAAAGAAACAATTGATGAGGTGAATAGAGAGCCAACTAATTAGGAACAAATATTTAATACGTGCACATCAGATAGAGCACTAATTTCTAGAATATATAAAGAACTCAAAAAACTTAACACCAAAAAAACCCAAATAACCCAATCAATAAATGGACTAAGGAATTGAGAAGACACTTCTCAGAAGAAGATACACAATTAATCAACAAATACATGACAAAATGCTCAACATTGCTGGCAATTAGAGAAATGCAAATCAAAACTACTCTAAGATTTCATTTCACACCAGTCAGAATGGCAGCTATCAAGAACACAAACAACAATAAATGTTGGAGAGGATGTGGGGAAAAAGGCACACTCATACATTGCTGGTGGGACTGCAAAATGGTGCAACCGCTATGGAAAGCAGAATGGAGATTTCTTGGAAAACTGGGAATGGAACCACCCTATGACCCAGCCATCCCATTCCTGGGTCTATTCCCAAAGGACTTAAAAACAGCATATTACAGTGACACACCACTTCAATGTTTATAGCAGCACAATTCACAATAGGTAGGTTGTGGAACCAACCCAGATGTCCCTCAGTAGATGAGTGGATAAAGAAAATGTGGTATATATACAAAATGGAATTTTACTCAGCAACAAAAGAGAATAAAATAATGGCATTTTTAGGTAAATGGATGAAGTTGGAGAATATAATGCTAAGTGAAATTATTCAATCTCAAAAATCCAAATACCGAATGTTTTCTCTGATATAAGGAGGCTAGTTCACAGTGTTGTTGGATGGAGGTACATAGGAGGATTAGAGGAACACTAGAATGGTCAAAGGATAGTGAGGGGAAGGGAGGGAGCAAGTGGGGAGGGAGGGGCGTGGAAGGAAAAAAAATTGGTGGTTGAATGATATGGATATCATTATCCTAAATGCATGATTGAAGATCTGAATGGTACTTATATACTTTGTATACAAACAGTTGTATGTAAAAAGATGCTATATATGTGCATTATGAATTGCAATACATACTACTATTATAAATAAAAAAAGAAAGAAAGACACAAAAAAAAAAAAAAAAAAAAAGAATTATGGTTTGTGGCATACTGATAAGAAGAAATAGATTTGGTAAATTATTTATTCATATTAAAATGCCAAAATCCACACTATTATTCTTCATGGTTTTTTCTTTGGTGTCTTTAAAAATACCTATTTTTAAAAAATATTGATTTTGCCTTTATATATTGACAGTATATTACCAAATTTTTGCAATTTACAAGTGAACTTGTTTCTCAATCTAAATAAATGTTGTAGTGAAATTTATAAGTTGTTTAAATACTGGAGAATAATAAATATGTCATATACATTGTTGTGCCTCTTTGCTTATGACTTCTTTATGACCTGCACTAATTTTTATAAAAGGAACAAAAAATAGGTGTTAATGAATGTAACAGCACAATTAAAAATATCTATGTTCACATTTTGTCTTTGTAGAATGAGTCTATGTCTCCAACTGAAGTATATTTTAAGTCTCCTTTTGTAGATGTTTATTTCATGTGTTTTTTGATGAGGGAAACTGTACATAGCAGCTACTTTGTTAATGATATAATATGCATGAGGGGTTGTAATTCCATTCCAAATTATACACTAATTGTATTAGAAGAGTTAAGATGCTAAATGCTTTTATAAACACCTTCACTTTATTTATTGCTGTATATTTAAGAGGCATACAGAAATCTTCATTTCCATGTGTAAAAAATTTTGCATGCTCATTTTCTATATAGTATTCAGGAAATTTAATTGTAATTGTCCTTTCTTGAATCATATCAAAGGACATGAATTTTGCCTTTTCCCCTTTATTTTACATTCTATGTTTGTTGGTTACTTACAAAACAATGTCTTTTATTGTCCACTGTTGTATCAGTATGTGTGGTCTCAAAATAAATCTTAAATCCTTGAGTAGAGTACTAATCATCCCTACCATGCAGTCCAGCAAAATATTTTGACATAGCAGATGTTCAGTTAAACCAACTTGATTGGCTGGCTATGAGAGATTGATCAATATCACTAAGAATTTATATATGAACAAGTTTTCAAATATTAAGAATAATGTCTCTTAAAGGCAGAGTTAAAAAGTTCTATTTAACTTTCAAGTGATGAAAGTCAAAAGAGGTTTGTTTCTGAAGTAGAAAAATAAAATCTACCAGAAAATAGAAGATAACAACTTTTAATCATCTTTCAGAGACTTGTAACTGCAAATGTATTGTGAAAACTCTAAACCACTGATTTTACTAAGAGAAGCATAAAATCTGATAGGTTTCATCAACCATGTAGTTGCTAAGCAACTGATCACTAAGATGGAAATAAAGTAACTTGTTCATGAAAATTATAGAATGTGATTGTCCTTAAGTTATTGCAGTAATGCAATTTTACAAAAATACAGGAGGATAAAATACTGATAATCCTCAAATGCTAAAATAAATTTACTAAACCCTTGAAAAGTTAATTATTTTAGCATAGACATTAGTACATGATCAGTTATCAGTACTCCCCATTTCATGGGAGCTTTTTCTTCACTTCACAAGTACTTTACAAGGAATAAAAGTATTAAAAACATAATCTAAGAAGGATACATTGTATAAAAGAAAATAAAAAAAACTTTGTTTTCTTCTCTATTTTCAATTTATGTACTAAAGTTGTATGGTTAATATTAAATTAAATGTTCTCAAGTTATTATCTTTGTAATTTCTAATTTAAGTGACTTCAAAATTTCATTTATGATAGAAAAAGTTCTTTAAGACAGTGACAACTAAAAAGTATATTAGTCACATCACATAGGCTTTAAATTCACAACGGGCATATTTTACTAAATAGTTGCAGTTAACTTTTTTGTAATTATACAGTTTGGTAAAGAAACAAGAATGAACTCATATTAAATAGATAATAAAATAACAAGGACGTAAAGGGAATTTTCTAATTGTCAAATAGAGAGTATATATAAAAATAGATCTTGTGATTCAATCCATATCTGTATTCAGTATTAAATGACAGGCAAGTAGGAAACCTCACAAGCACACAGAAGGATACTTAGAGTAAAAGAGGGATGGTTTATATATACGAGCAGAGAGTAAACTCTTGAATTCTTGAGACAAATTCTCCTTTCTCCCCTGTTATAAATTTTAAATAGTCACAGATGGTGACCCATTACAAATTTACAACAGCCTGAAATAATCTAGCTGGATGTTGGCAAATGGTTATAAATGTCATGATTTGTTTCTGTTTTCAGATTTGCCCCAGAGCATTCCACACACATATGTTTGGTATATGATATAGCAAACTTCAAAGGAAAATGAACAGGAATGAATTGTATCCTTCCATTATCTTCCCTGCATAAATATAGTAATTTCAAATGTCGGTTTTCACTATCATTCATTTGTGGCTTCTAAAGTAAGACTTACTACTGATAAGTTACCTGTTGCTTCACAGAACGTGGAAAGGAATGGTGGGAATAAGTAAAAAAATGTTTTCACATAAAATTTATAAACTCTCCTCATGGAAAATTCTCTAAAAGGTTAATTCAACAACAAAGTTAAATTAACTGTGAAATTTATTTTATAAACTCACTGTTTGAACCCTGAAAATATCCAGAGGTCAGAAGTCAGTGTTCCGTTAAATGTTTTGTTCACATGAGTTTTGAGTATGTGGGTTTGGAAAAATTTTCATGACTGAAAAAAAATATAAACTCCATCATTTCCTATATTTTCACTGAGAAATTAGTGATAAAACTTCAGTTATTTGTTTTATCTCAAGTAAGGCAGTATTATTCAGTGAGATCCTATCTTCTAGGTTCAGAGAAAACTGACGGGGTAAAGGGAGATAGAACAACACTTTGAATGCAATTCCTGGTCAACAGATTGGAATTTACATATGATTTATTATGATTAAGAGAATATTAATACCACTACTATACATTTAAAGTTTTTTTTTTTACAGATGACAGTATTCTTAGATATCATTTGTCTTATTTATTAAACCCTAAGGTAGATGGCCTGATTCCTACTCTTTTAGGTGAGATTTTGATGAAATTTGTATAAATTTCCTCAGATACTCATGAAATTTACTACTACTTTTTTTTTTTTTTTTTTTTTTTTTACTATTTATTCCCCAGAGAAAAATGTATTAAACTGAAGGTCTTTGAGCTGCTTCTTGTAGCCATAAGTAATTATGACTCTAGAAATTTAAATATGACTACTTCCAATTCTTCATAGTAAGAAGGTGGCCCTCTGTAAGCCAGGAGAGTTGATTCCTATCTGAAACCAAAAAGATCTGCACCTTGATTTAGGACTTCCAGCCTGTTGAACTGTGAGAAAATAAGTTTCCACTATTTAAGCCCCCAGTCTATAATACTTTGTTATGGCAGATTAGAAGACACTAATGCTGGGATGCTAGAAATAAAAGAGTAAGTATGGTAAAGCCCAACCTAAATAAATGCATTTGCTAAAAATATAAGCTCTATTATAAATGTTAAGGGCATATAATTAAGTAAAAGATACAGTAATGATATAATGACTATTCTGGAACACATCAAAAAGTTCACATTTAGATTCTCAGTAATATAAATATTATCATTGATACTTAATGAAGAAAAACTGAAGGTTTATATCACAAAACATTTTATGATGAAATTGGATCTTATCACAAGATGTCAGTGTAGTCACTCTGACTTGACAGCTTCTCACTTAAAAATGAATTAATTAATCCATATGTAATTCTGAAATAAAATGAACTGAACTGAATGGAGATCAACTAAATGTTGCAACCAAAATTCTATAGTTCAAAGTTGACAAAACCATGTGTATAACTTTCTTCCTTCATACACAGACAATTATAGAATCAATCTGAATTATACTTATTTTTACTCTGGATGCTAAAATTTCTCTGGTATGTATGCTAAAAATTTCTCTAGCATGAACACTCTGTGAACCCATAAGGCAAAAGGATACAAAATTCTTGCCAAAATGTTAGTCAGTAACTAACTATAGGAATAAAACAGTTGGTCAGACTTTTTTTTTTAAAAGCATGACTTTAATGAGTCATTTTGTCTTACCTTGTCTGACAGCTGTCAACTGCTAATGGCCCATATGTATTTGAATAAATTTGTAGACTATAAATTTCTAAATAAAATGGAAAATATAATTTCTTTCTGGAAACCTGTTAAGGATGATGTCATGATTGTTTTTACAATTTTCCAATCCTTATAAGATGAAGTTTTTCTCATTAAATGAAAACAATATAAATGGAAAAATGTCAATATTCTGTCACTAATCATGGGCAACTTAGTTAAACATGGATGCATTAATATCAACTGAACTTGCTTAGTTCCTATCCTAATTGTGGATTAACAGATGAAGATCAAGAAAAAAAAAATAAAGACCTTAATTCAATAGAGTTGTATTTATTTATTTATTATTTATTATATGAGTCCATCCTTATACAGAGGATACAGTTTTAGTAGGAGGTGACACCCATTTTTGTAAAAGGCCAAAAGTAAGTAGTTTAGGTTTTGTGAGCCATATGATCTTTATCTCAATAACTCAACTGTGCCTTACAAGACTTTATTTATAATATCAGTGGCCATCAAGATTTAAACTGAGCCCTTAGTTTGCTGACTCATGAAAAACTAGAAAGATTGAATTTAGAATATCTGCTTAGCCCAATGTCAAGGGACCAAAAATTTGACATAACACAAATCTGGTAAAAAGACAATTTTCCATTATTGAAAAGCATGAGTGAGTGGTAGCTTAGTGTGATATTAGTCATTCAACAGGATCCAAAGACAAAAGAAGGAAGATGTAAAATCTTCAGAAGTCTTTTAAACACTGATTCTTTCCATTAGGAATTGTCAGGTGGTAGGAGACAGAGACCCATGCAAAACTATTTGTAATAAAAGCAGTCTATAATTCTTACACAAAGACACATAGAAGTATCTATACAGGTGTTATGGTTTGGATATGAGGTATCCCCAAAAAGCTTACGTGTAAGACAGTACAAGAAGGTTCACAGCAGAAATGATTGGGTTGTAACAGTCTTAACCCAATCAGTGATTTAATCCCCTCATAGGGACTAACTGAGTGGTAACTGAAGTGGTAGGGTATCTCTGGAGGAGGTGGGAATTGGGGCATGGCTTTGGATGTATATTTGTATCTGGCAAGTGGACTCTCTCTCTGCTTCCTGATCAACATAAGAGCTGCTTCCCTCTGCCACACTCTTCCACCATGATGTCCTGCCTCACCTGGAGCCTTGAGGAATGGAACCAGCCTTCTATGGACTCAGACCTCTGAAACCATGAGCCTGTAAATACAGTTTTCCTCCTCTACAGTTGTTCTTGGCAGGTCCTTTAGTCATGGCAGTGAGAAAAGCTGACTAAAATAACAGGTGATAATTTCCTGAGAGTTTCTGTATGCTCAGTTTAGAATCCCAGGTTCAGGAGATAGTTATGAATGAAACAAGAATAGTGGGTAGCACTCTTGCAACCTTGCCCAACATCTAGTTCAAAGTTGCTTCCACATTTGTAAGTATTTATTACAGCAACAATTCATTGCTCTGTAATCGATTTCTGTCTTATTCTGTTGGGACTGTCATACCAAAGTACCGCAGAATGAGTAATTTATAAATAATAGAAATTTATTTCTCATAGTTTTGAAGCCTGGAAAATGCAAGATGGAGGTGTCAGCAGGTTTGGTACATGGCAAAATCCCAGTCTTTGCTTCCAGGATGGCACCTTGAGTGATGTGTCCTACAGGTGGGAGAATTGCTATTTCTCACATGACAGAAGAGATAAAGAGAGTAAAGACTCTCCTGCAAGTCATTTTTATAACAGCATTAACCCATTCATGCAAGTAGAACTTTCATGATCTAAATAGTTCCCATTAAGCTCTGTCTCCCAACAAATGCTACTGTATTGAGAATTAAGTTTCCAAAACATGAATTTTGGGGACACATTCAGTTCACTGCAGAAGGTTTCTTTTGTTTGCCTTGCACTTAGTGCACTCATTTATCCCTTGATGTATAAATTCAGCAAGTCTTAGAGAAGGCAATGTTTGCCAATCACATACTAGGTGCTAGGAATATCATACATTATGGGTAAGACAAATGACTTAGTAAGTTAATATAGTGTCATGAGGATGACAAACTTCAACAAAACGTAAACATTTATTCCATCTCTAGAAATATAAATCATCATATATCCCCTAAAACAATCCCTTTAACAAATATTGAATTGTATAATACCAGATAGAAGGTATTTATGTTAAGCATCTTGTGTTTATAGTTTAGTGGGAACTGGAAATTGTAAGCCAATGTGATATTGTCTGCATGATTTGGAAACATAAGTTAGACATGTAACCTCGTTTCACAGCCTAAGAAAATTGAAAGAGCATGTAAGCTGAGATTTGAAGCACAAGTCTATTTGTCCACGTGATCAGGGAAAAGGGATAGTGAAATAAGATAGGTACTAATCAAGGAAGTGAATCAACTTTAATAGATATTCCAATTAGAACCAAAGTAGGTCTATTCTCTCTGGTTCCTATCTCTGTCTGTGCTAATGTGCTTAAGGAGCCAACATTAAATCACTGGGTCTCAGGAGGACTACAAAGGGAGGTATTTCTTAGAACAAATTTAACTGGACTTCATCGGGCCAGAGATGTATTATGTCATCACAGACACACAATTACTTGATTCTCTTCCGAGACAAAAACCAAAACGTACACAGCAACCACCAAATCACTCAAAAAACAAAAGTCAAACTAGTAAAGAACGCTCTTATGGACAGAGTTAGATTTGAACAAAAACAGGGAAAGAAAATATTCACTCATTAGTAAAGTGCTCTTAATTACACATAGATTTTAATTTTCTAGAAGAAATATAAAGCAGCTTTGTTCTAAGTTCTCCTTTCCTCGCCCCTAAAAGTGGAAACATCAAGCAAAATAACCTCCTTTAAAATAGAAATTTCTGTGTACATAATATATGTCTTAAGGGGACATTCTCAAAAGAACATATTCCTCATAATTTATTCTGAGGTATATTTTGTTATTTAAGTAGGTGCTGCTCAGATAATTGTGCAAAGAACCATTCTCATAACAGTTTCTAAAACTTCCTAGAGTTAATAAGTTACAAATGATATTATAGAAATTAATACTTTATGTGACCCAAATATCCTTCTAGAATATAT
This sequence comes from Tamias sibiricus, assembly GCA_025594165.1. Classification (NCBI taxonomy): domain Eukaryota; kingdom Metazoa; phylum Chordata; class Mammalia; order Rodentia; family Sciuridae; genus Tamias; species Tamias sibiricus. The sequence goes on from CM046661.1 coordinate 29,997,645, forward strand.
TGCCTTTTTTACTTCAATTTAAATTTTAATTCTCCTTACTCCAAATTTTAATATTTGTTTACAATAGTAAATAAATAGTACTTCTTTACTGACAATACATCAGTTAATTTTTCTGAAACTTTTCTCCATACTGGAGTTGGTGTTCTAAAACTCTTGAATCATAATACTATGCCCTTTACAATCCTTCAGAATTATTACCTTCATACTGAACTATGGTATTAATTTTAACTATTTTTAACTATTAATGGTGTTTGTAAACACTTGAAAAATAAAAAAATGGAAAAATTGTTTTCTTGAATTATTTTTTATACAGAGCCACTGAACATGCATTGTGATTTGAAAGCTGTAATTTGATTTATTTGTTAGAAATAGTACATGAACAGATAAGTATGGCTCTGTAGAACTCATTTGTTAAGTGGAGCAAATCCATTTTCACTTTAATGGTTTAATCCTTAATTCTAACTTTTTATATTTCAGACATTTGGAGGATTGATGGCTGCTTTTTAATCCACTTAGAACTTTTCCCCAGAAGAGTGATATGCCATGATATAATAATTTTTTTTAAGAAGTGACACAAAATTGACTCAGAAGAAAGATATATTTAGCTATGATATATAACTTTCTAGGACCAATTTTGGGCATTTTTTATTAAAGACAAGTTTTGTTTTTGAGGTTAGAAATTTATTATAAATATAGCAATAAAATGCTGTTGAGGATGTGGGGAAAATGGTACACTCAGACATTGCTGGTGGGACTGCAAGTTGGGACAACCATTATGGAAAGCAGTATGGAAATTCCTCAGAAAATTTGGAATGGAACCACCATTTGACCCAGCTATCCCACTCCTTAGTTTATACCCAAAGAACTTTAAATCAGCATATTATAGTGATGCAGCCACATCAATGTTTATATCAGCTCAACTCACAACAGCTGAACTATGGAACCAAGCTAGGTGCTCTTCAACAGATGAATGGGTATACACCATAGAATATTACTCAACCTTAAAGAAGAATGAATAATGGCATTTAGTGGTAAATGGATGGATCTGGAGAATATCATGCTAAGCAAAATAAGCCAATCCCAAGAAACCAAAAGCCAAATGTTTTTTTTTTCTGATATGTGGATATTAATTCCCAATAAGGGCAGGGGGCTAGGAAAGAATAGATTAGGTAGAGGGGAGTAAAGGGAGGGAAGAAGGTATGGGGATAGGAAAAATAGTGGAATAAATCAGACATTATTACCCTATGTACATATATGAGTACATGACCGGTGTGATTCTACATCATGTACAACCAAAAGAATGAGAAATTATACTCTATTTATGTATAATGTATCAAAGTGCATTCTACTGTTATGTATAACTAATTAGAACAAATTTAAAAAAGAAATTCATTACAAATATATATTAAATTATAATATTTTCACAAAATGTTCTCATAGAAATAGTGTGTCTAAAGAATAATCCTTTTTTAAAAGGAAATACAATGATCTAACTGCTTATTTTCCTCATGAAAAGAAATAAATAAATACTAAAAAGCCATACTAAATTAACTGAAATTAGACTGGAGGGTGATTTACTCAACAAATATGCAATATTTTAAATTTTAAATATATACCTGTAGATATCTCTTTCCAGTTCTCTCTCAACTGAAAGTTTGCTTAATTTTCCATTCAAATTTTCCTCCTGGAAGACATTCACTCTAAAAAAGTCTACAGCCCAGATTGACACATTTCTATCAGAACAAGCATACCACTTAATAGACAGCAGCTCTGAGTTTTACTGGCCCTCTGCTTCCTAGAATGGAGCTTAGGAATTATGGACCTTTATGAAAAGCATGTCCCTAGGCAAACTCTCCTCCCAGTCCAGGAGCATTTTCAAAGTATTAGCCCAAAAATTAGGGAAAGAGGTTTATTTTTTACATTTATTTATTTTTTTATTTATTTTTTTTTTTTGTGGTACTGGGGATTGAACTCAGGGGCACTCGACCACTGGGTCACATCCCCAGCCCTTTTTTGTATTTTATTTAGAGACAGGGTCTCACTGAGTTGCTAAGTGCCTCGCCATTGCTGAGGCTGGCTTTGAACTCGCGATCCTCCTGCCTCAGCCTCCCAAAGTGCTGGGATTACAGGCGTGCGCCACCACGCCCGGCTTTTACATTTAATTTTTATGTAGTAAATATGTAAGAAGGAGAAGGGAGAAAAAGACTTGTAATTAATAACTTTCCCTGTATTTAAAAAGATATGGATAATATTGTTTACACATTCAGTTTTCAAATGCCACACTATATCCAGAACATTGCTTTCCATATTGGTGTGAAACTTGATTTATTGTTTCTACATCAATCCTCCATTTGACTTTAAGCAAGGAACTGACCCCTTCTTTATATTCCAAGACATTTTTTGTAACACAACATTGAATGGGTGAAATTTTTCAGTTAAAGATTTAAAATCGTCAAGTGTCTGTCATGCTGCCCTACTAAAATGAGAATGAGAATATAATCATTTATTTTGTTTATCCATTCTGAAGTCCATGATCTGTGTTGCTTGTTAAGTATTCTTTATGATATAGAGCAAAATAGATGCAAAGTAATATAACGATTAACAAAAAAAAAAAAAAAAAAAAGAAGAAGAAGAAGATGATTGATAAAGTACCCTCATTTATCCAAGAAAAAAATTCACACTCATAAGACCATTTTACTAGTGGCTTTCTCTATAGGGTCCAAGATTTAGTTAAACCCTGCATTTCATAAGCAAAGTTTCCAGTCAGGTCTCTGGTAATTTCTTTGTTTTATCTATGGCATTTGCTCTTTCTACATTCTCATTAAGCCATTATTATACTAAATAAGTATTTGCTTCCTTTTTGTGCAATTTCTCAAACAAATGAATGAACTTCTTACAAGTTGTGGCAATAATTTACCATTTGAATGTGAAAAGTATGAATTGACAAACCAATTTCAAAATAAATCACTTCCATCATAATTCAGTATCACCTGATATTTTTGCATGAAGATAGAAAGTTACTGTCAACAACAACAAAATTTAGGAGCTTTCCCGGGAATTACCCTGGGTTGATTCATTATACGGAGTATAGAATGCTTCAACTATGCCATATTTAAATAGAGGCAAACAATTAGTATCCTTTCTATAAACTGTGACTAAAAGATACATGGTACCCAGGGCTCTCTGTTAGAACTGTCCCAACCCACACATTATGAGCTCCCTAAGTCCTAGTGGAATTATGGCATCATGAGAGTTACAGCACAGTTGAGTTACAGTGACAGGGCTTTAAAGAGGAAGAGATAAGTTCCTGAAAAAAATGGCAAGCGAATCTATACTAATCTATTGAAGTAAAATTACTGCTATTTTTATGGTGTGTAGTTTATAACTGGAGTAATTAATCTTTGTAACTACATCTAATGTATAGTGTTTTCTGGCTATAAAAGTGTTAAGGAAGTATAACAGTTTTCTACTAAATTGTGCACAGGTACTCACACTGAGACAGATTCTCTCAGTGCATAAGTGATTTTCTGTGAAATAATTTGGTTCACTGTGAAGAACAGCTCACATTGACAAATAACTTTAGAAAGAGCAAATGAACATGCAATAACAAATGTCCCAATGAACAGGAAACTTTATACAGGAAGTGGAGATCTGCACAAGTATAGAGCATGTTTAGCTTTTAAGGTAGGTAACAGCTCTCCTAGAATTAGAAAGGGTAAAAACTTTAATATCATCTTGTTCAAGGCCAGATAAGATGCCAGGTAGCTCTGATCTCAAGTTTTCTCAAGTTTTCATTACTATCCATAAAACCCTGGAGAAGACTGAAAAAGGTAAATAATAATGGAATTATTAAATTTGAGTGTGAGTTGCAGTTTGAAATGAACATCAAAATCTTTGCACAAGGAAAACAGTTCAGCAAATGGTAGTAGTCATGAGTTATGGTGGCATGACATACAAAGGCTTCATTTCTTATTTTTCTCATCTCCTCCACTCAATAGCTTGACCTTCTGTGAATTTTCTAAGTCTAATTTAGGTGGGGACATCTTTAAATTTGAAAAAAAAAAATAATAAATTAAATTATTTAAATTTTAAAAAATCAGAGTAAGTAAATGCTTAATATTTTACTCAGATTACCTGGAAAACAATATAAGATTCTTAATTCATCATTATATCAGAAATGAACTAAAATTTATACTCTTCAAAAATCCAAAGACATTAGTCCCATAAGTGTATATTTTCTCTTTTTTACTATAAAATATTTTTACTATAAAATTTATCTCAATAATAAAATACTATTATAGAAATTATAATTATTTAAAAATCAAGTTTAGGTACAAATTTAATGCATCACTTGGGAAGCCAATAAAACTGTTAAGTTGCACACTATACATCACAATAATAGTTTTAGGCTAGATGTATAGTTTTACAAAATAATTAGCTTATATAATAGCCTGGGAGTTCTTATTACTTTTTTTCTCTCATTTTAGGGGATTTTCTATAATAGTACTGATGACAGTACTCCAAAATATAACGGGATAAGTCCAATATACTTTCATACAAATTTATTGAGGCAAGATAATTTGTTTAGTCAAAGGGAAATGCAGAGCATACTTCAACACATTAGAATACCTATTTTGAATAAATGCTTTATAAATGTCATAGAAAAACTAACAATAATAACAATTTGCAATTTATTTAGCTGATGCAACTGTTCCAGGTTCTCTATTGAAGTTATTAGCTGTTGTGAACTTATGGTAAGGGGCCAAGGTCTTTAGCCACCCCCTGTGGGCCCAAAAGGAATCCTTCTTTGTCCAGCAGAGAAGGATGGGGGGGGCCTGCCTGGTGAAGACAGGCTGCAAGAGTCTCCAGCGCCCCCTCCCGCTGCCTTCAGAAGGACTCAGGGTCGCGCTAGGGAGTTTGGTCAGAAGCGGTGCCGAAGACTCATTTATTGAAAGGGGGAACAGCACTTTATAATGGACCACAGCCAATCAGTGACCAGCAGGGCGGTTCCAGTTCTCACATTACGTCACAGCCATGTCCCCTGCTTAACTTAGGTCCGTAACAGGGCGTGGTAAGCAACCAGAGCCAGAGGTTTTCATTCCCTCAACTGACAGCATCCAGAAGGTCCCGACATTTCCCCGTTTTGTTTTATTAAAAAATGGGTTTCCCCATTTTATTATTCAAAAATGGGGTGTCCATCTTACTTGAGAGTGTGCCTGTCTTAGGTTGTTTTTCCTCTCTGGAAAAATCTTACCTGTCTTTGGCTACCACCCTAGCACTTCAGGTGGACACACCCAGGGCTAGCAAGTGGCCAGGGGAAGGACATGGGATAGGACAGTTGCCTTTGGGAAGGCTTTTCAAGGATGGCTGGTTTAGACCTCTGCATCCTGTTAGGACCATGGTCCAACTCTGCAGGGCTCTCTCTCAGCATCACTGAAGGCAGCATAACATAGGGCCCAAAAGTGAACACAAAGACAATGACAGTCAGAGATTTCACAAAAAAGGGAGAAGGTCCACCCATTCAGTTCAGTCCAAATGAAGCCGTCTAGAACAAAGTCCGGACAATTGTCACAGGAATAACACTCTTCTCTCAGGAATAGGCATAGTCCCTCTTCTCTCATTGCAGAGGGTTGAAATACTGACAAAGGAGGAGTCCAAGACAGTGTTCCTGATGGCTCTTAGAATGGATGTGATGAGAAGTTCAATCACAACGAGACAAGAGATCCATCACAGTTTTTTCATTTCTGTGGAAAAAGGAAAAGATCACCCCTCAAGAGCATGTGCTCTTGGGTAGTCATTTTGGTCGGATTGGCAGTATTTGAGGTCTCTGGCAGGTACCAAATAGGGCTTGGCTCTCCAATTGGAAAGACACATCCAAAACCTCTGCCAGCACTTATTAGCGGGTCAGGACCCCGCCAGCACCCAGTTAGTGGATCCTTCCATCGGACCTCAACCTTTACGTAAGGCGTTTGGCTAGACCAGTGTCGTTGAAATGCAGACAGAGGCTGCTGCTTGGAAAAATTCAAAATATTTAAAGTAAGAATAGCTGTTTTTAACTGATCATAGGGGTTGCTTCCCCCATTTTGTTTTATTAATTGGTCCTTTAGGGTTTTATTGTGTCTCTCTATGATGGCTTGTCCTTTTGGGTTATATGGGATCCCTGTGGTATGTTTAATATGCCATCTTTGGAAGAATTTTTGTAACAATTTGCTCACAAAACAGGGTCTATTATCTGTTTGAACCTGTTTTGGCAATCCGAGAAGAGCAAAGCATTGTGAAAAATGGCTTTCAGCATTTTCGGCCCTTTCGCCAGAATGGGCAGTGGCCCAACAAGCATGTGAGCAAGTATCTATGGATATAAATATGTACTTTAATTTTCCAAATGGCGCATAATGGGTTACATCAGTTTGCCAGACAGCGTTAGGCCGTAGGCCTCTGGGATTTGCCCCAGGGGACTGGAGAGGTGGGACCTGTAAGAAGGGCAAACAGGACTTACATGTTCTTATAATCTTTTAAAAATCTTTTATAGGGACCAAAGGAAAATTATGATGTAGTCCTCTCCAATTTAAATGAGTGAGGTCGTGAAGACCTTGGGCTAACTGAAGGTCTTGCTGATATGGGACTGTAACTGCTAATATACCTGTGGTGGCCAAATGGTCAGCAGCCTGATTTCCCTCAGAGAGGGGCCCAAATAAGCCTTGATGTCCCCTGAGATGTTGGAGGAAAATAGGCCCATTATACCCCCTTAATAGGGACCGTATTTGGATCATTAAAGGAGTTATAGAATTATTATCTATCCTGATAAATGATGTATTTAGAGTAGGTAACAGGTTAATCACATACAAACTATCTGAGAAAAAATTCATAGGCTCTTGGACATGGGTTAAAGCCAATGCAATAGCATATAATTCCTTAAATTGGGCAGAGCCAGTAACTGCTTCAGAGTATTGTGTCCTTTTGCCTGAGGATGGGTGAAAGACTACAACTGCGGATCCTTCTTTTCCCCCATCCGTAAAGACATTTACTGCCTTGGGGAGTGGCTTGATGGAAAAGAGGATAGGGGAAATCCACTCCAGCCTGGGAAATAAAGAGGTCCATCTGGTTGACCCGTAATGACAGTCAACCTTTTCTAAAAACCCTTCTAAAGCATAGGAGACTCTAGGATTGTTTCTTTGTATCCATTCAAAGTCTGACAAAAGGTAAGGGATCGTTAAAACATCTGGGTCTTTTCCATAATGACTTAATGATGTATCTCTTCCCTTTATTATAAGATCTGCTAATTGATCTAATTGAGAATAAACTCGAGGTGCTCCTCCCACAGAGGAATGTATCCACTGTAAGGGGTTACCTATCTGAGTGAGAACAGCTGTAAGGAGCTTAGCACCTGAGAAGATCCACAGATAAAGAGGTTGCTTTGGCTGGTACCGAGCCAACTGGGCTGAATTGAGGGCATCTTGGACTTTTTGTAATATTAATAGATGACCTTCTTCTAGTGTAACCACATCAGAGGGGGATTTTCCCCGTAGCAGCTCAAAAAGAGGTAATAAATCCTTGGTGGAGATATGAAGCCATGGTCTTAACCAGTTTAATTCTCCTAGTAGCTTCTGTAACTCTGCCAAGGAATAAGATTTTTTAATGACTAGTTGAGGTTTGAGAGGACAGACGGAGTCTAGGCTAAGTTTTGTCCCCAATATTTTGAAGGGAATGTACAGTTTGGACCTTGTCACTGGATATATGTAATCCTCCTTTTTCTAGGAGCTCTTGAAGAGCCAGGTAAGCTGAGCCCAGCTGCTGGACATCAGGGGCTCCCAGGATAATATCATCCATATAAACATATAGGGTGAGCTGTGATTTTTCCATTAAGGGTGACAAGAGACATGAAACATAATGTTGACAAAAAGCTGGGCTGTTAGCCATACCTTGAGGGAGGACTACCCATTTATATTGTTCATCTGGCCTTTGGAAATTGATGGAAGGAACAGAAAAAGCAAATTTTTTGCAATCATCTGGATGCAGGGGAATATAGAAAAAACAATCTTTGATGTCAATCACAATTAAGGTTAAATCTCTTGAAATAGAGGGAATCCAGGGGAGGCCACGTAGAGGGGTGCCAACAATGATCATCCTATCATTAATTTTTCGGAGGTCTTGTAACATCCTCCATTTCCCTGTGGCCTTCTGTATAACAAAAACAGGACTGTTCCATGGACTAAGAGAGGGTCTAATGTGTCCTAGAGCTAACTGTTCTTGGATAATTGCCCTCAAATGTTTTAGTTTATCAGTAGGGAGTGGGCACTGCTCTACCCAGACTGGAGGGCCATCTCACCATTGAATAGCGGGAACTTAGGGAGCAGTGGCCCTTAGGATTGGGGTTGAGGCCCTACTTGGGAGTTGGAAATTTCCCTCCCTGTATCTTCAACTAATAAATCATCTTGAAACTCTCTATGGCTAGTAGAAATGTAGGCTTCAGCCTCTCCTAAGATGTCCTGCTCTAACAAACTAGAGGTTAATCTAGGGGCCACAAGGGGGTGAAATTCCCCTTGATTTTTGTCTACGTCTCTCCATCTAAGCCAATCTTTCGTTTCCTCTGATTTAGTGTTTCCTCCTACCCCGAGTAATCGGGGCCCTGGAATTAGTTTCCACTGAGGTGGGATCTCCTCCTTCCTTAGTATAGTGTGGTCTGCCCCAGTATCAATCAAGTAGTGAAATTTCTTTCCTGCTATATAGATATCCATCTTTGGTCTGATCCCTGGAACAATAGGAACTGTCCAGTGTGCCTTAGGGGGACTGTGAGAAGGGGAACCTCCTTGGTGTAATGGGGCTGGAGGATGCCACTTCAGGAGTTTAAAGGTTTCCCCTGAATATCAAATCTAGATTTGCAATCCCTTCTCCAATGGTACCCTTTTTTACATCTAGGACAAAGTGTTTTAGGGGCAGTTGGGCTCTGGGCTTGGCCAGGGGAGCATTTGGGAGGCCGACTAAGGCCATTGGGGCAGTCTCTTTTAAAATGACCCTGTCATCCACACTTAAAGCAGGTCCCTTTTCCCTTTAAGGCTGCTGCTAGGATCTCAGTTTGAGTACTAAGAGCTGCTGTTAAGGATTGGGTTTGTTGTGTGGCCTGATTTTGGAGAGCAGCAGCCAAGAATTTAGACTGATGGGTATGGGAACCTATGTCTTTAGTTGCTATGATCCATCTCCCCATGGATCTCTCTTTTAACCCTGTGCAGGCTAGTCTATGATCGGTAGTCATTCCCTCCCAAATCAGCATTCTAGCAAATTGATCCCTCAGAGAACCGGGTGAAAATTTCCTTTGAAGGCTTTTTTCCACTCTCTCAATGAATGTGGCCAGGTCCTCATTAGCTTTTTGAGTGATTCCAGCTATAGGAAGCTCTGAGGGGCCTTCCTCTAGCTTCTTCCAGGCTGCCAGCCCTAAGGCTTGCACTTGCTCTCGGTGAGGTGCAGGTATAGCTGCCTGTTGAATGCCTGTGGAATATTGATCATTAACTCCTGATAACATTCCAAAAGTTATTGGTATAGGGGGATCTACAGATCGGTTTCTTTCTGCTTGCTTGTGGCACTCATCAGTGAAAAAGGCGCACCATTTTATAAATAGGGGACATGGAAGAATGGCCTTAGTCAGGTTCTTCCAGTCCTGCATGGTGCATTGTTGCTGTACTAGGCGTTGTAATATAGCCTCGGCCCACGGCGAATTAGGCCCATCTTTCGAGACTGCCTTCTTTAATTCTTTTAATTCTGGAGTCTCCCAGGGATACCAAAGATCTGGCCTGTTCCCTCTGGGGTTTAGATTGACTGGGAATGCCATTACAGGTGAAAGAGTCTTCCGAGGGGATGGCGGCAACTGTTGTGAATGCTTGCTGTCTGCTGGCGGCAGCTGTTGCATGTTAACAGGCACAGATTTGCTGGCTGCCGTATAAGGCAGCGCAGATGAAAAAGTTTCCCAAGGGAATTCCCAGGAAAACAGCAGTGCAGATCCCCCGGGGGGCATTGCTTGTAATGGCGCTTCAGCCATGTAAAATGGCGGATCCCGCACATAGGATGGTGGGCCACATGGCGGGTGGCCTTTGTCCTCAGAAAACTTCTGAGGAAACTCAAGGGGAGAGGCTGTAGGTCTTTGAGATTGTAGGTGACTGCCAGCTTTTTCTAAGTCCATGGAGCGGGAGAGGTGAGATTCATTTTCCCATCTGGCAGCTTCTGTTACCTCTATCCTTATAGCTGGAGGCGCTTGATCTGTGGCCTCTGGGGGTTCTTTTGTTGGCTGCATAAAAGCTCATGCCTTAAGGGCATAAAGGGTGGGATAGACTCCCGGGGGAGGAATCTCCCTGTATTAATTTTCTCTTTCTTTCAGGAGCTGTTCTGTGCAATGTCATGTCTTCCATTCATTAAAATTAGCTTTAGGAAGCCATGGAGCTGCTCGCGTTAAAGCGCTCCAAATTTTTTCTGCTTGGGCATCAGAAATTTGTAAACCTTCCTTTCTATGTATGTCCCTCCATGCCTCGAGAGCTGGATCCTGAGATCTAGCAAAAACTAAAGCTTGCCCCATATTAGAGGATACTCTTATCAGAAGCCCTTCGGCTTAAACTATTAGCTCAGCTTGCCGGTAATGTGCTGTGCCCCACGTTGGGCGCCACCTGTCGTGAACTTAAGGTAAGGGGCCAAGGTCTTTAGCCACCCCCCGTGGGCCCAAAAGGAATCCTTCTTTGTCCAGCAGAGAAGGATGGGGGGGTGCCTACCTGGCGAAGACAGGCTGAGAAGATAAGTGTTGCCAGTGCCCCCTCCCACCGCCTTCAGAAGGACTCAGGGTCGCGCTAGATAGTTTGGCCAGAAGCGGTGCCAAAGACTCGTTTAATGAAAGGGGGGGCAGCACTTTATAATGGACCTTAGCCAATCAGTGACCAGCAGGGCGATTCCGGTTATCAAGATACGTCACAGCCATGCCCCCTGCTTAGCTTAGGTCCGTAACAGGGCGTGGTAAGCAACCAGAGCCAGAGGTTTTCATTCCCTCCGCTGACAGAGTCCGGAAGGTCCTGACAATTAGCCTTCTGTTGTGATTTTTATTGCTATGGTTTCTGTCTAAGTTAGTCTTGAAGTCACTCTCTTGAGAATGACCATAGTCAAGATGGCTCTGAACATGGGGAAAAATGTTAGGTTTGGGTGTGTATTAGATGACACACAATGAGGGTGAAACCCAAATACATGAAACAGAAGAAATGGATTAATCACAGGTCCCAGAGACATTAGCATTCCAGTGGGAGGCTATGATAAATCTGGAGGGAGTGAAACCTCAATCTGTCAATCTGTAAGTGAGAAAGAAAGGCAGGGAAGCAGGGCCTGTGGCACTATGTCTTTATGCTCATTGGAATAATTCCTTAGGATTTTCCAAAGGGGTTATGAATTGGTAATTTCAAAGAGAACCCATGTGAAGGGGTGAACTTGCTTCCATGATTTATGATTAATAGCTGTATATTGTGTTTGGGTCTGTAGAATGAGGGACAAGTGGGTTGTACAGTGTCTGACTGCCTATCTGTCTTTCTGTCTCAAATGACTTATTTCTTCCATCTTTTATTTATCATGTAACACAAGATATATTAACTCTTATCTAATTATATTAAGTATGGTTAGTTTTATATCATGGTATTTCAATTACAGGATAGCAAGGAGAAGAGTAAACATCACTCAAGGACTTTACTTTCTCTTCTGGGAAAATGTAAGGGAAGTTTATGTTCCATGCTGGATATAGCATGTTGGATGGATTATGACCATGTTTTTGCCTTTATTTGAAGATTTAGTGTGGTTAATGAGATGAATGTGCATGATATATTGATAAAGGATGGATTTATGATGGTTAATTTTTTGTGTCAATTGACAGGATCATGAAGTGCAAAGATATTGGCTTTTCATATTCACAAGAGATTGGTTCTAGAATCTTCTGTGGTTGCTGAAATCCTCAGATGCTCAAGTCCCTTATATAAAACAGCATAGTATTTGCATGTAACTTACACAAATTTTCCATTAAGATTTAAGTTATTTCTAGATTATTTATAATACCTATTTACAATGTAAATGCTATATAAGTAATTGTTATACTGTATTAGAGAATAATGACAGGAAAAACTGTTTGTACTTGTTCAATACAGAGGCAGTCATTATAGACCTAACTTCATAGTAAATGTCAGCAATAATGTAATGTTATTTTCTAATATTTTTGATCCACAATTGGTGGGATCCATGAATGTGGAATCAGTGTATATTGAGGGCCAAATGTATGATTAAATATTATTCTGAATGCATCTGTGGGGATATTTCTGGATTAGATTAACATTTGAATTCATAGGCTGAGTAAAACCAGCTTTCCTCCTCACTGGGATGGGCCTTTTAAACTCTACTGAAGGCCAAATTACAACAAACCCTATGTAAGAGAGAATTCCTCTGTCTGCCTGTTTTAGAGAAACATCGATGTTCTCCAGTCTTTAGACTAAGGTTCAGACTGGGAATTACATCACCTGCTCTGTGTCCTCAGGCCTTTGGGCTGACTGTAACTATACCACAGGCTTTACTGGATCTTCCCCTTGCCAACTGCGGATTGTGGGATTCCTCAGACTCTGTAACTGTGGGACCCAGTTACTCAAAATAAACCATATATATAAAGATACTATTGATTCTATTTCTCTGGAGAACCCAGACTAATGCATGTGATGTATCTATTTCAATGCTTTCATTTTTAGCTTGCCTATATTGACATATATTTGTATTCAGTTTCCTATACATAAAGTAGAATTGCTTCACATTTTACATCCATACTGATTATATGTCTTTTAATTGATGTGCTTAGACTAGTCGCATTATATTATTGATCTGTTTGGATTTATGTCTAACATTTTAATTATTTGTTTGTGGTAAGTTGTCTTTGACTTTAGTTCAGTGATTTCTGCTTTCTTGTATTCCTCTGTGTTGTTTGAATATATTTTAGTATTTATTTTAATTTATACATTGTTTTTGACCTTGTCAGTTTGCATATTTTTTCTTTTTAATTGGTTGCTGTTGTTAGTTGTTGCTTTTCTATTAGTTGCTCTAGGGATTATAACATGTGTTAGCTTTTCACAGTCTTTTTAGAAGCAATCTATTATTGATTTAAGAAGAATGTAAAAAAATTCCACTCTGTTGGTTCCTTTTTTCTCTCCCCATTTGTTTAGTTGTTCTAGCTATTACATGTATATACACTAAAAAAAAAAAAAAAAATCTTTAGACAATGTTAGTTTGTTGGCTTCAACCGTCAACTTATGTTCTTAAATTCATGAGGAAAGGAAAAACCTATTGTGTTTAATGCCCTTCTTATTTATCTTGATATGAACAAAAAGAAAGTCTCAGGAAAAAAAAAAAAACAGTATATAAAACAGAACAAAATGAATTTTAAGTAGAATTTTTGCACAATTAAAGAATATAGTAAATTTTGGTTACACTGAATATGCTTACCTTAGACATGCTAAGAAGGTAAGATTTACAGAAAACAGGGACCAACAAAATGCACCACTTTAGTAAAAAAAAATACTCAACAAGAATGTGGACTTCATAATACCATAGATTGCTCTTTTGTGTGTTGTGTATGTGTGTGTATGAGCACTTAGTCACCTAAGAAAGTGACTGGTATTTAGCATGCCTTTTATACATGTTTTTAATAAAGCAGTAATTTAACAGCTGAGCAATTTGATGAAGAACATGGAATATATTAGTATCTGTCTCAGTAATTTCATTTCTATTTATTTATTACACATAATTAACCTAGTAATAAAGAAAAAAATTTTGTTCTAATACATACATTTTAATGTTCTTTATCACTTGAAACCACAAAACATAAAATCTTCAGGTTGGAAAAATGGTACCAAATTATGGTATATTATTTCAATGGAATATTATATAACTATTACATATTTTAATTAACATGAAAAGAGAAGATGAGCAGAATGTTTATTTTCACTTTTACTATACTTACTTATAGTGTAGTGAATATTTTTTCTTTTATACTAAAAACTTTGTTTCACATAAAACCCTTCAAATCTTTGTCATTGGTAATAAAGCACAAGTAGTTCACTGCAGGTAAGCCTAAGGAACTATTCCATGGTCCTCACTGTATATGCCACCCAATTCACAGTATTAAAATTGACGGGCTATCTGCTGCACAGTCTCCATGAGAACAGAATATAACACTGATTAGATATACAAAATATACAACAAAATCACTTTTGTACATTTATGTGGCAAGAATAAAGGGAACATAGCTTGTTCCCTTGCAGTGTGAGGGAACTGGTGTTACTCACCAACGAATTACACTTCATGACACGCTTTTGGGTATACAGGAACATGAAGTCATTTTAAGCACTGTTGTGAGATTCTCTGGAATATTATGAGCAACAGGCAAATACAATATAAAAACTCATATCAGTCTAGGGCTTTACCAAAGTGTCAACAATAAAGTTGAGCAACAAGCACTGGACAATTTGTGTGAATAATAAAAATAATTATTAGCTATTTGAAGGCACTGAGACTAGGTATATAATATGTCTTGGCATAATCTGGTTCTTCCAGGTTAATTATTTAAATTTTTTTTTTAAATTGTAGATGGACAGTATGCCTTTATTTTATTTGTTTATTTTTATGTGGTGCTGAGGATCGAACCCAATACCTCATACATGCAAGCAAGTGCTCTGCCACTGAGTTACAGCCCCAGGTTAATTATTGATATTAAATATTAATATATTCTGCCTAAAGGATTTATAGCATCTTTTCCGTGTTTTTGGAATGGTGATTCTGTAACATATATTATTTGAATTAAGCTTCTAAGGAATCAGGATTAATGTAATATACCTAGCATAATCAATTTATCTCATTCTGACACCTTTGCCTGTTTCACAGGATCCATGTGATCCATATTTTGTATGTTTATTTAATACATTTACAGGATCAAGTTATAAATTATTTGACTTCCTGTAGCTACTTCCTCCTGAGAAAAATCAAAGAACTTGGAATGATTTGATAATTAATATGTACAGTGTGCTAGAAACCATCAAGGCTTCCAAAAAATCATTAGTATCTATTTATAACTGTGCTTCAGTGAAATGCAAAAATTAGCTTATTCATCAGGAGAACCCTTACTTCAATAGCTATTCTGACCTGAAAATATATAGGGCAGATCCTTTGAAACCTTTGAAAGTGTTGTAGTTTTAAATGAGGACTTTTTAAATAGGTCAATGTGTAATTTTGTTGATATTCTTTGCTTTTTCAACTTTACATTTAGGGCATTTACATGCATTATAACAAGTTTTAGCTCTAACATTTTCTTTTTTTTTTATCTTGCAGGAAGAATGAAGTCAGTAAGTTATAAACATGAGAGGTAGGACATTTAATATGTATCTACTGTATGGGCACATTTTCTGTGTTGTTGAATAAGATGATAATTCCTTCTCTACAAGGAAAAATAAGGTTCTGGAGAGGTGTATCCCTGGTGGAAAATGAATTTTTTGTCTCTAATTGTTATAAATGATATCCTTTCAAGAGAATAATTCTAGGGGCCCTGGAGTCAGTTTTCCCCTAGTTTTCAGTTACAAAGCATTCTACGATGAATTGAATCTTGCAAACAATGATGATAAAAAGAAATAGATGAAAAGAAATAGAAAGGAAATGTATAACTTATAAATAAACTCAGGGGAAAAACATAATGAAAAGAAAAACTTTAGTCATATCATAGTAATTTAAAAAAAACAATGGAAGCTGATAAAAATATAAAATGAGATATATCTACAATATATTAAGTGTGAATGAATTAGAGACTCATTAAAATGCAGAGACTGATAAGTTGGTTACACAACAAAAACAGAGTGGAAAAATAAGATTAAGATTTACCATAGAGATTACAGATATGTGGCAGCTAAAGTCAATAAACAGAATACAAGTATACTCATCAGTCACTGAACAAAGTTTCAGTCAATAATGGAATGCACAGACAACTCTGATTTCATAAAATTATACTGCACATGTGAGAGTCGCTTTTGGTTTTGTACTTATATTCTACGATGTTTGCACAATGGTGAAGCAGAGGGAGAAAACTCAGAACCAGTCTTCCTTAGAGCAAAGAGCCCATCCTCTGCAGAGGGCCAGTAAGCACTGAAAAGTTAGCCATATTGGAATTTCTTGTGCAGGGGAAAGAGTTATGTTCATATTACCATCTTCCAAAATCCAGTCAGTCAACCAGTCAATCTGATTAACTACTTTCTCTCTCTCTCATTGTTATTCTTCTGTCCCCCTTGTCTCCTCTTTAAGTTTAGGTCACAGTTCTGGGAGTTTAGGGTGACTACTTACAGATTGTGGGAGAGTGTACTGTGTGTGAGAAAATTGCACAGAATGAGAGCTCTGGAGTTCTTCAGTGGAGTTCCCCCTTTTATTTTGGTTGAGTACTGAGCAGCAAATGAATATGAAGGAACAGGCTAGGAAATGAATCACCTGAATTTTTTTGAAAAATCCATCTCTGGAACTCCCAAGATGTAAGCCTGAGACCTGTTTTTATAGCCAGGAGGGGAAAATTCACATTTCATGAGACAAAAGGTAGACTCCTTGGATGGGTTGGCATCAATATGAGAGAAAATTAAACCCAGAATAATTGATATCCTAGTCCTGTTTAAGAAAGTTTAAGGGGTTATGGTTGGGGATGTAGCCCAGCGGTAGAGCACAGTAGCATGTACAAGACCCTGAGCTCAATTATCAGTAAAAACAAATAAACAAATAGGCTTAAAAGCAATACCTAAATATATCAAACTGTTTCCTAATATCTTAAGGAACGTAGTGATGCCACACCAATCATCCCAGCAATTCAGGAGGCTGAAGCAGGAGGATCACAGTTTGAGACCAATCTAGGCAACTTACTGAAACTCTACCTCAAAATAAAAAAAATAAAAAAGGGGTGGAAATGGAACTTAGTGGTAGAGTTTCCCTGGGTTCAATCTTCTGTCTGTCTCCCCCCCCCACCCCCGTCTCACTCACATACACACACGTACACACACACACAAGTCCACATACATTCTTTTCTTTCTTTTTCTTTTTTTTTTTTTGGTACTGAGGATTGAACTCAGGGGCACTCAACCACTGGACCATATCCCCAGCCCTTTTTTGTATTTTATTAGAGACAGGGTCTCACTGAGTTGCTAAGTGCCTCACCATTGCTGAGGCTGGCTTTGAACTCTCGATCCTCCTGCCTCAGCCTCCCAAGTGCTGGGATTACAGGCTTGTGCCACCATGCCCGGCTCCCACACATACATTCTTTACAAATCTAAATAAATACTCAATAGGTGTAAAACAGTCTAGCACTCAACAAATTAAATTTTACTGTGTCTTTCATCTATGCAAAAGTATTAGACACAAAGGAAAAATAAAAGAAGCATCACTAATTATGAAAAAAACCCCAATACTTTGGCATTGATACAAAATTTATATATCACAGAACTAGTAGGAAAAATATAAAACAGCGATTCTAACTGTATTGCAGATTAAAGCTAGATGATAAAAACATGATATGGAAATATGTGAGTTATAAGTTAGATCCAAACTGAAGCTCTAAAAATGGAAATTGTAGTATATGAGATGAAAATCACACTAGATGGGACTAAACAGAATTAAAATGTTAAAGAAAAAAATTTCAGTGACATAGAAGACTTATTAATAGAAAGTCTTCCAGATAATACACGGAGGAAAAAGACTGAGGCGAAAACAAAACAAAACAAAAAACCCAGTCCCTCAATGAGATTCATTGCAAGTAATTGGCCTTAAAATGCAAGGGTTGGAGACATAGGTCACTGTTATAACATTTGTCCAACACATGCAAAGTCACCTAAACATGCAAGTAATTGGAGTTTTTGAAGTTGGGGAGAGTAAAAAATTTCTGAATAAATTGTACCTGATAAAATTCTGAATCTACAAATACAAACTACTCAATAACCACAACACAAAAATAATGAAGAAAATGATACCAAAAATCAAAATAAATCACTTATTATTATCCAACAATAAGAAGTTTAAAGTTAACAAAGAAAAAAGATATATTTCCCACAAAGTGATAAAACCAACTTCTCATTATAATAAAGGTAGAGAACATTAGAATGACATTTTATAGTAATAAAGAAAAATAAAGTGTCAATCAGAATTCTTTATCTAGGAAAATAACCTTTCTAAAGCAAAATCAAAATAGTCCTGGAGACTATTTGAGGTATATTGAGACTTTAAGAACTACCAGCACACCTGTATCCAAGCAACAAGCATAAAGAAAATGATATCAAATAGCAAATATATGAACTTCTTTGTAAAACTTTGGATTGGGCACAGGTAGTGAAGGGAGGGGAGGAGGTATGGGGGGAGGAGGGGTAGTAGAATGAATTGTACATTATTAACCTATGTGCATATTATGACTACAAACCAGTGTAATTCCACATCATGTACAACCAGAAGAATGAGAAGTTATACTCCATTTATGTATGATTTGTCGAAATGCATTCTAATGTCATGTATAACTAATTAGAACAAATTAAAAAATCTTATGCACAAAATGGCAGAATATCACTGAAGGTGACTATAATAGGTTAAAGAAATTCACTACACATCTTAAAGCAACCCCTGTAATAAAAAAGGTTATCATTAATATTTCAACAGAGATGACAACATGGAATCATTTTAAAAAACTCAATCAAAAAAGAAAGTCGTTCAAAGAGGAATGAGGACTAAAAGGAGAGATAGAAGGAGTAGAGAAGAGAAAATAAATAACAGATGAACTTAATCCTAGTCATGTAGATAAATTCATATGTGCATGGACTAAGCAAGCATCCCTTTTGAAAGGCAGAAATTATCAAACTGGATTAAAAATAAAACAAGATACAGATATCTACATGAAAACCATTTTACTTGGAAATACACAATGATTTTGGGGAAAAAACAATGTAAAGGATATGCTATGACAAACTTAAAGATAGCAAGAGTGGCTATCTTAGTGTCAAAAAAATAAAATCAAAGTAGATATCAAGTGAAAATTTGTCTTACCAGGGATAATAAAGTCATTAAAATGATAAATTGTTCAGTCTTAAAAGATTAATTTCCTGATAACAGGAAAATACATGAAGCAAAAAATACACGAAGCAAAAAAAACTGATATCCCTTTAAAGAGATAAACAAACCTACCATTTCATTTAAAAATTTTAGCACCTTTCTTAATAACTGATAGAACAAATAGACACACACTGGTAAGGATGTAGGAAACGTGAATAGCACCACCAGCCTGATCAATTGGACAGTCATAAAACACTCCACTGACAGCAGGGGAAACAAGTTTTTTTCAGGTGCACAGAAAACATTCATCATATTCTGAGACATTAAAAGAAAAGTCTCAATAATGAATTCATGTGCATACTCATCTACAAACACATCTTTTCTTATCACAATGGAACAAAATTAGAGATAAAAATATAAAAGATCTTTTGAAAAATCCTAACATACTGCTAAATTATATGAGTTCTAAATAAGTCAGAGATATAAAGTTAAGTCAAAGGGATATTAGAAATTATATTGAATGGAATGAAAAAATAAACAGCAGAGCAAAAGGAATGAGAGAGACCCTAGCAAATGTGTTCCATTGCCACCAAGGATGTCCATCAAAAATCTCTCCCTTTCATATTTGAGTTTGCTGCTTCTCTGATAAAGTTGTGAAAACCTTATAGGGGAAGCTCCCTCCTCAATCTGGCTGTTTTAGGGACTTGTTTGCTCAGTAGCATGTGAGAGAATGGACATTATGCCAGTTTTCATTCAAGCCTTTGATGCTAATCATTCCCACTCTTGAAACCCTGAGTCTTGATGCTATGAACAAATCCAAACTAAAGTCATATAGAGATGCTAAGCGGAAGCAAATCAAAGTAGCTCGTCAATAATCCCAGCCAAACAACAACTGAGAACAGAAGCAAGAGTGACCCTGGGGAAACCAGATACAGAACTGTCTGTCCATAGACCCATAGGATCATGAAAAGTACTAAGTACTTTAAGTCTTTTGAATTTTGAGATGTGTCAATATATTGCAATAGTAAATGGTACAAGATTTTATTTTTCATTACAACTCAGAGAAACTAAACAACTTATACAAAGTGCATTACTGGGTCAGGAATTTTTTATGGACCTTATCTTATTCAATTTAACAAAATTCTAGTTAATAATATATTTTTTAATTTTTTTATTCTAAGTTGTTATAAATGACAGCAGAATGAATCACATTTTATATTATACTTATAGAACACATTTTTACATATCTCTGGTTGTATTCAAAGTATATTTACACCATTTGTGTCTTCATACATGCACTTAGGGTAATGATAATTTATATTTAAATTTTGTTATAAAATTCTGTTTTTAGTATTCTAAATAAATCATTTGTTTGTAAAATTATAAATACCATTATTTTCAGAACTTTTTAGTTGGTAAAGGTTATGTTTTTAGAAAACTCATAAAGTCTTTCTTGTTAAATTTCATTTCTCATAAGCAGAGAGTTTTTGAGAAAATTAAGTTAACCTGAATAATTAACAAGGAATAAACTTAAACAATGTTAGAGGGAGAGATACCTAGGAAAGAAATTGTGCCGGACAGATAAGACACACAACAATAATTGATCATAATCTGACTCTTGCATACTTTTTCATGCTCATGTGGTCTTCCCAATTACTTTGTTCAAATTCATAAACAAAAATAAATTATTGGAAATATTTGACTGAATCATGGTGTTTCAATCTGTTTTTATACAAATGTCCTGCTGTTTGCCTTTTGAAGGTCTTCGCTCTCTTACAGACCTACCTGAGAAATCCTTGAGTTTAGAAAGCTTTCAAATGTCCCTTGCCACGGGAAGAGTTGGCAATTTTTTTCCAGTTTTTTCATAAGTAAGATGTTTGCATGTCTTAATGCTTTAACACACTTTATGAAAATGTGTTATACTTCTGAATTTATTGTAGGGCTAATTTCTTGGTTGATAGAATCCATGATGTATTTATAAGTGCCAAGAAGTGAGGTTGGACAATGTGAGGCAACCATTAGAAGTATAATACAATAAATGAATGAAATAGTTGCAGAAAGAAAATACAGCTCAATAATTAATGAATGAAACAAAATTCATTCAGGTAATGAGTATAACTGGGGTAATACCAGGAGAAAAATTTATTAAGATGTGTTAGAATGGTTGGTTTTCATCAGAATAATTTCACAAAACAGAAAATGATTTTATAATACAGCATGAAGTATTTATAGACAGAATTAGTTGACCTGCAAAGAAAGCTTTACAGCAAATTATCTAGTATAAACAATGGAGTGAGCTGTTAAAAAAAAAAAAAAAAAAAAAAAAAATATAGTTTGGGATCTCCTACTATATGTCCATTACAAGTGCTTTGTAGATATAGCAATGTACCACATATTAAGGTGATGATTTTTAAAAATAAATTATTTGACAATGATAAAATAATTACTAGATTTTGCTGCACCACAGAGCAAACTTCCTGAAACCTTTATATAGTAAGACAAAAACCATGTTCTCGTATTATGTGCAGCTTATAAAATTAAATTTGATTTCCATTCTGTGAAGGAGCAGAGATACTCTTTCCCCCAAACCAATGTAAATTAGATGCTGCCTTTATGCTGTTTCAAAAAAAAAAAAAAAAAATCAGTTGAGACTAAAATAAACCCCCTGGGAATTTCTGTAATGAAATTAGCCTAAGTGAAAAGAAGAATGCAAACAAAGAAAAGAATCCAGGCTACCATTCATTATAACTACACTACTGGCTTAAACTTGAAGTAGAGACAACTGCTTTTTTCTAAATAATGCATTAATCCTCTCTTCTTTGTGGTTTCCATTGAACATCCTTGATTGATTTTGTTCTTTGCCAAAATAAAACTTATCAAACTCAATCATTTCAGCATTCAATTTCTTTGCTACACTTAGGAAGGGCATTTAGGGCCACTACTCTATTTACATCAAAACTGCAGAAGGATGAGATTATATAAGACTGAGTTTTCCAATAATAAATATTTTGACCTGCAAAATTGACCTTTCTGTACAAGGTCAAAGCAGCTATTATTGCAATGCTTTGTGATTTATTTCCCTCACAGCTGTGACTGCATTAACTGAAATCATTTGCTCTCTTTGTAGCCTTAAGATATAAGATAAAAGAAATAAATTATCAGATGTGTGATTTTGGATAATGACTGTCAAAAGGGATATATCAGTAAAGATATTATGTAGCAATAGAGAGACTTTCAACATTCAGAACATGGAAACGAGAGTAACCATAAATATTTTATTCCAAGTAATTATTGTAGATTTTACAAACTTGACTTATATGGGTCCCGAATTCTAGGATATTTAAAGAACTTTTCATAAATATTATGTCAGAAATAAGATTAAACATATAATGAGTAGATGTTTATTATAATCAAACCTAAATTTGCAGAAATATGATTTAAAAAACATGCTGCTCTGTGTTAATGTCAAAATTTTAATAAATATGAATAAATGCATGTTTAGATCACAGCTATACCTACTTTCTTATTTCAAAACCCACAAGCTGAAATCCTAAGAAATAAATGTAAAATTTGAGGTTTTATGTTTATGAAAAGATGCAAGCAAAACATAATGCTAAGTATCATTAACATAATGCTAATCCATCCTTTCGCTCATTAGATACAATTTACTTACTCATCATCTCCAGTGGTTACAACTTAGGTATACATATTTCCTCTCACTCCTAAAGTTTAATGTACTTCAATAAAAGATTCAGATTATCTTGAGTTAACTCTAATTGCAGTATATTGGAATTAGTATATTGGAATTCAGAAACTATAATCAGACACGCCAGAAATAAATCTGCCCACCCACTTTAATACTGACCCTTCATCCTGTCTTCAGAAAACCAAACAACTGGTGTCAGTCCAACTCCATTGGCTTGATGTTTTTCTCCCTAGAGCTCTACCTGTTCTTTAAACTCTTCACTTTGGAACCATCAATTATTCTTCTCTGACATCATGGCTTTGGTCAGAGATATAAGATAAAGAGTAAGTTTTCACCAGAGTTGATTCCCATTGCTTTTTGAGAAAGAGAAGATTTACAAGCAAAATATGTAATGGTGTGCCTAAGATGTACTTTCTCCATGTCTGCATTTGTTTATCTTGTTGTATTCTCAGTATTTGAAATTCATAGTTAAAAACAAACAAAAAATCATGAGGTTCATTTTACCATAAGATTGAAGTTAGAAAAAGCAACTTTGAGAAAAATGTAATTGAAGACAATTATTTTAGAAAGTAAAAACTGATCTTCTCCTCCACTTATTTGTTTACTTCTTCCTTTTCCCCTACCATGTGAAGCCCTAGTTAACTCTATGCACCAGATTATGTCCATGACTTCTGTAAAACGTACAAGTCTTTTGAGATTTAGAAAACTAGTTTCAAAGTGAATTCAAAGGTAATGAAGGAGACAGGCAGGCAGATATTAGGTTAGATGCTATATTTGACATATCTAGGCTCGGAGATCAAAAACTCTAGATCATAGACTAACTGCTTGAATCTGTTCCACTGCCATGTCAATGTACAACCTGCTTATTCTCCCTTCCACTATGCACCTCCTAAGTCTGGGAGCCATGATACCCATTTCCAGAGTAGTCAGCACAGTGACTACTGGCAATTAAGCAGATGTGGCACTCATCTAATTTCTAAGAATTTTCTCATTGTCAAAGTATTTTCTACTGCATGAGTAGAATAATTTTATTATATCTTTTACATAATTATCCATATGTCCAAAAGATATTCTATGCTCATCAGTGTTAGCCATCCTTCATGGAAGAGCTTATATATTACCATCTCAGAAAGTTTCCCATGTGCTCAAAAGCCTGCTTTCTCTTTCCTTTTCTGAAATCCCATGGTACTTGTGTAACCTTGAATGTACTTCTTTGTTTAGCCTGCTATTAAGTGCATATACAAATTTGTCTGCCTAATTCCATTCTAACTTCTTAATGGCGTGCTCAATCATTTATTTTTGCATTCCCTACAAACCCACAATGAAGTCTTGCACTGAATAAATAAACCAGTGAAAGAGAGTAGCAATTTACAAAGAATTTTAATCAATCCCAATCTGATTATTTATTATTTCTCACAATGTACTTTTAGATTGGAAGTAGTTTAATTTTCTTATATATTATTAAGCTCATTACCTTGTAGTTTATATTGTTGAAAGTATCTAAATCTCAAGAAATATGTATACAATTGTGAGTTATATATTTTTTTATGGAACCTGTCTAGGAATGGAGTATATATCAGTATATATCTGAAGTTTTGTATTCAATATCATCATAAACAAAACAAAGAAAACCTTTATGGAGTATTTTAAATGTTTAATTCATTTCTAGGTTTGTTGTCATGATGTTCATAATCCAAAGAGCTCTTCAATGCCAGTAAAAAGAAAGGCACTTAGAATTCTATTGTACAGCAAAAGCTTACTAAAAAATCAAGTAGAAAACAACTTCACAAAAGAATAGAAACCAGCTCAGAGCGAACACAAACACATCTATTTGTATACTCCAAAGGATGCTCTGTATTCTCACTCCTTGTGCTCCATTCTTCACATTCAAAATGCGGGGCTGCACTGACACAGCAGTGTAAAGTGAAAGCTCAGAGCTTGTCATTCCTGGCAAATGTGAACACCCGGCAGTGGGTCCAGTTGCTTTTGTTCCTTTTGACATCAAAATATCTTGCTTTCCCTCTTCAGCTTTCCATTTGATAATAATAGCATATTAAGATGGTGATTAAGGCTTTTAGAAAGCAAGCATAACATCAGTGGTGGCTAAAGCAATTGGCATGAGGTCTACTCAACAGAAAGTGAAAAATAAAGACTGTCTGGTGATTGCAAAAAGAATATAGATGGCAAACAGACTGTAGGACAGATATTTAGATGTTTTTGCTCATTAATTTTCTTTTTTCCTTTTTATTTTTTTTCTTCTTAAAATGTATCCCATTATAGAACTAAGTCAGGATGTCTGGTCCCCAAATTCAGAAAACTTTAGACCTCTTCAAGTCATTCTATTATAAACAACCCATCAACCTGCATTTGGAAAATACTTTCACCTCATAAAATCAAATTTCTAAGTAGTTAGGTTTCACCCAGCACCATAATCTTATAAATAAGTAAATGGGCAAGACATATTAAATAAATTTTAATTTAAAACACCTGGCAAAGTCCTGCATTTACTTCCAAAAGGTGTTTTCTCACCACTCATAAATGATGGGTAAAACTTTTCATAGATCAAGATGAAGGAAGTGGGATCAATGTGTCAGTGCATTTTAAGTTTCAGGTTCAGAACTACCTCTGGCATTGAGGGTATGGTGTTGTCCTACATCTGCTTATCTGTTTTTCTGCTGGGATGGCCTCCATAGCATAGCTGCTACAGCCCAGAGAGCTGAAAAATACACAGGCCTTGAGGCCAACAGCTGTGAAGTCAGACATGTTACTAAATTTCAGTTACAGCATCAGTAAAACCTGGATTATAAACACTCGATCTACAAGTTTGCTGTTCGGTGTAAATAATATATAATGTTGTTAGGTTTAGTTAGGCAATGCTCTGATACCACATTGTTTCAGGAAAAGGTTAACTTCTGTTAGGACATCCAGATGTTCTGTCTTGAGTTTTGTGTATTTGAATTTCAATCCTTCCCTAACCAGTCTTATTTGTAAAGTATAATATCCCAGTAAGAAAACCATAGTCCCAGGGTCATTAAATCCAGTCATGTAAAGAAAGTTTAAAATTTAGAGTCAATTTTCTGCCGATTGTGCAAGAGTCTACCACACAGAACCCCAACCCTGTCAGCAGAAAACAGCTATTAAAACCTGGACTTGGTGAGAAAGCAGTTACAGGAAAGTACTGAAGAGAGAACAAAAGCAGTTAAACACTCATGCAGAGGAAGGGACACTCAGAAAGGAATAGAGCAGATTGTATATATCTGGGCAAAAAGAAATATTTTTTATATCCTTTTAATTTCTAAATTACTATAACTTTATTCAAAACTAAATTTATAGCACAATTATTTTTAATCCTTTTAGCTACAGGTATGTTCACAACTAATTCACATGAGAAGAGCTACAGGTATGTTCACGTAATTCACATGAGATCTATCATACGAAGGACAGGGTAGAGGTGATAGACTTGTGATCACAGCTCATATATTTTATTTGTGTAGTACAGTACCAAAATGCCAGGAACCTATGAACATTAAAAATTCATAATGTAAGTCCCCTAAAAAATCACACAAAAATGGAATGGTAAAATTAAAATAGATATCCATAGATAGTAAAACACTATAAAAAGTCAATTGAAAACAAACAAAAAGTAAGATACATAAAAATCAAATACAAGATGATATAATAAAATTCAGTCGTATTAATAACTTTATTAAATGCAATTTATAGGGAGAATTTGTGAGATTGGATCAGAAACTTACCTGATGATGTGGTGTCTGCAAGATATGTATTTCAACATAAAGAAAAATAAAGATTGAAAGAAAATTGATGGACGGAGGTATATCACATGAATAGTAAGAAGAAAGATGAGATGGCCAAGTAACATTCTATGTAATACATTTTAATAAAATGTGTCCCTGAAGATAAAAAGTAGTTATTAATAGTTATGAGTCAATTAATAGGAAAGACAAAAGTAATCCTAACAGTATTTTGCCCAATTAATAGTTTCATAATGAAATGAAAACAAAATTATAAAAATATAAATTTAACACCATTTTTAATGATTGATGGAGTTAACTAACAAAAATATAAACAAGAATATAGAAGATCTGTACAACACTATAAACTCTCTTGATGTAATTGATTTTTATAGAGTACATTTTTAAGAGCCCTAATATGTTAATCAGATTTAGTTCTATATGCTAAGCCAAAAAGTAAGTCTTAATAAAATTAAAACTTCTAAAAGTATGTTTCTCCTAAAATGTTGAATTTCTAATTAATCACCATAACTAGGAAAACCTATATATTTAAGTTTAATGTGAAAATACAATTTAATACAATATGCTTCTAAATTACTGAGGAGAAATCATTGGAGAAACAAAATATTGTCAACTAAATGATAACAAAAATAAAGTGTCAAAATATGTGGGATGTAGTTTAGTAATCCTTACTGAAAAATGTATATCCTTTAATAAATACATTAGAAAAGAGAAAAATCTAAAATCAGTAACAAGTTTCCAACTTAAGAAAACAGTAAAAGAAAAGTAAACCCAAAGCAAATGAAAGAAAAATTTTAAGATTAGAGTAGATACTGATTATGTGGAAAAATTGATAAATAGGTAAAGAATGATAAATTACAAATGATCAGTACTGACAAAAAGAAACTAGTATTAAAGGTTCTATGGATATTAAAAGAAAATAACAGAATAACATGGATATCCATTTTACAATGTCTAAGAAAATAATCACATGAACAGCTTTATCAAACAAATTGAAATTTTTGATGAAATGGAATAATTTATTAGAATATAAAAAATATGGAACCATTACCAAAGTAGTAATTAACCCAAATTCCCTATATTAAAAAAAAAAAGAAAGAAAGAAAGAAAAATAATTGAGGAGGTTTCAAGATGGCAGAATAGAGGAGGTAACTTTCCTGGCTATTCCATGGCATGAAACCAAGAAAGCAGACAGGCGACTTCTCAGCAAGGTGGGTGGACAAAAATAAAAAGGGCAGGGGTATAACTGAAATTTAATACTGGATACGCAAAGCAGATTGGGAACTCAGGAGATTAGATAAAATTAAAAAATAAGAAATCTCCAGTGCCGCAGCCATTACCACAGCTGGAGGCATCCCAGAGTGGTCATTCTGCGAGCATAGTGGAGGGATAAGGGAATTAAAGGAACTCACATTTTTAGGAGGATTGAGTATGGAGAGTTTAGAAATCAAAGACATTGCCTGACTAAACTGAAAGGTGTGCTGCATTGTTCCTTGTATAGAAAAGAAACCACATATTTCCTGGCAGTGTGCAGAGGATAGAGGAACAAAACATTTTGTAGCTGTGGCATGAGTGCCAGCAGCTGGGTAGCTGATTCCTGGAAAACCCAAGTTTGGCCCGAAATACAGGCCTGGAAAACCCACACTGCACAACACAGAGTGTGCCTAAGTGAGTAGGAAAAAATTAAATGTGGAGATTGATTTGCATAGGGGACAACTGGTTATGGAAACCTGCCTGGCTCTCCTCTCTAAGCCAGCTGCTTGCAGGACCGGAAGGGAGAGTCACCCCTTACCAGGCATTCAAAAGGCAGGGGTGGGAGAGATTGAGTTTGGGGACTGAACCCAAGACCAGAAAACAGGAGACCCATAGTGGGCTAAGAATGGGCTTTTCCACCACAAGAATGGAACCCAGGGGAGATCCCTATGGTGCAGTCTTCCAGCATGGACTAGCAATTGCTGGGCACTGGAGGTGTGCTGATTTAAAATTTTCAGACCTTGAGGGACACTATAAGTCCACAGAGTAGAAACTCTAGTGCTTTAAGTTCATACTGTTAGATGGGTATACACACAAACAACATGAAAAAGCAAGTGAACAAATCACCCCAAACAAACCAAGATATGTTA
This sequence comes from Tamias sibiricus, assembly GCA_025594165.1. Classification (NCBI taxonomy): domain Eukaryota; kingdom Metazoa; phylum Chordata; class Mammalia; order Rodentia; family Sciuridae; genus Tamias; species Tamias sibiricus. Next base: position 30,026,345 of record CM046661.1, read on the forward strand.
AAAACAAAATACATCAACCCCACAATGGAAGAAATGTTAGAGAAGGAGTTTAGAAGGTACATAGTTAAACTAATCTGTGACATAAAGGACAATGTAAGGAGTGAAATCAGAGAGAAAATACAGGTGGTGAAAGACAATTTCAATAAGGAAATAAAGATTCTGAAAAAAATAATCAAGCAGAAATCCATGAAATGAAGGAATCAATAAACCAAATCAAAAATTCAATGGAAAGCATCACCAATACATTAGACTACTGGGAAGACAGTTTCAGACAATGAAGACAAAATATATAATCTTGAAAATAAAGTTGGCCATGGAGCAAAGATATTAAGAGATCGTGAACAGAAGTTCCAAGAAATATGGAATAATCTGAAAAGATAAAATTTAAGATTAATTGGGATAAATGAAAGCTTGGAGATACAAACCTAAGGAATGCACAATCTTTTCAATGAAATAATGTCAGAAAATTTCCCAAACCTAAAGAATGAGATGGAAATTCAGATATGGGAAGATTACAGGACCCAAAATATTCAAAATTACAACAGACACACACTAAGGAACATTACTATGAAAATGCCCAACACAGAATAAGGATAGAATTTGAAAGGCTGTTAGAAAAAGGACAGATCAAATTTAGAGGGAAACCAATGTGGATCTCAACTGATTTCTCAACCCAGACTCTCAAAACTAGGAGGTCTTAGAATAATAGGTGCCAAGCTCTGAAAGAAAATGAATGCCAGCCAAGAATACTATGCCCAGCAAAATTAAGCTTCAGAATTGGTTATCTAATAAAAACCATCCTTGATAAACAAAACTTAAAAGAATTCACAACTAGAAAGCTTGCTCTACAAAATAAAATATTTCATGAAGAAGAAATGAAAAATAAAAGTGAAAACCAGCAAATGGAGGAACTACACTAGAAGACTTGTCAATCAAAGTAGAAACTTTAAAATTAAAAGCCAGAAATAAATCAAACTGACAGGAAATAAAAATCATTTCTCATTTATATCATTGAATGTAAACAGCTAAACTCATCAATAAAAGACATAGACTGGTAGAGTGTATTAAAAAACAAGGCCCAAGAGACTCACCTCATAGGAAAAGACATCCACAGACTGAAGGTAATAGGATGGGGCATCAAAACTCTCATTCGCATGGATCTTGTAAAGAAGCAGAGGTTTCTTTCTTCATATCAGATAAAGTGGACTTTAAGTCAAAGTTAATCAGAAGGTAAAAAGAAGGAGATTTCATACTGCTTAAGGAATTATGTATCAACAAGCCCTAACAATTGTAAATATATATGCCCCAAACAATGGAGCATTTATGTACATAAAACAAACCCTTCTCAATTTCAAGAATCAAATAGACCCCAACACAACAATATTGGGTGGCTTTAACACAACTCTCTCACCACTGTAGAGATCCTCCTAACAAAAATTTAATAAAGGAGGCATAGAACTAAAAAATACAATTAATAATTTAGACTTAATGGATGCATATAAAATATTTCATCCATCAATAACTGAAAACAAAAGTAGACCAATCTTAGGTCACAAAGCAACTCTTAGCAGTACAAAAATTAGAAATAATACCTCAAGTCCTATCAGATAATAATGGAATGAAATTAGAAACCTAAATAAAACAAAAAACAGAAGCTACTCTAATATCTGGAGACTCAATAATATGTTATTGAATGAACAATGCAGAAGAAATCAGGGGTGAAATAAAAAAAAAACACCTTAGAAGTAAATGAGAATAGCACTACAACATATTAAAATCTCTGGGATACTATGAAAGCAGTTATAAGAGGAAAGTTCATTGCATTGAGCTCATTCATTAAAAACTAGAAAGTCAACAAAGAAATGACTTAATATTAACTCTCAAAGCCCTAGAAAAAAGAACAAACCAACACCAAATTTAGTATAGGGCAGGAAATAATTAAAGTCAGGGGTGAAATCAATGAAATTGAAACAAAAAAAAAATCCAAAAGTTTGTTGAAACAAGAAGTTGTTTGCTTAAAAAACAATACAATTGATTAACCCTTACTCATGCTAACAAAGAAAAAGAGAGAAAAATGCAAATTAATAAAATTCATGATGAAAAAGGAAATATCATGACAGACACTACTGAAATACAGACAATAATCAGAAACTATTTTAAAAATTTATACTCTAATAAAATAGAAAATCTTGAAGACATTGACAAACTTATAGAGATATATAAACTACCCAAATTGAATTAGGAGGACACAGAAAATTTAAGCAAATAAATTTCAAGCAATGATATTGATTATGCCATCAAAATCTACCAAAGGGGGGGAAAAATGGCGTAGGACCACATGGATTCTCAGCAGAGTTTCACCAGACCTTCAAAGAAGAACTAACACCAATCCTCCTGAAATTATTCCATAAAATAGAAAAGGAGAAAACTTTTTAAACTCATTCTATGAAGATAGTATCACCGTGGTACCAAAACCAAAAACATATCACGAAACCTTCAGACCAATATTTCTGATGAACCTAGATGCAAAAATTCTTAATAAAATACTGCAAATTGCATACAAAAAATATATTGAAAAGATAGTGCACCATGATCAGGTGGGGTTCATTCCAGGGATGCAAGTTTGGTTCAATATACAGAAATCAATAAACATAATTCATCATATGAACAGACTCAAAGACAAGAATCACATGATTATCTCAGTAGATGCAGAAAAAGTGTTTAACAAAATAGAGCATCCATTTACATTCAAAACACTAGAAAACCTAGCGATAGTAGGAACATACCTCAAAATTATAAATGCTATATATGCTAAGCCCATGGCCAACATCATTCTAAAAGGGGGAAAACTGAAAACATTCCCTCTAAAAACTGGAAAAAACAATGATGCCCTCTTTCACCACTTCTATTCACCATAGTCCTTGAAATTCTAGCCAGAGCAATTAGGCAGAGGAAAGGAATTCAAGGAATATGAATAGGAAAAGAAGAACTCCAACTATCCATATTTACTGATGACATGCTTCTGTATTTAGAAGACCCAAAAAACTCCATCAGAAAATTTCTAGAACTCATAAAATGAATTCAGCAAAGTAGCAGGATATAAAATTAACACTTGTAAATCAATTGCATTCCTATACATCAGTGATGAATCAACTGAAAGAGAAATTAGGAGAACTATCCCATTCACAATAGCCTCAAAAAATTTGGCGGGTAATCGATCTAACAAGAGAGGCAAAAGACCTCTATAATGAAAACTACAGAACACTAAAGAAAGAAATTCAAGAGGACCTTAGAAGATGGAAAGAGCTCCGGGGTTCTTGGATAGGCAAAATTAATATTGTCAAAATGGCCATACTACCAAAAGGGCTATACAGATTTAATGCCATTCCTATAAAGGTTCTAATGATATTCTTCATAGAAATAGAAAAAGCAATCATGAAATTCATTGGAAAAAATAAGAGACCCAGAATAGCCAAAGCAATACTTAGCAAGTAAAGTGAAGCAGGAGGCATCACAATTTCAGAATTTATATTATACTACAGAATAACAGAAGAAACAAATTATACTATATAGTAACAAAACAGCATGGTATTGGCACCAAAACAGACATAGAGACAAATCCACATGAATACAGTTATCTCATACTAGACAAAGGTGCCATAAACATTAAGTAAAAGAAAAAAAGATAGCCTTTTCAAAATTTGAGGCTGGGAAAACTGGAAATCCATATGTAATAAAATTAAATTAGACCTGCCTTGTCTCACCCTGCACAAAACTCAACTTTCAGTACAGCAAGGACATAGGCATTAGACCACAGACCCTGCACCTAATTCATCAACAGGACAGACACCTAAAGTGCCAGTAAAACAAGAATCAATAAATGGGATGGTTTCATACTAAAAAGCTTCTTTACAACAAAGAAAACAATCAAGAATGTGAAAAGAGAGCCTACAGAATGGGAGAAAATCTTTGCCATCACCTGCACCTCTGATAGAGCATTAATTTCCACTTTGTATAAAAAACTCAAAAAATTTAGCACCAAAAAAAGCCAATAAATGGGTGAAGGGACTGAACAGACACTTCACAGAAGAAATACAAAAGGTCGACAACATCTCTAGCAATTAGAGAAATGCAAATTAAAACTACAATGAGATTTCATCTCACTCCAGTCATAATGGCAATTATTAAGAATACAAATAACAATAAATGTTACTGAGGATATCACAAAAAAGGTACACACATACTTTGCTGGTGGGACTGCAAATTGGTGCAACCACTCTGGAAAGCAGTATGAAGATTCCTCAGAAAACTAGGAATAAAATGACCATTTGACCCAGTTTTCCCACTCCTCTATATATAACCAAAGGACTTAAAAATCAGCATACTATGGTGATGTGTCCACATCAATACTCATAGCAGTTAAATTCACAATATTTTAACTATGGAACCAATCTAGGTGCCCTGAAAAAGATGAATGGATAAAGAAAATGTGGTATACATACACAATGGATTATTATTCAGCCATAAAAATGAAATTATGGCATTTTCTGGTAAATGGATTGAACTGGAGACTATTATGCTCAGTGAAATAAGCCAATCACAAAAAAAAAAAAAAAAAAAAAAAAAAACTAAAGGATGAATATTCTTTCTGATATATGGATGTTAACACACAATAAGCAGGGGTAGGGAAGAATAGAAGTACTTTGGATTAGACAAAGGGGAATGAAGGGAAGGGAGGGGGAATGAGAATAGGAAAGACATTACTTTCCTATGTTCATATATAAATACATGTATAAATACATGTATAAATACATGACCAGTGTAACTCCATATATTGTACAAACACAAGAATGGGAAGCTATACTCCATGTATGTATAGTATGTCAAAATATATTCCACTGTCATGTATCACTAAAAAGAACATTAAAAATTGAAAAAACTAAAAATTATTAATTTAAAAATATTATTTTCAAAGAAAATTTCAAGTTAAGATGTCCTCATTGGAGAATTATTTCAAATAGTTTTGGAGATGTTATATTATGCTTTTAAAATTCTGTTGGAATGCACAGGATGATGGGCCATATTCTGAGTCATTTTCAGAAGCCAGTACTGTACTGCTATCAAACTAGACAATAGTGACACAAGAAAAGAACACCCTGAACATCAGAGAACAGAGATGCTTGATTTTTAGCAAAAATTTTGCAACTTTAATTCAATATCATGAATAAGTTATAGCTACATGGAAATATAATCTCAATACTTGAAAACCAATTAAAGTAATCTAATCACGCTAATGTCAAAAAGAAGAAAAGTTACATCATCAATATGTGCCAAAAAGATATGGAAAAAATTCAACATGAATTCACATAAAAAAATTTAAGTAGATTAGTTATAAAAAAAAGCTTCTTCAATTTGATAAAGGGCATCTATGAAAAACCTACAGCTAACCTGAAAATCAATGATAAAATCTCAATGCTATCTAGCTGAGATCAGAAAAAAAGTGAGGAAATCTCTCACCAATTTTATTCAGCTATGTATAAGAGAATATAGTCATTTTATTAAAACTGGCAAAAGAAATGATAGTGCAAAATAAAATAGAGCATAAAATGCTATATTTATTTGTATGCAACATGATTATTCACAAGGAAAATCCTAGGCTCAAAGAAATTTTGATTAAAGTCCTGCAAGATATTTTGGGTGAAAAGACAAAATCCAAAGATTATATGGTGGTATGAAGAATCCAGAATAGCTGAGTTAATTTTGAAAATGAACAAAAACAGATAACTTATAGTTCCTGATTTCCATATTCCCTATACAACTATAATAATGAAATGAGTGTATCATTGGCATATCTTACAGGGAGTAAGATAAAGAATTGTCCATTAAGCTCTGCTTATAACATTCTAAATCTCATCTAGTTTATATCTTTAAAGTTTTCAAAATTGCTCTTACACACCAGCTCCAAATGTTTCCAAACCACACAGGTTAATCACAGTAGTGATCCCCCTGTTGGTACCATTTTTTGTTTTAATCACCTTTTTTATCACTGTGAACAAAATATCTGACAAGGACAGCTTAGAGGAGGAAAAGTTCACTTGAGGCTCACAAAGTTCTCCGCCATAGATGGCTGACTCCATTGCTCTGATCCTAAGGGGAGGCTGCACATCATAGGGAAAGAGCCTAGTGGAGGAAAATAACTCAGAGGATGGCAGGGTCAGGAAGCAGATAGGGAAGAGGAAAGGGACTAGAGAAAGATACACTCTGCCAGGGCACATCTCCAGTGATACATCTCCTCCAGCCATGCCTCATTTGCCTACAGTCACCAGTCACTTCATTCAAAGTAGGTTGGAATGATTAGGTTACAATTCTTACAATCTAATCATTCACCTTTTATTATTTTTACATTACTAGAATTTTTAGGGGGAAGACACCTCAATATCCAAACTGTAACAGGATTGCTGCTTTCCTTCAACATCGTGAATTCATTAGAAAAAACTGCTCTTAGAAAATATAAAATGGAAAGGGTTTATACCATTTGTTCTCTAATAGCTATGAGAAGTTCTTCAACTAATTAAGGCAAAAGTAGTAATTGCAATTTATTTTTCTATCTATAAATATAAAAATTAAAAACTGAAACATTTAATTTCAATGGAAGGGAGAGCTTTAAATAATGTAAATTTAATAAAATGATGTGCTAGCCTGACTGTATATCTAAGTAATAAAGAAAACACAAATATCAGATACATGAACCTGTTCATTTAATATTGTATCCTCAAGTCTGATTTTAATAAGAAATTATAGCTTGTTAATCTTACTAAATTTCTATAATCTTCTAGTTATCGACAAAAACATGGAGGTAAATAGGAAACTTTTACAAGTATAATTATACCAGAAAATAAAATATGCTTATGTTTCAAAGTTCTATTGGAATTTAAGGATTTTTAAATTTAATTTTTAAATAAAAAATCACATGTGGCAAGCACAAGTTGCTATGTTAATAGAATAAATGGAGATATTTATTTTTCTTATTTTTATTTTAAATGTTCTAGTTTTTCATCATCACAGTGAACATTAGTAAAAAATTCAATATTAACCTATAATGGATGTATTTCTAATTTGAGGCAATACCAGAGCTCTAATAATGTTCTGTTCTTTATCATGGAAGTATTTTTAGAATAGAGGAGTAAAAAAACTTCAAAAATATGCTTCTTCATAAAACAATAAGAACACTAGAAAAATATTTCAAAATACACTTTTTAAGAACTCTGGAAGTTCACAAAAAATTTGCTAAAGTCTGAAGAACATTTATTCCAAAAAAAGGCTGGTCAGTAAGAACACAAATTTTTACAAACTTTTCGTGTGTCCTGTCTTAATTCCTCTCTCTTGCTCCATAGAAATCTTATAAACTGCAGCCTTACAAGCACAAGAGTTGTGAAAACCAGAACTGTAATAGTTACTGCAGGGAACAGATGGGTTTAAACGTCCTCTACTCCTTCACAAAAAAAGTCCATCTTCAGAAACTTGTCACTATTTGGCTTGTCTAGCAGTTGTCTGAAAAATCTCAGCGCAAGATTAGATCTAACCCAGACCTCGCTCAATGTGAAATTTCCTCCCTGAAGGTGTTTGTCAAAAATAATCAATGGAAGTTGTTTAATATTGAGGGTGCCTCAGGTAGAGATACCAGTTGGGACTAAAAAGATGTTGATTAAAAAACAATCTTAAAAGGAAAAGCTAAGAAAGTCCATATAAGACTTTAAAAAACTCTAATATGATCCCAGGACTCAGAGGGACACAGAAATGTATAAAGCTATTCTAATGCATAAAAATAACCTAGACAAAAGCCCTTATTTCTCACCTCTGGTTGGCCATAGAGACTCTGCAGAATAAAAATTGAAGGCTGTGGCTCAAGAGTAAACTGAGGGATGGTGGAGGTATATTCCAATAAAACCCCTTTGCAAAAGTTGAAAATTATCAAGTCAAGGTGTAAATTAAGTCAATAATCACTAGATGTCCTCTAAACTGACAGCAGAGACTTAAGTAACTCTACACAACTGTTGGGGACTTAAGAACACATCCACTAAAAAGGCAGAGAACTCTAACTCTTTAGTTAGTTGCTTTCCACGCCCTGTTATGGACCTGACCTAAGCAGGAGGCATTCCTCTGATGTGTCATGGGAACCGAATCTACCCTATGGATAGGGTAGGGGGCTCCACCAATATGATTTTCTCATGCTCCTTATGTGTCCCTGTATTCTTTCTGTTCATTGGCCCATGTCCTCTATAAATGCTGTACACCTTCTTCAATAAACGAGTTCCAGCACTAACCTGATCGGGCTCCCTGGTATTTCCTGGGTCTTCTGAAGATGGGGGAGGGATTGCCAGCGACCTTTCACCTTCCCCAATCTCACCTTGTCGCTGAGGTGTGCTCTCCCAGCCTCTCTGCTGGACAGAGAAGGTTTGACCCGGGTCAAGGGAGAGATACAAACCTTAGCTCCTGTGTAACTTCCCGGCACACAACAAAGAATATAGACTTTACAGGATTAGTATAGGAAAGTCACTTAAAAAAATCAAAACTGCTAAGGTAAGAAAATATACCTATCAGAAATAATAATAGACTCTGCATAGGAAAAGGGAGTGGATTTTCAGAATCATCATATTATTTTAAAGGTAAAATTTTCAATAAAAACTTGGAAGGCATAAAAAGAAACATAAAATTATAATACATATGTAGGGAAAAGAGAAGATAGTAGAAATAGTGGCTAAGGAAGACACCATACAAGTTTAAGAAACAAAGACTTTAAATCAGTTGTTATAGTCATGTTCAAAGAACTAAAGGAAACCAAAGTAAAAGAATTAGGATAAACTGAAAAAGATGTATCTAGACACATCATATTTGAATTGTTGAAAGAAAAATATAAAAAAAGAGATTATTGAAAGCATCAGGAAACAAGGACTTCACCATATATGGGATGCTCAATAAGATTAACAGCTAATTTTTCATTCCAAACTACTGAGGCCAGAAGGCAGCAGAATACAAAATGTGAAAAGCAGCAGAATACAAACTATAAACTGTCAGAAAAGGGTTCCATACCAAGAAAAACATTTCTTTTTTAGAAACAATGATGACAGAAAATATTTCCTGAAAAGTAAAATATTACTTACTAGAAGATACCATCCAAAAAATAACGAAGGGAGACAGTCAGGCTTAAATGAAAGAAAACTAAATAATACCTCAAATTCCTACAAAGAATCCAAAGCATTAACAATTTTAACTAATAGGTAATATGCAAGATAACAGAAAAGTGTTGTTTTTAACTGCTTTCTTCACATGATATAACATGTCATAAAGTGATAACTATTTTAAAAATGCAAAAAAGCAGAGGTATATTAGAACAAGATGTTTTATACTATTGAAGTTAGATTGGAATTATTCTCTCCAAGACTGTTTTAAATAAAGTGATTGTTGTAATGTCCAGTGAAGATGCACACATACGCTTGTGTTCACACACACATACACACACACACAGAGACACAATCTCAAAAATACATAGTTAACTTCATAAATACTTCAGTAGACAACAATGAGTTAAAGACATAAAAAAAGGAAGACAGCCATTATTACTTTATGTATATATGTGACTGCATGACCAATGTGATTCTACAACAAGTACACTCAGAAAAATGAGAAATTATATCCCATCTATGTATATCAAAGTGCATACGTGCATTCTACTATCATGTATAACTAATTAAAACAGATGAAAAATTAATAAAAAAGGAAGGCATCAATGAAAGAATCATCTTCCACTGTTGGAAACTAGAAAAAGAAAAGAAAAGCAACTCAAAACATATTAGCTTTATTTGATAAATAAATAAATTATTTATTTGCATGTTTTCCTGTTTTATTTCCTTTTTCTATTGTACCTACAGTTGATTACTTAATTTCAAAAGTTCAATATATGTTAGTACCTCAAAATTCTTAAAAATATTTACTTCAGATTGGAGTATCATGCTAGCTCCATTCTAATCCATGAAATTTTTATTTTTAAACAAAGAAACTATATCAGCCATTTCCTTCATATATTTTCTCTGAAATGTAGAATGATATTTGTGTTTAAATTATGGATTGTCATTAATACTTGTATGCAGATGATAGGAATTTGAACAGTATATTCATCAGGATTCTTCAGATTTGCTGAACAAATTGGGTAAACATAAATAAAGACATAGAAAATAGGGATGTCTATATGGAAAGGAAAAAGAAATGGGATTTATGATGGGAATTGGCTCATGCAATTTCAGAGGCTGAGAAATCCCATTATATGTCTTCCTGCAAAGTGGAGAACCATGGAGGCTGGTTTTATGACAGTCCAAATCGAAAGACCTTGGACCAGAAAAGTCAATGGTATATCTCTCAGTCTGAAGATAAAGGTCTGAGAACCTAGCAGGCTGTTGGTGAAAGTTCCAGGCTAGAATGTGTGGAGAACCTAAAGTTCTGATGACCAACAGCAAAGCAAGAAGGGGGCCCAGTTCTGAGACAAAGGGAAAAAGCTAATTCACATTTCCTCTGTGTTTTTGTTCTGGGTCCTCAAAAAGATTGGTTGGTGCCCATCCATATTTGAGGGAAGATTTTTATTACTCAGTCCTTTGATTCAAACACCAATCACTTCCAGAAATAACATTGTGGGCAAAACCATAAATAAGAGTTTACCTGTTATGTGGGCTTCCCTCAATTCAGTCAAGATGACACTTCTTTTAGTTAGCCTTCTCATTCCTGTGACCAAAAGCTCTGACAAGAACAATTTTAGAGGAGAAAAAGTTCATTTTTGGTGCACAGTCTCAGTCCATAACGTCTGGCTCCTTTGCTATGGGTCCAAGGTGAAGCAGAACATCATGGCAGAAAGGTGTGGAGGAGGAAAGCAGCTCAGGATATGGCAACCAGGAAGCAGAGAAAAGCACTCAGCTTGCCAGGGACAAAAACACAAACCCCAAAGGCACCCACCCAGTGACCAACCTCTTCCAGCCACACCCTACCTACATGCCTACAATTACCACCCAGTTAATCCATTTAAGTGGATTTATGCACTGATTATGCACTGATTACTGCATTAAGGTTCACATAACCCAATCATTTCATCTCTAAACTTTCCTGCATTGTTTCACACATGTTCTTTTGAGGGACACCTCATATCTAAAACCATAATAAAATTAAGCATCACAGGTTATCAAGAGTTTTTCCTTATGTCTATGTAGTAAAGTTCAAATTCTTTAAACAATGAAATTATTTTCTGGTCTTTGGGAAGCATTGGTGCTATATTTTTATTTATTTTTTTGTTTCTCACTTGACTTTTTAGCACATTTGATTTCCTCTTTTCCTTTTTTTCTCCCTTTTCATCACTGTGATGGTCAATTTTTTGTGTCAACTTGGCTAGGATCGAGTACCAGTTATTTAGTCAAACACTTTTGCCAAGAAGACATTTCGTAGACATAGCTAACATCTACAAATCAGTTGATTTAAGTAAAGATGACTTCGATAATGCTCATGGGCCTCATCCAATCATTTGCAAGGCCTGTGAACAAAACTCAGTTTTCCTGGGTCAAAAGAAATTCTGCTTCAATAATGCAACATCAGCTCTTGCCCAAGCGTTTCTAGCCTGCTTATCTACCCAATAGATTTCAGACTTTTCAAGCTTCACAGTCAAGTAACCCAGTTTCTTGAAATAAGTGTCTTTAACCACTAGACCTCAAATGGTCACATACTTTTCTACTCATCACCATTCCTGGTAGAAGCAATGTCTACCCAAGACCAAGCTCAGGTCTACTAAAGTATACATTTCAAAATATTAAAACCATAATTAGATCACATAAATATATGTAATCCCTGGTCAATTTTATTTAGTACATTGAGGAAGAACCCAGTATATAACAGGATTACAACATTTCAAAAAAACTGTGTGTATGTGTGTTTGGGGTGTGCATGTGTGTTTGTGTGTGTGTGTGTGTGTGTGTGTGTGTGTGTAGATATGTACAAAAAACCAAGCATACCAAAAATGTTGAAATAGGCTGAATAGTTTTGTACATAAATGATACAAATCTGACTATACAATAGTTCTATAATCCTTTCTTATGAGCCTGACAGAAAGGATTTGCATCTCCACTGGATAGATTTATTTACATCTTAAGAGTGTTCTACAAGCTATTATATAATTCTACAAAGCTATAAATTTCTATATTGTTATATTGTACTTAATTGCAAATAAAAAAAGCGTATTTCCTTTTAGAGATTCAGATAACCTATCAGTCAACTTATTACACAATGCATTATTTCTGATATCAAGTCATCTTTCGCCTATTATCTGGTTTTGAATAATTTTGATAATTTCTTAAAGCATCCCATACCTTTATAATTTCCCTCCTACAGTAGTGCTGTTATCTGTCAGATCTCAGAAATGTTCTCAGTAATTTTACTCTTGGTGTTGAATTTTTCCTGTACTCTGATGGCCTTAAGCTTTCTACTTCCTCCTCCAAAAAGGTATATGAATAGAGGTTGGTGTTTATTTTATCTACTTACAAGAATCTGGGGGTATATGATATTCTAAATTATGTATGTTTACATTTTCTCAATGTTGCTCTTTTTGCTTTTTATTTCTTTTGAAAATATGAGGAAAGATTGAGATTTCTACAGCTGCCATTATTCTATGGCAACTCAGGAAGCCAGCCTGCCTATGGTGCATGTCTTTCAAAATATATTTATTAGAGTTAAATAAATCCACTTGATGTGAAATTCTTGTCTACACTGAGCCTTATCTTTCTACATTCTTACATGCTTGTATTTCCCTCATATAATCTTCTTAAGTGTTCTCTCTCTCTCTCTCTCTCTCTCTCTTCCTTTACTCAGGATCAATCAGTTTTCAAGGAAGCTAGCTGTAAGGCACTTAAGTGTGCTTACAATCAGAGTGGTTTTTCTCCTATGTCTAGGCCATTATCATTTAATCCTTTACATTTTAATTATAGAACTAAAGTCAATGACCTGTGCTAAGATAATTTCATGGGTCAGCAAGTAAATGAGAAAAATATAATTTGGGGCATGTGAGGTTTCCTGAAACTCCTCCATCACATTAAGACAAAACCTACTCATAAATCTGAACTAGAAGCTGAGATTGAAACAATCAATCTATGATGCCTAGAGAGAAAATTATTGTCTTCCCTTCTCCTCATAAAACTGACTCAATCAGGATTATAAAAGTACTATGTACTAGTTTGCTATGTTATGGCTATTAAGGTATATACTAATAGTCTCCTGGGATAAGAGAGAAAATTTCCACATGCAAAAGAATTGTAAAATTCTAACTAAAACAGATTTAGCAACGTTTCCTGTTTGCCTTTTTTTTAAGTTGGGCTATTTTATTTTATTTTTCTGTTTGCATTTTATTAGTTCCTTTTCTCATGCCTTGCTGATATTTGAGGTCCACCTGTAATTATAAATTTAGATTAAAATTTTTTTTCCATGTGTCTGGGTTAAGTCTGTAATGGTTAATTTGAATTGTCAACTTGATTGGATTAAGAGATGCAGATGATTAAGAGGCTTCTGGGTGGGTCAATGAGGGTGTGTCTAGGAATGGTTGGTATGTGCAATAGCCAACTGAAATGTTGATTTTCCTTAAGAAAAGGCAGTACCATCAATAGGATGATGGCTTGAACGGAATAAAAGTTGGAAGAACAGGGGCTGGGGATATAGCTCAGTTGGTAGAGTGCTTTCCTCGCATGCACAAGGCCATTGGTTCTATTCCCAGCATCACACACACACACACACACACACACACACACACACACACAGTTGGAAGAACAAGGAAGCATCAACAGATGCAAGGTTGATTCTTCTTGAATGGGTTCTTAATTGCTGATGTGATCATCTGAGGATATCGGACTCTCCCTTCTTTACTCTTCCAAAGTGGATTCTCCAGAAGACTTTAGTCTTGGACTAGGGTAGCACTGTTGATCCCTCTTGTTCTGAGGCTTCAGCATCTTGAACTGCACAGCTAGTGGTTCTTCCAGCTCTCCAGCCTGCAGAGGGCCATTGTGGACCAGATTATATTCTGATTGCAAAAGCCAACCTAATAAGTCCCCCTTTTATAATAATACTTCCTGTTGATTCTGTTGCTTCTGTTCCTCTAGAGAATCCTGACTAATACAAAGTCTGTCTGAGATCTCTGCCTGTTTCCACTATATTTTGTTTGTATCTTTGGTAAATAAGGAAGATAATGAATAAAGGTCTGAATAGCCACATCTCTTCCCCTATTCTGTGTGGCTGTGTATCAGCACTTCTACTGCCTCAAGGTGTATAACGTTCTGGACCCCTGAGGTGGATCATTTGAGTGGTGATAGTGGAAGCTGAGGAGAGACAAGAATGACAGAACATGCTGAACAAAAACCTTCATATGAAAGATAAAGGAGTAATTAAACTGGGTGGCCTAAGCATTTTTTAATAAGAGTTTATGTATGTTTTAACTGTGAAAATAATAACTTGTGCACAGTGCCACTTATAACTGGCAAAATAAAGAACAAAGAATAAAAAATAACCATTTTCTTTAAATTATTTAAATTTATGCATTTAAATTAAGCACTACATAACTATAATAATTAGTGTTATGTACATGAAAACAATATTTAGGAAAATTCACTCTTTGCCTCATTAACATTCTACACAACAATCCTTAAGAATCCCTGATATATATGTCAGTTTGGCTGTTTTTGGAAATTTTATTTAATTACACTTGTTACATGCTTAACCTTTTCAATTTGGAACTTTTGTTTTACTCCTCCTTAAGAAAAAAACAAGCAGATCTCTTCCAGCTCATATTATGCCTTACATGTTTTTAATATGTAAATATATGTTAATAATTATATAAAAAATAATCATAGTGTCACTATTTAATATTTAAAGATGAAAGTAGGGGGATAGGGTTGTGGCTCAGTGGTAAAGTGCTTGCTCAGCATGTGTGAGGCACTGGGTTCAATTCTCAATACTACATCTAAATAAATAAAATAAAGGTCCATTGACAACTAAAATAATATTTAAAAAAATATGAAACTAGATTTTTTTTTTCTTATCCAGAATTATAGAAAATATGTGGTTGGAAAAATAGTTGAGATGTTCTACAAGACCACCAATTTGAAACAAGTCGTTTCCTAACTAATTGGATTCCAAATGTTCCTCTACTTTCACCTTTATCCTATTTTTTAATTTTATTTGGTGTTTTTGTTGTTGTTGTTTGTATGTTTGCTTTTTTCTTTCATTTCTTTTTGAAGTGGAGGAGTTTTTGTTATGTATACACAAGGAAACTTGATGACAATAAAGAGAATTTCATGATTCTATGATTGAACACGATAAGTCAATAACAGCTTTCCTAAAATGCTGAGTGGTTGGGAGCATGTCAAACAACAAATAAAATTTAATAGTAACAAAGCTTTCTCTCCAATTCAAAATTTTAAATTTCATTTTGATAGTTTAAAATGATTACTTAAATTTCTTTCAGCATTAGTGAATTATTTGATAAACATGTTTTAAATTTTGAAACAATTTTATTAGCTAGTTAGGAAATTTGAGATTTACAAAGGTTAAGTAACTGCCCCCAACACTAAGAATTAGCAAGTATTGAAGAAGATTAAAAGTTATCTAGTCCAAGTGTAATATCCAAGTTGTTAGTAATTATTCCAGCAGGCCCCAACCCTTGGACTGAGCACACTTAGGATCAGCTAGACACTCCTTTAAAGGATCTATGACGATAAAACATTTCTTTCTTTCTTTTTTTTTTTTTTTTGGTACCAGAGATTGAACTCAGGGACACTTAACCACTGAGCCACACCCCCAGCCCTTTTTATATTTTATTTAGAGACAAGGTACCACTGAGTTGCTTAGCACTTCACTTTTGCTGAGGTTGGCTTTGAACTTGCCATCCTCCTGCTTCAGCCACCAGAGATAAAACATTTCTTTTCCAAATCTGTACAATGTGTTTTTGGAAACTACTTGACAGGTGAGATCACAATTAATTACATGATAGAGCATAAAATATCTTTTGTTCTGTTAAGCCAGAAACTAAAGAGAGGTGACAAGTGAAATGCAATGCTGTTTTTCTCATTATTTTTTTGTTTATTCTGAAAAATACAACTAAAACCAACTGTTGCCCTAAATGTGGTTTCTTTCCTCTCATGCATCATCTAGATGCTTAATGTGTTAAGATTTGTTCCCTACTTTATTTAAATGTTATTAAAATATGTCTCTTTAAATTACTAATGCAATTAATAACAATAGTGTACATACATTAGAAAAAAAGTTACTTGAGTTTCTTAAAACATTCTAAAAATCCAAAAACAACCTTACATTAAAACATGGAAAAGAAATTATATTAATCTACACTACTATTTATTCCTCACAATTATATTTTTTAACAAATAATAGTTATATCCTCTACTAAAGTTCACTATTCTATTATCGTTTTAAATTAATCATAGTTTAATTTTAAAGATTCTATCCTCTATTTATACTGTGTGGTCATTTTGACATGTGTGGGTTTTCTTTTTTAAAAATCAAGTTGCAAGACTTGTGCTAAAAACTGTTGTCAGCCTAAATGTATTCTTTCTTTCCCCTCATCTCATCTAAATGCTCAATATACTAAGATTTGCTCCACACTTATAGGCAGATTTATGCTATGAAGATACAATAGAGAACCCATCAATCTAATGGATGGGGCATGGATTCAACAAGGAAGAGAATTCTTGGTAACTGCAGGGAAGAGGAAATAATAAGGATCAAGCTAGCCTTTTTAACTTGACACTCTTTCCTATTAACCCACACCTAAGTAATGGTCTCTATCATAAGAGAACAAGGTCAGATGGAAAACAGAGTCTGAAGGACAAATGAGGAGGTTTTAGGTCAGTCTATGAGGAGACTATAAAATTAAAGAGGAAGAGAAATGAGACAAAATTTTTCAAGACTATTTATATCAAGTCATGTTAGATCCTTGGAAAACCCCATCAGATCAAGTTCACTGACTATATAAGGGACTTTAATGGTTATCATTTAAACTGATTTAAGTGATGCCAGATGACAGTTCAATCTAGAAATGAAGGATTTATGAAGTTCATTTTTGTGTGAGACTACATGTCTATGTTTTTCTCAAAGGTACTTTCCAAGTGTTAAATTCCCTGCAGAACTGATAAGAGGGAACCACATACATTTGACCTCAAGTGGATGTTACCATATGTTTATTAAAACCATTAATGAGGAAAAGATTAAACATTGGGCACAGTATTAGCAGAATACTTAGCCAACTCAGCACTGACATTACCAAGCTCATTTTCTTGTTTTACGAAGATTACAAAAAGATGCACACATTACACTATTTTTCACTAAGACAGCTAATGGTTCACTGAATTGCAATGGTTTATAATAAAGATAAGGGGGAAATAAGCTTAGTTTTCAATCATTTCACTGGATAACTAATATTGATTTACAGAAGGAATAATGCATCACATTGAGGGAGGAGGGAGCCTTACATGTACAGAGAAAACATCTGCATGTAAGAGCTTTTCTATGAAAAGTAGACTTCCCCAACCTTCATATTAGTTGCTTTCTGAGGGGAGGAGGAGGGGGGGGGTCAGAGATTGTAACTAATACTGTTCAAAGCTGTCCATTTATTTATTTGAACTTCATTTTTATAAATTCAAGAATCACTGCTACAAAGAAAAAAAAAAGACTGGTTTGTTGTTGAAGGCATGCTATCACTCTTAACTCAGCTTGACAGTTCACCTCAGATAAATGAGAGCAAATGTATTGGCAACTCTGAATCATGCCCAAGATTGATATCTTAACCCATCTCTAGGATTTGCTTCTTCTTCCCTCTCCCTCTCCTCTTTCCTTTAACTAATAATTTTCTGCCTAAAGCATGTTGTAGCTAGGATTTCAGGAACAATTTATATATATATATATATATATATATATATATATATATATATATGTATATATAGAGAGAGAGAGAGAGAGAGAGAGAGAGAGAGAGATTTATGATATAAATTTAATCCATCTATTCATACTCTTATCTCTTTCACATATCATTAGTAATGCCTGGAAAGATGAATCTGATCAACATTCTTCTTAGTAAGTTTATAGTGGATGACTATATAATATATAATTGTATATGGATATGTATAAACAAATAAAAAGGCATTAGCCTAGGGATAATTAGACAAACAGTTCCCTGTGGGAGTTGTAGAATTTGAGTCAGTGTTTGAGCTATAAAGAATGTTATAGATATCCTTTGTAAAATCCTTTCTTGTGAGGAAACAATCAGGACTCTTACTTTCAAATTTATTTATGATTATAAGATCTAAAACCCTAGAATTATTCTTATAAAATTTTAATTGGTAAAAGAAAATCTGGGATAAAAGATTTCTGGAAACCATATGAGAAAAATATACAAGTAAACAATAGAGGTCATGCTTTCTTTATTCAGAAACAGGAAGTACTAATTTCTGGAGCAATAGCAAAGTTTTTCAGGGAACAATGTAATGACTCAAAAATAACATATATTGTCATATTGTGTTTCATATGTTCATGAAGAGACAAGCTCAGGTATAACTCTGGGGTTTAATTCAGCTACACACACATGCACTACATATATATATATATATATATGTAGTGCATGTGTGTGTGCATGTGAGTGAGTGTGTGTGTGTGTGTGTGTGTGTGTGTGTGTGTGTAAAATTTGGCCAGTGAAATTTGAGAGAAAATAAAAGAAATCAAAGAAAATCAAGATTAAAGGCATTTCTTATAAAAGTAGGAATAGTGAAAATTCAAAGTGTCTAACCAAAATTTCATTCCAAATTATCATGAATATGGATATAAAAATGATCACAAATATAAAGCATGAATGTCTGTAAAGATATTTAAAATGGTTTTTAATAGTCATTGAGATATTCAAACTGTCAAATTTTAAATATTGTCATTGTTCTTGGTATTCTGTTTTATATCAGTTAATATTTTCACTCACTGGGCATTTCTGTTTGATATCAACAAGTTCTATATACTCTGGGACACCTTTTAAAAAATATCTGCTTGATGTTTTGAGTTCCAACTTGGTAGGTTCCAAATTTGTATGATGTCTGAAATGGAATATTTTATCAATTATTAGGTGAGAGCCTGTTTTTACCACCCTTAATACTGAGCTATCCCTTATGCTGCTTTTAAAAACTGGTATCTCCAAGCTTACACTGGGATCTCCTGCCTCCATCCCCACATACTTCACAGACATCAAAAGAGAAGCCCAAAGTTAAAAAGGGTAGTCAGGGACCCTTAGAAAGTCACAGGATTCTGATTCACAGGAATTTATGAATTCCTGGTTTCATTTAGTTTTTGGAATATATTGATTTCCTTAACTTTCTCTAGTGCAGAAATGTATTTTTAAAATAGGCTTTTACAAAGTTGCCTGTATGCAAATTATGGAGATGATGTAAGTATCTATATATGATGACTTCCATTTCTAATATGTATTTTATATTTTATTTTGCTAAGATAGTAGATCTTACATGTTCTTACCACATATGAAAATATATGTTATGAGTGGGGATAGTATATGAAGTAGGTTAATTGTGGCAAGAATTTTACAATACATGTGTGTATATGTGTGTGTGTGTGTGTATGTGTATATATATATATATATATTCAAAGTTCTATACTTTATGTACAATTTTATTGCTCAATTATATTTTAGTAAAGCCAAAAAAAATGTAAAAATATACTTTTAGTAGTACATACAGAAATAAAATTACCTTACAACTAACTCATTTCACTTTATTCATCTTTGTTCTCAACATTTTAATCTTTTTATTAATACAAGTAAAAGTATTAGATTGGCATATTTGCTAATCTCATTCATCTCACATTATTTCCTCATTTGCATTGTATAAAGCCTCCATAAACTGAGATGGTTGGGACACAGATGGTACAAGAAAAAAAATTTTTAAAATGCCTAGAACCTCTAGTGTTTGTGGTCTCTGATGCAGAAAGGATCAGACAATCTTATTATCTCCCTTGGAAGCTTAAAATAAGAAACACAAAAAGAATTAGGAAATAATTGTAGAAACTATAGCTAAAAGGTCATTACAAGTATTCAGACTTAAGAGTCCTCATTGGGAGAATGAACTAAAAACTAGCTAAAGAAGTTAATTGGAAGCAAACAAGAAAAATTAGATATGCTAAGCATGAGAGTCACTATTCATGACATTTGAATTACACAGATTTTTCTTGCATACAGAAGCATTTCTCAATAAATCACAATCCTATTGAAATAAACAAGTAGTATTTGCTGAAAGTGAATTCCGTGCCTTGTAGTATTCTAAATAATTTATAAGAATTAACTGATTTTACTTCCCCAACCACCTTAAGAGGTTGATGCTACAATTACCAGCACTCTAAATATGGGAACAAGGCACAGAAAAGTGAAATAACTTTTTTGGGACTGCAGAGATAGCCACTGGGCCCTCTAGGAATCTTACCCTTGTGGTGTCTCATGAGACTCTATACCCTGCACCTGTGAAAGTGATACTGTTCCTGCTTTTCCCTTTTAAAGAGATTGCTTTATAAAAGCATGTGCATTTTTACAGTAAACTTGCTTAGCTTATGCTACTTTATGTGTACTTTTCTTTCTCAGGAACAAGTCTGGCTCAACACATTTAGGTGCTTCCACAACCTTAACTTTGTTCTAGCAATGTTCATTACATGATATGAAACTGAGACTTTGCTCCTCCATGGTTACCAGAAGATGTCTGGGGCACCAATCCTTGTTTGGGTCAGGGAGAGTTCACCATCATATTCAAGCCCCAACAAAATGCCTAGCATATAGTATGCTTTCCAAAAATCTTCTGAAAGAAAACAAAAATAAATAAATGTTACTGATACATTGAAGAGCACACAAAAGAGAAGAAAAGAGATAAATATTTCTGTTTACTAAATACATACCAAGCTGTATCACACGTTTCAGTAATAGTTTGATTCAGCAATTGTATATTGACTACCTACCATGAACTAAGCTTTGTGATAACTGAAGAAGAGTTAACCTTGAATGAGACATGACTTTTTCTCGTCCACTGAACCAAGACTCTTCCAGTGGAAGGCAGACAAAGACATGGCTGCAAAAACCCATGCCACGTGTCTGATAAACAAAATTTGAGATTCTGAGAAGGGCACAGAAAGTAATTATAAGGGCCGAAGAAAAGATTTCTGAGAAAGAGAATCTTAAATTACAGTTCAGTATGTAAATAGATTTTTAGCTGGAAAAAGTAGAAGAAAACTGCTCAAGGTCAGAAACTGCATGTGAAAAATCTCCAAGATTGGTAAATTCACAGGAGCACACAAAATTTAATCACTGTCTTTTTTGGGGATAATCAGAATCTGAGATCTACATGCTACCTAGTTCTTCACCTCCACACATAAACATCGCCTCGTAACTGTGGCCTGAATGGTCACAGAATCCAATAGAAAGCAGAATCCTAGGAGCAATTGTTATCCTCATAGGGTTGTCCATGACATGGGACCAAATCAAACCCCACTTACAGAAACACTTTTACAAAGATTCTGTGAGCATTAAAATTACATTTTCGTCCTCTATCATTTATTGACATTATTCCCATCCATTTGACACTAGATATTACAGACATTACCGTTTAGATCTGGAATGACTATCAAAGGCTCCTGTGTTGAAGGCTTGGTCCACAATGCAACAATGGTCAGAAGTGGGGTTTTGGGGAAATGATTGCATCCTGCAGGTGTTAACCTTATTGATGGACTGGTCCTAGCCTAATGGGCTATTTGGTGGTGGGTCCAGTTGGAGGAAGTAGGTCACTAGGGACATGTATTTGAAGGGTATGTTTTGTCTCTGGACCCCTTCTCTTACTCCACTTTCTGTCTGCCAACATGTGAACGACCTCATCTGCTACACACCCCTACATGATGATGTTCTGCCTCACCTCAGGCCCAAAGCAATGGAGCTATCCAACCATGGACTGAGACCTCTGATGTCATGAGCCAAAACAAAAAGTTTTCCTTCTGTACACTGATTTTCTAAGTTTTTTTTTTTTCATAATCACAAAAAGTTGACTAAAAAGAAGATGAGACTGAAGTAATCACTATTAGAAAATCTTACAGTTATCATTTTTCTTGTTCTGCGTGGTCTCCAATTTCTACTTTTTGAGAAAGAAAAAAAGCCCTGATAGTTTTCAATTTGGAGTTGTCATACCTTTAAGAACTGGTCTATGGCATTCTCCTTTTAAACACACCCAATTTCAGAGAGCACAGCATGAGAAGAGGGCATTCTGACAAAAGTGCAGGAAGCAACTTCACTGAACAAAGATAAAAAATAAAAACTTGGCAAGCCAAAAACGTGACCAACCACTCTAGTTAACATCGCACCCCATTACTCCCCTCTCCCAGTTAAAAAGCAAAACAAAAAACTGACTCAAAATTCCAAGTACAGAATAACCCCTACTTTCTGAGAGCACCCATTTCAGTGCTAACCTCTGCTTCTTTCTTTCTTTCTGTCTTCAAAAGCACTCCATAATTCTTTAACAAGTCCCATCTAATGCACTTTTTAACAGAGAAGTCAACTTTTTTTTTTTTTTTTTTTGGTACCGGGGAGTGAACTCAGGGGCACTCGACCACTGAGTCACATCCCCAGCCTTTTTTTGTATTTTATTAGAGACAGGGTCTCACTGAGTTGCTAAGTGCCTCACCATTGCTGAGGCTGGCTTTGAACTAGCGATCCTCCTGCCTCAGCCTCCCAAAGTACTGGGATTACAGGCGTGCGCCACCGTGCCCGGCGAGAAGTCAACTTTTGCACTCTAGTTATGTTCCTGGTGATATTTTGCTAGACATACTCCTTGTAATTTATGAACTTCAGCATTATCTTATAAGCACTGAAAAATATGAACATTAAATGACATATTGGGTTCTTAAACCAAACATCAAAAATCCTGGGTTTGATTTTTCCCTCTAACTTTATCAGCAGAACCTGATGAATACATTTACATACAAGTTTCTTTTAAAAAGTTTTTAATTTTTTTTAAATCTTTTTTCTTTTTTTTCAGAAAAGAATCAAAGGGGGTCCATCCAAATATAATTGAGGGCAAAAGGCAAAGGGTTTGCTACACATGTTAAACATCTTTTTAATGACTAATATAATCAAACTGGTTTGGACTGCAGTAGACATGTGAAAACAGTTCCTGGAGTTAAGTTTCTTCTGAAGAAGGTAAACAGGATTTAACTTAGGAGAAACCTTGTAAACCATTTTATGGTGTTTATGCACTATTTTACAGACAATGCAGAACAACCAAGTGATATTAAGCTATGGAAAGTCATGATAAAATTTCCATTTTTAAAGCATCTCTTTGGGCCTAGCATTCATAAAGTAATGATGTTGGAGAGATGAAGGTTAATTAGGAGGCAGCTGAGGTAAGGTAGTCGAGGAATGCTTGTGCTGCTGCAGGGTCAGTTAAGATAGAAGGTGGTAGATACACTTTATTAAGACTGGGTTGCAGAAGTGCCTGGGCAGGATGAATGTTTTGATGGACTGTTGGAGGAATTCAGAGTCAGGTAAAATGTTATATGTAAAGGGATAGGGAAGATGATGCTGACATCCACTCAGAAGAGGTATAAAGAAAAGGGGACTTGCAAACTAAAAGGAGTTCAATTTTAGTTTGGATAGATGCAAACTGAGGAACTGTGAGGAGGGTCTTTGAAATGTCAGTTGAATCTGGGTCAAGAAATCAGCAGAGACATCTGAGCTAATGGAAAAGATCTCAGAATAACAGCATATAGATGGTAAGTGAAGTTGAAGATATGGATATGGTGCTCAAGGAAAGAAGGTACCTTGAACTCTAATGCTACAGGACTCAGAAAAGAAGTATATATTTACAAAATCAGTCCCTATATAAGTGCACTGAAATTGGAAGACAAAGTTTGCATGCTCTGCCAAAAGATTGTAAAAAGTTATAAAAATTACATGCAACTTGGGAGAAGGCAAAAAATATTTGTGTGTGTGTATGTGCATATATGTGTGTGTGTGTGTGTGTGTGTGTGTGTGTGTGTGTGTAAAGGGCTAAGTGGATGATGCTGACATCCACTTGGAAGATGTATTAAAAAAAAGGTGTGTGTGTGTGTGTGTGTGTATGTATATATATATATATATATGTGTATATATATATATATATATAGATATAGAGAGAGAGAGAGAGAGAGAGAGAGAGAGAGAGAGCAGCAAGAGCACACCAAGAGGAAAGGACAGGGACTCAGGAGAATTTTTAGGACACAGCTCTAGAGAATGTTCACATTTTCATTATAGGTTCATAAAAAGGAACATGGAACTTGGGTAGGAGGTGCATGAAGACAAGGAAATGATAAGAGCACGGAAGAGTATCTCAAGGAAGAAGAAATGTCAGCAGTCTCCATCACTGGAGGCCTGTTACATAAGTTATGGATTTGAAGTTTACATTAGCCTTTGTGATGACAATGTGGTTTAGGTTGATTCTCACAAGAAATTTCTGAGGAGTAGTGTGGGTAGAATATGGTATTTCATGGGCTGAGGACTTAGAGGAATAAAGGGTAAAGGATTAAAAGGTAGCAAATATAGACAATCCTTTCAACATTATTTTGAATAGTAGTCTTAGTATAAAATAACATGCATAAATTTAAATAATATAATTTATGGTATATATTTAATAACAGTACATATAATAAAAGTATCCATAATATAACTATAGTACATAATTATGTATATATATATATATATATATATATATACATAGCCTGTAGTATATACATATATATGTGTATAATTTATGTATACATAGATGGGTGTGTAATACAAGGATGGATGATATAAATGATAGTTATTTTTCACCTTTATTTAGAAGGTTTTTTATTTGTTAAATAAATCTTTGTCAGCCAATTTATCTTGATTGTTATAGGAAATTTCCTTTGTTTCTAAATACTTTGAAGAAATTCTCTGTCACTGAGTATTTGTGGTTGTACAGTATGACTGGGTGCACTTTAAACATTTTGTGCTCTGTGTTGCATACGAGGAGTATCATGTCTTTCATCAGGTCTGAAAAAATGTCCACTTACTATTTCTCTGAAAGTTTTCTGTACTTCTTCACTTTTATTCTTTCTGTAACTTCTATTGGACATACACTAGACCTTCTTTTTCTATGTTTCTTAATCTGTCTTCCAGATATACCAGCTTGTTCACGTAAATGTACAGTGGAGAAAGGATAGCCTCTTCAACAAATGGTGCTGGGAAAACTAGAAATCCATATGCAACAAATTGAAATTAAACTCTTATCTCTCACCATGCACAAAACTTAATTCAAAGTGGATCAAAGACCTAGGAATTAGACCAGAGACAATATACCTAATAGAAGAAAAAGTAAGCTCCAATTTCCAACATGTCGGATTAGGCCCCAAGTTCCTTAATAAGAATCCTGTAGCGCAAGAATTATTACCAAGAATGAATGAATGGGATATATGTAAACTAAAAAGCTTCTTCTCAGCAAAAGAAACAATCAGTGAGGTGAATAGAGAGCCAACTAATTGGGAACAAATATTTAATACATGCACATCAGATCGAGCACTAATTTATAGAATATATGAAGAACTCAGAAAACTTAACACCAAAAAAAACAAATAACCCAAATTAATAAATGGGCTAAGGAATTGAAAAGGCACTTCTCAGAAGAAGATACACAATTAATCAACAAACACATGAAAAAATGCTCAACATAGCTGGCAATTAGAGAAATGGAAATCAAAACTACTCTAAGATTTCATTTCACGCCAGTCAGAATGGCAGCTATCAAGAACACAAACAGCAATAAATGTTGGAGAGGATGTGGGGAAAAAGGCACACTCATATATTGCTGGTAGGACTGCAAAATGGTGCAAATGTTATGGAAAGCAGTATGGAGATTTCTTGGAAAACTGGGAATGGAACCACCCTATGACCCAGCCATCCCACTCCTGGGTCTATTCCCAAAGGACTTAAAAACAGCATTCTAAGCAAGTAATTACCAGGAAGATTAATTCTCTTTTTAGTTATGTGTAATCTTTTGTTTAAACTATCCAGTTATTTTATCCTTTTGATGCCTTTTTCAGTATTGTTTTATTGTATGTCTTCCATTTTTACAATTTTTCCTTATTCTTATAAATATGCTTATTTAATATTCTTCATTTAATTATACTGTTATCTGAAATTCATATCATTCATTATATGTGATGTCTTTTGTTCAGGAGAGATTATTTTTGGTTATTTCTTTTTCTACATCATTCTCTTTTTGAATTTTATGTGACCTGGATTGAAGGTGCATATGTCCAAATCAATTTTGCATTTGCTTTTGCCAAGTGTCTAAGACTCTTTCTGCTTCAGGATTCCCTGATGTGTTCTGTATTCAGTGTAGAATTTCCCGAGCAACTTGATAATGTATATTCACATCACACACTGAAGGCAATACTTGGTTCTGAAATTTCAAGGATCCCAGACTATGAAGACAAACTTCCATTATAGCTGCCTTTTCTAAAACACTGATTTATTATTCTTTTTTTTTTTTTCTAGACCACTTTTTTCCAGTTTTATATAGAGGACTCAAGTACAATTTTCCATAAACATTTTGCTGTTGAGTGGTTAGGGTTCCCTTTATTTTCTTCTGAATTTATTGATGCAATTACAAATAGAATAGTATTTTCAGCATTTTGAAGGAGGTTTTCGTGAGAAATTTTCTAGGTTATGTTGTTCATGGAAGAAATAAATTTCTTGATTTAGTTATTAAAGCTGTCCTTTTTCTCACCCAATATTTGCAATTCAGAATAATTTATGCTACAAAATCATTTTCGTGTTCAACTTTCTGCATGTTGAGGTTTCTTCAAAGATCTTTTTCCTTTATTCATGGTTTTGTGTTTTCTTTGCATCTTAACAGATGAATCTCAGAGACTCTTCAGCATAGAGGCAGAGAAAAATAAGTATAAGGTCTTAAATTTTCTGATGTTGTGGCCTGCTGTGAAGGGTTGACTACATATTACCTGTGTACTGAGTAGGGAGGATTGCTCTGCCTTAGGACTTCCTTTGTTTTTATAGTCCTCTCATCCCAATGTACTGAAGTAACACTGTCTCCATGGTAGAAGTTTTCTTCCTGACCATCAACATCTGGAGGATTGGATCAAATCCCATTACCACAAGCAGAATGCAGAATGCAGAAAAAATGCAGTTCTTCCCAAGATGATTCACAAATTAAATTATGGAATTTATTTTTAGGAATGGAACTCTGAAGCAGAAAAAGTCCAGGTTGTTCAAGCTGCCAATTTTATAGAACCTTAACTTTCCTGAACATTTTTTTTTTTTTTTTTTGTATTAGGAAATAAACCCAGGAACACTTGACCACTAAGCCACATTACCATTCCTATTTATTTATTTATTTATTTTGAGACAGGGTCTACCTAAGTTGCTTAGGGCCTCACTAAGTTACTCAGGCTGGTTTCAGACTTGTTATCCCCCTGCCTCATTCTCCTGAACCACTGGTATTACAGGTATGTACGACCACATCTGGCTTGAACTATTTTCTATAGGACAATGTAATGTGCTATTTTTTTTGTTTGTTTTGTTGTTGTTAGCTTTAACATAGATGCCACCAAGATTCATGCATTTTACAGAGTAAGGTACAATCTGCAAATGGAAATGAACAAATGGCAAACTAAGACAGACATTAAAACATCCATTAAAAAGTTACCAGACAGTTCTATTGTAGTATTTACATTGGAAAAATAAAAATAAAGGACAAATTAAATATTACTTCAAAAAATAGAGAATCTTAGTAATGTGATGCCATGTTATAGTAAACCAAAGAAATGTTGTAGCTGAGAACAGAAAAAGTCAGTTGTGGTGCTGGAGCTTATTTTGTAGAAATGCTTCAAAAAACTTGGATACAGATCTCTATCTGAGCCAAGGTTGATTGCCATGTTCTCTGTTATATGGCACCTGGTATCAGACCACTGAGCTGGGTTTAGAACATTGGTAGGATTTAATTGTCCCTGTTTCAATCACTGATTGCCATCCATCTTTTGGCCATTTTTTTTTTCCATTGAAACAATTGAATAGACAATTCTAGTATATTCTGTTTGGATTAAGTACAAATATCACTGTGTATCACTAATAAAATGAATACACACACACACACACACACACACACACACACATATATATATATATATATGTTAACACATATAAAACACTTCTTTCAACAATAACACCATTTTGGAGCCTCCAAAGATCTTCATTGATTTCTAATAATGAGTATTTTTCTTTCTCTCTTTTTACTCCATTTAATTAGTTACAAAAGAAAAGTCTACTCATTTTCAAAATCCTCATTTCCCAACAGTAAATTGAAAGCCCAGAAAACAATTATGGTAGAAGTGGCAAAGCAGAATGCAATAGTCACTCACACTACTTAAAGTTTTCCTGAGCATTCATTTCAATCCCTTCTTTCTCATTTAAATGCTTTATACATATGATCTCAAAATCTTGGAGTCTTGAATTTAAAAATTTGTTTTGACTAATGCACAAAGTGCCTCCTTAAAATAGAGCAGTTTAGAAAGCATACAAATATTCTTTGTTTTTGGTCGGTTTTTAATTTTTGCAAACTAATGTTTAGACCAAAAGCAGAGATAAATCATATTTTTTTTGAATTGTAAGCACAGTAAATAAATTTTTTTTGTCCATATTATTGTTTCATGTATGTGAGGAGAAATTTTAGCACCTGGTTCATAAATAGAGTGGTAAATCAAGTTTTCTAAGTATTTGGAAAAGAAAAGAGAAGAAAAACATGGAAGTCATCTCTATTTAATCATATTGCAGCTTTATTTTGAGAAAGATTTGTTTTGCTTGTTTAAAATTAGGACACAGTGGAGAAAGTGTGTAATGATGCCTTTCTGATAAGTAAAACAAATGGTGCATTCTTGTGTTGCCATCTCTGTTTAGCATCAAGGAAGATACAGTCTCAGCACTATAAAAGCAATTGTCTCTTTAAGAGCTAAATCTTATTTGTGCACAGCATTAGCAGTAGCCCCAAGGCAACAATGAAGATGTTTTCAAAGTATTGCTTGGGAATTTGTCAGTGATTCTCATTGACATTAATGGGCATTCTATAGGCAGTTCCACTCCCTTTGCTCTGAAATGTGTGAGTGAGGGTTTCAGCAAAAGTAATTTTTGCAGGCTTTCTATAGATTTCATGAAGAAATACCTTCAACTAGAGATGTGTCTAAAATATGTTGAAATAACTGTTGAAATGGTGACCAGCTTGAAATTCAGGTAACTGCATTATTCAACTGGTTATTCCAGGTTTTAAATGTGGACACTCTTTTTTTCCTCCTTCCTTCATTTTTTCAGCTTTTTAAAATGAATAATATACTTGTAATTTATATGAATCAAGATACTTCTAAAAGAACCCATCTACTTGTATCATATAACTGGACCTAACACATCAAAATGTAGTAGCACACTATTTGCTTTTAATGCCTTGAGTTTTGACATTAGTTATCTAGACACTTATTTATAATGCTTCATTAGACACTGAGATTATAATGGGGGATATAAACTCATAGAGTTTACTAGTAATTAGTAACAGTAATATAATACAAGCCCTGGTAGGATAGTAGTGTAAATAGCATCCTGGAGCTGAGTTTTAAAAAAATGAGTTGGTATTACTGTAATAATAAAGGAATAGGAAAACATTTCCAAGAGGGATTAGAATGTGAAAAATCTTGTGATAGGCAGAATTACAGAAAATGCTTAGTATAAAATCTAGGTCCTTGTGTGTGGAGTGGGCATAGGTGGGAAATCATGGCCCCTCTGAGGCTGGGAAGGTAACAGACCAAATCATAGAAATCTCTGTAGATGACTATGGGGAGTTCAACTATTAAAAGATACTGTGATGCATGTCATTTCCTTCATTACCAAATGTAATGGCTTAAGAAAGTGATTAAAGAGAGGATGAGAAGAAGCAACCCTGAGTTATATGACCTTGTCTCCAAAGCTATACATGATCATTTATTTTATTCCTAGAAGTGATTCTCTGAGTACACCTCACATGCAAAAGGAGAAAAAGCTAGGTTTTACATCTGAAAAGGAAGGATATCACACATTTATGGGCATATTTTTAAGCACTACCACAAATATAAATAATGTTTAAGAAGGAGAATAACATAACCAACTTTGCATTTATAGATGGTTGATGCTCCTGCTCTACAGACAACAAATTAGAGGAGACCTAGAGAGGGGAGCATATAGCAGTCAGTAAACTATTACAATACTGCAGGTATAGGTGAAAGCCATTAGGATTAAAGTAGAGGCAAATGATAGGAACATATTTTGGAGGTCAGTTGATAAAGATGTTATGATGCAACAGCCACATGGGAAAATAACAGGTGTTTTCAAGGATTATGGCTTATTTAAATTCATAATTGCTCATGCCACTCTCTGAAAGGATAACTTAATAAGACAGCTTTGGCATGAAATGGAAGAAATTATGGGTGGGAAGAGCATGAATTGAGGTCACTGTAGTACATAGAATGTCCATGTATATTTTTCATCTGAGCTGGAGTTCAAAGTAAAAATGGGTAATATAAAAATGATTTCAAAAAGGATGGTAATATAAGCTGGTGAGACTGCACATAGATGGTAATTAATGTTATATTTTTATAAGGTAAGTAAGATTAGAGAGCTCTAAGAAGAAAGGATGCAGAATTGATCATTGTGTCAATCAGTTTTCCATCTCTGTGAGCAAAATACCTGAAAGAATAACTTAGAAGAGGAAAGGTTTTACTGGGGTCATGATTTCAGACATTCAGTTCATGGTCAGTTGATTTTTTGTTCTGGGCCCAGGATGAGGCAGATCATCACAGAGGAAGGGCATGGTGGAGGAAATCTTCTCATCTCGTGGCAGCAAGGAAGCAGGAAGAGCAAATGAGGTTCCAACGACAAAATATAACCCCCAAAGGCATGCCTCCAGTGACTTACTTCCTCCAGTTACACTCTGCCTGCAGTTATCACCCAGTGCAGTATTTTTCATCCATCAAAAGAATTAATCCACTAATTAGGTTACAGCTCTTATAATCCCATCATGTCACTTCTTGGCATTGCTGCATTGTCCCCTGAACTTTTGGGAGACACCTCAGGTTCAAACCAAAGCAATCATGAGTGTAAATAGATAAAATTTTTAGATCCAAAGTCTATAACAAGACTAAAGTTGATCTGTTTTTTCCATTTTTTTATTTGACAAACATTTGGCACATATCATGTGTTAAGCAATATGCCATAAGTGTGTTCACAGGAGTGAATCACACAGGGTGTCTTGCTGCTTCACTGTCAAATGTCTCAACTTAGTTAAATTTGCAAATAAAACTTGAAAAAATTAAGTAAAACATAATGTTAAAATTTGGGTTAGTAGAAGTTGTCGTAAGCAAATTGATGAGGGACTTAATTACATCTTAGGTTTCAAGGGGAAAAAAAAATTCTGGAGACCACAAAGAAGTTTGAGTTAGTATATAGACAAGAATCATGCTACGTATCATAGTGTGAATTGATTTCTTCCTTCAGGTGGTATCCTTAATTCTTGAGGAAATTAGAAAACTTCCTTTCTACATGATGGTTCTAGGGAAGGCTGGCAGTCATTGTATCTTTTCTCTGTTTGGAATAATTTCCCAGGGCCTTCAGTGTAGAACTGCAGCTAGCAGGGAAATACCTCTTAGGAGGAAATTGGAAGAAGACAAGGAAACAGCTGCTGGTTAGCCCTCTTGTGTAAGAAAATAGAGGCTTCATGCAAAGGTGGGCAGGGGCATCTACATATTAAGAGACGGAGATGTGCTTTTGTGTGTGTGTGTGTGTGTGTGTGTGTGTGTGTGTGTGTGTGTTTCCTCTTCCAATAGAAGATACAGATGCCATCATGGACCATCTCTTTAATACCTTTTGTGGCTACATCACACACGCATTATTTTAAACTTGTGAAATAAAACAACTTTCCTTTTTAGGGATAGAGGTCCCTAGGAAAGGAAGAAGTATTTGTTTTTAAAAGAAAAAAGGAAACGGACTTTCACTACTATGAATTACAGGGAACAATCCATATAAGTCAGGTAATTTGGCAGGTTTGTCAAGGAAAAGTTTTCTCCCAAACATCATAATGAGAAAACTTTTATGTCTTCACATGCTAAAACAAATCTTTAAGGATTGCGTGTTAGAAATTATTAAATTAAGAGCTTGGTGCTCTGCCTCTGATTTCTGTTTGATCTCATTTCATGTGTTGCTGAGATGGTTAGATCCATCATGCGGTAATTTTAGGGAATTAAACTTTGAGATTCTAAATCCATACATAGATGTGTCCTTAACATGTGCTTTCCCTGTGTGTGTGTGTGGAAGTGGTGGGGGGTGTTTCTTCTTCCAATAGAAGATATAGGTGCGATCTTGAACCATCTCTTTAATACCTTTTATGGCTACATCACACACACATTATTTTAAACTTGTGAAATAAAGCAAGTTTCCTTTTTAAAACAAATAAACTAGCTGTTTATATAAGTGAAATGTTTCATATCCAGTTTTGAAATGGCAAAATATTGATCATAATTGTGTTTTGCTTACTGTAGGTTAATAACTTTTGATAAGTGCTTTGGATAATTTGTATATGAAATGCAGTTTTTAATCAATTTTGTGACTATAAAGAAAGGGAGATGTTATCAGATAATATCTATGAAACTGGGATGAGAGGTAATTTATTGTACAGTGAAGATTAAATGTTTTTTTTTAAAAAAGTAAAGAATACTTGAAATAATCCCTTAGCAGATGAACTAACCAAGGAAACTGAGAGAGACTGTGGGTCAGCATTAAGGTCCACTTGGTATTGGTGGCATAAATCTTGTCGTACCATAAAATCTTATTCTACCATACAAATTCTTAAAATATCGTAATTATGTTGCCCTTTACCTATGGAAAGCTTTAACAGTTCAAATATGTTGTGAGACTGATGTCTACACTGAAATATTCCTTTTGAGAGGGAAATGCAATTTTTCCTCTTCCTTCTTGGATGAAGTGTAATATATGTTCACTTACCTTATTTGTACCCCTTAAAAATAAGCTTGTTACCAATTGAATTTATCCTGACCCCCAACTTTTTGTTTTATATTTTTATTTTCCTGGTCCTGAGATTGAACTCAGAGATGCCTTGCTACTGAGCGACATCCCTTACCCCCTTTAATTTTTTATTTTGAGACACAGTCTTACCAAGTTGCTGAGACTGGCCTTGAACTTTGAATCCTCCTGTCTCAACCTCTGAGTTACAGGGATTACACATGTGCACCGCCACACCTGGATAGGATTTCTCATCTTTCTACAGTTTGTTTTTAATGTTTTTCCTTCTCTGTCCTTTTATTTAATTACCGTATCACAATTAAATCTGGATAATTTAAATGGGAAATTTGAATGAGCTACTTTTTTTGTGTGTGTGTGTGTGTGTGTGTGGTACCGGGGATTGAACTCAGGGGCACTCGACTACTGGGACTGCTGGGTCACATCCCCAGACCTTTTTTTGTATTTTATTTAGAGACAGGGTCTCACTGAGTTGCTAAGTGCCTCGCCATTGCTGAGGCTGGCTTTGAACTCGCGATCCTTCCTGCCTCAGCCTCCCAAAGTGCTGGGATTACAGGCGTGCGCCACCGCGCCCGGCTGAATGAGCTACTTTTTAATGAGCTTTCTTTTCTTCTTTTTTTTCAATAACTATGACATATTTTCCCTGTTCCACTGTCTGCAAATATAATTTTACAAATTCTCAGTTAAGGTCACCAGGAAAAATGAGATGTCAGATAAAATCTCTATGAACTTTTGAAGATATGACAGACATATTAAGGACTGTTAGAAGCTAAGTAAACTATATGAAGTTGAGATAAACTTTAGGAAGAGAATATGCATGAATTTTGAGATATCAATCTTAATAAGCTGGAAAATGGAATATCAAAGTCTACTATTACTTTTTCATCTAAAGAAAACAAAGGTAGAAATCTCCGAAGTGAGTGTGTAATACAGTATAAAGTGACACTATCTCATCCATGGGTTAAGGTGTGGCTCTATGTTCTTGTTATTAGAGTGCAAGATTTAAGTTAATCTTATTCCCTTTATGTCACCAATGCTGGTTTTATGTTCTCAGTTCATAAGTGTATCTCTCAATAGGGCAGCAGATGATGAAACCAATCAGCCAGCATTTAAATAGCTGATGAAGTCGACTGCTTTCGAAATCTGTGGCTTCCAAGGAGGAGATTCTCAGCTTCCTTTACTCTCAGCTTCTTCTTCTGCAAATAAAAACCACACATTCATCAAAAGATTTTTTTTAAATAAGAGACTTACATATAAGAAAATTACTTAGCTAATTTCCCTGACACATAAAGAAAATTAAGTTATAGTTTCCCTTTTCAAGGTTTCAACTAAGCCTAATGACAAAATTAGGGGCTCTTGAAAGCTATCCTCTTTTTCCCCCCACAGCACTGGGTATTGAACCCATGGCCTGGCATATGCCAAGTGCATGCACCAACTGAGCCACACCCCAAGTCCATTGACAATTATTCTTAAAACAATCCTACAGTGTAACACTCTTCTACTTCTTCTAAGAATCCTGGAATCCCAAAATGATGTAATTCTTAATGCTTAGGAAATTTAGAGATATAATCTTCAAGGGGAAATAAAATCAAGGTCATATCTTTAAAGTCCTTAAACATTAAGGGACTTATGCAAACCTACTTATGCAACAGGTTTAACAGTCAAAATATTTTTAATTTGGAAAGTACTTTGACTATTTGTGTATTTCAGCTTCCTATGCTGTGTAATGCTTTATTATATGGGTTATCAGATAGAGTCTTTCTGAGTATTTCTCAAGATAAGGAAATCATTTATTTTATTTCTTTTAGATATTTGACTTGTTCATATTGTTATATTATTACTAGTTTAATGTAAGTTTGCACTTGACTTCATTAAAACAAAACTGAAAATTTCTCTTAGAGTGAGAAGAAGCTTAAATTTTAGTACAGTACCTTTATTTAGCTTTTGCTAGTCTGTTGGACATCTGTGCTATGCATTGATGCTTCAGAAAATGGGGCAGAACTTATACATAAAACTTGTCAGAATTCTACTCTAGCTTTTCCCAGTCTGGAATTCCACTTCCCTCAGTTTTTAGAAGCTAAAGTTTCCCCAGACACCATTAATGTAGGCAGAATAATGACCCTTGCCATCAATGTTGTCTCTGTCCTAATTCTGACAACTTGGGTAAGTTACCTTACATGCAAAAGTGGATTGAAAAATGTGACAAAAGTTAAGGATCTTGAACTGTAAAAATTATTCTGTATTATATGAGTGGTCCTAGTCTAACTGCATGATTCCTTAAAACTAAAGAATCAGTTTGGCTTTGGTCAGAGCAAGATAAGAGTCAGAGAGATGCTGCCTTACTGGTTTTGGAGATGGAAGAAGATCTACAAGTTGAAGAAAGAGAATAGTCCCTAAAAATAGAGGAATCAAGTAAATGGAAACTTCCCTAAAGCCCCTAGAAAAGAAAACAAGCCTTTTCAACTCCTTGACTTTAGCCTACAGAGATCTGTATCAGATTTCTGACCTGTAGAATGGCAAGCTGATAAATTTGAATTGTCTAAATCTAGGAATTTGTCATAGTACCAATGGAAAACCAACACACCTTGTCTCTGATTGTTCAAGCCAGTAGGACTGTTTTGCATCTGAATGGAGCCTTATTTGGCAAATTCAGGGTCTGCCCAAGTTCTAGGTCTTCCCCAGACTAGCAGTTTTTCAAAGGCTGATCCTTTAAGTTTCCATTCCCTTTTCATTCATTTTTTTGTTCTCTCTTTGAAACTTCAGATAACCATTCATGCAGACCTTGCAGTTGTTTTTTCCAGAAGGTTGATCAACTGGAACCTTAAGCCTAATCAGCATTAGTCTCTCATACTTTTAAATTTAAAATATTTTTCTTTAATATTGAACCCAAATCCTTATAATAAATGCCAATCCTAATTTTGTTCTCTGATACTTTACATATAATGTCTACACACTTTTAACATGGTATGACTAATATTTGAAGAAGGTTGTGATTTTTTCACTGTCTCTTCTTTAGATTTTCCCACACATTATTGATTTTGTGGTGTGTTTTCCAGGTATTTCAATACTTAGAAAACCTTTTTAAATACACCTAAGGGAAAGAACATCCTGTGTTTGCCTTTTTAAAAAAAATGTGCACAGAGCATGGTACATAATCTTACTTGAGGCCAGATGACTTCAAAATACAGTGTGGGGTGCTAACTATATGGTTTCATCAGAAAGAAAATGGTAATAATTCCAGGTCAGTCTAATCGAGGTTTCATGAAGTATATTTTTTATTCAAATTATTGCAACGAGTCACATTTTCCAATTGTAGTTACTTCTTATTAGATTTCTTAATGTCACAGAATTTTAATAATAGTAATAATAAAACCATAAATACAATAGCTACTATTAATTGTGCCAGACCCTGGGTAAGGTCACATTCATACAATCCCCTCATTTACTTGTTACCATAATTCTGAAAAAATGTTTGCCATTATTCCTGTTCTTAACATTACATTGTCTAATTTTTTTTTAGTAAAACTCTCTATAAAAACATAACACCGAGTGAATACTCAGTTAAACTTAATTTCAATCAAACTTGAATCAACTTTTAGGATAGCAATAGACTTATTGCAAAAACAAAAGCCATCTATGAAACAGTAGGGATTTATTGTTGTTTCATTTCATTCCAGCTCTGTGGATCAAAATCTACAAGTTTTGAGAAACATAATACTTCACAATGAGTTTACTCTATTTTCATTTCAAACATAGAAATAAGAATTGCTTTGTATTCTTCTGCAAGCCCAGTATTTATATGGATTTTCTTTGCAGACCATGTGTGTGCTTTCTCTAACAAAGAGTAACCCTGATGTCACTGGGTCTCTTTTCATTGTTTTCCAAAATGTGATCAGCCTTTGTCCAACAAAGAAGATCAGGGCCTTGAATAAACCATCTCGCTCAGAGTAGTTCTTCAAAGAGAAAAGGGGGGAAAAATCTATGGGCTTTTTAAAGAAAAACTCTTATCTATGTCCAGATCTGTCTGTGACTGAGCTTGAGATGGAGGTTTGGGCTGCAGCCTGGCTGCTAGGTATTTGATAGACTTTTCTTTATGAGATTGATGGTTTTCCCTCCCCTGTCACAGTTGTATTTGTAAACGATGTTCGGTGGTGACTGATGATGCCAAAGATGAACGCTGAGCAGAGAACAGAGGAAGGGATTCAAAGACATGGCGGTGGAAGAGGCAAGAGCTCAGTCCTTCATCTGTCCATCAGAGCTTCCACTGTGTGAATGGTAGATCACTGTCAATCACCAAGGAAGGAGGCAGAGAGGGACAAAAAAAAAAAAAAAAAGTGTTCACAATGCTATAGAGATTAATAATCAGGAAGTGGTGAAGAATGCTCCTGTTACAGCTACTAGAAAACTTGTCTCTCTGATTGATACATGATTATGCTAGATGTTATGTATACTAATAAGTTTTCTGTGTTCATCAAGTATGGTAAGATGCCAGCTGTAATATATATAAGCCCCACTGTTCCTGGTGAGGCAAAGATTTTGAGAAAATGAAGTTTTTTCTTTTTTTAAAAAAAAAATTCCCTTTCATTGTAATCCCTGAACAAGGAACCTGACTAGGCATTTTTTTTTTTTCAAAAGGTGACATATAAATGGACAACAGATATATGAAAAAGTGCTCAGTAAAATCTTTCATTAGAGGAATGCAAATTAGAAACAGGAAGAGATATCATCTCATACCTCTTAGAACAGCAGTGGTCAAAAAGTCAAAAGATAGATGTTGGCAAGGATGTGGAGAAAATGAAGACTTGCATACTGTTGGTTGGAATATAAATTAGTATTACCATTAAAGAAACAGTACTGAGGTTCCTCAGAAAGTTAAAAATAGAACTACCTACAATGTGATACAGCAATCCCACTCTTGGGCATAAACTGCAGTCAGTATGTTGAGATTTTACTCACACTCCCATGTTCACTGTGGCTTAAGCACAATGACCAAGATACGGAATCTACTTAAGTGCTTATCAACTGATTAATGGAGTCAAAAGTGTGGAATATGGGTACAAAATGGATATCATTCCATGTTAAAAACAAAGAAGGAAATGCTCTCATTTGTGAAAATGTAGATAAACCTGGAGGAC
The DNA here is from genome assembly GCA_025594165.1 of Tamias sibiricus. Taxonomy (NCBI): domain Eukaryota; kingdom Metazoa; phylum Chordata; class Mammalia; order Rodentia; family Sciuridae; genus Tamias; species Tamias sibiricus. Next base: position 30,064,706 of record CM046661.1, read on the forward strand.
ATCATGTAAATTCAATAAGCTGGGCAAAGAAAGACAAATACTGCATATTCTCACTTACATGTGGAATCTAAAAAAATCAGTCTCAGAAACAGAGAGTACAATGGTAGTTATCAGTGATGGAGTGTTGGAGGGATTGGGTAGGTGTTGTTAAAAGATACGAAATTTCAGTTATGAGGAATATGTTCTAGAAATTTATTGCACCTCATGTTTGTTGTCGCCGGAAAGGGATTTGCAGCCCAGAACAGCGGCGCCGCGGGAAGGAGCCCGGAGACAGGATGGAAATGAAAAAGTTCTTTTATCTTTCTCTTTCTGTCTCTTGTAAATTTCTAACACCACATACACACTCTCACAAGAAACCAAGGCACGTACTCTTACAAGAAACTACAATATATATATACACAATAGCGTTAACCTGTCCGTTCTCTCTCAGGTCTCATCTCACGCGCCTGAGCAGGAATGGCGCTGGGCTGATCTGCTGAGTCACGGCTCAAGTCTCTCAAGATCCTGGGCCAAGTCCCTCGAGATCCCAGGCCAAGTCCCGTGAGACTACAGAAGGCGGCAATGCCCAAACATGTCCATGGCCCATAGTCAACCGCAATCTAGCCATCTCCCCAAACAGTGCTCCTGCACATGTTGTTATAACAATATACTGTATAGTTGAAAATTGAAAAAAATGATGTGTGTTATGTGTCATGGGAGGAGACATCTACTCTTACCGCTGTATGGTGTGATTCCCATATTCACTGTAGGGCAGCTGCTATCACAGTATAAAGCTTGAATGTCATATACAGGAAAAAAACAAATACAAAACAAAACACTCTTTGTGGTTGAATTTCTTGGAGAAAAATGTAAAGTTAATAAACATTGCTTCAATTTTTTTTGCTATTTTAATATAAAATTGCAAGATTAGCCAAAGTTTAGACAGTGTCAATGTGTTAAAGCAATTTGTCTCAAATAGAAAGATCCAACTAATTGGAAATAATATGGGCAATTTTACTTTGTATTTAAAGTTTGAAATGTTTTGTGATATTATTTTTATTCTGAGTACAGATGGAATCATCCTGAAGTTCAAAGTAATCGTATCAGTAGCCATGGAGAAGAGTTGAATTATAGACTGCTTTTTTAGGAATCTGACATTTGTTTTCTGGTCTACAAATCTCTGCAAACATTGTTCCACACAGCAGTTGCCAAAAAGGGATTTGGAGTTGGGGTGGTTCTTAGAGCCAGAACACGTGGACATTGCTATCAATCTTTTAGTACAGACTTCAGCCAAACTTGAAGGTATATTACTAATTGTATATTAAAAATTCCCACTGGATTCTCAACTCCATGAAAGCAAATACTGTGTTTACATGTCTATTCCATGTTTGTATGTTGAATGCAAAGAAAGGACAGGAATGGATCCTTGTGATAATTCACTCAATGCTGAGTTCAAATTAATCATATACCTCCATTAATGTAATAAAGTTAGTAAGTGTTCAATAGCTAGACTTTTCTATTCTTTTTTGTTCCTATTTTGAACCATGCCCATGCATATTCTAAGAATGGAATATTCCCATTCTTATGAGAACTGATATTAACTAACCCATTTCTCTCGATAGGTTTTATCCCCTTCCTAATGCAAGAAACAATGTCGGACTTCTGTGTTCTTTTTGACAGTATGTTTAAGATACATAGATATAGTTAATGTGATATAAATTTAAATAAGTGCTTTAATGTGGGAAAAAAAAAACTTTACTCTCATATACATTCCAGAAAAATGTATTTGAGTGTAAACTAATATTTTAAGTTAAAAAGCTTTTCAGTTCTTTTCCTTACTAATTTCTTTTTCTTTTGGTGGTGCTGGGGATTAAACCCAAGGGTTTGCACCTTCAAAGCAAGCACTCTACCAAATGAGCTACATCCCCAGCCTCTTTACTCATTTTTGTAATGTCTCAAGAAGACAGAACATTTTCCTTGTTTAGTCCTAGCCCTACTGAAAATATTAGCCATCTCCTAAGTTTCACAGAAAATTAAGACACTGCAAATTGTATTCCAAAGTCTGTTTTTCTCTTGTCTTGTGATGAGCTCCAGTTTTGAGTAGGGAGCACATGAAAAGAAGATTAACAAGGCTCCTGAAGTCGGTGAAGACCACACTAAGGATGGCCTGCTCAGAATGCCCTCCAGTTTGTTTGCCACACCCTCCTTCTGAAACATGCTCATAGACCAACATAGGATGGAGGGTTGTTAGTTAGGTCTGAAAGAATTAATTTTTTTCCCTCCAGGAAACAAGTCATGGTCATGTTATAAGTGCCAAAAATTACAATGAGTATCAGTGTTTTGGCCAAGTATGTGAAGACTGTGATTGGGTTTTTATGACATTTCTGGAATAATTTTATTTCTTTGTTCTACTTCAGTGCAACTACATAGCCTATTAGTAAAGAGCAAAGAATATAAATAATGCTGGATTTAAAAATTGAATGGAAATAAATTCTAGATACTCTACACTATGTCTAGATATCTATAATAATTCTTTTAAAAAATAAAAGAAAAATAATCCAGTCATCCCTGTAAAAGAAATAAGATTTTGGATGCTCATTTTGTTAATGGTTAATTTTAGGTGGGAGTAGGGGGACTTGATCTAAAGAAGAAAAGTAAAATCTAGGGGAGAGGTCACATTTATAACTCTTCTTTATCAGTATAAGAAGAAAAATGAAAATTGGTATGGATATTTAATCTCATAATTATGAAATATATTTAAGTAAGATAAAATCCTTAATGCTATGTGTAAAAGAGATGTCTGGGAAATAAGAATAGTAAGTCCTTGATGAATACTTACTATGTGGAAGACTCTCTGATAAAAAATTTAGTCTTTGCTGTAGACTGAGAAAAATGTCACCTTTACTCTCTCAACACATTGCCAGGTTTCAAACAGACCATGATTTATTGTAGTTATTTAGTCCTTGAAAATAAAAAAAAGTATTTTTCTATTTTAATTGCTATTGTATTTTCTCTTTTATTCTATTTTCCCACCAGTTAGAACAGTGGATGTTTCAAAGTAAGTGCCGAACTAGTACTGAAAATATCATCTAAAGCAGCACAAAATTCTTAGAAATTATAAAAGAGTAAAGACATGCATATCATTTTGAGAATTATATGATTTGAATAACATTTCTACTTATTTGAAAGGTAATGCCATATACCATTTATAAAAGGATTCCTGTAATTAATGTATGAGTATATGAGACATCATTTTTGTTCCCATTTATTTTACTTTATTTTTTTTATTATTGTAATTTGTTATACTTTTTTAAAATTCAAAGTTGTTGTATTTATAACAGTAGTATTACAATTCATAATACACATACAGAGCATCTTTTTACTTAACACTGTTTGTATACAAAGTATATTCATACTATTCAAGTCTTCAATCATGCATTTAGGATAATAATATCCATCTTATTCTACCACCTTCTTGGTTTGTTTTTTTATTCCCCTCCATACCCCCTTGCTCCCTCCCTTCCCCTCCCTCCATTTTGACCTTTCTGGTGTTCCTCTAATCCTCCTATGTACCCGGACCCAACACTACTCTGTATCATCCTCCTTATATCAGAGAAAACATTCGGTATTTGGATTGTTGAGATTGACTAACTTCACTTAAAATTATATTCTCCAACTTCATCCATTTACCTGCAAATGCCATTATTTTATTCTCTTTTAAAGCTGAGTAAAATTCCATTGTGTATATATGCCACCCATTTCTTTTTTTGTTTGTTTATTTTTTTATTTATAGTAGTAGTATGTATTACAATTCATAATGCACATATATAGCATCTTTTTACATACAACTATTTGTATACAAAGTATATAAGTACCATTCAGATCTTCAATCATGCATTTAGAATAATGATATCAATCTCATTCAACCACCAATTTTTTTTCTTCCCCCCCTCCCCCCTTGTTCCTTCTCTCCCCTCACTTCCCTTTGACCATTCTAGTGTTCCTCTAATCCTCCTATGTACCCCCATCCAACAACACTGTGAACTAGCCTCCTTATATCAGAGAAGACATTCGGTATTTGGATTTTTGGGATTGGCTAACTTTACTTAGCATTATATTCTCCAACTTCATCCATTTACCTGCAAATGCCATTATTTTATTCTCTTTTATTGCTGAGTAAAATTCCATTTTGTATATATACCACATTTTCTTTATCCACTCATCTACTGAGGGACATCTAGGTTGGTTCCCCAACCCACCTATTGTGAATTGTGCTGCTATAAACATTGAAGTGGATGTGTCACTGTAATATGCTGTTTTTAAGTCCTTTGGGAAGAGACCCAGGAGTGGGATAGCCGGGTCATAGGGTGGTTCCATTCCCAGTTTTCCAAGAAATCTCCCTACTGCTTTCCATAGCGGTTGCACTATTTTGCAGTCCCACCAGCAATGTAAGAGTGTGCCTTTCTCCCCCCATCCTCTCCAACATTTATTGTTGTTTGTGTTCTTGATCACTGCCATTCTGAATGGAGTGAAGTGAAATCTTAGAGTAGTTTTGATTTGCATTTCTCTAATTGCCAGCGATGTTGAACATTTTTTCATGTGTTTGTTGATTAATTGTGTATCTTCTTCTGAGAAGTGTCTTTTTAATTCCTTAGCTGATTTTTTGATTGGATTATTTGTTTTTTTGTTGTTCAGTTTTTTGAGTTCTTTATATATTCTAGAAATTAGTGCTCTATCTGATGTGCTCATATTAAATATTTGTTCCCAATTAGTTGGCTCTCTATTCACCTCACTGATTGTTTCTTTTGCTGAGAAGAAGCTTTTTAGTTTAAATCTATCCCATTCATTAATTCTTGGTAATAATTCTTGTGCTACAGGATTCTTATTAAGGAACTTGGGGCCTAATTCGACATGTTGGAAATTGGAGCTTACTTTTTCTTCTATTAGGTGTATTTTCTCTGGTCTAATTCCTAGGTCCTTGATCCACTTTGAATTGAGTTTTGTGCATGGTGAGAGATAAGGGTTTAATTTCATTTTTTGCATATGGATTTCCAGTTTTCCTAGCACCATTTGTTGAAGAGGCTATCCTTTCTCCACTGTACATTTTTGGTGCCTTAGTCTAATATAAGATAGCTGAAATTATATGTATTAGTCTCTGTATCCTCAATTCTGTACCATTGGTCTACCAGTCTGTTTTGGTGCCAATACCATGCTGTTTTTGTTACTATTGCTCTATAGTATAATTTAAAGTCTGGTATGGTGATGCCCCCTGCTTCAGTTTTCTTGCTCAGGATTGCTTTGGCTATTCTGGGCCTTTTATTTTTCCAAATGAATTTCATGATTGCTTTTTCTATTTCTTTGAAGAATGACATTGGCATTTTGATTGGAATTGCGTTGAATCTGTATAATGCTTTTGGTAGTATGGACATTTTGACAATATTGATTCTACCTATCCAAGAGCAAGGTAGGTCTTTCCATCTTCTGAGTTCTTCTATGATTTCTTTCTTTAGTGTTCTATAATTTTCCTTATAGAGGTCTTTCACCTCTTTTTGTTAAGTTAATACCCCGGTATATTATTTTATTTTTTTTGATGCTATTGAAAATGGGGTAGTTTTCATCATTTCCCTTTCAGAGGCTTTGTCAGTGATGTACAAAAATGCCTTTGAATTATGGGTATTGATTTTGTATCCTGCTACTTTGCCGAATTCATTTACTAGTTGCAAAATTTTTCTGGTAGAATTTTTTGGGTCTTCTAGGTATATTATCATGTCATCAGCAAATAATGCTAATTTGAGCTCTTCTTTTCCTATCTGGATCCCTTTAATTTCTTTCGTCTGTCTAAGTGCTCTGGCCAGAGTTTCCAAGTACTATGTTAAATAGCAGCGGTGAAAGGGGGCATCCCTGTCTTGTTCCAGTTTTTAGAGGGAATGCTTTCAATTTTTCTCCATTTAAGACAATGTTAGCTCTGGGCCTTGCATAAATAGCTTTTATAGTGTTGAGATATGTTCCTGTTATTCTAGTTTTTCCAGTATTTTGAACATACAGGGGTGCTGTATTTTGTCAAATGCTTTTTCCGCGTCTATTGAGATAATCACATGATTATTATCTTTAAGTCTATTGATATGATGTATTATATTTATTGATTTCTGAATGTTGAACCAGCCTTGCATCCCTGGAATAAACCCCAATTGATCGTAGTGCACTATATTTTTTATATGTTTTTGTATACGATTTGCCAAAATTTTGTTGAGGATTTTTGCATCTATGTTCATTAAAGATATTGGCCTGAAGTTTTCTTTTCTGGATGCATCTTTGCCTGGCTTTGGGATTAATGTAATATTGGCCTCATAGAAAGAGTCTGGAAGAGCTCCCTCTTTTTCTATTTCTTGAAATAGTTTGAAGAGCATTGGTATTAGTTCTTCTTTAAAAATCTTGTAGAACTCAGCTGTAAACCCATCAGGTCCTGAACTTTTCCTTGTTGGTAGCTTTTTGATGGCATCTTCTATTTCTTTGCTTCTAATAGATCTGTTTAAATTGTGTATAGCCTCCAGATCCAGTTTAGGCAAATCATATGACTCTAGAAATCTGTCAATGCATTCAGTATTTTCTGTTTTATTAGAGTACAAGTTTTCAAAGTAATTTCTAATTATTTTCTGTATATCTGAGGTGTTTGTTGTGATATTCCCTTTTTCATCACAAATTTTAGTAATTTGAGTTTTTTCTCTTCTTCTTTTCGTTAGCATTGCTAAGGGTCTGTCAATTTTGTTTATTTTTTCAAAGAACCAACTTTTAGTTTTGTCAATTCTTTGAATTGTTTCCTTAGTCTCAATTTCATTAATTTCTGCTCTGATTTTAATTATTTCCTGTCTTCTGCTGCTCTTGGTGTTGATCTGTTCTTCTTTTTCTAGTGCTTGAGGTGTGATGTTAAGTCATTTTTTTTATTGCGCCCGGCTAAGTCATTTATTTGTTGTATTTTTTCCTTTTAAGGAATGAATTCAGTGCAATGAATTTTCCTCTTACTACTGTCTTCATAGTGTCCCAGAGATTCCTATTTGTTGTATCTGTGTTCTCATTTGCCTCTAGGAATTTTTTAATCTCCTCTTTGATGTCTTCTTCAACCCTTGTTCATTCAGTAGCATGTTGTTTAGCTTCCAGTTGATGGAATAGTTTTTCTTATTCCTTGTTTTGTCATTGATTTCCAATTTCATCCCTTTATGGTCTGATAACATGCAGGGTAGTATCTCTATTTTTTAATATTTGATGAGAGTTGCCTTGTGACATAATATATGGTCTATTTTGAAGAAGGAGCCATGTGCTGCTGAGAAAAAAAAAGTGTATTCGTTTACTGAGGGATGAAATATTCTATATATGTCCGTTAGGTCTAAGTTATTAATTGTTTTAAGGAGGCCTAAAGTTTCTTTGTTTAGCTTTTGTTTGGATGATCTATCCATTGGTGAGAGAGGTGTGTTGAAGTCCCCTAGGATAATTGTGTTGTGGTCTATTTTACTCTTGAACTTGAGAAGTGTTTGTTTGATGAATGTAGGTGCTCCATTATTTGGGGCATATAGATTTATGATTGTTATATCCTGTTGATGAATGCTTCCCTTAAGTAGTAAGTAATATCCATCTTTGTCCCTTTTGATTAGCTTTGGCTTGAAGTCTCCCTTATTTGAAATGAGAATGGAAACCCCTGCTTTCTTCTGCAGGCCATGTGAGTGATAAGACTTTTCCCAGCCTTTCACCTTTAGTCTATTGATGTCTTTTCCTACAAGGTGTGTTTCTTGGAGACAGCAAATTGTTGGGTCATTTCTTTTAATCCATTCAGATAATCTGTGTCTTCTGAATGGCGAGTTTAAGCCATTAATATTCAGGGTTATTTTTGAGATGTGATTTTTATTCCCATCCATTTTTATTTGTATTATGGTCTTTAGTTTGATTTTCTTTCTCTTCTGGTTGGTATTTCCCTTAGTTTAATATCTCCCTTTGTTGATTTTTGTTGTTATTTTTCTCTTCTTCTTCAAGAAAAATGTTGCCCAGGATGTTCAGAAGTGCTGGTTTTCGAGTTGCGAAATCTTTTAACTTTTGCTTGTCGTGGAAGTTTTTTATTTCATCTTCGAATCTAAAGCTCAATTTTGCTGCATATAAGATTCTTGGTTGACATCCCTCTTCTTTCAGAGCTTGAAATATGCTATTCCAGGATCTTTTTGCTCTTAAGGTCTGGGTTGAAAAGTCTGAACATAGTCTGATTGGTTTCCCCCTATATGTAATCTGCTTCCTTTCTCTTGTGGCCTTTAAGATTCTCTCCTTGCTCAGTATATTAGGCATTTTCATTATAATGTGTCTTGTGTGGATCTGTTGTGATTTTGTATGGTTGGTGTTTGGTAAGCCTCTTGAACTTGGTTTTCCCATTCATTCCTCAAGTTTGGAAAATTTTCTGTAATTATTTCATTAAATAAATTACTCATTCCTTTGGCTTGAAACTCTGCCCCCTCCTCTACCCCAATCACTCTTAAGTTTGGTCTTTTTATGTTGTCCCATAATTCTTGACTGTTCTGTACTTGGTTTCTTACCATTTTTGCTGTGTAATCTAGATTTTTCTCTAGGATATATATTTTGTCTTCATTGTCTGAGGTTCTTTCTTCCAATTGATCTACTTTGTTGGTGATACTTTAGATTGAGCTTTTATCTTGGTTTATTGCTTCTTTCATTTCCGGGATATCTGTTTGGTTTCTCTTTAGAGCCTCTATCTCCCTATTGAAGTAATCTTTACTTCCTGTATTTGTTTATGGAGTTCCTTGTCAAAAAGATCTTTCACTCCTGTATTTGCTTCCTCATCTCATTTTTTAATTCATTCTTAAATTCCACAAACACTTGGAATAATAATTTCTAAATTCCATCTCTGGCATTTCACCAACTGTGCTTGCCATGGAATCTACTGAGTAGGTATATGGATTTGTTTGTGTCACTTTCTTCCCTTGTTTCTTCATATTACTTGTGTGTCTTATCTTTCTGCACTGTGAGACCTTGACTATTTTGATTTTACCTTAATGCCTTATGTTGCTCCTATAGTACAATGCTATCAGATCCCCTTATATATTCTTTAAACTTTAAAATCAAACACTTTCTATTCAGAGAATCCTAGTTTGATCACAATGTACAGATTTAGTTAACCCAGATATTGTTTGCAATTTACTCTGTATGCTTCTGATGGGGTTTTATAGTTTCAAGAATTGGACACAGAGGTGATATGTTTAGGAAGAAGGAAGTGAGTATATTGAATTGTTCTTTCTTAGAAAGTATGAGAAGAGTTTTATGGAAGTGGTTTAGTATCAGCAGACGAGAGAGGAAAGAGAATGGAGTGAATGCTTAGGTGGAAAGTCCGATTTATATATACACCTAACTTATGCAGTGGTTGAGAGAAGAAATAAAGAAAGATGGAAAAGAGAGGAAAAAAATGACAAAGGAGTAGAAATTAGTGTAAGAGAGAGAAGAGAGAGAGTGAATCATGAAAATAGAAATGAACTATATATAACACCACTTTGTTATATATTTCAATTGTACCCATTCTAGAACTCCCAATTCCTGCGTATAACTTGTTTTTGCCTCTGTTGAGTATGCAATGGCAGGGTGTAAATAGTGAAGATGAAGGAAGAAGAAAAAATACAAAAGTGAGAAGGAAGAAAAGAAAGAAAGAGGAGCAGAAACAAACAAACAAACACACTGTCAATCGAAGCAAAAACAAAGCAAAAACAAACAAATAAAAAAAAAAAAAAAAAACAAGGAAAAAAAAAGTTGAACCCAGGAACCAGTCTCAAACAAACTGGACCCTGGGATGCCCTTCCTTTTTCAGTTGACTTGGTTCACGTCCAGTCAGCGATCCTGTAAGTGGAGTCAAAGCTGCACCTTTGGCCAGTTGCAGAATGGCACAGCGGAAGAGTGGCTTGTGGGTGCCTACCTCTTGTTCTGGTCACAGCTGGGCATGCTGCACTTCCCTTCTTGTTCTGGTTGCAGCTGTGCAGGTCGCACTTCCCCTGGGAGTGGAGGGGGCTTTTCCTCAGGTAGTGTCTAGTGTGCAGCAGCAGGGAGCTGCTACTCTGGGCCCTGAGTCAAGGCGAACTGGCGTCTGGGACTCTCCTTCAGGGCGGGTGCACTGGCAGTCTGAACTGGGGATTCCATCTGTAGGTCTCAGGGCCCATAGGCTGAACCGGGATATCATGGGGCAGGCTACAGCCGCTGAACTGGGACTCCACCCCAAAGGGCAGGCTGAACTGGGATCTCAAAGGGCAGGCCGAACTGGGAACTCCGCCCACAGGTCCCGGCCCACCAGCCAAACTGGGAACTTAGGCTGGCCGTCTGAACTGGGAATTCCGTAGGTCTCAGGGCCCCTAGGGTAACTGGGATCTCACGCAGGCAGGCCAGAGTGGAAACTTAAGCCAGCCGCTGAGCTGGTGACTCTGCCCACAGGTCACGGGCCGCCAGCCAACCTGGGAACTTACGCTGGCCCCACCCATTTCTTAAATTGAAACCTAATCTTAGCTCAAGTTTGCTCAAGGTTACATGGTTAATAAGTTAGAATAAAAAGTTAAATCCAGGAAATTTGGCTCTAAAACCCACCTTCTTAATTATTGAGTCATGCTGCTTTTCTAAGTAGATTAACCATGAACTTATAAAGTAAAAGAATAGACATATACTTTTGTTAATAATTACTTATTATTGAAATTTTTTATTTACTAAGTCATACTTCCAAACTAAAATTTTGGTTATGATTATTTGATCCTTAAGAAAATACTTGGGAAATAAGAACATAAAGAGAAGTCATCTAAAACAATGTGATATTTTTCTAGTATTCACAAGGCATTACATTTTAAGAATATTTTTGTACTTGCTTTTCATTTTCATGAAGCTATTTCCAACTCAAGCATCTACATTTCAGACAATGCCACCAAACCTAATTGAAATAGGAAAAGGAAATGAGTTATATATACTAGTTAAGTTATATGATACATTTTATTAACATTTTAATTACTTTTTAAACTGGACTTCGTTACCTAAAGAAGCAACCTCTTGTCTTGGAGCTATGGACCAGTGACTGGGGATGGCTGTAGCGGAGCCCTAATACTAGTGGGGCCTGAGGCATGGCAGGCCTGAGGTGTGGTGGGCTGGTACCAGGGTTACCCAGGGCAAGCTGACCTGTCACCTTCCTGTGGCCAGCCTGGTGCAGACACCCACTGCAGGTTCCTACTTCACACAGTGTTACAGCTTGGAACCACCCAGTATCCACGACCCAAGGACCTCAACCTTCCTGACAAGCGTGGAGGAAACAGAAGTAGAGCATACTTGAATGGGAGTTCAGAATCAAAAGTTAACCAATAGCATTAGTCTTTTTCCAAACCCTGATAAACATAAATCTGGACCAATCACATTGATCCACGGGCTATATAAACCCCTAGACTAGGACACTCAAAGAGCAACCCCTATTGGGTTTCCTCTTACCCTGCAATAGTTCTTTTTTTAATGCACAATTGAATAAATCTTACTTTTATACTCACTCATCCTTGTCTATGGATTTTATTCTTCAAATTTGCAAGAAAAATACCCAGAAAGAAGAAATTGGTGGTGAGCTGCTGGAGTCTACTGCAACTCTAGAGGCATATGCCACCATTAAGAGCTGCAACAAGTCACTCAATGGTAGTGCAGAAGAAATGAGGCTTTTCTTTTCTTCTTTTTCTTCGTTTTTTTTTTTTTTTTTTTTTTTTTTTTTTTTTTGGTGTGTAACAATTTTTTAAAATTTATTTATTTTTTATTCTAAGTTGTTAGAAATGACAGCAGAATGTATTACATTTCATATTATACTTGTAGAGCACATTTTTACATATCTGGTTGTATACAAAGAAATGAGGCTTTTCAAGCTCCAGAGTCCTGCGGTTTATGCACACCCCACCTCCCAGCAGAAGTGATAATCTGGTTTCATCTCTAACTCTGGTTTCACTATGAAAAATGACAGTGGCAGAGACATCAAAGAGGAAAGAATGAAGTATGTTGAGTTCACCTACTTCCTATGTCCTACTTCCAAGTCAGTATAGTTGTTATAATAGTCAGGGTGAAGAATCTTAAATGAACTTAGCAAAATCTAGTTAATTGGGGAGGATGGGGCTGTTGTCAACATTTACAACTTCAACAATTATTTATGAGATGTTTAACAAAGTAAAACAGTTCAATCTACTGACAATTCAAAACTTGGTCCTTACATTCCATTTATACAAATTTACAGAAAAATGTGATTTAAAACATTGTGATAGGACATTTCAAGAAGACTATAGCAAGCCTGGCATGGTTTAGAATAAAGAGAGCAAGTTTGGGGGAGAGTCGTGATGCGGAATAGATCTAGAACCCAATAACAAAAGAGTAAATGAAAACTTATATAAGTTTTTGTTGTTAAAAAAATTGTTTTATTTATGTCTTTCAAATAAATAGATTATCTAACCCTATCAAGTAATATTATGTCTATGTATAACTAGCTCTGTTTAAGTAGAAAGATTCTAAGTTTCTGAAAACAGTTTAAAGGAAAGTTTGATAATTTTGTACACACAATTTTACCTACCTGTGCTGTTGATAGATGGCAATGAAAAGGAAAATTTGAAAACAAAAAACAATAAAAGAACAGCAGCTCATTTACATTGAATCTCTGAATTGTTCAAGTCAATTTTCTTTTGCCTTTTGGCAAATGTTTTCCATCAGCTTCAGATGTAGAATGCATTTCCATTGGCTACAATAGCTCCATAACAGCTGAAGATGCAGCATGAGTCCAAAGACTAATAGCAACCTTAAAATAAATCACTTTTATTTCATGTAATAAGGCAAAGCCATTTTACTAATGGATCACAAAGAGGGTAAAAACATGACACAAATGTTAGTCTAAATTGAGTACAGCGAACGCCATTAGTTTTAGACTTCACCATTAATGCCCATATAAGCTGTGCAACAGATTGGGCTATCAGACTCTTCTCTTTTTTAATGTTCAGAATGGATGTTTTTAAGTGGCTTAATTTAACTTGCGAAACTCATAAGGTTTGTGTCCAAACAGCCGTAGTTCACATTAGAGATCACTTTGTTTATATTTCCCCTGTCCTGTATATTTTCTAGGTATATTCCTGAACAGATCCTTTCATTCAGATGTCATTATTCATTATAAAATTGAAACCCAGAAGACACACATATATATACCCCAAAACCAATTCCAGAAATCCAGACAATGCCTGGTGGAGTACAAATGATGTGCCTTGGAATTGCTTATGTACACAGACATAAAAGTGCACTTAGTAGATGTAATTACAGCTTTTACAACAGGATAATTAAATAGCACATCCATCATATATATTGTCTGCATTGCTGAGAATTGTATAAATCAATTTGAAGCAAAGCAGTGAGTTCCTTCTTCCCCACCTGCTGATACTAACTGTAAACAAGCAACAAAAACCAAAGAGAAAAATCTTTCATATCAGAAAATTATAAATGATATGATCTCCTGTTCTCAGCACTTCTTGGCTCAGACAAAAAAAATCTATATGTGAATAGTAATTATCATACATTATGTCTTTGGAACAGGAATTTATCCTGTGATGTGAATCAACAATATTATTTTATTATTTAGGGAAAAAGAAAAAGATGATTTTTTTCCAAGACAATAAAGCTATGAGTATGTTGAAGGGTGTCCAGGACTGGAACATTTAATTTCAAATGTTAACTTACATCAAATTCATGGCTAGCTGCTTCTTTGTGTCATGGTTTTCCTACATTTAATAAAAGGAAAGAGTTTAAAATTCACATTTTAAAATCATTATGGTTTATATTTTGATATTGGGTGTACTCAAAATTTTAAAATTTGAAAAGAAATTCTCTTGTTATTATGAAGAACTATCATATTCATAAGTGACTTCAGAAAATTTTTTTTGAAAACTATAAATTAGCCTGACGAGCTCACCATTAAGATTATGGTGTTAAACAGTACAAACCAATGTGTCCAGTTGTCAAGTATTTAAGGAGACAAAGTCAAGGGGTGTTTGAAGAGTAAGGAAGGACATGATCATTCCCTTCTTGGAGGAATTACAAAAGTCAATCCCATTTTGGGGTGTTATTGAAAAGCAGGTGAGAAAATAGAGCTTTTCTTAGTTATTGAAAGAAACCCCTAATTCCTTCTTTTGTACTATGAGAAAAAGAAAGCAAACTTGCTCTTTCAAATCAGAGCACAGTGAGAAGCCTCAATGGGAGGTGCAAACTCTGGAAAGCCATTGGCAACTTCAGAGAGAGTGACACACTGCTATGTGCCTGCATGTATTGACTTTATTAGATGTCCTAAGTATCTGTAGTCAAAATAGCTTTATACATTTATTCAGATGAACTAAAAATATGATTTCTCAATGCCCTCCTGCATTTGAATATCTGAACAGAATCAGTTAAGTTTCCGAGAGGCAGCTCCAGTTGGGTAACTGTCCAAGTAACTTTGCCTAATGCCTTGGGCATATCTTGGTGGCTTCTTCAGTGACTTGATTATGGCATGGTGGAAAAATTTTAGGGACATATCTGTAAGTTTTCTTTTCTGTTGAGTGGTATTGACAGATGCAAAGATACAGAGAAGAACAAAATGGTTAAGTCATAGAATTCTGCCAATTTGTTCACTTATATTTTTGAAATTTCTTCCTGGCTCAGACAAGAGGCCAGAAGTTTTTAGAGTTCACTTTTTCCACCCCATGTTCTACAGTTAGAGCAAATCACCAGAGGAAGTTAACTAAGGAGAAAAGCAAATTGGGTAGAAATCTTCTAATCTGTCTGATATACTTGTTCTTCATTTAGTAACATATACTTAGATGCTTCAAATTTCAAAACGCTAATTTGCATAAGTGCTTTTATGATTAAGGACCTGTGTTTCACAGAGATCTAAGCCTAATTCAAATCAGTTGGAAAATGGATTTTCTTTTATAACTCCTGTTCTCAAATTTCTTCCTCAAGTTTAGCAATAGCATGGCAGCCTGACAGCTACTTTTAAACTTTGTCCAACCCCATTATCCTAAATATCTGAACACCTAAAATCCTAAAAGTCTTGGATATTATCTGTACCTTTATTACCATTCGAATCTCAAAATTTAGAGACTAATCTTTTAAATGTATCATATTTGAATTATTCACATAGAAATCATCAGTATTATGCTCAGAAGAATAATCTGAGAAGGTTCCCTTTGGGTAATTCCATGCAGAAAACTAGTATAAAATTAAGAGATATTTGTTAAAAACAACATCTCAGGACACAAGAAACCAATGAAAATTAGAAGACAAATTGAGAAGAGTTTATCCTGGTCTGATGGATAAAATCCAAATGCTCAGTTCTTCTTGCTACAGACCACCCCATCAGCCCCCATGCCCTCCCCAGTTGGCAGGTGGACACTCTAGCTTGACCAGATTGGAGCTGACTGGAAAAGACAGTGGTTTTTGTGCCAGATATGGAAAATTCAGTACCAGAGATGTGAAAACTTATGGCTTGTTAACTACAACTGGCAGATTTTGTTGGAAACAGAAAAAAAAAAAAAAATCAAGTTTGTGGTCCAGATTTATGGCATAAAATGGCCCATCCAGAAGTTTAATAGTGAAATTCTGAAAACTGAGGGAGAACTGAGGTAAGCTCTCTGTACCTTCTAGTCTGTTTAAATGCACTTATATAGGGGAAACTAAAGGGTTGCACAAAGAGTGAAATTCTATGAAGATTTGAGGACAGTTGCAGCAATGTATGTGTTCCCAGCCCACATGATGTTCATTCAGCAGAGGACAGACCCCTTATGAGCATGAGGATTCGAGCACAATCTCTGCACAAGTAACCTGGGCAGAGACTAAACTATACTCAACCTATACTGAAAATCCAGTCAGAAAACTAAAATGAGAATAAAAACTTGGACAGACTGAAAAGGAAAACAAAACAGTTCAGAGATGTTACATTTTTATTTACACATTTATTTATCTATCTATTTCATTCATTTTTTACAACTGGAAATTGAACCCAGAAATACTTAACCACTGAGCCACATCCCCAGCCCTCTTTTAGTTTTTTTTTTTTTTTTTTTTTTTTTTGTTTTTGTTTTTTTATTAAGATAGGGTCTCAATTAGGCCTCACTAAGTTGCTGAGATTGGCTTTGAACTTGCAATCTTCTTCCTGTCTCACCCTGCTGACCCCCTGGGATTACAGGCATGCACCACTGCCTGGCTGTATTATTCTTAAATATCTAGTTTTCATTAAAAATATCAGCTATGAAAGAAACCAGTAAGTATTATGAAAGAAAGGGTACAAGACAGTTTACTTGACTCAGAGCAGACTTAGAAGCAGGATTTAACATACAAGGCTTGAAAGCAGCTTGTTGTATAAACCAGCAATTCTGTTTCTATGTATTTATACCAAGAGAAGTAAAAATACATATCCACACAAAGACTTGTATGGGAATGTTTATAGAAGCAGTATTTATAATTATAGCCTAAACTAAAAACAATCTAGTTAATAGATAATTTATTACTAGGATAGTGCATGACATAAGCTCTTTTATTATAAATTGTGAATGCTCTTGTATTCTCAAATAGATCCCTTGACTATGCTATCGAGCTATCTGGATTTTAACTGCATAGCCACATAATTTATTCTGTTTTCTATTATAAACATTTTCAAAGCATATTTATTCTATGTATGTTGAACTTTCTCAGATCATTACTCTGTAAAAAGGTTAGAGGTAGAGAAATGATCCCAGGAATGTTCCAGAGGGGATGTGGAGCTTATTCCCATGAAGTCAGCTTTCCAATAGAGAATGCCAACTCCTCCTCCATGTTTCTTAAGTCCTAGAGCTCACATAATATCACTTCTACCACATGCAAAGAACATTGTAAACTATCTAATATATCAGGTATGATAAAGGAGAAAGGACCTTGCATTAACAAAATTAAATGCTTGACCACATTCTCTATGAAGAGAATTAGACCATGAGGACTACAAGAGGGCTATGTTTAACTATTTACTGTGTGTCAGTTATGCATATCACAGGAGAACTTTCACAATTTCAAGAAATTGTGTGAAGGACTATGGGATTTTAGTGATATTGTCAAAAACAGCAGTGCACTTACATTTTAATAGAATTTTATTCTTCAGTTTCCTCACAGGTTCTTTTGCTAATCAACTAGGTAGCTCTTTTTTTTTTTTTTTTTTTTTTTTTTTTTTTTTTAGTGAAAGAATGAAATAGAGAACTACGGTTTTAAACATAGGTCAAGGGCAACACCATGACAACTAATGTCTTATTCTTTAAAATGGAACACTTAGTGGTAATGTAAAAAAACTAAGTACTTGATACATTACACATGTATTAAAAAGAAAGCTTAAAATTTTGCAATTGAGAAAATTAAAAAGACTTGAATATAAAAAATTACATTCTATTTTTCTCCTTAAAAACATGCTTACATATGACCTGAAGAAAAGCAAAAGTTAACTTACAAGAAAATGAAGGAAGTTTTTTTTTCCATTAAGATAAAAAATAACTACTTTTAATACTATTTTTCAATTGACTGCAATTTAGTATATGATAAGGGAGTCTTAGATGGCAGCTGCTACAAAAAAGAAGAAAACACATTTGTAAAACTGTCTTTTCTTACATCTGGGATTATTATAGGCAAATAATAGGATGATACAAAATCAAGTACCAAAAGAGGGCTGTTATGCATAGTTATGATAATTCCTACTAAATCATTATTCTTGTTTTAAGTCACATGCTTAATATTTCAAATTTCATAACCAATACCAGTTAAAGTAAAAAGTATAAGTTAACAAAGAAATGAGAATACACTTAAAAATTCCAATAGCCCAACATAACTTATCACTGATAAAATTTTGAAACTATATTCTCAAATATAAAGTATGTTTAAGAAATTAATGTGCTTGCCCTATAATAACTTGGACTTTTCATCCAAACATACCTTCAATGCTTGACCATTGTATTATTAGAATATGCCTTTCTCTTAATTGATACGTAATATATCTCTAAAATGCTACTGCTGAATATTATAACCTTTTCCAATTTTTAGAATAATATAATGATAAACATCTTGTATGTACATATCTTTATAAAAAAACTGAAGCATCTTATGAGGATGAACTTCATCTGTGAGATAAGCTACACTGATATGTGCTGACAACTTGCTGTTACTTTTATCTCCAAACACACTATAAAAAAGTTTACCCTAAATGCAAGACATTTGATTTTCTAATTAAAAATATAAATTATGTCAAGCTCATTTAAATTGCATTGTGGGTTTAATTAATCATTTTTGTTGTTTTATCTTTGGTAGCTATAAGAATTTCTAAATCATGACTTGATGGTGCATGACCTTATCCCATGATACTCGGTCTTCTTTTGACTTTTTTAAAATAGAAGAAATTAAGGATATTATTCTGACCAAGCTAGACATTGGTAAATCAGACTCTTGTTCAGTTTTTGGCTTGGTTATACTTTTACAAATGGAGCTTTTAGCAATTTTCATCTACTACTGGTGGTACTCTGTGGTGTCACTCTCCCAAGTCTGCCAAGTTCTAGTGCAACTGTGCTCCTGAAGTACACTTTGTGAGATTTTCTCATCCTTCTCTTCTTAGTTTGTGCATTTCCCTTGAAATTGTGCGGTTAGGACCTTCTCATCTTTTAGGTCTGATTAGAAATCACCTTATATCATTGTTCCTTAACCATGATTTGTAAGTTGGAGAATCCTACAGCAATGTAACTGTTTATTATTGACTCCTATTTTAATAGACATTTTTAAAATTCATAACAATTTTGTTATTTTTAAAAACTAAAATCTTAAAGTTCAAATCATTTTTTTAAATTTCAAGTCCCTACTGAATGTTGGCTCCAAGAAGGCAGAAATTATAGCTGTGCCATTTATCAAGTTTTTTCTATATAGTATGTGTTCAAAATATTTATTAAATGTACAGAAATGCTTTTTACCACAAAGCTACTTAAGTATCATTAAAATTTAGTTATATCAAAAGTTCCTTTTTCACATTTATATCATTAAGCTATTTATATTTTTACTTTGTTAGAAGTTGTAGGTAAGGATATTACTTTCTTAGCCAAAATTAAGAAGGATCATCTTATTTATTTATTTGTGTATTTATTTATTCATTAACTTAAATTATCAGCATGGTTAAATACTAATGTTTTCTCTAGGATTAATGTCATCTATGCATTTTTGAATTGTGTTCTAATGTTCTATTTAATGGGCAGAGTTGAATGATGTATGTGGGCCACCAGATAGTCTCAGACTATATATAATCACATAATTCTTTTAAATAATTGATCACCAAATGGCATCCAGAAAGTAAAACTTTTTTTTTTTTTTTTTTTTTTTTTTTTTTTTTTTTTTTTTTTTTTTTTTTTGTCACTCTGCTGGTCAAGGCTAAGGACTCCTTGAATATAATTTAACCCCCATTTCTGCCACCCTGTGCTTAAACATTATTTCCACATTGGTGGAAATAATTACAGTGCATGGAATTCTCAGCATCTTTACCAGCATGAAAATCCATGGAAATGAAAGGACTTCTGAGAAAGTCCTTTTCTCTAGCACAGCCTAGGTACCAAATCTTAGGCAGCCTAACCAGGCCAAAACACATCATGGAGAAACCATCACATAATTGACCAACTAATGCCATCTAATGCCACTAAACACCATCACCAGATGATTTGTCTTAAATTTTTTAGTTGCTGTTTTTACCTGAAGTTCAAGCCATAAGTACCACCCTCTAAATTAAATGAATTTTTCTGAGGGACAACTCTCACTTAGTTTTGAGTTATATCTATCATGATAAAAATGGTATTCACTGAAGTTTTGCTACTGGAATTATTTACTAGCATTAGTCTTATGAATAGGTAAATCCATTATGCTGGAAAATCCTAACAATAAAAATATTTTCATTGGAAAAAAATAATTCCTTTGGTAAATAAAGCAGCTACTTTTTACAGTATGTATAGATTTTAACAAGCCCTTGATCTTAAATATTCTAACTGAAAATAGTTGTTTATATTACTTCATGAAATCTATGAGAAAACCATTTCCTTTCTTCCATGATGTATGAGTGTTTCTTCCACACTCTTCATATAAGTAAATGCTCACTCTAGAGTAAAGAGTATGGATTCAGTTAATACTCTGTAGAAACTATTACTCATTATTTATTTTATGACTTTACAAATAACAGCAAACTCTTGAAATATTTTGTCTTTGCTTCTTTAGAATACATTCTGTGTTATATTTAATTAATGTAACAAATAACATTTAGTAAATGTAATTTGGCTATAATTGCAACATTAACATTGCTTTATCTATTGATGTTTTTGTGATATCTGAGCCCATTATCTTTGGGTGGACCTGGGCCTAACTATAGGTTTTAGAATGCAGAAGAATGACTAACAAATATGAAATCACATAAATAATTTCTATGCAGCTAAGATATAGAGGGAAAATAAAACATATAAACATGTCATGAATGACAAGTGGAACAATATAAAATACATTGAGAGTGTGTCATTGGAGTCTCAGAAAAAGTGGAAGGACATAATGCGTTAGAAAATGAATTTGAAGAAATAATTAATAAATATTTTTTCAGATTTAGTCCAGAAATAAAAAAAAAAAATCTTTATGAATTCCAAGCAGAATAATCTGATTAAAACTCATGCTAAGATGTATCTCAGCCAAACCACCGTGAGGAAAAAATGAAAAAGAAAACCTTAAAGGCAGTCAGTGAAAAGAGAAAAGACAATCCAAAGATAGAAACAATGATAAAAAGCAATGGGTGATTTCTCATCAAAAACAATATAAGACAAATGAAGCCAGAGTAGCATACTTGAAATGTTGGGTGAAAAAAAGAGATCTACACTTGATGAAAATTTTCTTCAAAAATATTCCTTATTTTCAGATCGATGAAAATTGAAAGAATTCTTTGTTGTCACACCTGGAGTACAAGAAAGATCAAATATCATTCTTCAGGCTGAAGGGAAATGGTTCCACATGGAAACTGAGATCTACTGAATGAATGACCAATTCAGGATACTGAGGCAGGAAGATTGCAAGTTTGAGGCTAGCCTCAGCAACTTAGGCCCTAAACAACTTACTGAAATCCTGTCTGAATATACAAAATAAAAATATAAAAGGCTGGGGATGAGTGTCAGTGGTAAATACCCCTGGGTTAAATTCCCAGTACAAACAAAACAAAACAAAACAAAAAGAACAGCTCCAGAAAGTGTATATTGAATTATTAAGAGCATTAATTTTAATATCATAATTCCTCTTAAAATATATCATTGTGTAATAGCAAAAATCTTAACAATATATTGTGGAATTTTTGTAATGTAAGATAAATGTGCTCTGTATTACGAGATAGCATAAAAGAGAGGGTGACATAGAACTACACTGTCCCAAGATACTTAATATTTAATGTAAAATGATATAATATTAACTCTGCATGGCCAATCATAGTCATGGGGGGATACATCTTGAAGAAACTCCAAAGCACCAGGCCCTTTGAGGCACATGCCAGGGAAAGAGGTTCATTGTAGCTCAAGTCTAAGATCTATATTGCTCGTAACTCTGAATATATTGTTAAGGATGTATGTTAAAATTCTAGAATGCCTGTTTTAAAATCAAAATAGTTGTAGAAGGAAGGCCAAGGAAACAAAATATTAGAAAAAAGTATACTGAGGCTGGGAATAGTTTGTATTTCTACCAGGCAAATGCAAACAGCTCCTAATTCCTGGAGTAGAATTCTCAAAGGGGTCTGATCCTAGTAATGAATCTAAATTAGCTCTAGACTAAGGTCTTCTGAGAACTTGTCTTTATAAAACCTAAAATCAAGTCCCTCAAAAGTACTAAATGAATTCCAAGTAAATTATCTTGCATGCTCACAAATTCCAACAATATTAAAGAAATAAAACAAATCTGGCACACAACAATGTAAAATTCTTAGTGTCTGGTTTCTATTGTATAATTTTCAGATATTCAAAGAAGCAGGAAAAGATGACCCATTACCTGGAAACTAATGTTTCTCCAAAGAAGATATATAGACTGCAGTAAGAACATGAACTGATGCTCAAGGTTTTCAGTCATTAGGAAAATGCAAATGAAATCACAGTGAGATTCCAGGAATGGCTGAAGAGTTTTTAAAGATTGCTTATACCAAAAATTGGCATGAATATAAAGTAACAAGAACTGGAAAACTGCTGCTGTGAGATAAAATGATAGGAGGTCAGGAAGCAGTTTAGCACTATTTTATAAAATTAAAAATACATCTACCTATCTTTTGACCTGAACTTTTAGATATTTACTTAGAGGAAATGAAAGCATATGTCCTCCTTAAGACTAGAATTCAAATGGTCATAGTAGCCGTACTTAGAGTATCCAAAACCCAGAAACAACCTAAATTCCTATAAATATGTAAATTTGGAGTATAAGAAATAACCATTTTCTTATCTTCCTGAACCTTTGGGTTAGGAATTCAGGAAGCAAACAGTGGCTTTCTTTCCCTCAGGATGGCTTGAGTCTTAGCTGAGATAATCTGAAAGGCAATGCATGATTCTTCAGCTGGAGGCTGGTAACCAGCCTTGTGTCTACTCTGACATGATTATGTGGCTTTGAGTGCCTGACTTTGGGATTCACATAGTTTCTCCCCCTGTTTAAAGAAACAGTACAAGGCACTGCAATCCACTACTAGTCTCAGATAGGAACTCTGGCAACTGGGACCCACATTAGGCTAGGTTTGAGATGAAAACACGCTGCATGGCCAATCATAGTCATGGGGGGAATATATCTTGAAGAAACTCCAAAGCATGAGGCCTTTTGAAGCCCATGCCCAGGATAGGAGGTTCATTGTAGCTCAAGTCTAAGATCTATATTGCTGGTAGCTCATTGTTCTAGAGCAAGGAAAAAAGTTTAGAGAACTGTTCTATGAAAACATAAACAAATGCCAAATCTGACCTGGGTTGTGGATCAAAATTCTGTGTAGTCAGATTTTAGGTATTACAAATGCAGATATGAAGATTGAGGAAAAATATTAGTAGAACAAAGAGAGGTAATGTAGAGACAGGTAGATGATGTCCAGTCAAGGAAATCTGAGCCTCAGGACCAAAATACTAATAGTGAAAAAGGATCCTTTTCAAATAAAGTTTGTTCCTTTTAGGTATACATGATAGTAGAGTATATTTTTACATATTATACACACATGGGATATAATTTATTCTAAATAGGATCTTATTATTGTAGTTGTACATGATGTGGAGTTTCATTGGTGGTATTTTCATATATTAACGTAGGAAAATTATGTCCAATTCATTTCACTGTCTTTCTTATTCCTATCCGAACTCTTTCATAAAGGAATGAAGGATCTTTATGTTTTGGTTCTTCTGAGGCCAATGTGTACTTTACCTTCTTTTCTCTTAGCAGATATTTGCCTAATCACACAAGGGGGACAATGTGGGAGTCATACATCTGTTTCAACAAGAAGTTGAAGACAAGACCAATTTCTGATGCACAAATAAAACATGGCACCCATTTCTATCATCACTTTTCTCTGCAGAGCATCTAGGTACTGCAAAGACACACTAGGAAATTAGGTAGAAAAAGTAGACAGAGTAGACAAAGATCCAAACCCTCCTACTAGGTGGCAGCTAACTTTATCCATTTAAAGCCTTTGATTTCCAGTGGTATTGTTTGAATCTAAAATGTCCCCAAAAGCTTAAGTGTTAGAAGTATAATCCCCAAATCAACAAGGTTCAGAGGTGAGGCTTTCAGTCAGTGATTAGTGCTCTGACCTCATCAGTAAATTAATCCACTGGTAAATTAATCCATTGATAGCTGAATGAACTACAGGGAGTTGGGGGTTTGTTTGAAGAAGATCACTGGGGGCATGGTCTGGAAGGGCTTTTTCTAATCCTTGCAAAGTGGCCTCTTTTCTTTTCCTTCCTGTTTGCCATGAGCTAAGAAGCTTTCCTGAACTAGGCCCTTCCACCATGATATTCTGTCTTACTTCAAGCCCAAAGCAATAGAGGCAGCCAACCACAGATTGAACCTCTGAAACTGTGTACCCAAAATAATCTTTTCCTCCTCTAAGTGGTTCTTGTCAGATATTTTGGTCACAACAATGCAAAGCTGATTGACACTCTCAGTGTTGTGCCCCGCGGCTTGGGACCCCCAAGAAGACCACCAGAGTCCTTGGTCAATGTAAACAACAAAGAGTCATTTATTAGCTAGCTCGAGCTTGGTCCTCCACGCACTTGGTAACTGGTGACATTAAGAGGTCCCGAGCCCAGATTTAGCAGGGTTTTTATAATGAAATACATACAAGTTAAAGGGGGGCTTCACAGCGCTCTTTTGATTGGTTAACATATAAAGTTACATACAAAGCATTATTTTTGAGTTTTGGGTCAGCCTGACCGCTAGGGGAAAGGTAGTCGGCCACCCGGTTTTGTAAGCTAGACAAAATAAGGGGCAAGAATGTTTTGTGGCTTTTCTAAAGACTGAGAACAGTTTTGGGAATGACTTATGTTTACACAAGCATTTACATTTTTCACCTTTTATCAGTAAATTTTAAAGTAAATACATATTTTTTTGGATTAAAAAAATCAGAAAACCAATGCTGTTAATGTTTTAGCAGAGTATGATAAATTTTTAATAATTACCTGAAAAAATGAATCCAAGTTGGGTCTATGTTTATAACATTTTATAGGTAAATTTTCTTTTAATTATGAGTCTGTTTAATATGAGTTTTCAAGACACAAATTCTCAAAGAATAATTATAAACAATAATTTTCTTCCTCAGTTTCTTTAATACTATATTTTTTTACTCTCCAAATTTTGGCTCTTGATCTATATTATATCGAAGTTTTTTAAATTTTATATTTAGTTGAAATAAATAGCTTTGAATGAGATGCATTTGTTTTTATGCAACATCAAATGTTTTTTAGTTTCAGTCCTTTATAATAAGATGTTAAAATATTTATATCTCAGAAAAATACCTCTTGTTGTATATATGTGCCTTAAATTTTTCACCAGTGTCTTAAAATTATGACTATCTTTAATCCATTATGAACACATGTTGAGAATATACTAAGTGGAGATTTAAGAAGATTAAAAAGAAATAGAAGTCATGGCTCTAAAACTTAAGCAGCTTACAATCATGGTGTTGACAAAACATAAAAATATGACATTTGCACTTTATTAAAACTAGCCAAGTATTAGAAGTAAGTTATTATAGAATAGTCCTATTTTACATCTATTTATAAATAGTAAAAACCTATTCAAAGTTTGGAAAACACTGATGAATAAGGCATGATCATTAAACTAGTGATGTTTATATTCTGGGGATAAGAATATTAGTTAAGGGGGATAAGACACATAAGTTAAGCACTGCTAAATATATTATGATAGGAGCACTATTAATGATACATACAAGATACTATGACATTAAAGAATGGAATATAGGTCATCATTAATTTGTGACATTTTCCAGGTCAGGGAAATAGCTCATGTATTATTTTACCTCAAACATTCATCACAGAGTCTTTGAAGAAGATGTTTAAAATGTGTTGCTTAAAGTCCATTCAGCTGAAATTCTAGAATCAAGGGCTCTTGGAGAAGGTAATCATTTGGGTTACTCTTAAAGGATGTTGGGAGATTCCAGGCAACAAAGAGAGAATATTGTATGTGCAAAGAGAAGAAGATATGGTGGGGGAAAAAAGAATTACAAATGATTTTGCATATCTGAGACAAAGAAATCTTTGAGTATGTGAAATAACATGAATGAGATTTACCAGGTGCAGATTATAAAGATTTTCATCTGGCATTTCAAAGGCTTTGAATTTTACTCATATGTAATGAGTAAAATTTTACTCATATGTCAATGAGTAAAACACTGAAGGCTTTTAAGCAGGAAGTTTTGTTAGCAGAAGACATGGAAGGCATAGGATTTTCATGAGGCTTATCCTAATATTTCCAATAAGCCAATGATACCTGAAATAAAGTACTATATGATATACAATGGATTTATTTCATAAAATAAAAGCTCAAGTGCAAGGTCAAATGTATGAAATAAGAAGGGAAAGTGATAAATTAATCCACCAAAAATATTGAATCTAATTTTACTTAGCCTATTGATTAAAATTCATATGGCACTAGATGCTTGCAAATAAATGTAACAATGGTGGTACTGTGAAAATATACTAAGAGAAATCATTCATATTATCATAATACAACATGTGAGCAAGGCAGGTAAATCAAATATATAATCCTTAGTTTTATTATAGTACATTATATGTGCTATTACCAAAACAAAAATCAACTCTTGTTTTCATTAGGTAAGTGGGTAAGTTGTTCTTTTGTTTTGGGGTTATTTTAATCAATTAAATGGATTCTTTGAAATGTTTCCCAAAGGTTTCCAGTTTGCTGAATATATTTTAGATAACCTCCCTGGGATTCCTTATTTTTAAAAGTGAAATAAAATTAACTTGTTTGACTTCTAGACCTGGATACTTTTGTAATAAGCCCACAAAATAGAAAATTTTGAGAACAATGACAATTTCCAAGGCAGGAAATATTGGAAAACTTACTATTAAAATGCAACATAACAAGCTCTAAAATGGAGATATATTGGTGCGGCAGTTGGGTGTGACTCCTCCAAAGGAAGCCAGGAATATTAATTATGTAATTATTGCTCTAGGTTCATTGGAAGGGAACATAAATGCTGGATTTCAATAATTATCACTTTCAATCATAGTGTTTGTGTCAAGCACATATTAATTTATAATTTTTTATTGCTTGCAAAGAATTATGTTTGTGATTATTTAGCCAGGTGTGTTAAGACAAAGATTGGATTTATGTACTCATAACTAATAACATAATACACAAACAAATTAAAACTTATGCTCATTAAACATCTGCAAACTATTAAAATATTTCAATGCTTTGTGTGTTCCACTACAAAAATGTGTTAAATTGCCAATGTGTTTTGGTTAGTAATAATTGGACTTCCACTTGTAGTGGTTGGCACTCAAGAGTAAATCTGCTCATTATAATTAAGTCTTAATTTCTAATATAAAACTTCTGAGTAAGAGAGACCAGAGGATATATCTTGTAATGAAGTAGTAAGCATCACTAGGATTGGACAAAATAAGTAAATATACATTTACTTGGATGCTTGGTAGGACGAATTTTTTTTTTCCATAGCTTTCCTCTTATTGAATAAGTAACCAAAAGGCTACAAAATAAATGGCCTCCATTTATCACTATTCTTTTAAATTATAAGAAATTTGGAGTAGTATGTTCCTCAGCATTGGGACCAAGGATGGAGATGGAGATAGAAAGAAATTAGTACCTCATCATCTTTTGTTCTCTGAACTCAGATAAATAAGTCTATTTTCTTCCTAAAAAAAAAAAAAAAAAAATAGTACCAAGATCTTCTGCTTCAGTTGGGTCTGTGCATTTGTTAGGCAATTTTGGAATAAATTTGTGCCTGTGAACTCCCCATTCTCTATTCTTCTGTTTTCTTCTGTTTAATTTAGGGACCAAATGGAACATGGTGATTCCTCTCACTATGTTACTTACTATCATTCTAACAATTCCTTAGGGAAGGGGTATCATCCAAGTAGGCTATTCCCCTTCCATGACTAGCCAGGAAATTTATGGCTCCTAAATTGCAGATTCATAAAGGCTGAGACCGAAACATTTGTAAGGGTAAAACCAACAGGTCCAAATCTAGAAGCATATTGACAAAAATATTAAGACTGAGAGTGATACATCTTATAAGAATGTATCAAAAATCAAAATTGTGACTGTTCTGGAAAGAATAAAAAATTGTATTGATTGTAATTAACTGTGCCAAAGAAGAATTTGTAAATGAATTAATTGAACTATCTTTAGTTAATCTTTATCTGCTTTCTTAGAATAACTTTCCATTAAGCAAAATATTTTCCAATAATAATCAATAAAATGTTACTCCTAAATTTGGTTTGCTACAGCAGAAAAACACACATGAAAATGTAAGATGGGGAAACTGCGTTTTTGAGAGCAATACGGTTATGGAAAGATTTCTTGGCTTAAGAGAATAATAGAGCAAATGGTATCATCATTTTCTAAGATGTTTTTATGTTCATGAAACACATACAATATCTAATTCTGTGGTTGCCATTTTACCCTGGGTATTTATAAATTTTCCATCATTTGATCTGCTTCCTTTTAATGAATTACCAGATTGCCATTAGTCTGCATAAAATTTCCATGGAGTTGGTTATACAAATATTATAGGCATGTGTAGTAGCTCTTAGCAATATGATCATGAACAGAATGTATAAATCTTTATATGTACAAGAGGCACACCACCCAGAGCAATACAATAACACAGTACAATATTTAATCTTCTTCTTGGATTAATAGTTTAAATATAACAGTACCCTAGAGACAAGAACTGAATATCGGATAAACACCAGAAGATCAACATAAGCTACTGTAAACTTAATCAAAATATTGACGATATTCATTATTTAGCAATGTCACTTTTCTACAATACTAAGCACTTGGCTCTAAGATTCTGTTAGAAACTCAAAAATTGAACTGTGTGTAATGGAATCGAATGCTGAAAAGACAATTCTATAGGCTGTACTTTACACAGAAGCCAGCTCTTATGGAAGGGTCTTTGCATTTTTATTTCCCTTTTCTAAGGACACTTTGCCCAAAGTATTTTCATACACTTGAGTTTTTATACATGCACTTAGTATATTGATGTCAAACTTCTGCCATTGTTTTTTCTATCCCTTGCCCCTTTCCCCATACTTTGTGTAAAACCAATGCCTTGGAAAACTGTGCTCTTTATATGTAATATGAAAGGAATTGCAATCTAAAAGCATGTATAACAAATTAAATTTTTTAAAAAGCTAACATAAACTGTTAAAAAAAAAAAAGAACACTTTTCCCATGATTATTCTTTCTCTGTTACTCTTCTACCTCTCTGGCTTTCTTTCTCTACTCTCATATACACACAGCATCTTCATTCTCAGACCATCAGTTAAAAGGTCTATTTTGAGAGGGAGAAGTTTTGTAGACACATTTTAAAAACTGTTTCATCACCCTTACACTCCCCACACTCCTTCCTGGCATTCTTAGCACCCATCATTCTATAATAAAGGATAGTTTACTTATGTATATGGATACTAACTCCCTGTCCTTTTCACCTAGCTAGAACTGGAGACCTGCAAGGATAGAGATTTCAACTACTTATTCACTGCTGTGTCCCTAGAGCCTACACAGATGCTTGGTATATAATGGGTATTTAATAAACATTGGCTGAATGAGCAAATATTAACAAATGAATTAAGCTTACTCATTTCTTTCCTGCTCTAGAGAAATATACTTCATATTTCTTCATATATATATATATATATATATATATATATATATATAAGTACATATATAATTGTATATATGTATGTATAGCTCCAAGAGAGCCTGCATAATAAAAACTCAAGAAAATATCAAATGACAGTTGAATATAATGTGAGATTTAATGAAAATGAAATGAGAAGTTATTAAAATAATATTGACAGTGAAGAGGTTTGCCACTCAAAGAGCTAATCATAATCAGAGCAATGGTAGAATGAGAAAATAAATCAAATTGTGCCTTTGGATTGTGAAGAGCAAAGAGTAACATGCAAATACTTTTGGACAGAAAAGGGGAACAGTGCAGATTTGAATACAGAAGAAAATAAATTTGAATAACAGCACAGAAAAGGCAGAGGGACATTTAATTGCCAGACTTGTTAAATAAAAGCTCTAAGGGTCACTGGAAGGAAAAATTGTGGGAAAATGAATCGAACAGAAATGGTTTCAGGAGACAAAATAATGCCTGATTGGATGAAAAATGTCAATAAAGGCATAAGGAAGATTGTGATGGATGTACCTTAATAATTCTTAAAGTTTATTTTAAAGACTAAGTGTATACTTAAAAGTGATGCAATTAAGGAAGTTATTTTTGTTTTGGGGTCTGTGATGAGACCATTTGAAATTTACTCTTTTTGCTATTTTGAAATGTACAATACCATGTTATTAACTACATTCACTATGCTGTGCAGTAGAACACACACACGAAAAAAAGAAAGAAAGAAATATTCCTCCTGAGATTCACTTCCCTTTGACTATCATCTTCTTTTCCTTCTATTCCATCCCCAGCTTGTATAACCACCATTCTATGTTCTGCTTCTGTGAAATGGATTACTTCAGATCCCACATATAAATAACAATATGCAGTTTTTGTCTTTCTGCATCTGCCCAATGTCACTTAATATAATGTTCTCCAATTTCATCCATATTGTGGCAAATATCAGAATTTCCTTCTTTTTCAAGGCTGAAAGTATCTCCTTGTGTCTACACACCACTCTTTCTTTATCCATTCATTTATTGTTGGACTCCTATGTTCATTTCTTAACTTGGCTAATGGGCTACAATGAAGATTGGAACTCAGATATCTCTTCAACAAATTAATGTTCAAACTTCTGCTAGATCATATGGTATTTCTATTTTTAGATTCTGAAAGCAGCTCCAAACTGCTTTGCATCATGTCTGTACATTTCCAACAACAGTGTTCAAGTGCTCCCTTCTGTTTACATCCTCGACAATATTTTTATCTTTTTGACAAAAGGCATCATTGTGATTTTAATTTGCCTTTTCCTAATGATTGGTGATAGTAAACATTTTTTCCTTGTAACTATTGATTATTTTTATGTCTTCTTTTAAGAAATCTATTTGAGATCCCAAGTCTGTCTTTTACCTAGATTTTTTTGGTTTTCTTGTTATTGAGTTGTTTGAGTTCCTTGCATGTTTTAGATACTTATTCCTTATCAGATGTAGAGCTGGCATTTTTTCCCAGTTCTTAACTTGTTTTGTCACAGTGTTACTTCTTTCCTTTGTTGGTGTGCAGCAGCTTTTGGTTTAAAGTAATCCTACTTGTCTAAGTTTCCTTTTTATTCTTTAGGGCTTTAAACTGTCCAAAAAAAAAAAAAAGATTGCCAAGAAGAATTTCAAAAAGCTTTTGCCTACTTTCCCCTGTATCCAGTTTTCCCAGTACTATTAATAGGCAAGACTATTCTTTTCCCATTACATATTCTTGGCTACTTTGTTGAAAATCAGTTGATGGTGCACCCACGGATTCATTTCTGTGTTCTCTATTCTGTTACATTTGGCAATGTGTCTATTCTTTTTTTATAAGTACCATGATGTTACAATTGCTAGAGCTTTATTGTTGATTTTAAATCTGGTAGTGAGATAGCTTCAGCTTTGTATTTTGTTCATGATTAGCTTGACTGTTTAAGGTGTTTTTTGTTGTAGTTCCATATACATTTTTAGGATTTTTTTCTTTTTCTATGAAAAATAAAGTTATAATTTTATAGAAATTGCATTAAATCTATAGATATTTGGGATAATACATTCATTTTAACAATATGAATTATTTCAGTTCATGAATGTGTGGTATCTTTTATCTTAATTGTGTTTTCAGTTTTATGAACATTCTATAGTTTCTATTGTATCTCTCACCTCCTTTTGTTGTTATATTAGCTACTGCTTTCTCGATATCTTTTTCAAGTAGTATTTTTTGTTAGTATATAGAAATGCTATTGATTTATGCATGTTGTATTTGTATCCTGCAAATTTAGTGCATTTCTTATTAGACTTTCCCCCTTTTTCTTTTTCCTTTCTTCTTTTTGGTAGTGTCACTCTGGTTTTCTCTATATATAATATATTATTAGCCAATAGTGACACTTTAGCAATTTCGTTTTTTTTTATATCTTTTTTTTTTTTTACTTTCTGTTGCCTATCTGCTCTAACAAGGATTTTCAATAATATATTGGATATAAGTAGCAAAAGTGGTCATTGCTGTCTTCCAGATCTAAAAGAAAAGGCTTTCAATTTCCAACATTGAGTTACTGTTAACTGAGGGATTCTCATGAATGAACTTTATTGTTGTGGTACATTCATTCTAGTCCTAATTTAGTGAGAAATTTTATCATGGCACGATATGGAATTTTGTCACATTTTTTTTCTGCATCTAATGTGGTGATCATTTAGTTCTTAAAACAAACAAACAAAATCTTTCTCAGAACAAATGAGTTTAATATATTCAGTTTCTATTGACCCTGAGTCATTTAAATGAAAAGTTGAATGAAAGTTCCAGTGAATACAAAAACATAGCTATTTACTTGTATTTCTAAATTATGATACAGTAAGTCAGAATATGAAAGTTTTATAAAAAATTATCAATGGCAACATCTTCGGTCATTTAGAAAGTATCTATAAATGAGAGAAAAATCATTACACGGCTTAGCTACTGGATCTGCACAATCCAATAAATACTTGTAAGTTTGCCATTGTGTGTGTGTGTGTGTGTGTGTGTGTGTGTATACACATATGTGTGTGTGTGTGCATATATATGTTTTTTCCTTCTCTAATGTGTATTGTTTTAGTTTTGAGATTTCAAATCCCAACCTTTGGGAAGAGAAAGGATTAATACATAAGCCAGGAAGATAAAACATAATTCATGATATTTTTAACAGACTGCTGTTTGTGTCATGAGGTATTGGCCACAAGGTCTTCTTTTGTCTAACTGAATATTATAACTTGGAAGATTATATAACAAACCATACATGCTACTCTCTACTCTGAAAAAAAAAATGTATAGAAGAAATAACAGGTCATTTCTTGCCCAGAGCTTCCTTTCAGCAGATATTTTGGTGCATTTATGCAGTACAGCCCTGCAGGAGTTGTTTCTGCCCCTGATGACAGCCCAGTTTCCAGAAGGCAAGAGCCACATGAATGAGTTTGGAGTCCACATGTTCAGAAAATCCACTCTACACAGGAGCCAACAATCTCTTGTGAAAATCCATAATCTATCTTTCAGTGGCCCAAGGGAAACAATTTGAAGTCAATAACTTCAGAGAAACCCAAAGCCACAACCGTTCATCCTTTCTTACCTAAAAATAATAGATTATGTTTTAAATATCAAACTGATGAAGTGCATTTTAATACTTAAGGTTATTAGATTGTAAAAATCAACAAAAAAAAAATAAGAGATTCATAGACACCTAGGAAAGGAGAAAGTGAAGGTAAGAGTATTAGAAATATAAATAATGCAAAATTAAATAAAACAAAATATGGCTAGAAATTAAAATATATTCATGCTAAAGTAGGATCAGTAATTTAAGTTACAATTACTTAAATTTACAAATAACCTATTGATATCATGAAGTATACCTAAGTAAGCTTAACATTAATAGAATAAAAATAATAAAAAATAATATTTAAATAATAAAAATATACATTTTTCAAAAACTCTTTATTAAGAAAATTCTTTTGCCCATTTATTGATTAGGTTATTTGTTTGGGTTTTGGTGTTAAGTTTCTTGTGCTCTTCAAATATTCTGAATAATTCCCCATCAGAGGAGTAATTAGCAAAGACTTTCTCCCATGAGTAGGCTCTCCCTTCACACTCTTAATTGTTTACTTGGATTTTCAAAAACTTTTAATGTGATACCATCCCACTTATTGATACATGATTTTATTTCTTGAGCTTTAGGAGTCTTGTTAGGGATGTGGATGAGTGTACAGTATGTTGAACCTGTGTTTTCTTCTAGCAATTGCAAAGTTCATGGTCTAACTCCTAGGATTTTGATCCACTTTGAGTTGACTTTTGTGCAGGGTAAGAGATAGGAATATAGTATTGTTCTTCTATCCACGGCTATCCAGTTTTCCCAACACCATCTAGTAAAAAGGTTATCTTTGCCCCCACTTACATTTTTGGAACCTTTGTCAATCATCAGATGACTGTATCTATCCAGGATTGTTTGTGTCTTCTATTTTGTTCCTGTGGTCTTCATGTATATTTTGATGCCTATGGCACATAGTTTTTCTTATTATATTTCTGTATTATAATTTGAAATCATATATTTTGTTGCCTCCAGCATTCCTCTCCTTGCTCAGTATTGCTTTGGCTATTCTGGAGCTTTTATTCTTCCAAATGAATTTTAGGACCAATTTCTTCTAGCTCTGTTAAAAATATCATTGTTATTTTGATGGGGATTGCACTGAATCTGTAGATTTCTTTTGGTGATATGGACATTTTGACAATATTAATTTGCCTATCCAAGAATATAGGAGGTCTTTCTGTCTACTAAGGTTTTCTTCCATTTCTTTCTTCAATGTTTTATAATTTTAATTATAGAGATATTTCAGCTCTTTGGTTAGAATACTTCCCAAGTATTTTACCTTATTTGTTGTTAGGTGGTTTCAAGCTATTGATTTTTTTCTGTTGATCTTGTATCCTACTACTTTGCTGAATTTTCTTTATAGATATAGAAGTCTTCTGGTGGGCAAAAGAACTAAGCAGACTTTTCCCAAAAGAAGAAATACCAATGGCCAAGAAACATGAAAAAATGATAAACATTTCTAGAAATCAGGGAAATGAAAATCAAAATATCAAATACAAATATGGTACCCCAGGTTTGACCCAAGAGCAGCCCCCACTCCAGCTTGCTTGGCCAGGCCTGGCTCTCCAAGCAAGTAAAGGAGGGAACTGAGGGACTGTTCCAGCAGCTGCCAAAACTCCTTTTGCTTTGGGGAATCCTCACCTTCTCTCCCTGAACTGTATAGGTTTCTCCACCATGGGCCACTTTGAAAGAAAGGAAACTGTAAAGTTGCGACACCTTTGGCCATCTGGTAAGTCCACAGGTGTGCACAATGTGACCCTTGACTCCAAACATCTGGTTCCTCTTTAGGGGGACATCTGTTGGTGCCTATATCTTGGTGTAGGAACCATGGTAAGTGGGACTAAAAAACCTAGGGATATTACTCCCTTCTGGTCTGTTCTAGGTTCTCATCTGTTTGTTGGCCTTGGGGTTGTGAATTCCCTCTGGTTGTTTGTGTGTTTCTTTTGTTTGTATCTGTTACTGCCCACCCCCCCCCCTTCCTAAAACACAGTAAATGCTACATTGATCCTATATGTAATCTCTTGGGAAATATCTTAGCTAGTCAATTTAAAGGTTACATCTGTCAGTCATGGTTTTGTGGTGTCTCTCTGGTTGTCTTTCTTTGTGGGTTTTTTTTTTTTTTTTTTTTTTTTTTTTTTTTTGTACAATATTGGAATTAGGGTTGGTCTGTTAAAGGTAAAGTACGGTGAAGAAAGGGCCACCCATATATATAAACCTATCTAAGATAATCTTTTACTATAATGGTCTAGTTTTGAATAGCTTTTTGGATTATTTTACAATTTTGCAGTTGGAGTTGGCATGTCAAAGGTAAAGTAAGGGTAAGAAATTTCCATGTGCAGGTCTGTCTGTTTTAGTTCCTGTCTATTAGCCCTGGTTTTGGTGATCCTCTCTTGTCCATGCTATTTTGTATCTGTTACTGTTTCTTTAAGACAAAGGCCTTGCTGTTTAATCTTACCAGTAGTCTCTTGAGCAGAGAGATAGTGGCTAAATGGGCCACCTATAGGTATAAGCCTAAGAGAAGGATGGTTTATTGTAACATAATCTGGCCTTTGAATATTTTTTTCTGGATTAGTATACAATCTTAAAGTAGAAGTTGGTCTGTCAGAGATAAAAGATATGAAGGAGATTCTGTATATATATAGGCATTTAAGCAGTTGCATGATAAGGGATCTGAACAGTCAGGACCTAAGTTGAAGGTGCAAAAAGGCACTGCCTCTGATGTGCAAGGATAGCAGGATATTAGAAGGAAGGGTTAAAAAGAGATTTAAAACTTTGAAACCCAGTGCTGGCACTCCCAAGACTGTTTCTCAATCTGGTCCCAGGCAGCCAGCCACAGATCATTTCAATGTGGTCAAAGACACTACCCTGAATCTGTGGGGGAAAAAATCCCATAAAAGCTGCCTGAGCTGTAGAAAAATGGCCAAAGAGAACCTGTCCTCTGCCCTGCCTTCCAGCTCCTTTTCCCCCTGGGGCTGGGGGTGGAGTCTGCTGGCCACAAAGAATGTGGCAGTGGGTTTCAGCACTGTTTATGACCTGGGGAGAGGTATAGTTATCCTTTTAAGATCTGACAGGACACCCCATTTGTCTAGAGGATATCCAGCACTGGGGCAAAGCATTTCTTGCTGTAAAGGTATCCTATCAAACTAAATGCCTGTGAGACTGGCAATATAAACAACTGCACCCAGAAAAGAAAAAGACAGAAACTAAGGGCAACCCATGTTTTGTAGGCAGCCTCTGTAAAGAGATCTTAAAAGAAACCTAAAGAAAATGACAGAAAGGCCCTTTGCTTATCAATATGCCCAGTATAAGAAAAGGGCCAAAAAAGAACCTCTGGTTGCAATTGTGGTGAACTCATTTAAAGTTGATGGCATTGTGATATAATAGGGGTGACAGGTCAGGTTCAAAAATATCCTGTGTGTTAATCCCTTAAAAGAAATCCGGAAGAAAATAGATAAAGGCACAGTTTTTGTATATGCTGGATTGCCCAACCTTCTCCTGAGATAAAATTTGTTGTATAAACTAAATGCTCAGATATCATTCATAAGGATTGTTTCAGAATATGAGTTTAAGAAATGGTTTGAAATTAGAAAAGAAAAAAGAAATTTATAGGTATGGAAATATTTTAGTATGAAAAATTTGAAGGTCAAAGAAATGTTTCTGGATGAGAAATTATTTTGTCTGGTAAAGTAATATTCTTATGTTAAATTCCAAGAATTAAAGAGGACAAAAATAAAGATATAAGCAAGTTGCTAAGTAAGTAAGTCACAGAAGGTTTGAAGAAGGTAAATCTCAAAAAGTTTGTGTTTGTGACTAAATTGGCTATAATTAACACAGTCAGTCAATATTATTTGAATTTTATTGTACTGATACGAAGCAAAGTCTGAAACATTGATCTGCTTCTAAGGGCTTGGAATATAGCTCAGTTGGTAGAGTGTTGCTGCCTGGGGCGATTGCTGCTTGGAGCAACGACGCCGCGGGAGAAAATTCGGAGGCAGGATGGAAATAAAAAAAGGTCTTTTATTCTTCTTCTCTCTCTGAACCCAGTAACCTCTCCAACTCCAACCGCTCTAACTCCAACCACCAACTTCAACCACCAACCTCAACCACCAACCTCAACCAAACCACACACTCTAACTAACCTCACCCGTTATATATACATTTTGTCTTAACAAGGACAAGTGTTTACAGCTCGAGCTTACAGGTGCGTCACACAGTGTTCATGGGCATACAAAGATTCTTTGATAAATGTATGAATATCAGGTGGAACTTGAACATCTTTTATGGCTCTCAGCTAACCGCAATCTTAGCTATCTCCTTAATTAGGGCTCCTTCAGTATAGTACTAGCCTCACATGCACAAAGCCCTGGGTTCAATCCCCACCACCACCACCACACACACAAAAAAATAATTTTCTTGTATTAGATTTTATTACTTGGGGAAACTAAGTCTTAAAGGAATTAGGGTTTGTACCTGTTTTAAAGTCTTAAATGATTACTTTGTAACTGGTTAAACAGTTTTTACATAGATTAAAACGATATAGTTGACACCCTAAATATATGTGACTAGGTATGTGTATGCATCTGAAAACTATATCTTCTAAGCCTTGTCTAAATGTTATGTTAATATCTATAACACTGGAAAGATAACCAATAAGTGCTCTCCTGTATACATTTTATCTGACATATAAGGGCCATAGTGTCACTTGAAGATCTGTTTTATATCTGTTTGCTTTGACTAAGTCAATTTCTAATAAATAACACTGTTTCCTAAATGTATAAGAAATTTAAGGCTGTCCTTTGGTTTTTGCTAACCCATGCAGACCTGTGATTATTGTTACCATACACTATGGATTCTAAATTGTACTTTAAAAGTTAAACTTAGTTAAATGTAAAGCTTAGGAAAGCACTTTGCCAAGTTGGTGTTCTCCAAACTAAAATTATCTGCAGAAATAGTCTCAGATTTGTATAGAAATAACAAATTTGTTTAGTATTTATTCATGTCATTTGATGTTTTATAGCTGGATAAAGTAACTTGTTGTCCATAAGTTACATATACAACTTTGTGTTACTCTTCACACTAGAATTGAAATTTAAATGTATTTTTGGAAGGTAATAGGACAACCTGATCTGTTTAAAGATGACATTGTAAAACATGAAAGCATTTTGCCACTTTTTCCACAAAAACAAAGTTAAAATCTCTCTTAGCCTTTGTTTGATGATTCTTGTTTTAGATGTAATGTTGTGTTATTTGTCAAGAGCCCCACCTTACCTGAGATAAGGCTCTGCCTCTCATCTTATTCCATGTTAGAATGACTCCAAAATAGGCTATACTTTAGTTCATTTATAGTTGTGTCCAAAAAATCAATTTTGGTTGTAAAGATTACTTTGATCCTAAAATAAACCAGGGATATAATATATAACTAAGTAAAGTTTTAGGATTATAAAAAAACATTTTTCTTGGTTCATAGCTATTGCAAAAATTGAATATTTTTTGCTTGGTTAATTTCATTTTGTATTTTCCTTGTAACTTTATAACTGTTAACTTTTAGTGTTTTGCAGAGATACTGCTTCCAATAAAACAAGTTGAGTTAATTTGAGATAATAAGTCATCACCTATAAGACAGATAATGCTGACTTCCAGTACTAATACTGACCCCAATTAAATGAAAGGGGTAACTGTGAAATTGTAGATATTGAAGTTATACCTGTTACTCCCACTTTAAGACTGGTAAAATTGATCTTTCAGATGTTTAAAACCAAAAACTTGAAGACCAAAGTCAAGGAAGGGCCAAAGAAGAAGCAGCCAACATTTTGGCCCTTGCCCTCTAAGGTAAGCCACTCAGAGAACGATAAGATCCCTCTCTGTGCACTGCAACTCAGGTGAGTCTCCTGATCTGCCTCTCAGGGAGATGGAGAGGACCCTAGAGAATAGGAAGCCAACCAGTGCACATTCTGCAAAGAGGAGGGTCATTGAAGAGGGCAATGACCGTAATGCTTCCAAATGAAGCCACATAGGGTCAGTAAGATCCTTACCTATCTTGACTGTTGGCACCACTGGTAGGGGAAAGCTGAAGGATCCAAGAGGCTTCATGCACTTCCCCAAGAGTGATCTCTAATTTTTAATCTCAGTTGACTCTTAAGAGTAGATAAGAATAAAGGTCATTTTTCACCAACTTGGTCTTAAACACCTGGAAGGAGAGTGCAGCCTAAGTTGAAATGTTCTACATGGACATTTAAACGGAATGGTATTTTTTTAGTGTAACTTAAGATGTACACCATGTGTCAACCCAACCTAAACTAAATCTAGAGCCTATAAAAGAAGGGATCTTGTGTAGGAGTGCCTACTAATAATGATCATAAAGGACTCTAGAGTCACAATTTTTTGTCCTGAATTAATTTGAACCTGTTATCATAGACTTAAAAATCTTCCTAACCTCCTACATTGATAAACTCAATCTGTTTTTCACTGATATGATTATGAGTTACTGTCTTCCTGGTTTTCAGAGACTGGCTGAAATACTAATCACTTTTGTGCTAATCATTTATAAAAATAATGCTTTGTTCTCTTATTATTGACTTAGCTTGATCCCTGCCGTATGTACGTATGTATGCCTTGTCCAATCATCTGTTATCTGCCACTGTGGACCACTGAACTGCTCTGATATCGAATACCCTTATCTGTCTATGCCTCACTTGATAGAGAATAAGGACTTTGAGTTACTTCCCCCAACTTTGTTTTCTTTCATCAGAAAGCAGTTTAGAGATGTCATCTTCTATTTTTCCATAGAAGTGGAATGTGGAAATTGACAGTGGGGAAATAAAACAGTGGTCCACTTTATGCTTCAAATATAGCCCTTGCTGTTGTGCCACTGCAACTTCTTTAAAATGGACATGTTTCTTTCTATTCCTCTCTCCCTGGTCCTTATTAAACTCTCCCCCTCCCTAATCTCAGGGGAAATAGGATTACCTCTTTCCCCTATCCTAGCCAGAGTTATCTGTTCTTGAGGACACACCCACCACAGGAATGAAGTAATCTAGGCATTATGATGGTACCAGAAGATCTCAGAAATGACTATCTCCCAAATTAACAAGTGAATTACAACTCCCACAAAGAACGCATTGAATCATCTCCATTGTTCCTGCTTATGAGCAGATCACAACCTGTGGGAAAGAAGTCCCCTGTGTTTCTCCATTGCTAACAAAGCAATAAACCTTCTTTTTCTCTAAAATAAAATAAAACCTGGTGAGAATTTTGGGGGAAAGTTACACCTACATGTTGTTGGAGGGACTGCAAATTAGTACAAACCTCTTTAGAAAGCAGTGGAAGATTCATCTAAAGACCAAGAATGTAATCACCACATGACCCAGATATTCCCATTCCTTAGTACTTATCTAAAAGTACTAATATCCGCATATTATAAAGTTACAGGGGCCTTAATGTTTAAAGCAGCACAATTCACAATAGTCAGGTTATGGGATTAACCCAGATGCTTGTCAATGGATGAATTGATTAAAAAATGTGATATATAGATATAGGTATAGATAGATATAAATCTACACATACAATGGAGTTCTACTCAGCCATAAAGAAGAATGAAATTATAGCAATTGTTGGTAAATGGACTGAATTGTGAAACGTAATGCTAAGTAATATAAGTCAGACTCAGAAAGTCAAGGGTTGAATGTTTTCTCTTATATGTGAAAGCTAGGCCAAAATAAGGGGAAATAAGTGTGTGTGTGTGTGTGTGTGTGTGTGTGTGTGTGCGTAGGAATTCTATGAAAATAGGAGGGAGATCAGAGGAATAGAAGAAGAGGATTGAGAGGAGGAAGGAGGAGCAGGGAAAAGAAGGCAACTATGGAATGCAATTGATTATATTATGCTATGTACACATATGAATATACCAAAGTGAATCCCACTTTTATAAGTATCTATAAAGCACCAATTAAATAAACAATAAATAAACCAATGCAAGACCAGTGGATAGAGAAGCAGAATGGGAAGGGAGGTAGAGAGGGTAAAAGGAATTACTGAAGACTCAACTGGAGCAAATTATATTCCATGCTTGTATGATTTGAGTCAAAATGAACCACACTGTTATGTGTAACTATCATCCACTAATAAAAACATTTACAAATTCTTTAACTACAACCTAGATGGAAATATCTCTTGCAAGTCTTCTGTAAATAGATTGAACTTTATTTTAACCCATTTATAAAATCATACACAGGAGGCAATTATTTGGATTAGACCATAAGGTAGTTACTATCATATTAGTACTACTATTAGTAGTTCCTTATATTAGTTACACTATAAGAACTTTTAAAAATGTAGAACATAATTACCAAATGTTTTAAATTTTTTGCAAATGATATTAAAATAAATTAAAAGAAATGAGGATATCTGAATTTTTCTTCACTTGCTAAAAATTAATTCCCTAAATTGATATATTCTGAGTAACATGCCCTATGTGAGGTACTAGAAATAAAAACATTATTTAGAATGTCATTGGTATTTTGATCATATGTAACATATTTCTTAAAATTTGCTGAGTTTATTTTAAAACATCCATAATTGACAAAATTAAGCATATTTCTTCTTTTTTTTCTATAAAAAATTTATGTATTCAAATTTGTCCTTTTTCATAAACAAGTCTCTTTAAATATAACACACAGTAACACATTTATATTTGGCACCATGTTATGGAAGTTATAACAATAACAACAACAACAAAAGATTAGTTTGGACATAGAAATAAATTCACATATTTGCATCTTTAGGAAGTGTTGTTTGGAGTCAATTTCAGAGGACCTGTGAATTTGACCTAATGTCATCTTATATTGGTAGAATATTCTCATTGCATGATGTGTTTTTTGCACTTCTGCATCAGAAGATCAAAACCTATACATTTTTAAACACAACAAACCCTGGTGTTTCAGATAAGTCAATCAACCTACTCTAGACTCTGTTGAAAAAAAAATATGCCAAGGGAAAGACTTTTAACCAAAACAGTGATGGAAAAATCTCAACTAAATATCAAGTGAATTATTACCTTTTTAAAATTCAAATTCCCTTCAATCTCTCCAAAAGTAAGCCTCAACAATGTTCTTGTTTCCATTTTATTCATTGTATTTTACTTCAACTAGTACAAAACAACACTCTAAATTTAAAAAGTCACACATATTTGAAAATCTAATTTTTAATTTTTAAATATAAAATATAGTTAATTTGAAGGATAATGAAAACATCCTATTTCCTAAAATTCTTAAATTTTCTATTAGTTTTAGAGTGAGAATATTAAAGTTAGCTTTTTAAATATGCCATCAAAATTGTATAACTATGTAGATATTTATGTACATAGTATTTTTAGAATATTATTATTACATTTGTATGTGACGTTGCAATGTGAATATTTAAATCATGAAACATCATTAAAAGATTCATTGAAATGTTTAGTTTACATTTTCAATTCTTATAAATTTAATATTATTTAAACTCCAAGATCCAAAGACATAAAAATGAGAATGCATTAAATATTTGACAAATCAGAAAAATATAAGACTGAATTCTTTTGTATAATGT
The DNA here is from genome assembly GCA_025594165.1 of Tamias sibiricus. Lineage (NCBI taxonomy): Eukaryota > Metazoa > Chordata > Mammalia > Rodentia > Sciuridae > Tamias > Tamias sibiricus. The sequence continues at coordinate 30,107,341 of CM046661.1, forward strand.
AATATTTTTACAATGCAATACACAAGCCTACCTCAGTAACCCTGGATCTTCTCTCTGATTAGTTTTGAGATTTTGGGAAAACTGTGTAATCTCTCTAAACCTCAGTTTTCTCACCCACAAAATGGAGATAACAATTGTACTAATCTTACAGAGTTGAGATTTTTAAATAATTATTTTACTTTTTGATTAAAATTTATTAATTATACCTATTAAAGGGATTCCGTGTGATATATCTGAATATATATATATGTACTGTGCATGGATCAAAACCAATCTCCTTTCATCCACCCTCCCACAGCCCCCCTTCCCAACCTCCTTTAGTAATCACTATTACACATTCAAGCAGATTTTTATTTATTTGGGTCTTCTCTCTCTGTATTCTCTATCTCTCTGACTTTCTGTCTCTTCAGTTTACTTAATGGTTTGTCAAATTTGTTATGTTTTCTAAGGAGCAACTCTTTGATTCATCGATTATTTGAACTTTCTTCCTTTTGTTTTTAGATTCTAATTCATTAATTTCTATACTGATCTTCTTGTACTAATTCTAGTTTGTTTTGTTCTTGCTTTACTGTCCTTCAGATCATCATTAGGTTGTTTATTTGAAATCTTTCTACTTTTCTGGTATAGGCATTGATTGCTATACAGTATTATTTTAAGATTATAATATTGATATATACACAATGGCTAGAAGACTGTCTGTCCCATAATGGGCTTTCAGTAAATATTACTTACAGGATTATGTATTCAAAGCAGCAGCAAACTTGAAAATTTCTTTCAAAATTTTATATTTATAGAAGTAAGAAAAAGGAGAAAAATCACATTACTTAAAAGTCACAGTACTTAAAAACATAAGTTTCTTAGCCAGCTAGATTTGGGTTTAAATTCAAATACAATACTCCTTAGCTGTTATATGGCTTCAGGTTTAGTTATTATGCTTCAATTCAACATTGAAATAGATAGAAATTTGCCTCCCAAAACCATAATGAATAGTAAGTGACTGAAGCTCCTAGCAAATAACATTACTTGACTATGAGAGTAAATAATACACTATGAAAAAATAACAGATTTTGTTTTTCAAAACCACCAACATTTGTTTTCTTTTTCTTTTTTTATTAAGCAAGTTGCATATTAACTCTTTTTATAATAGAGTTATAAATGAGTTTTTCTGACTATTATCAGTAACACATATGATAGCAAATTGTCAACTGGAGCCTGGAGACCCTTTGCTCCTTGTGGTCAACAATCTCCTCTTTGCTTTTGCACTTTTCTGGTTTCTACTAAAATCTCAGTAAATCTTTGGTGTCCCAAAGTGTAAAAGATTAAAAAACTAAGCAACTTCCCCGGGCTCAGTGGTGCATGCCTGTAATCCCAGCATTTCGGGAGGCTGAAGCAGGAGGATCACAAGTTCAAAGCCAGCAAAAGTGAAGCACTAAGCAACTCAGTGACACCCTGTCTCTAAATAAAATACAAAATAGGGCTGGGGATGAGGCTTAGTGGTTGAGTTCCCTGAGTACAATCCCCGCTACCAAAGGGAAAAAAAAGCAACTAAGCAACTTGCACAATTTCTTTTTGTAGTCTTATTTTTATTTGTAACAAACAACTATGGAATTATGAAACATTTAGTTAGGAATGTACTGTCTATGTCCACATATGGAAAAAAAAATCAGAAATTTGTAATTCTCTTTCTTCTGTCTTAAATAGCTGATCACTGTTCAACCAATTATGTAACTGTCAGAATCAATCAGTGAGAGACTTCAAAATAATTGACACAATTTTGGTCCATAAAAGTTACCAAAGGAACACAAGCTAAATTATTTTTCTGTGATGTGGAACATACCATTAATATAAAAAAAAAAAAAGAAGAAGAAGAAGAAAAAGAAAAGAGGATATTCATGACCAAAATAAAGGCAGTGGAATAGGAGTGGGATAAGAAGTCCAAATCTGTGTGGAGTTCTTCAGGGCAAATAAAAGGATAAACTTCTCAAATATAGCTGCAACCTTGTCTAATAATACATTTTAGGGGAAGCTTTGGGGTTTCTAGAGTTTAATATTTTAAATGCCTCCTTTGTGGTGGGCAGTATTTTGAGATTTTTCTTTTCTCCTATGGATTATAATGACAGTAGTCATGCATTTAAATCTATGGGAGGTCTTTAATTCTGTTAACAGTTTTTTCAAAGGTATTATGTTTAGCTTTCAGGTGGAATAAAAAAATCTCAGGGAGAAGAGAAAACTGATCATTTTCATGAAGTCACTTTCTAACTTTGTGTGGCAATGTGAACAATTTTTGCCTTGCTAATAGACTGGAGTATTTTGGAGGGAGAACCCACTTGCTTTACCATAGAAAATTTAATAGTACCTTCTACTTGAGTATTGTATGTTCTTTCAATTCATGGAGAAAAATTCAGTATTCACTAAACTAATCTCAGCAGGATTTGAAGTCTAAAAAGAGCCATTAAAGTGAAAGTCTATAAAGAGAAAGCATTTAACACAGTGGTAAATTAAACTAATGCTGTGGGTATTTTTATATAAAGTAGCAGGTTTAATCATTAACAGATAAAAAGTTCTTAAACAAATGGAAAATTTTATATTTTTATTTCAATAATACTATGGTTTTTGAATTCCATACTTTTGGAAATCTTTCCCCCAATTTTTCCATTTGGGAAAAAGGGGGATGTCATATAAAACACAGATGACTGATGTTCCATGATTATTTTACCTCAGGAAAAGGTTTAATATTATTAAATGTTTGATAGTATTTTTCCATAATACTTTTGGTATCTGATGAAATTTTTGTTGGTATATAGATATAAATGTTGAATAATTTATTTTATTTTAAACCTATTATTTGGAACAATTTTAGTTTATTGAAAAGTTATAAATACAATACAGAATATTCCTGTGTACTCTTCCTTCATTTTCCCCAAATATTAGCATTTATATCTTTGTCTCATATTGGTCACAAGAAGAAATGAGTATTGGTAAGGTAATATAAACTATAACCTTAGTAATTTCATTAGTTTTCCCAAGACTCATTCCAATTGTCACCATGTCTGCTCACTCATCATCAAATTTGTGCTGGTTTGTAGGTCTTTCCCTGCTTTTTAGGACTTTTGGACCTTTTCAGGACCTTTTGAAGAGTACCAGTCACATGTTTTCTGGAATCTCCTGAATTGAGATTCAGACATTTTTGTTTAAAGTGAGTTATGGTTTCAGGGGAAGAACAACATTCACATGAAGTGCCCTTGTCAACTCATCATAAGACAGGTAGTCAATAACATTCTATGTCACTGGTGGTGTTAACTTTGATCACATGATGTCTTACTCCATATATGCTGCTGTAACAAAATAGCAGACACTGGGTAATTTATAGAGAACAGAAATTTATTTTTGTAGTAGTTATAGAAGCTCAGAATTTCAAAGTTAAGGCACTGGCAAGCTTGATGTCTTGTGAAGACTTGTTTTATGCAGATCATGCTGTCTAGGTATCCTTAAGTAGAAGAAGTTATGAAAGGGAAATCTAGGGAGGAGTGTTTCCCCAACATGGTGGAAGAATGGAAGAGCAAAAGATGTCTGAACTGTTGCTATTTCTTATTTATGAGGCATTACACCATTGATGAAGGCAATACCATCCTAATGATCACTTCCCCAAAGGTCTCATGTCTTAATACATGAACATGGGGAGTAAGTTTTGACTTGGAAGGTCACATACATTAAACCAAAGCACTTGACTGACATAGTTTTGGATTTCTCCATACTTTATTTCATCTGAGTTACTAAATCAAGCCCAAGTTCAAGGAGAGGGGAATTCAACCAAAATCCTGGATTAGGAAGTATGTGAATATCTCATGGAACACTTTTACAAGGAATATTAGTCTCTTCTTCTATATTTAACCATTCTTAAAATTCTTTGGATTGAAGTCGAATATTACAGTTATTTATGTTGTTGCTTACATTGTTTCAGTTTTGGCTGTTGGGGACTTTTTAAGAATGGTTTTATATTTTCTCTTGGTTTCTTTGAGCATGTTCTTATTTTATAGCTAGGAAATAATACTACAGGATCATTTTGTATTTCATGCTTCAATCTTAGAATCAGCCATTTCTCTAAGGAGTTCAAGTTACTTTTAGAAGAAAATAATATTTATAAATCAAGACCTGAACTACTGAAGTGTCAGTGATTCTATGCCTTCTCAGCAAACAAAGTGAGGAAATGTATTTGTGTGTACCAGTATACACATGTGTGCATTTGTAATATAATGATAAAGTTGTATATGTATGTATGTATGTAACCATTCACCCAATTTCTGCTTTCCTCCTCACATTACCTCTCCAACTTTGTTCTTTTTGTATCTTTATCTTATGAGTAATTTTGCAATTACTTTTAGTACCTAGAGATTCCAGCATATTCTCCCCTTATCAAGACCTTTAATTTACTTAAATCTGCTTTTCTCTTCTTGCCACAGAAAGCAATATGTGTGAGTTCCATGAATTAAAATATAGAAATATTTGAGGGGAGGTAAGAAAGTATTTATTCATCTTATCACATACCCTTTTCTGTTAGTTAACTTTTCATTGCTGGGCCCCAAATACCTGACATAAACCACTTAGAGGAGGAAATGTTTATTTTGGCTCATGTTTCCAAGGTTTCAGCCCATGGTTGGCTGGCTGAAACATTATGGTGGAAGCTGGAAAGCAGAGAGAGAGAAAGAGAGGGGAGACAGAGACAGAGACAGAGACACAGAGAGAGTGTGAGAAAGAAAGAAGGGAGAGAAATCGTGGACACAAGTTACAATCCCCAAGAGCATGACCTGCAGTGATCTACTTCCTCCAACTATGCCTGACCTGCCCCTAGTTTTCACCTTTTTCCAGTAGTCCATTCAAATTATTAGTGAACCAAATAAAATAAATTCATCCACTGATGAGATACTACGATACCTTCAATTCTATAATTACATATTTATGAATATCTTTATTCATAAAATACAAATTGAATTTAATTGAAGCATTACTTTTTTGTGAATAATTGAAAACAACTGAAACATTATTAATGAAATGCTATGTATATTAAATATACAATATAGACGACTATATTTAAAAACTGATATGTTTCCTCATTCACTCTACTGAGATGCCCATAGTGCATTACTGAACGATTAAAAGCAAATTACAAAATGCCATTTATATCAAGTTTCAACATTTCTGGAAAACAATGTGTATATGATTTGTGCATAGCTCGAAAACTGTGAAGAAAATATGCCAACCATTCAGAGCAATTACCATTATGGGACCCAATTTGAAATGCAGAGAATAGGGAGGAATTTTGAGTATAGGAATTTTCACATTTGACTCTCTATTCCTGAATTGCTTGACTTTTAATATTATACATGTTTCTATTTTGCAATTAAACAATGTTGTCATCTAATTTCCATAAAAACAGAATAGTAAAAACTAGTGTTCATAAAACAATTTTCTTATTTAATACATTTTTTCCAATTGTCATTCTAAGAGAACCCAACCAATAAAATTATTTCAATCTTTTTTTTTTTCTTAATGGCTGAAAGAGCTTTTCAATTTCTTGTAATGTTCTACAATAATTGGTACCTGTTATTCTCTAATATTATTAAAGGAGTTGGGAATCTATATGTATACATGTTGTTTTTTGTTCTCCAAAAGAATACAGAATGAAAGCCCAGGGAGTAATGTGCTGGGCAGTGAGTGTGTCACCTCTGAGGTTTCATTGATGTTGAAGTCATTGATACATAACAAGATGTGTCAACTCAGTAATAGTCTCAGGTGCGATCTCTGTCCTGGCCATATGTTTTCATTTTCCATAAACAAAGTATTTGTCAAAGCAGTTGACAGCCATCACTAATCAAATTACAATGATATATTTTAGAATTTGATGGGCAATCCTTCAGTATCCCTTAAGTCCTTTCGGCAACTATCCCTGGACATGTGTTTCTTTAGGTTTATGACTCCTTCCCAAAGGCACACAGCCTCGGGAGCAGAAGGCCAGTTACATTCCAGCCCACCTCATCTCCTTAGGAGATGTTTATGCCCGATTTGATGGGCACAGCCTGTGCAAGCAGGCCTGAGCAATATCCTGTAGCCATTTGTCACGAGAGGAGCTGAGACAGAGGAAAGACTGATGATCTAATGATCTAACACCATCACCAGCTATTATGATTTAAGACTTAGGGGATTGGTGGATAAAATGTTCGAAGGTATAGACAGGATTTTGAGACCTAAAATTTAAGAAAATATTTGGTTGGCAATGACTCATACACCTGTTATTAAATTATTATATACAACCATAAATATATTAATAATTATTACACATAGCCATATTATTATATAGAGCTATATATTATAATGGAGCCAAATATGTGGGTGTACATGTTTTGGCAAGAGAAGCAAGTTCATGTTTGCACAAACATATGGCTGTTAGCTAAGGTTATCCAAACACATTTTCCTTTATGCATATTAACCTGCGTGTATACTGACATATCACTTCACCTCTGAAATATGTTTGGCTTCAGGATCATGTTACCTAAAAATGAAGAAAATGTAAATTTCTTAGAAAATTGAAGATGGCTTTAACCCAGGGTCATCTTTCAAGTAAATAAGTCCAGTAGGAAATGGCCACCATCCTTATAATTCTCTGCCTATACACTGATCTGTAATATGATTTTGCAAAATACTCTTTCAAAGACAGAGATATGTTTCTCTGTTGTTGAATTTGGCCAGGATATGCTTTGGTCAACAGAATATGACAGTGGGACCCATGTCACAACATGGACAACCTATGCTAGCCTGCCCCAGGAGGAAACACCATTTGTGGAACTGCATAAGTGGCTCATTTACCAGAAGCAGTCACATAATTTTCCTGTAGGTGAACATAGACACCTGAGGGAGTCACATTTACCAGGAGTCTCATTTAGCTGAGATGAAACTGAATTGCCAACCTACACATTCTGTTCCCTTCATATGCATATATATATATATATATTTTTTTTTTTGAGGCCATAAAATATACACATGTGAAAAACCAAATTTGCAATCCTGCTCTTACAGTTGTTACTTTTCCTCCAGTAATTCTGATGCTGGGTAAGAGTAACAGCATTGATCCAGTTGTAAATTCCTGAAACCTAATATTTCTCTTTGACACTATCTCTCCAAACTTCTGCATATGTTTTTGAATTATTTTCATTCTGTTTGTATTGACTGATCCATGCAAGTCCAAACTAACATAATTTCTTTCAGTCTATTAAATTATTATCCAGATTCCCCATATATGCTCTAGTCTTTTGCCTATCTTGTCTTTATAACATAGTGGATATTAACTTTTCAATAACAATCTATAATGATTTCACTAGCCCCTCATATTATTTTCTGTCCTGTATTATGTTTTATTTCCAACGCTTTTCCTGTGAAAAATCTCTAGGTAGTCTAGGGCACAGAAAATAAGTTGTGCCAATTTCTTCATGTGTGTGCACATATACACAAATTTTGTTTGGGAAAAATGCCCAATAGAATATAAAATTCCTAAGCTAGGAAACTTGTCTGGCCCTGCAAAATAATTCTTCAATAAATATTGAAGTGAATAAATGAAACAATAACATGAAACATTTAATATCAGAGCATATCCACTGCCTGTATCACCATGTATATTAGGAATTCCTATTCCAATATTTTGTCAGTAGGATTTGTTTTCATCTTTATCACACAATTTTTTTCTGCCCTTTCCTCTGAGATCACAACAAATCATCTTGAGAAGCCAGATATCAACTCTCTGTTCTACCCATCATAATACAGCACTATGCCAAGCTCACAACACAAACAAGCAACAAACACAATTGTCCACATAGACAAAGCTCCCAAGAAGACTTTACTTGTGAGTTCAGGGGCAGGATGTGGTAGAGGTAGAATGCTTTCCTAATATATGCTTTGTTTGATAGAGTGGAGAAAAGTTAGCCTCTTCAACAAATGGTACAAGAAAACTAGAAATCCATATGCAGCCAAATGAAAATAAACCCCTATTTCTCACAATTCACAAAACTCAACTCAAAGTGAATCAAAGACCTAGGTATTAGTCCAGAGACCCTGTGCCTAATAAAGAAAAAAGTAGGCCAAAATCTTCATCATGTCAGATTAGGCCCCAACTTCCTTAACAAGATTCCTAAAGTGCAAGAAATAAAATCAAGAATTAATAAATAGGATGGACTCAAATTAAAAAGCTTCTTCTCAACAAAAGAAACAATCAATGAGGTGAATTGAGAGAATTCATTTTGAGAGCAAATTTTTGCCACACACACATCAGATAGAGGACTAATCTCCAGGATATATAAAGAACTCAGAAAACTTGACACCACAAAAAAAAAAAAAGACCCAAACAACCCAATCAATAAATGGGTTAAGGAGATGAACAGACACTTCTCAGAAGAAGATATACATTCAATCAACAAATATATGTTCAACATCTCTAGCAATCAGAGAAATGCAAATCAAAACTACACTAAGATTTCATCTCAAGACAGAATGGCAGCTATCAAGAATACAGACAACAATAGATGTTGGTGAGATATGGGGAAAAGGCACACTCATACATTGCTGGTGGGACTGCAAATAGGTTCAATCAATCTGTAAAGCAGTATGGAGATTCCTTAGAAAACTTGGAATGGATTCACCATTTGACCCAGCTATCCCACTCCTTGGTCTATACCCAAAGGACTTAAAATCAGCATACCATAGTAAACAGTATTGCAGCCACATCAATGTTCATAGAAGCTCAATTCACAATAGCAAAACTGTGGAAGCAACCTAGATGCCCTTCAATAGATGAATGGATAAAGAAACTGTGGTATATATACACAATGGAATATTACTCAGCATTAAAAGAGAATAAAATTATGGCATTTGCAGGTAAATGGATGGAGTTGGAGAATATCATGCTAAGTGAACTAAGACAATCCCAAAAAACCAAAGGCCATTATTCTCTCTGATAAGTGAATGCTGATCTATAATGGGGAGGGGGAAGGCATGGGGAAAATGGAAGAAATTTGACTGGGAAAAGGGAGGGTAGGGAGGGTTCATGGAGGCAGGAAAGATGGTGGAATGAGATGGATATCATTACTCTAGGCACATGTATGACTGCACATATGGTTTGATGCTACGTTGTGTACAACCATAGAAATGTAAAGTTGTGCTGCAATTGTGTACAATGAATCAAAATGCATTCTGCTGTCATATATACCTAATTAAAATAAATAATTTAATTAAAAATATATGTTTTGCTTGTTTTTCTCAAGCTTGAGGAAGATCTTAATTTGTCTAAAAATTACATTTTTTTGTAGTTTTTATGTGCATTGAACACCCATACATTTGTCAGTTTACAAAACTCCATATGTTTTAAGTTTTCTGCTATTTTATGCTATTTTTTCCCTTTTCTCTTTGTTCCTCCTTTTCTCTATACACAATAGCATATTTTCACAACTATAAAACCTTATATATTTAATTAATTAATTAGTTAGTTCTGATTAGTTATACATGACAGCAGAATGCATTTCAATTCATAGTACACAAATGGAGCCTAATTTTTCATTTCTCTGGTTGTACACAAAGTATAATCACACCATTCATGTCATCATATGTGTACCTCAGGTAATGATGTCCGTCTCATTCCACCATCTGTCCTATCCTCATGCCCCTCCCTCTTCCTCCCTCCCCTTTGCCCTATCCAAAGTTCCTCCACTCCTCCCATGCCCCACCCCTTATTATGGATCAGCATCCACCTATCAGAGAAAACATTTGGCTTTTGAAAACCTTACACATTTTTATGTAAAGGATTTTTAGTCATTATTTAAAAAAATATATATGGTATCTTTGAATTATGTGTTTTGTTTTACAGAATTGTATAATATACATGTCCTTATAATTTATATGTACTTTGTATTGTTATAATTCATACAGGTATATTCAACAGAGTTTTAGGGATGCAACTTCTTTGAGAAGTTCACATTCTTTTTAATATCGGCATGCTATTCTTGGTATGGATTTGAGTTTATTTAGGCATTTCTCATTTGCACATTTCCTAAGCTATCTAGTTCTTGCCACTATAAGAATTCTTGTAATACATGTAGACTTGTGGCCATTATGTTTTTATTTCTGTGAGAAAGATTCCCAGGAGTAAGATAGCTGAGACACAAAGAATATACATTTTTAATTTTAACAGATATTACCAAATTGCTTTCCAAAGATGAAGTAACTATATATACATCCTACCATAATTTGTGAGATTACTTTCCCCTGTATCTGGCACAGTAGATCTTGATTTAACTATGTTACAATTACAGTGCATGCAGCTACCTGGTAGGACAAATGCACCTCACAATTCCTGTTTTGCGTAATACCCATGCTTGCAGCTAGATTTACAGAATTACAAAGGAAAAAAATATTGTGATGCTTTAAAATTGTGTAGCTTCTATGACAACTTGGATAAAATGTTTCCATTTTGTAAAATATTCCCATACAAATAATTGCATATTTTTCGTTTTGTTGAAATTTTCTTTTATAATTTTCAGATAAGATTTTAGTGTTTTATTTATATGTACCCTGTGACTTTCTGATGAACATTATTTCTAAACATTTTATTGGTATTGTATCTACTGTGAAAAGGGTTGTTTTCCAGTTTTATTTCGAGGCATGTCTTGCTTTCCTAGAGATACACTATTGATTTGTGTATTTACAGCTTTTGTCAACTTTCAGCTTAGCAAACATCATCAGAAAATGCTGTTAAACAAGCAAAGCTTACTTTGTTGGATTTACCGAACAAAGCAAGAAAAATACCTTGGATGATTCCTAACAGCATCTCAAAAAAAGGGAAAGTAGAGGAGGAGAGGGTTTTAACGTCTGGACTGGGCAATCAATTTTATCACAAGTCTTGCAAGATTGAGAACTTCTCAAGGTTGGGAAATGTGCACATAATACTTCAGATTGACAGACTTCCGAAGATGAAATCTGAACCAAGCTTTGCTCAACTTCTTAGTCATGATAATTCAGGTGTTTGAGTTGATTTACACTCCGAGCACAAATATTTTATAAAGCTAAATCCTAAGATATCCTTTCTTATTCTCAGCCTTAATATGATGACAAGAATGTATCCTGATACTTGCATTTTAATCACTGGGGAGAAATTAAATTCATTTACATTCTCAGCCTTTTCCCCTTATGAGTCATTTGTCAGCCCAAGATATAAATTACATCGTAGTCTGTGAGCATAATCAGCCCAAATCTTCACTGCTCTTTTGCTGTGTTGTGTGTATATGAAAATACTCTGTTGGTAGTCTTTCCAACATCTATCAGTGTCAGTTTTTTATTCTGTTTGTTTGAAGATCACTTGTTGGATCCTTTGATGGAACATTGTTTATTCAGCAATTCAGCAGACTTGAGGTGACATTACAGCACAAAAGAACACTAATGTAAGCTGCCTGTCGTGGCCAGCCACAAATGCCGCGGGAGGAAAACTCTCGGAGGCAGAGTAAAGCTATTACTACTTTTACTTCTACTTTCTTAGAGAGAGCTTAGAGAGAGAAAGAAAGATTTTTCTTCTTCTTAGAAAGAGCTTAGAGAGAAAGATTAGAGAGAGCTTTCTTCTTTCTTCTTTTCTTCTTAGCTTAGAGAGAGAGAAAGAAAGATAGAGTTTTTCTTCTTAGAGCTTAGAGAGAAGGAGAGAGCTTGAAAGAGAGAGATTTCTTCTTTAGAGAGAGAGAGCTTAGCTTTTAGAGCTTCTTTCTTCTTTCTTCTTTCTTCTTTCTTCCTCGGGAGCCTCGGCCTGACTCTGACCAGGAATTACTTCTTCTATCTGGTTTCTCTTCTGTAACCGCTCTGCCTACGTTCTGGCCGCTCTGATTCTTTTCTTCTTCTCCGACCCGAACTCTTCTTCCGACCGAGCGACTGCATGACTGACTGAATGAATTCATTCTTCTCCTCACTCCAACCGCTTTCACCCGGTTATATACCTTTAGCTTTGCGGGTGCCTCACGTGCATTTACAGGTGCGTCACATACATACTTATTATCAGGTGGAACTTATGGCTTCCAGCTGACCGCAATAGCCATCTCCCTAATTGGGGCTCCTTCACACTAAGGATGGAATCCAGTGTTCATGCTCACATTTTAAACAGGAATTAAGAGTACAAAGGTTCTATTATTTCTGTGAAAGTTTGGCTATGAAGTCTAGCTCCTAGGAAATGGTTAAGACAGAAACCTCCGAATCAAGGTATGATTTGATAGTGGGTATATATTTCTGACCATCTGACTTGGTGTTTTATTTGTCATCTAAAATATTATTTAGTACTTGAGTCCAATCATGCAGGAAATCATCTGGCTTATTATCGCACATTAGTACCAGAGGAAGCTGGCTGTCATCCAAAGGAGTGCAAGCATAAACACAATAATGACATATGATGTGCATTTTAATCAAAAGGCAGGTATTACACACACACACACAAAGGGGTAACTGGAGATTCAAAAGCAAAGTTGAGAAAATAAAATTTACACACAGATTAGTGGCTAAAGAATCTGTTTAACATGTGGAAACAAAATTGAATACATGAACAAGAGAGAAAATAAACATGAATGGAAAGAACAAATGCAAACAGATTGAAGTATGGCAATCTCAGCCTCTGATTTGAATATGAGAGGAGTCTTTTCAATCTGAATTCAGTCAACTCAAAAAGTTCTCACAGGAACATTGATATAATTAAACTTTAAATAATATCAAATAATATTAAATGTTTGGTACTTTCCTTGTAAATGTAAAAAAAGAAAATTTTATGTTATCTGTAGCTATTCCAGAAGAGACTTTCTAAAAAATCAAGTTATAAGTTTTTTTTATAGTTTGATTTTCTTTGAAATATGAGAATTGAATTGGGAAACATGAAAGAATACTAAGGGGCATTTTCTTTTTTAAAATTTATTTTTAATTTGTTCTTTTTAGTCATATATGACAGCAGAATCCATTCTGATATAATTATACAAGCACGGAATACATCTTATTCTAGTTAGAATCCATTATTATGGATGTACATGGTTGGGGGATTCACTGTGTTGTTTTATACATGTAAATGGGAAAATTATGTCAGATTCATTTCACTGCCTTTCCTTTGCTTAACCATCCTCCTTTCCCTCCATTCACCATTGCCTAATCTACTACACTTCTATTTTTCCAGTCACCCCCCATACTTAATTGTGGGTTAGCTTCCACTTATCAGAGAAAACACTCAACCTTTGTTTCTTTGGAACTGGCCCATTTCACTTAGCATGATAGTCTCCAGATCCATCCATTTGCAGGCAAATATCATACAATCATTCCTCTTAATGGCTGAGTAATAATCCATTGTATATATATACTGTATTTTCTTTATCCATGCATCTATTGAATGGCACTGTTATGGTTTGGATGCCATGTTCCCCAAAAGCTCGCATGTGAGACAGTGTGAAAGGATTCAGAGGGGAAATGATTGAGTTGTGAGAGTCTTGACCCAATCAGTGAATTAATCTTGATGGGATTAACTGAGTGGTAACTGAAGACAGGTAGGGTATGGCTGGATGACTTGGGGTATTGGGGGTGTGGCTTTGGGGTAGATATTTGTATTTGGCAAGCAGAGTCTCTCTTTTTCCTGATCATCATGTGAGCTGGTTTCTACTCCCACACCCTTCTGCCATGATGTCCTGCCTCACCTTGAGCCCTGAGGAATGAAGCCTGCTGCCTATGGATTGAGGCTTCTAAAACGATGAGCCCCTAAATAACCTTTCTTCCTTTACAGTTGCTATGGCCAGGTCCTTTAGTCACAGCAGACCAAAACCTATCTAAAACAGGCACCACGGTTGGTTCCATAGTTTAGCTATTGTGAATTGAACTGCTATAAACATAGATGTGGCTGCATCACTGTAGGATGATGATTTTAAGTCCTTTGGATATATACAAGGGAGTGGGATACCTAGATCTAATAGTGGTTCCATTCCTAGTGTTTTGAGGACTCTCCAGACTCCTTTCCAAAGTGGTTGCACCAATTCTCAGTCCCACTAGCAATGTCTAAGTGTACCTTTTACCCCGCATTCTTTTCAACATCTATTGTTACTTGTATTCTTAATGACTCATTCTCACTGGAGTGAGATGGAATTTTAGTGTAGTTTTAAATTTACATTTCTTTAATGGCAAGAGATGTTGAACATTTTCTCGTATGTTTGTGTTTTTTCTGTGAAGTGTCTTTTTCGTTCCTTTGTCCACTTAATGATTGAGTTATTTGTTTTTTTTGGTGTTAACTTTTTGGAATTCTTTATGTATCCTGGATATTAATGCTCCAGCTGAGGTGCAGGGGGCAGAGATTTTCTCCCATTCTATAGGCTCTTTTTTCACACTCTTGATTGTTTCCTTTGCTGTGAAGAAGCTTTTTAGCTTGATACTGTTGGGAGCAGTGACTGAATTATGGGTCTTGAACTGTCCTGTGACAGAGGTTATGACTCTCTTGGGAACTTTAGATGCAAAGGCATTGATTTGGGACTGCCTTGTTGTTATGGTGTCACCCTGTAAAATAGGAGGTTCTGTGCCAGCTATGGAGCTATTTAGTTCTTGACCTTGAGGTTCAGATGCCAGATGCTGTGGGGTAGAAAGTTGATAATCATAATAGGGCTGCTCATACTCATGACTTTGGTTTCTGCTTACTTTGAAGAAACATTTTCAAAATAAATCATTTTGATGTTTATACTTATATAATAAATGTGATGAGCTTGCTTTGCATCACTATCTCCCAACCTCTGAGACCCAGCTTTTTCTCTATTTGTGTGTCTGTTTTTCTTTTCTCCATCTCCTCACTGTGCAGTCCAGGAACCTGAATTAATGGCTGTGCAGGATGAAGAATGATACCATTCCAATTACGGGTTATTGATTTTACTTCTTGTGCTTTTCAGGTTTTATAAAGAAAGTCATTTCCTCTGCCATTCTGTTGGAGTGTTGGGACTAATTATTCCTCTAGTATGTGCAGGGTTTCTGGTCTAATGCCTAGGTCTTTGACCCACTTTGAGTTGCTTTTTGTGCAGTGTGAGAGATAGGGGTTAAATTTCATTCTTCATATATGAACTTCCAGTTTTCCCAGCACCATTTGTTGAAGAGGCTATCTTTTCCTCAGAGGCATTTTCAAAAGAGATAATAAATATTTGAAAAAGAAAAATCAAAGCATGTAAAAAATGAAATGGCTATAGAAATGCAGTGAAATATGTATAATATATACATTATGTATAACATATAATGATCAGTAAAAATAAATACTAAGAACTTACATGTTTTTCATAAATATGTAATTTTATCAAAGTGAATTAGGATTATCCCCAAATTTGAAATTAAGCAAATATTTTGATAATGCAAAAACAATTATCTGAACAAAGAATCAACATTTTACAGAGAGAAAACAGATATAGGTGTCTCTATATGTAGATATATGCATATCTTCCATATAGCAGTATTTGATAAATTATTGATAAATTTTCTTTATCATGAATAAATCCACTAATATTGACTTTACTTTGCAAAACTTCAAAAATATCTACTACGTTTAAATGAACAATTCATAGGCATTACCGAGTTTGTCTATGGAAAAATGATTTTGAATAAAAATAAAATAAAATATAAATATATAAAAATAATACATGAAAATAAAAACTGAATCTAGTTTACCTTATTTAGATCTTGTACATTTTTAGTGTTATCTGCCATTTCTTATTATCATCTTTAAGAATCTTTAAATAATTAAAATTTATATATAATACTTAAATGAATAGTAAAATTAATATTTTAATGTTAGAGTTAAAAATGTACAAATGATAAAATTACAACTAGATTGTAATTATGGGATTAAATCATAATTAAACTTGTCATTTTAAGAAAATAAAACCTCATAATGCCACAATTGATAAGGAATTACTGTTTGAAAGTCTTAATTTATAATTTCCAGATTTGATCTACTTTAAGAACTTAAAGTAATAATAAATCAAAATTAGTTAACAATTATTTTATATATAAATTATTATGATGGGGGATCATTAGAATAAATCCTTTAAATACTTTAGCAGATAAAAACCATTACATTTTAAGTTAATTAAGCTGGGCTTAGTGGTACATGCTTATAATACCTCAGAGACTGAGGCAGGAGAATTTTAAGTTTGAGGCCAGCCTCAGCAACTTAGTGAGACCCTGTCTTGTCTCAAAAATAAAAAGGACCAGGGATGTAGCTCAGTGTCAAAGCACACTTGCTTTCAATCCCTGGTATCTAAATAAGTAAATAAATAATTCCATATCTTATTACTCAATATTTTTTTTCAAAATAATGAATATTTACCCTAGGGTTCTTTACCCTTTGTGCCCATAAAAATGTGCTGGAAATATAATTAGTCAGAATTATAAGAAATTTAATAAGTATCTTATGTTAAGTAAACTATATCCTAATATTATTTTCCTATTATGGTAAAATTATGATAAAATGATATAGTTATTTTTAATACAAAATCATTTGTCCATGTGTAACATGCAAGATTTAAAGCTTATAAGCTTTTCTTTCTAAGCTACTTTTTCCTTCCCATATTCATCTCATACTGGGAGCGAAAACATTCTCCCAAGCCCTGACACCATTAGACCCATGGAATCAAATTGCTATATATATATATGCACACCTCTAGACTCCCCACTTTTGTTCTCCTATATAATCCTAAAGATATTGCCAGTAACAAGAAGACAATTTTCTAGACCAGCTGTCTTCCCAATTTAGCCAAGCCAAGAATAAATTCCTTTCTCACTTCACCATTTTTCTTTCCCTCTGTTAGTTAATTTCACAATGTGACAGGTGACCAAATCTGGTGTGCTGGGAACCCCAGAGTCAAGCCTTTGTCAGGGTATCACAAATAAACTTTCATGTGCCAGGAATGCAGTATGAATTATTTTAAATAAAAATAAAAATTTTATGCACACATAAAAATATTTTTTTTGCAATAATTCAAGTGTATACCTTTTCATCAAAGACCTGATACTTTCAACAAAACTCACAATTGTTTCACTACTACACACAGTAGGGAAAATATTTAGTGTGCTTTGAATGAATATGTACATGATTAGATCATCCTAGAGTATAAATAGAAATCTCAGAACACTTTTTTATACTTAATAAATAGCAAACATTTTCCACCAAGCCATATGATTAAAAAGCTATGTTGGGTGTGATGGTACATGCCTGTGATCCCAGTGTCAAGTGGAAAAGGCAGGAGGATTGGAAAGTCAAGGCCATCAGCAGCCATTTAGCCAGACCCAGTCTCAAAAGAAAGAAACAAACAAAAGGGCTGGTGATTTAATTCAGTGGCAAAGCATCCCTGGGTTCCATACTTGTAGTGGTGGGAAGACAAAAAAAAAAAAAAAAAAAAAAAAAAACACTTAGCTAAAAGAGAAAGAAGGAAGAACATATTGGGAAATTAGGTAGAAATATTGAGTTTAAGGTACCAAAAATTAATGTAGCAGTACTTACTTTAGCCATGCTTATAAAGAAATCATGATTAATTTATAGAGGAGAAAAATACTAAGGAATCAGAATAAATGACCTATAGATTAAAAATTAAAGAATTCTGGAAAGAACACTATAATGGTGGAAGAACATTGTGGTTCAGACCCTAATCCCTGAAGCCTGTGAGTATGTTGCCTTCTATGCTTGTGATCTTTTAGGCTAATTAGTTGTGGGGAAAAAATAGCCTATATATACATATATATGTATCAATAAAAACCAATATTTTACAAATACATCAATAAAATCCAATACTTTACAAATTTAAGGTCCAAGTATTGTAGTAAAGAGGATATTTACAGCATAAAAAATTTATGATAAATATATAATCAAAATATTTTACTTGTGACAAATAATAGAGAAGCATAAAGGAAGTGGCATATTTTAGCATGTTTGTTTTCACTAAGCAGTCTTTTATTTCTTATTCTTATGAGCAGGTGTCCTCTCCCAGGCAAGTGCATTGTGGCTTCTCTCTTTTCATGTTTCCAAACCTTTTCTCTCGTCGCTTTCAGATGCTGTTTTAGTTCCTATTTGAGAAAATAATAGCCATAAAAGAGACATTTCATAATGTTCCATAACAGCTGCCAATTTACCTGCATCTAATCCCGTATACTCTCTCTCCTCCTGTTCTGTGAAAAGACCTTAGCTGTTCTGCAAAGTCAATGCTTCCTCCTGTGCATCTGTCACCATCCCTCTTATCACATGAGCAGGTACCACTTGCATTAGCAGCTCTTGCCTCTCCTTTCTGCATCTTCAGTGCTCCTATCACATCTCCACCTTGTCAAATGATAATTTGCTGGCCATTTCTCAGTCTTTTCCTGTTTTATCTGTCAGCAGTATCCAACAATGTGGATCATTCCCTCCACCTTAAAGTTTTTTGTTTCCTCTCTTGACTTCCAGAAACTACCTTGTTGTTGTTCCCCGCCTTGACATTCGTTGCTCTACCCTCAATCAGCCTCTTGTACTAATTTCTCCTCTTTTTCTGATTGCTTAAAATTGGAGTTTTAATTGACTCTACTTTTTTGTGCAATACATTCACTCCCTTGGTGATTGGATTCAATCTCAGCACTTTGCCAGAAACCTCTGATAACAACTAATTTGTCTTTATAGTTCAGATTTTCCTTCAAATATCCAGATACATGTATCCAACTATCTACTTGACATCTCAAATTCACTTACCATAAACTGAGCATTTGGTCTTCTGCTACAAACCTACTCATCATTATTCTTTTCCTTCCTTCTATCTTATAATCATAGTTTTAACCCTTAAAAGACTTAGGCAAAAAAACTATAGAGTTAACAAGCCACAGATTGGGAGAAATTATTCGTATACAAAGTATAAAAAGACTCCTGAAATTTAACAATGAGAAAACAAACTATTTTAAATGGTAAACAATCTAAAAACTGCACAAAATGATATATACAGATGGCAAATAATACACAAAAGAGGAGAGTTTGATTGATGTTATAACATGGCACCTGGATGGTAGATGTATAAACCAAAGAAATATACATTTATCAAAACCCAAATAAATATACATCATAAGTTTTACAGAATGCAAATTTAAAAACTTAACATGGGTATTGGGAGTTCTCATATTGGAATTGTTAAAAGGGAATCAAACTGCATTACAAATGTCTCATTCATATTATGAAAGGAAATGGGGGAAAAGGTAGTTGACCTAAGTAACTTTGAAAAATAATGCTTTTAGTAAGGCAAAAGACAAAATTAAGGCTACATATTGACCCATATTTCCTTGTTAAATTTGTCTTTAACAGGGATACAAGGTAGCATAGTGGATACTACTTTACTTACACACAGGGTTGTAAATATTAGCAAATACATTACCAGAGAAAAAAGATGCAGATAAGCAAGATAGGAGGGCTAGAATGAACCTTGCACTGCCGTGCCTTGTATTATTTAAATTTATAAACACTAGGCTAGACAAGCATAGACTATTTTAAGAAAAGTAATTCACCCATTTGTGATTAGTAACTGGTTAGAAATAATGACCTGCTTTCAAATTCATATTTCTACTTTTAATTGCCAATTTTCAAGTTTTAACAGGAAAAGCTTTTAATTTCCCCCCAATGTGCTAGGACTCAAAAGAGAATTGCTATGGTTTGGATCTGGAATGTCACCCAAAGGCTCGTATATTGACAGCTTGGTCTCCATTGTAACAATGTTCAGGGGTGAAATTTTGGGAAGTGTTTATATCATGAGGGCTCTGAACTCATCAGTGGATGAGTTAACCCACTGATGGCTTCATAGCTAAATGTAATACTGGGAGGTAGTGGAAATTGTAGAGAATGGGACCTAATTGAAGGGAGTGGGTCCTTGTGTTACAGGGCTGGATCTTCTGGGAAACTGAGGCAGCAAACCCCCCCCCCCTTCTTAAACCCTCCCTTAAACTCTGATTCATATGAACAGGCCAGAAAGATTTCAGACATGTTGCTCAAGTAGCAGGCATGAGTTTAGTAGAAGGGATAGAAAAAGGGAAAAGGGGTCACACTCAAGGGAAAGAGCAGGCCCTCTCAGAGAGGAGAGGAAGGGTAATACCACCTGTTACTGGTGATGAGTTCTGCTCCCTCACATGTAGAAGTATAACATTAGAGAAGCACACCGAGGCAAGCATATAAAGCAGGGTTTATTTACAAAGGGGGGCAACAGACTTCTGGGAGGGAGAAGGGGGCCATAGCTGGCATCTTGGTATCCCAAGAACTGAGGGCATTCTGCCTTTTTTTTTTTTTTAATATGCCCCAGCCATTCTTTGTTCTCCTTATTTCTTCCCCTTATCACTCTCCTTCCTGCATATGTGGATAGGCACAGGAGATGATCAGTGGGATGGCCAAAAGGTGAGAAGTAGATGGATGAGGGAAGGGCCAGGATGGAGCATCCCAGGACACATTAATTAGCAACTTTTATAGCTCCCTCTATGGAGGGGCAATTCTTGGGCAGGTTACCTTAGCAACAGGTTTGAGCAGGGGCAGGTTATCTTGATAAGGATGGAGGAAGGGCTCTGAAGGCATTTCAATTCCTCAGGGGGCGATCTCCCCCAACTTCACAGACTCACTCAAATTGGCCTCCTTGGTCTGACTTGACTTGATTTACCTATCCATACTGACTGCCTGTCTAATTCTGGCTTCAATGGTGTGCCTCTCCTGACCTCCAGTTTTAATGGAGTTCCAGGGAAATTTCCAGAGAGTTCCATCCAGACGTACCTCTTAACTTTTGACTACAGCAGGGTGACATCAGACTTTCAAGTCTCCACTGCCATGACAACTCTAAGTCACTTTTTCCCATGCTGACAGATTCTAATTGGAATCTATTCTTACAGATTTTATGGTTGGGGGAATTATCCTTATCTCCCTGAGTTCTGGGATTTGAACTGTGTAAAGGTCACAAAAGTCCCCCACTTCAGCATAACTTATGCTATTCTTGTTAACATTTCTTTAGCAGGTAACAGGTAGTTCGCTGGGGAATGTAATATATTCTGTGGACTTAAATCAGGCAGGGTTAAAGGTAAATTTTGCTTCTCAAAGTGAAATCATGTGGGGCAAACAAGGTAGGCCCCATCCAATCATGTCTGTCTGTCCCCTATCACCTGGGGGTGTGCTCTTAGTGACTATATCTTATTCTTGGCTTGTTTCTTTCTGCTTTCTGGATACCATGAGGCAAGCAGTTTCACTCAGCCACACCATCCCTGATGTTCTTCCTTACCACAGGTCCAGAAACAATAGAGCCAAGGGACTGTGGACTGAAAACATGGGTCAAAATAAATATTTCTAATCTAAGTTGATATCCTCAGGTATTTTATCACAGTGATGGAAAGCTGACAATCACACAAATAGATTTAACAGGTTTAATGAACTGTGTTTTAATGATAAATAATCATACATAAACTGTTAGATATTCTATTCAGTGTATTGTCCCTATTATGATCTTTTCTTATTTATTTGAAATAGTTATCTTTAGTGGTAATTTATCAGGGATCAGAGATCTGTTTAACTTTAATATAGAAATATTCTACCTTGAAATATCTAACAAAAATCTGTTTAGCCATTTCTTTAATTGGAGCAAGAACTTAAGGATATTATTTCAATCAATCACAGAAAATTGTGAGTCCATTTTTGTATTTTCCTCAGCAAGAATGAATTAAATTGACTGCCATCTTCAAGGAAAGGAAAATAGTGTTAGTTACTGTAACTAAAATATGACTAATTTGAAAATTATTTTAGAAATAGTATCAACTTTTTTTGTGGAAAGTTACATATTAATAATATACACTTTTTATATTTTACTATGTAAATTAATTCATGTAGCTGTTTTGGAATACACAAGATATGTAAAACCTATACTGTATCAGATACTGTGGAGTTCCTATAAATGAATTTGTACTATTCCTACATAGTTGACTGCTTTTTATAGAATGCTATGAGAGTTCCTGGCAAGTAGAAAAATAATATTCCTAGCTGGGCACGGTGGTGCACGCCTGTAAACCCAGCACTTGGGAGGCTGAGGCAGAAGGATCGCGAGTTCAAAGCCAGCCTCAGCAATGGTGAGGCACTTAGCAACTCAGTGAGACCCTGTCTCTAATAAAATACAAAAAAGGGCTGGGGATGTGGCCCAGTGGTCAAGTGCCCCTGAGTTCAATCCCTGGTACAAAAAAAAAAAAAAAAAAAAAAAGAAAGAAAGAAAAGAAAAGAAAAATAATAATATTCCTGATTCAGAAGAGTTAATTCTCCATATTAAGATTGCATTACACTTTTTTTACTGGAAAACAAACAAACAAACAAACCCACAACAAAACATTTTCTAATATTCTTCATTTTTAGACAAAAGGAGAGTTTTAAAATGATGAAAACCACAGGCTCTTCTTTGATGTAAACTTGCCAGATTAGCTTTATCAGGGCTCAATTCTCCCTCCCTCCCCTCACCCATGCCCCAGGCCTCATCCACTTTGGCCCATATTTATGATTTCTGTGACGACCCTCTAAGGGGTCCAGTACTCTGATCCAACTTTATTTCCACAACCTGTTTCCATTTTTCCATGTACATGCCCTACAGGTGGCTAAATATTTGGGGGGTAAATATATTTTCTGTTAGACTGATTTACTAATTCAATTCCTCTCGTTTTGCTTAATATCTTCAATAGAACCCAAGTCATTTTCTTTATAAGTGTTAACAGTTTTTATATAAATTCCACTGATATGCAACATGGAAATGTCAAATTTAGTTGAAATATAGTCAACATGGTGTACTTCAGAAACGTTTTTCATGAATCATCAGTTTTTCCACTGTTTATTCATTAATGGATGTGTTCATTTACTTAATTTATTATTTGCAGGATGCAAATACTTCATTTTTATTAAAATCAGAGTATTAAAGTAGGGATGAAAGGGCGAAAATATTCTCTATTAAATCTAAAGCTATCACTAATTAAAATGGAATGTTATTTTACATGCAAATAATTAAAATTTGTTGAGTTTTTGAAGTATATAGTATTCTATGGCACAGAAGCTAAGTCACAAATAATCGTCTCAAAACATAATTTTGAAAATGTTATGTCAAAACAAACTATTGTTCCTTAGAAACAATAAACACCTAACACCTATCTTTCATTTTCTGGTAAAATTCCTTATAAATTTTAGTATAATTTCTGTATTTTGAGGTGTCAATTAAGTCATGTGTTTATAATGTTTCCTTCCTTTGTACCTTCCTTTTTTTCATTCCTTCCTCCATTTTTGTTTGTGTGTTTGCTGTTTTGCTGTTCAATTAAATCTCATTTGTATTCTGCATCTGAGGTCTGAGTGCTCTGGTCATACATGGATTAAAAATAGTAAAGAAGGTCAGGTGCAGAATTGTTTTGTTCCTGATTTTAATGAGAATATCACATGTAATTTTTCTCTTTCCTCTTTGGAAACTAGAGCTTGAATTCAGGGGTGTTTTACTATTGAACTACATTTTCAGGCCTTTTTTTTTTTTTTTTTTCTTTTCTTTTCTTTTCTTTTTTTTTTTTTTTTCTCGTTTTGAGACAGGGCCTGTATTAATGAGGGCCTCACTGAATTGCTGAGGCTGGCACAAACTTGTGATTCTCGGGTCTTACCCTCCCGAGTCACTGAGATTACAGGTTTGCAGTACAGTGTCTGGCTTTCATGTAATTTTCTTCATCATGTTTTTAATTTTATATTGAAATAAATTCATATATTTCTGCCTCAACCATTTTAACTTTATTGGGAAAAGATACTGAGTTTTACTTAACATTTCTGGCAAATCATTTAACCTATTAGGGATGTGACATTTCAAATGTGATCATATAATAATGTAGCAATCTGTTTATCATTCTGTAGTTATATTTATCTGTTTCTATTTCAATTGGATTTGATGTATTCTCTACTGCGTTTTTTATAAATACATTAATATTTTAAATTAACGTATTTATAGGGTATATTTTGGTACATGCATAGGATGTATAATGACCAAATCAATGTAATTGGCATCTATCACTCCAGACATTTATCATTTCTTTGAATCCGAAACATTCAAAATCCTCTATAAAAACTATTTTGAAATATTCCATTAATTGTTTTCAACCATAGTTATCCTACTGTGCTAAAGAATCTTAAAGAGGTTTTCTTTTCTAAGCACAGGTGGAATATTGAATTTTAATATCATTATAATTTCCTGTGTTGCCAAAATTTTATAGAAATCTATACCAGGAATTTCTTATTTTAGGTTTCCAAGTAACGAAATTTTAATAAAAATTGGACACTATTTTCAGTGATAAGATGTGGATGCTACATTTATTACTATCATGAATCTTGTGCCAAAAGGCCAGATTTGTGGCAATCTCATAGCTAGCTTTTTAATTTTTTATGAGCACATGAAGTGTTGGCTGATAAATGTTCTTTCAGTAGCTATGGAAGCAAAGAAATATTGAACTACTTTATTGTCATTATCATTTTTTAATATGCTAATTTTATGTTAGACAATTGGTTAACAGATGGATAGCAGAAAGACAAATCCTTAAAATCACACATAAATATTGTTATAAAATAGAATGAGAGAATAAAATAGTAAAGATAAGTAATGAAATCAGACCCAAAAGATAAATCAATTTATAAGCCCTATAAATTTCCTCTGGTTACTTATTTATATTTTTGCCTTCTTCATTTATCACTAGTGGACCAAAAACGTCAATTAATTTTAAATAGTATAATAGGATAATTGATGTTACTATAACATAGGAGTACATTATTGTGCATTGTCAGAGAAATGGCTTCCCAAAATCCAAAGAATAAAATCAAACAAGATTCTCTTTAACATTTGCCTTCACATCAGAGTTTTTACATTTACTTATCATTTTTTTCTAGGTTTCTGGCTCATAGTATGATTTATTTATTTAAAAATAGTCTTTTGTGTGCATTTTCTTTAATTTTTAAAAATAAAGTTGCAGAATTTTCAATTCACATTGAAGTATAGTTACCTGTTTCTTTTGATGTTATCCTTTGAATTTCATGAGTAGCTGGTGGCATATTAGATGGATAGAGATCATTTTTGAATTGAAAGAATCTATTTGAAGTATCAGCCACATGCAGTCATTGTGCTTATGCCTGGCAAGTGCCATTGTGCTCTGACATTAAAATATTCTATAGAAAAGATATTTAAATAAAGTAGAGAAGTTTTTAATGTACACACCAAATGGATATGTAAGTGCATCCATTTATAAGTATGGATGCTCTTTGATTTATGATAATTTATGATGGTTTATACTCCCATACAACCACTGTAAGTAGAAAATATTAAGT
This sequence comes from Tamias sibiricus, assembly GCA_025594165.1. Lineage (NCBI taxonomy): Eukaryota > Metazoa > Chordata > Mammalia > Rodentia > Sciuridae > Tamias > Tamias sibiricus. The sequence continues at coordinate 30,132,746 of CM046661.1, forward strand.
TTAAAGAGAACTTAATACACCTAACCTATGCAAGATAATAACTGAACAGCACGTAGAAAGGCAGTTGTTAACCTCTTGGTGGCAACTCCGCTTCTAGCTCTAGTTGCTGCAGAACCTACCCAGGGTTCTGACCATGGACTGTGCTGCATCTGGCTTCCTGGAGAAAAGAGCAGCATTCAGAATTTGAAGTATGGCTTCTATTAAATGTATATTATTTTCCTATTACTGTACGGTAGAAAAATTATAAGGCTAGTAGGCATAAATTGAGGCAACTGCGTAAACATTAAACCTATTTAATGTGAGGCATCAAAGGTAAATCCTTTATTATGTACATATCAATTTTGCATGGAAGAATTACTATATTTTTCCATAAAAAGATCAAGGAAAGAAGTGATCTAAAGATGTTTATAATTGGGGCTGGGGTTGTGGCTCAGTGGTAGAGCACTCACCTAGCACTTGCGCAGCCTGGATTCGAGCCTCAGCACCATGTAAAAATAGATAAAGGCATTGAGTACAACCAATAAATCAATAAATTTTTTTAAAAATGTTTTTTTTTTTTTAAAGTAATCAATTGAAAGTGAAGAATTTTATAGTGGTTCCAAGAGAAGAAGAAAGAGATTGTAAACTCAGGAAAAGGGGGATACAGAGGACTGTGTGTGGCATGAGGAATTCTCTGGAGCAGGATGTACAGGAGGGAATTTTGGATTAGCTATTTTCTAGCTGTGTGGCTTCCCATCACATTCCCAAATGACAGACAGCTATAATATGATTATTCTGAGTGTTTTATACAGCTTTTTCGCTGCTATGGCTAAAGGATCTGACAGAACAACTATACAGGAGGAAGGAAGAGTTTATTCAAGGGCTCAGGGTTTCAGAGGTCTCAATCCAAAGACAGCAAGCTCCATTCCTCAGGGCTCAAGGTGAGGCAGGTGGAAGAGTGTGGCAGAGGAAGCAGCTCATATGGTGATCATGAAGCAGAGAGAGAATATCTACTCTTGAGATGCAAAATATACATTCTATAGCCATGCCCCAATTCCCACTTCTTCCAGCCACACCCCACCACTTAACTTACCGCTCAGTTAATCAATATCAGGGGATTAAATCATTGACTGGGTTAAAACTCTTACAACCCAATCTTTTCTCCTCTGAACCTTCCTGCATTTTTTCACATGTGAGTTTTTTGGGGATACCTCACATCTAAACCATAACACCGAAAATTATTAAACTTATTATTTTTAAGGATGAAAAGATTTCTGTTTACAACTTCTGCAAAACAGAGAAGACAGACTCAGAAGGAACTGCATCTAGGTAATAAAGAGGAAAAGAAATTTTATGGGTCATTGGGAGCTTGGGGAAAGACCAGAGACATTTAAAAATAAGATACATAAATTCTGAGACTAGAGACCATGCATAATTTCAGCAAATTTTAACAAAGCAGTGTATTAGAATGAGCAAGAACAAAAGTGTTATGCTTGAGAGCAGTTACATATGATTACTTGTCAATAATAGTTGTACCTTGGAGTCAATTAGAATTCTCTAGTTGAAATAAATAAGGCCTGGGAAAAACATTATGATCCAAACAGAGATACAAGATAGTTCAAGAAAATCTCATTTAGTGGAATAAAATGAGTTTGTTGACATCAATATCTTGGGACAATTTCTAGAATGTGGAAGTGTTTAACAAATGCTATAAGCATAAATAACTATTTGTTTATGAATCCATGTAAAAATTTTGTTTTCTTTTCCAATAGAGATTGTATGAGTGTATGTGTTTGTGTGTGTGTGTGTGTATGTGTGTGTGTGTGTGTGTGTGTGTGTGTGTGTGTGTGTGTGTTTTCATTTGACCATGTCAGAGTAACAAAGAACTTGATTTTAAACATTCAAAAGTTACACAGTGCCACCGTGGTAAGTAGGTGTAAGGAATTTTGGCTGGTTTTATTTTCTGGTTTTTTAATTTAGCAAGCAGATATTTTAAGTCTGCTAGGAATTTTGTGTTCTCCTATTCTTCCAGAAATAAAGAAATCAATTCACTGTGGGAAGTAAAAAATCTCCTAGGTGAGGTGGAATGTTATGTTTGAATGTGCTGTTCAGTTATATGCATGTAAAATAATTACCTATTCATTTTTCTGTGTGAAACTTAAGTTCACTGAAAGAAAGCCTGCCTGTTTCCAATTGCATTGTTGAACGTTCTGTTTAGAACTGGATGTTGAACTTTGTTAAGTTGAGCTTTGTTGAATATAATGTACATTGAACTTTGCTTTTGCAGGTTATGTAGTCATTCATGAAAAGCTGCTTCCCAAATCTAGAATCTGTTGATTACATCTTGAGGAATAGGGATGCTGGGTTATGTGCAGTTTGTCTGCTGAGCAATGTGCTTGGCCGGAGCCCTCACGTCAGATTCAGCAGGAGCATCCAAGCCAATATCTCATCAGCACTAGAAAGTAAAGACTGAAGAAGAACCAGGCCTTGTATTGCAGCCATGCAAACAGACTGTTAGTTTTCACCCAAGATGTTATTGGGGACTGATTATCCCAGAGGTCAGATCATAGGTTGTATGCTTATGTGTTTTATTTTGATTGTTTCCTCTGTCAAAAAACAAAACAAACAAGTGCTAGATTTTTAAAAAAGTGGTTAAAGCAGATATTAATAAGAATCATTGCAATTGGGGGATAGTATTGAATTACAGTTAGTTCTAAATGCATAATCAAGTGGGAATTTATATCCCAGGAACATTTTGGTGTAGAGGTCAGTGGATGGAAAATCACTAGTAAGAACTGACCTAACAGGATTCTTACTGAAGAGAATGCAGAATAACTAGATATCACACAGGGAAGGCGAGGGATGAGGAATTTGATCAGATACTGAGGTTGTTCAGATATCCAAGATGGGGGTTCTCTGTAAACTGACTTCCCTGAATTCTTGCTAAAAGTGGACAATGAAAGCCTAGTAAAGGACAATACTGAAGATCTGGGCTCAGAGGAGTGAGAAGCCCAGTAAGAGGAGGTCAAGGAGAGTCTTTACTATCCCTCATGTTTGCAAAGCAGGCCAGAAGTCTACTAATTATTGGTTTGCTTTCCCATGAGACAACATTCTGAGCAATTACTTTCCACGGTCAACTGCTTTTCCATCTCAACTGCATAAGGACCATTAAGACAGATTGACTTCAGAAAAAGTGCCTTCCCATGTTCCCACTTTTCCTGGAATTGGCCCAGCCACAAAAAAATCCTGTTTATATGTGAATATTATAATTCTAAAAAGATACTTCAAATGTTACTTTCTCTGAGTGATAAAATCATCCCATGTCCCTCTTGAGATACACTAATATAAAATAAAATAAATTTATAAAATATTTTAAGCAACATTCATTTCCTCTCCACACAGTAAAAGGAACTTGCATTGAAAATATTATCAATGTTAGTCTCGGAGTGCATTAATGGCCAAGAGAAGGGTGCAGTAAAAACATTCTGTTCTCAGTTCACCATTCAAGCCCTGCCACAAAAACTGATTTCCTTGAGAAGAAAGAATCAGGTTAAAACAGAAGTGTTTTTTAATCCACAATTGAATTTTAAAATAATAACTTTTTTCTCTAAGCACATTCACAATAAAATTTCTCAATTTCTATGTTGAATAAGAACAGTGTATCAAAATTATACAGCATTTCAAGATCTTAGGCCAAAATAGGTTACAGCAACAAAATTCAATGGTGGGAACATTTGTTCTTCTTAGCAAAAAATTGTTGTTTCATACTTCTAGTTCACTTCAGATTAGTGTTGTTTGGAAAGACTTGCTTAGAAAAGCTCTGAATTGTCTTCTACATGGCCCTGAATATCTCATCTCCAAGACAACCAGTCATGAACACGTTTGTCTCTCAGGGAGTTCATAACACCTTGCCTACACAGCTAGCTTTTGAAGGTTTTTTTTTTTTAATATTTGTACAGATTTACACTCAACATTTGCTTACTATATACCATTCCTGGGTTAGCAGGGGTTGGGAAGAGGGGCAGGAGAGATAAATTTTAATTTAATTAAAAAATATGTTTTAAGGCTTTAAATTTTTTTTATACAGAAGTGTCATTGAAAAATTAAACTGGTAATACCTTGCTCCACTCTATAATATGATAAGCCAAAATAATAAGTCAAAATTCTAATGTGCTGACTTTCATTAACACCAAGAATGGTTATTTCTGCTTGCATTTGACTATGGAATCCCCACCTCCTTGTATGATTAAGCTTTTTATTTTGGAACACCATTATTTTGCAGTTCTACTATTGTGCACTTTTATGGATTAGAACAGTTGGTAAACTGTCAAAACTACTTACTATTTTGAAAAGCAGGAGTAATTTTATGGATCTCAGAATTGTTAGAAAGCATATTGGGAATGGGTTATTATTCTATATTAAAAAACAGGGGCCCAAGAAGAAACAATTCTTGTGCATAAAACTGTCCAACAAACTGTTCTTTAAAAGATTCTGGTGAGAAATCCATGTAAACACAGTGATTCTTATATAGAAATAAAAGTAACACTTATTGTCTTATAGTAAAAAGAACTGTGGAACTCAAATAGCATATAAACCTGTAAAAAGTTAGACCCAAACTGGATGTGATGACATATGCCTATAATCTCAGAAATTTGGGAGGGTAAGGCAGGAGGATTGCAAATTCAAGGCCAGCCTCAACAATTTAGAAAGACCCTCAGCAACTCAGTGAAATCCTGTCTCCAAATTTAAAAAAATTAAAAAAAATTGATAGGACTGAAGATATAGTTCAATAGTAAAGTGCCATTGGGTTCAATTTATGATATCAAAAACAAACAAACACAAAAGCACTTAAAAGACTTTGTAATTATCCACTAGTGTTTAAGAAGAAAGATTGCAGTGAAGTGAGGCTGAAGAAGCTACATAAAGACTTTCTGAGACAAACAAAACTGAGGCACTTTGCTAGCTGTAGAACTGCCTTGGAAGAAATGTTTAAAAAAACACAGAGATAGAAATGATAGATATGAAGAACTCATATCTATGCAAAGAAAGAGTTAGTGAAGAAATAAGAGAAAGTAAAATAAAACTTTTTTATATTTAATTGATCTGATAGTAGTTTGTTTAAAATAATAATTGCAAAAATATAATCTATGGAATAGATGGAGCCTGAGCATAAGTGAAGTGATGACATCATAGATAGAAGCAGCAAAGGGGAGGAGCTAAGGACATCTCATGTGAAGATACTTATACTCCCACTGAAGCAGTGACCTGTTACTTTAAATTAGACTTGAATTAGCTGTAAATGTACAGTACAAACTCTAGCACAGTATAATTTATATATTAAGAAAAAATGTTTATAAATAGCATACTGAAAAATGTTCAACTGAAATCAGGGATGGTAGAAAAATAGTAGTGAACAAAAAAATTAAAACAAACAAAAGTAGCAAAAAATACAAAACTGTAAAGATTTTGAAAGATATTATGGCTACTGTATCAATGATCCCAATTAACCTAAATGGCCTAATACACTAGTTAAAAGATTTACTGTTAGAGTGGATAAAAAGAAAGGCCCAAATATGTTACTAACATGAAACTTACTCTATATAAAGAGATAAAGGGAATAAAAGTAAAGGGATGGAAAAAAATATGTCATGCTAAATCTAATTGAAAGAAGGCTGAGATAGCTACATTAACCTTAGATAAATCTGCATTCAGAAAATTGTCAGAGACAAAGAGGGGCAGTACACAATAATAAAGGGGAAACTTTTAATGTATATGTGCAGGACAACATAGTGCCAGAATTCATAAGGCAAACATAGATAAAACTCTAAAGAGAAATTTACAAATATGCTACATATTATTTTCAAACTCACATGGAACTTCCACCAATATAGACCACATTCTGGACCAGAATACATAACTTTATAAACTTAAAAAATTTACGTCACGCAGTGTATAGCCATGGTCAGTAAAGGATTTAAAATAGAAACCAGTGACAGAAGGATGTCTTCTAAATAACATGAGGAAAATATCTCAAGAGAAAATTTAAAATATTTTGTACCAAATGAACATGAAAATATAAGATAAAAATTTCTCTAAAAGCAGTAGCTAGAAGGAAATTTAGAGCATTAAGTGCACATATTGAGATAGAAAAGACATCTGAAACACATTCACACACACACACACACACACACACACACACACACACTAACAGTACTTGAAATTGAACCCAAGGTTGCCCTAAAACTGAGCTACAATCACAGTCCTTTTGAAATTCATTGTTAAAATTTAGAGGCAGCTTCTCACTAAATTGCAGAGGCAGGCCTCAAACTTGGAATTCTCCTGCCTCAGACTATTGAGTCACTAGGATTATAATTCCACCATAGCAGCACACCACCACACCAGCCCTAAAGTTAGTACCCTGGGCTTTCATTTCAGGAAAATTGAACAACAATAGAAAATTAAAAAGTGAATTAATGATAACTAATAAAGGAGTAGAAATCAATGAAATTAAAAATGGGAATTTAATAGAGAAAATCAATGAAACTCAAAGCGGGTTCTTTGAAAACATTAATAAAGTTGATAGGATTGTAGTGTAACTAAGGAAATTAGAGATAAAATTATTAATATAAAAATGCAATAGGACATCACTGTAGATGCCCTAGACATTCAAAGGATATAAAGGAATACTATGAATGGTCTATGTCTACAAATTTGATAACCTAGATGAGTTTGATAACTTAGATGAATTTCTTGAAAGACACAATCTGCCAAAACTCACAAGAATAAATAGAAAATGTGAATATTAAATAAGTGGAATAAATAAAACAGAAAACACCAAGCTCAAATCACTTCACTGGCAAATTAAAACATTTTAAGAAAAATATACCAATTCTTTATATGCTCTTCCAGAAAGAAAAAAAAAAAAACAAAAACACTTTTTACATGATTCTATGAGACAAGCATTACCATAACACACAAAAAATATATTATTAAGGAAGATAAAGATCAATAGCTCTCATAAACAGAGTCACAAAAATCCTCACAAAAATATTAACAAATTGAATCCAAGAATATATAAAACAAACATGAGTCATGATAGAGTTGGGTTTATTTCTCACTATGAAAGCCTGCTTTCAAATTAAAAAGTTCAAAAAATGTAATCAATCACATAACCAAGCTGAAGAAGAAAAATTATATGATCATATCAATAGATGCATAGGAACCTTAAGCCAAAATATAGCAGCCAATCATGATAAAACTTAAAAAAAATTATAAAGGAGCAGTTGACAAAGAATATCTACAAAAGCCTATAGGTAACATCATACTTAATAGTGAGAAAATTACAAGTGTTACTGCTATGATCAGGAATAAGATAAGGATGCCCACTTTCACCACATCTTTACAACCTCATAATGCAAGTCCTACTTAATGCAATAACATGAGGAGATGAAGTAAAATATGTACAGATCAAAATGGAAGAAATAAATCTCTCCTTTGCAGATAACGTGATTGTCTATGCAGAAAACACCAGGGAAATGACAAAAAAAAAAAAAAAAGTTGTATAATTTGTAAGCACTTATAGTAAAATTGTAATATAAAAATTACTGTATAAATGTCTGTAGCTTTGTGTACATTGTGGCAAAAGGCATGGTGGAGCAAAGCTGCTCCCCTTAATAACACTTGGGAAGCAGAGAGGAAGAGTGAGGAAGGTGCCAGGGACCATATATACCTTTACAGAGCGTGCCCCCAGTGACCTACTCTCTTTAACTTAATGTAATCAATGTGTCTTTGCCCTCTCTTGATTTCTATGTTCTGTGAGAAATTTAAATGAAGAGTACTGGTATCCTAGCCTTGCTAGGCATGTAAAGGCAGATACCTCATTCTCAGAAACTCCCATGTAAAATATATCTAATCAATACACAGATCAAGAACTAGCTGTCATACAAGGAATGCTTTGTTAACTTCATATTTATTTTTTAATGTGTCAACAACAGAAGAGTATACTAGATCCTGTCTCAGACACTATTCAGAAATTAGTTTTCTCCAATAGACAGGGATATCCAATCTGCAATAGTCTTTGCAAACCAGTGCTAAAAATAAAAACTAACTGGCAAAAACTGACAGTAAGAGTCCAGAAGAGATAGAGGATTTCAGCAGTTCCACCACTTTTGTTAAATATTTAAAATGCTGTTTTGATAATAAATTCTTCAAATCAAAGTAAGCAGTGAGCTCCCAGCTTCTATTTTATTTGGGGTCTTACATTATTAAAGACATGTACTCTGAGGAGCTGGCAAGCCTGGAAAAGCAAGGACTTTGCTAAAGTTTTGTGATACAATCATTTTAATAGACTGAATATACAGCTCAGTTCCAGGACCTCAAATTATATTTTTTTGTCCTCTATATAAAACATAGTTTAAAAAGAAGGGAAAATCATTGCTAAATGATTAGATATACATAAATTCATGAAAGAGAAAAGAAAATGCAATTAGCTGTAGTTACCCAGCTAGGAAAGGGCACATTTCTCTGTCAGTTACTATTATATAGAGCTCTATCAGAGCTAGGAAAATAGATTCCTTTTCTAGTCAAAATTTCTTTGAATTCAAATTATTTACTTATAGTTATATTAGGGTACTGATAAAAGCAGTAGCTTAAAACACCAAGGGTACATTACCAAAAGAAGATACAATACAAGTTATTAAATAATCAACAGCTTGTGCTTTGGCTTGAAGGATTTTTTTTTTTTTTTCTTCTCCTTCCCTGCATAAAAATCTGTGGACATTTATTCTAGTTTTCTAAATGGAATATTTTTTAACTAGATTTCTGTGTCATTACAAATAACTTATTCAGAGAGATGAGTCTCATGGCCAAGGAATGGTCAAACTCTGGTTTATAGGAAATTATTATAAGGCTCTATGTAAGCAAAAGAACAAAATTGTATACTACCATTTGTTTTTCTAGGGATTCAGTATTATCTGACTTAGATGCATAATTTCTGAGTATCCTCTTTATGCAACCACAAAATGTAGAAGATGGAAACATCTGCTTCTTTCCTCAGTTTATTGAATTTATTTACCCTCAATTTATTGAAATTGTCTGACTTTAGCTGATTATATCATGATGGTCAACACTCTAATATTATCTGATGCAGAAAAATAATTTAAAATATCAGCATGGCTAGATTTGATCAGTAATTTCTCAACTAAAACTCCCCTGGCAACAGGTTGCTCTTTAATTGGCAGTATGAAAAAACATTCAAATGCATCCTTATTTGTCTTGTCATAGATTGTAGTAATAAACAACTGACAAAACAAAGCAAATATTAGTCAATATCTATATGTGTATAGAACTATCCCTATCTATATAAATCCTACCTATATGATATTTTTAATGCATTAAATATTCTCCCTGGGCATTAACACTGCTGGAGCAATCTAATTCTAAGCTTATCATCATTATAATGCCATTAAACATTTGGTGCCCTCTTACTGAGATTGATGAAATAACTCAGCAATTTTTTCATCAGAGCCTTTCTGTTCCTTTTAAAAATAATTTCACTTTAATATCATCTTTCAGTTTTATCTAAAATGAATACTATGTTAGAAATTTCCATTTGGTGAAAATCAAGAACTTTATAACACGTCTTGCTATTTTCTGCTCCTCTGTCAGTTTTTATGAGTAAAAGATAGGAAGACAAGTGAAGACCCTTGACTTGTGTCTTATCTAAAGGAAGGATTAGATTAATTAAACTAAGAAGAAATAACCTTCACCTGATTTAACTAATATGTAAGTTGTCCACTCCCTGTGAAAAGCTCAGCATTAGACCCTACAGCAATTACAGGGGACCTCAGGTTAAAAGTGAAGAGTTTGTTCAGTCATTACTTAAAAACTTTATATAGCTCACATGCTTATTTAATATTTTTGAGAGATAACTCTTCATGTATTTTCCAAAAAAGATTCAACAAATTTTCACCATACTAATCTAGGAAATATTCATTGATTTTAAATGATTGTAAATGACTTCGTTTATTTCCCTTTAATTAGCCCCCAAAACTAAATACAAAATTTCTGCAGAGGAAGTTTTTAAAATAACATATACATATTGCACTCAAAATATATTATAGTAAAATTGATGCATATTCTCAAAAATAAAGACAGATAGATGTAGATATATATTTATATGGAGATATAGAGATAGAAATAATTCCATGATAATGTAATAGAAGTTGCAAAATAATGTCAAAGAACCAATCAGATAAATTATAAAAAAATACCATAAATGGAATGTAAGTAATAATTATTGTTTGACTTACACTCAAGATCTTGAATATCATTCTGATGGAAATTATTATTTAAATGTCATGAGAGAAATAGCCAAATTTTACCAAATTAAAAATACAGAAAAGAAGATACCACTGTAGCCAAATTCTATTGAGTATATACATTTTAGTGATGGAAATAGTGATTTAAAGTTATATTTTTAATTTTTAATGCCCTAGATCAAGATTGACCAATTGTGAGTCTTTGAATCTTTCCCCTAGTTTATATGTAAAGTTATATTTGAACACAGCCAGATTTATTCATTTGACTATTTATATAGTTGCTTTTCATTAAAACTATATAGTTGAATAGTTGCAACCAATCTATAGCTCACAAGCCTATTTAAAATTAGGCCTTTTCTCTCTCTCTCTCTCTCTCTCTCTTTTTATTCAAAATTGTTGTATTTACAATAGTAGTATGCATTATAATTCATAAAAAACATATAGAGCATCTTTTTACAAAACACTGTTTGTATACAATGTATATTCGTACCATTCAAATCTTCAATCAAGGATAATGACATCCATCTTATTCAACCACCTTTTCTTTTTTTCCCCTCCCTTCCCCTTTAGCTCCCTTCCTTCCCCTTCCTCCCCTTTGACCTTTCTAGCATTCTTCTAATCCTCCTACGTACCCCTACCCAACACCACTGTGGATCAGCCTCCTTATATCGGAGAAAACATTCGGTATTTGAATTTTTGAGATTGACTAATGTCACTTTGGAAAAGCTTTGCCTGCTCTTGCCCAATGAGTTACATTCTCTTTGACTTGGAACGATGGTGACAAACACTAGCCTGAGGGTATGCATGTGTGTGTCAATGAAAGAAAGTAAAATACAGACACAAAAGAGGAAGAAATGGGACCTTCATTTATTAGAATTATATTTCTTGTGGCAACTAGGAGCCTTTAAATGTGATTACTTATGTATTCATATAAATATCAAACGTTTTTAAAAACATGGGGACTAAAAAGTTAGCCAAAAGTAGTAGTGAGACTCTCCAATCATTTTAAGAAGAGGAATCTTAATAGACTTTTAAAAAAAGTATTGCTTTGATCTAATACAAAGTGTCCATTTCCTCAATATATGCCATCATTTCTGTCACTTTCATGTTTGCAAAATTTGTACCAGGAATTTGGTGAAATCAGAAATAAATAAAAGATGTAAAGGACTCTGTGAATATGACAGAGTAAGAAACACCAAATAGATAACATTGCAATAAATAAAATAGCAGAACTCAGTAACAGCCTCCTTTCCCCACCCTTCATCTCTAGGAAGGCAGCTATGCACATGTTCCAGGAGTAGCTTGTGTTCAGCTTGCAGGAGCAAGGCTAAAGGAAAAGCAGCCTGTCCTTCAAATGCTGGGGGATCTGGGCTCCAGTGATTACTGTTTCTGATCACAGAGGTGTAGACAAAGAGGTGGCTGACTACTGGTCTTGCACTTCCATAATTGTTTCAATGTAAAATAATATTTATCCACAGTAAATCTTAGTGAATATCTTCATCTAGTATCACATTGCCATACTTACTTCAGGTTTAAAAATACATAAGTAAACTAATTACTAATCACTTCTTAATCTTTTTTTTTTCAAATCTTGGTTATTCTTAGCCTTTCATATTTTCATATGAATTTCAGAAGTTGCATGCCACATTCAAAACTACAAATTCAATTGAGATTGTAACAAATCCAAAGTCTCTAGCTTATTTTTTGTAAACTATTTTTCCAGCATCTTCTGATAGTTACTTTATGTTTTGTCTGAAGTGTTTGGTTTTAAGTAGCTAAAGGAATAGAGAAGAATGTATTTTTCCATCTTATCTGGATCTAAGATTACTATACTGAATATTTTAAAGTATCATAACAGACAATCTTTCAAAAAACAGATATAGCCTATAAATGAGTGACTGGCTATGTAATTTCATAGAATTATTTATAATAGTTATGGCTAAAGAAATAAATGTAAATAAATGAAAAGAAATAAAAGATAATGAAACTGAAACAAGCTAATTATCATACATAACAAACATTAGATATCTATAACATGTAACAGCACCTTAAAATTGATAGGAAATACCCAAAACAAATTTATAGTAGGAGAAATATGTTTATAAAAGTAAATAAAATTGATAATATCACCTAAAGTCAAGTCACTCATGATTCAGAGCAAATTAAAGCCTAATGAGCTATGGTATGGCCTGCAACTTCTAAACTTCATATGAAAATGCAAGCCGGGCGCGGTGGCGCACGCCTGTAATCCCAGCACTTTGGGAGGCTGAGGCAGGAGGATCGCGAGTTCAAAGCCAGCCTCAGCAATGGCGAGGCACTTAGCAACTCAGTGAGACCCTGTCTCTAATAAAATACAAAAAAGGGCTGGGGATGTGACCCAGTGGTCGAGTGCCGCTGAGTTCAATCCGCAGTACCAAAAAAAAAAAAAAAAAAAAAGAAAATGCAAAAGACTAAGAACAGTCAAGATTTGAAAAAAGATTTAAGAACTTAAAGGTTACTTTACTTATGTATTTATAAATCTTTAGTAAATATGGTAATGTGACAAGTGGTAACTCATCATTTATTAGACTGGTTGATAATTAAATATTTGATGATATTCAGTGCTAGAAAATAAGTGATGAAATGTCTACACTCAAAGTATTTGTAAAATAAATCTTTATAGAGGGGAATATGGACTATTTTGAATTTCAGATGCCTTTTCAGTCAGCAATTCTACTTCTAGAAATTTACCCTGCAGATACCTACATACATGCACAAATGAAATGGATCACATTATACACTGTAGCACTATTTATAATAAGGAAAAACTAGTAATAGAAGTTCTATCCATTAATAAATAAATACTTCATTATTTACCTACTCTATATCTACCTTTACAGAAACTCTGCAGATAAAGAAAGAGCATTCTATCTTGCTGGCCACTGCACCTTTAAATCTGAGCACAAAGTAATACATACATATTGAATAAATGAATGGAACAATGAAGAAGGTACAGACCACCCTGGAAAATATATTATGAATTCATTTAAAGAAAATGGACATAATATATAAGACTGAATTTTAAATCATAAATTACATTTATATAACATGATATGCTGTATATTTATACAGCACATTTTTAACAGGCAATATCCCTAGAGATAATTGGTGAGATGTCACCAAGTTTTTCTTTAACCTGTATTTTTACATTTGACATATTTATATATTACATATTATTAGTTGTAACAATGAATCTTTAAGTGTCTCCTGACCTGATTTTTCCTAGAATGCCCTTCTCTTTTTAGAGAATCTAGAGGATGACTGTATCTTGCTACCATAAATACAGTATTTTTGAGCAAATTTGAAAATCTCTCAGTTTTCTCTGTTTTTTAGATGAATGAAATGTTATTTTAAAAAGAGTTAATGTTTTCAACTAGAATGTCTTAAAAATTGTTTCATCATCCCAAAGGAGTGGCAATTGCAGAATAAATATACCAATGAGTCTGCATGAAGTAACCACAGAAATCATTTTTTTCTTCTTGCCTTCATTATTTAGTCATAATAAATAACCACAGGCAAATTAAATGGAATCATTTAAATCTTGGGACATTATCAAGAAAAGCAAAATAAATTGGTTGATACTACTTGAGAAATATTCAGTAACCTTTTCAAACTTCCAAAGCTAGTGCTGAAGAGTACATCTTTAAGTATTTCTGACTAAGGACAGACCAAGTACACAATTGAACACACTGAGATTGAACACACAATTGTTGTGCTTTTAAGCAGTAATAGCTGCATCAGAATCATCAGGATATTATATCACAGTACCAAGCAGAGACAAATGCAGCCAGGTATTCAAGTACAATGAAAAGGGAAAGATTTGTTGACACAGTAAGGTTTGATTCCTGAAAATAATAACTTGCAAACTGAGCAGAATATAATGAGTCTTCCACATTTCTTAAGAATAAAAAATTTATAAGAACAACATGTCCTTTGTAGCAACAAATAGAATGATAAAAAATGAGTTAGAAATGGAAATGTAATGACAACCTTAAAAATATATAAAAATAATTTTATGAGGCGATTATTAAAACCATTAGAAAATTATCCTGTTAATTATCTTCATATGTTTTCATTAATATAAGCACAAGATGTGTCATTGGTATATGCACTACTTTTAAAAAGTTCATCTTTAAAGCTATTTTATTCCAATTAAGGTATACTATTACTGAAATAGTTGTAATACCCATTGTGAATGTTATTTCAGCATAGCATAATACCTGTCATACTTTATGAATATTATAGAATGAACAAAAGTATTACATATTAGGCATTGTTCTTCATTTTGAACACAAACTGAGGATCCTTTATTATTGGGAAGAACCTCCTAAAAAGTAGAAAATACAATATAATGAATGCTATGGTGTGTCTGCCAAATATAACCAAGCATACTCCAGCTGCTGAGTACTGTTTTAGTCAGCTTTTTGTTGCTGTGACAAAAATGTTGGACAAGAACAACTAACAGGAGGAAGATTTTGTTTTTGGCTGACATCTAAATCATAGATGGTCAATTGCATTGTTTTCCCAGGGTGAAGCAGAACATCATGGGAGAAGGGTATGGTAGAAGGAAACTGTTCCCCTTATGGAATTAAGGAAAGGGAGGCAAAGGAAGAAACAACCCTTTCAGTGACCCACCTCTTCCAGCCATACCCCACCTGCCAATGGTTGTCACCCAGTTAGCCTGTTTAAACTAGGATGAATTGATTAGGTTACATAACCCATAATTGAATCATTTTACTTCTGTATTAATAGGTGTTTGGGGGGAACACCTCATATCCAAACCATAAGTCCCACGCACTTGCAACTGAATCCCACCCTTAAATTTGCCAGCAGTTGGAAGATATTGCCTGGCCCCAAATGAGGCAACTCCTCAGAGACTGCCCACGTCCAATTCTGGTCATCGTAGTTGTTAAAAAAAAACCAACCTTCTTGTTTTAATTTGTACTAACTTTGAAAAAGTTATCTTAGTTACTGATATTTCAGTTTTTCGAACAAGTCCGCTTCTTCTCCTCCCCAGTCCTGCTTCCATGGCTCCCTCGTGGCTGTTCTTTCCAAAACCATGCCCCCATTAAATTCCTGCACACACACATTTGTCAAACGGGCCTATTTCCTGGGTAATCTAAATTCATGGAGTTGGTCAAGAGTGGTCTGAGGAAGCATATTCTAAAATAAGTGTGGGAGGCCACACTGTGGCAGACCACCCTGTCTACTGACATCAAGGATTCCTTCCCTCGGGGGGACGTGGAAACACCTGGCATATGGCAGCATACAGATGTTAAATTTACATAAGTGTTGAATTAGGCTGGGACACTTGGTAAACAAATGCTTCCTATGATCTCAGGATATGGCTGATGTTGAGGAAGTTGTAATTTTAAGGACAACCAAACCAGGTAGCCCCAATTGCTCTGTGGGTTAATTCCTTTACAGAAAAGCAGTGAAAACCTTTTTGGCACCATACAAAAAGAAACTGAATTCCTGTAGCTGATAGTAAAATGTTTGAAGATGAGGCTTTGGACTTGCTTTTATAAAATAGGAAGAGAAGACCATGACTCTGGTATATCAAGGTTAGGACCCTGGATGGAAAAAGGTAGAACCCAGAAATTTCTGATGGGAACATTTGAGTTAGTACACTTAAAAAATTTGAATCTCCAAGATATCTTGGAACTCCTGAGACTACCGCAGTAACCCTTTCCTCTCCATTAAGGGTTGCCAGTGGTTCTGCCTTGTGGACAACTCAAGGCCTCTGTCCTCAGGATATACTCTACTTATTTTCCTGGATGCCAGACCAACAACTAGACTTAATTCATATCCTGACCATTCTGGTCCTGCTAAAAAAGAAAAAAGCCTATACTCAATGATTCTAACATCCACCCAACATACACTTTACAAAAGAATATGTGAAGTACTAGATCTTGGAGTACCAGTACCTGGATCAAAGTTTAGGAACAAAGCATTTCATAAGGAAGAGCTTACCTACATAGGCCCCTTTTCCTATGATATAGGACTTAGTATCTTGTAATGCTACCTGGCATTTGGTGCCAGTAAGAGCCTATAATGACGCTTGGAAGACAATAGAATGCAATGATCCACAGCAAATGAAAAAAAAAAAAAAATGGCAGAACTGCCACAGCAAAGGAATAAAAAGTTCACACCAGTCGTCATGCATAAGTAGATATCCTGGGTATAGATTGTATATACATGTGCACATATTTCTATATGTGGGATTGTATGCTATATATAATACATATATGTAATATATATTTCTACATAAAGAGAGAACCCATTAGCTCACTTTGTTCCCCAGGAAGGCCTGGAGGACATTTAGCTCATCAAAAATAAACATATTGAAGAAAGGGATAACAGTTTCTTTGAGAAGCTCAGTAATAGCTACCCTCTGTAGGCCAGGGTTGGTAATATACAACTGGGCCATGTAATGGTATTGGTAATAAGAGGTTCCCCCCAAAAAAATGTTACTTAAACTCCTGAATTAAAAATGGATACAATTAAAATAATAAGCAATAAGTTTGTAGTAGCAACTAGGATGCCTGACTACAAAGAGCTATGAAGACGTTTAGCACATCATAGCATTACTAGCAGCAAGGTCAATAGGCAGTGAGCAAGAGTATTGCTCAATCTGTACAATACAAAAGAAATCAAGATAAATGATCAGGAGACTAAGTATGCTCAGGTTAAATCATATAATAGATCAAATGGGTCTATTGAAACCCAATGAATATTTATGCAGCTACTGATTGTGTAATTGAAATTAACATATGTCATGTTGACGTTCATACATTGACCTATGGAAAATGAACTAGCAGAGTGAAAAAGAATAAGCAGAAGCTTTTGAAACTAGAAGTAATGTGTCAGGGAAAAAAATCAAAATAGTATTGTGTCTGCTTGAGAATGTGGATATGGTGACAAATCTGGAAGGTTTTTTATGGAGGCCTCATCATGTAATCATGGCCAATTATCCTTTCTATTTATAGTCCCTCTTCCTTCTTTGAAGAATAGAGAATGAAGCTGAAAGTTCTCAAGTTCGTAACATGGCTAGGTCATATGGTGATCAGCCCCTATCCAAGAACCCTCCAAAAATCACCTTGTTAAAACAAAAGATGTTCTATCACCTAGGAAGTTACCATGGTAAGGAGCTGTGTCTTAGAACCCAGGGTAGAGACCAAATATTAGAACAAAAGATTCTCCTAGCAATCCTACCGTTCATGAAATTACAAGGTTTTTAGAATTCTGTGCTAGGAATGAAGGGAAGCAAACAATATTCAGTCATATGCTTCATAATGATGTTTTAGTTAAAACATGACAGACGACATATACAACAGTGATACCATTAAATAATATCACCTAGTGACATTGCCACCATCTGAGTATACTTTATGATTTTTACATGATCGCAAAATCACCTACAGCAAATTTCTTAAAACATATTCCTGTTGCTAAGTGGTGCATGATTACATATATTTCTCATTGTTTCACATTCATGTATTTGGAATCTTATGGTATGCACTTTTCTTTTCAGAACAACTATTTCAATTAGTAATATGCATTTAAGTTTTTCTGCATCCCCTTCCATAGCATGATAACTTCTATTGAAGGACATCAGGATTGCTTCCAATTTTGGTAATTAAGTTTAAATTGTTATAAACATTCATGTGCAGATTTTTGCATGTACGTGTTTTCAACTCAATTAAATAAATGCCAAGGATCATGGCTGCTAGACTATATGGTTGATTATGTTTAGCTACATAAGAACTGTAAGACTGTCTTCAAGCATGATTATACCACTTTGTGTTATCTCGAGTGATGAATGAGATTTCCTTTAGTTCTATATCCTTACTAGTATTTGAGGTTACCAGAATTTTCTTTTCCCTTAGCATATTACACTTTCAAATGGCATTTTGATGGTTGCCTTAGATTGCAATGTGTGTGTGTGTGTGTGTGTGTGTGTGTGTGTGTGTGCATATATACATACCTATATGACTAATTCAAATTGATTT
The DNA here is from genome assembly GCA_025594165.1 of Tamias sibiricus. NCBI lineage: Eukaryota > Metazoa > Chordata > Mammalia > Rodentia > Sciuridae > Tamias > Tamias sibiricus. The sequence goes on from CM046661.1 coordinate 30,151,095, forward strand.
TCAAACAACACTGTACTGTTTCATAGGTAGTGAAATTACTTTATACTAGATTACTCTCAATTCTTCTCTCATGTTGATTAACATGTTTATTGTTCATTTCACTTACCCATGAACTATAAGCACTAAATATGTTTTTGCTATTATTAGTTGCACAGACTTTTCAATTAGATCAATTAAAATTTTAAAATGTAGTTTATTTTCTCCTTCACTTATTCCTTCTCTCACATTCTTCCATTTATTAATGTGGTTTCACATATGGGTAGCTCTAATACTGTTTAGTAGGACTTGCTTCCTGGGTTCTTTTTTGTAATTCTAGTCCAGCTCTATCCAGGCTTGGGTATTGTCTTAGTTCAAATTACCATAAACTGGGAGGTTTAGACATAATAAATTAATTTCTCACAGTTCAAGAAGCTGGAAGTCTGTGTTCTGGCAAGGATCCTTCTCTGGTTGTCAAACCTCCTTCTTCTCCTTGATTCTCATGTGAGAGAAAGGTGAGTATGCTCTCTGGGGTCCCTTGTATAAGAAAGAGTATTAATCCCATTCATGGGTACTCTACCTTGAAGATCTAATTACCTCACAAAGGTCCAACTTCTTAATACCATCATATCAGGGGTTAGGATTTCAACATATTAATTTGAGGGAGGACAGAAATATGAGTCCAATGCAGTTATTCATCACATTTATAATTAATTTAGTGTGTTATTATATATGTATATGCCCATACAGAATATATAGTAAATTTGGCACAAACACTTTATGTAAACAATCTTATTGTGTATAACTGGCTTGTTTTATTTAATTTTATCTTTTAAGGATTTGCTGGCACTGTAGTTTTGGATCTGGAATGTCTCCAAGGTTTCTTGTTTTAGAAATTTGGTCCCTAAGGCAGCAGTGTTCAGAGGTAGGGCTTTTGGGAAGTGATTGGATCATGAGGGCTCGAACTTCATCAGTGGATAAATTCATTGATAGATTCATCATCTGATGGCAGTATTAAAAAGGTGGTTAATAATTGAAGGAGAGCCGGGTGCGGAGGCACATGCCTGTAATCCCAGCACTTGGGAGGCTGAGGCAGGAGCATCGCGAGTTCAAAGCCAGCCTCAGCAATGGTGAGGCACATAGCAACTCAGTGAGACCCTGTCTCTAATAAAATACAAAAAAGGGATGGGGATGTGTCCCAGTGGTCGAGCGCCCCTGAGTTCAATCCCCAGTACCAAAACCAAAAACAAACAAAAAACTGTAGGAGGTGGTGCCTAGTTGAAGAAAGTAGGTCACTGGGAACATGTCTTAGCAGGATTTATCTTGTCCAGGCCTTTCCTTGCTCTTTCTCTTTGCTTCCTGGCTGTCATTATATGAACAGCTCTGCTCTACAATGCCTTACTCATGATAGTCTTCATCGCCTCAGACCCAGAACAATGGGGTTGGTTGAACATAGACTGAAACTTCTCAAACTGTGGGCCACAATAAATCTTTCTTTCCTTGCTTTTCTGAGGTTTTTTTTTTTTTTTTTTTTTTTTTTGACAGAAATGAATAGCTAACAGCTGGTATTAACATATGGCTTGATTTTTTATTTCATGTTCTTTTGTGTAACTCATGCCAAGAATTAAGAAGGGTCAAAGAAGCTTACAAGTCAGCTTGCTATACTTTTACAGTTGCTGAAGACAAAAGTATCTTGGATCAGAGAAAATAGAAGTTATTATTCTCAGCAATAACAGAGGAGGCAACAGAATCTGTCACATTTTCTTGTGTCTGTTTCTTAAACCTCAATACTTGCAGGGAAATTCAAAGACATCCAAGTGAATACTGAACATACAGATAGAAGTGTTATAGGAAAGGAACCCTGAACTTGGCACCCTGAGTGTTTTCTTAAGGACAGTGATAATGCTTGTTCTGAATTGATACTAATTTTACAACTATTCACCACACTAAAATCCTTGAAAAATAGTATAAAACAAAAGACATTCTTTGCTAATAAACAAGTAAAAATATGAGAAACTTATACAGAATTCTCTCCTCACAGTCATTGTTATAACTTTGATTTATTGACACAATTGCTAATTCTTATTAGCAATTAATTGCTTATTATTTTTATATAAAATGCTGCAACTAATAGTCTTGTACAAATCTTAACATACTCTTACATATCCTTCTCCACATGGGTCTACATTGTTAGTCTGATTTTGGCTCTTCTGTATTGTTTGGTTTATTTATTTATTTATTTGGTTTTTGCTATGTGATGATGCTTTTTTTTTTTTTTTTTTCACTTTTTGTACATATGTCCCTCAACTTATGATGGAAGTATATGTTAATAAATTAATTGTAAGGAAAATGCATTTTATAACTTAACCTATTGAACATCATAGTTCATCAACACAGTACACTGTAGCATAGCAGCTATTTACCTCCATTGTTGCAAAGATGATGAAACAACAGCTTGTTGATGCTGCTCATCATCTGAAGAGTGTATTGAAGGGCAAAACATCACACCGGGGACAGCCGTGCAGCCAAAAGATTTATTTAACAGCCTTCATGGCTGGTTACAAAAACTGGAGAAGAGGTGCTCTGGTCGAAGGTCCGATGGCCGGTGGTGGATGCGTTGGAGCGGCGATCAAAAAACATGGGTTCGATCCTCAGCACCACGTAGACATGAATGCATTGCATTGTGTGCAACTAAAGTGAATGAATAAATATTTTTAAAAAAATGGGTGAAGGCTGAGGCAGTTCCGGGTGATTATGCCCTTCGGCTCAGACAGAATCCAAGTCATGGCACCAATGAAGGGCAAAACATCACACCGGGGACAGTCGTGCAGCCAAAAGATTTATTCAACAGCCTTCGTGGCTGGTGGCAAAAACCGGAGAAGAGGTGCTCTGGTCGAAGATTGAAGAGGTGGGAGAGGGGAGTCAGGGAGAAGGGAGTGTGCAAGCTCTGGTGGGAGAGGGGAGTCAGGGAGAGGGGAGTGTGCAAGCTCTGGACAGAAGGTGGGTGCTTAGTCGCACCGGCTAGGATCTCTGGAGCTGTAGGCTAAAGCAGCTGCTGTCTGGCTGGAGGCTGGAGCTGTCAGCTGGGAGCGGGCCGTCGGGCTGAAGGCGATGGGTCTGGAGCTGTAGGCTGGGGCAGCTGCCATCAGCTGGAGGTGATGGGTCTGGAGCTGTTGGCTGGGGCAGCTGCCATCGGCTGGAGGCGATGGGTCTGGAGCTGTTGCAGTGGCTTCCTCCTCTTTGCAGTGATGAGCCGATGTATCTGTCTTCCTCCTCTCAGTAGCGATGAGCCGATGTTGTGATGTTGTGTGTCCGTGTGTCTCTCTCTTCTGAGTCTCTCAAACAGGGCCCTATATAGGGATTTCTGGTGGGGGGTGCACTAGAGCAACCCCAACACCGTTGGCTCTTTGCACATAGAACAGGGTGGACTTTAAGCCTATTGGCTTTTGCCTGGGGAAAAGAAACATTCTGCTCGGGGAAGGAACATCCTGTCCGGAGAAGGAACATCTTGTCCGGAGAATGAAACAAGGTTGCTTCTCTTAGGGTGTGGAAAACTCTGAGGGGGGAGGGTAACCTATCTATCATGTATCATATCGTATGTTGCCAGACCGAAAAAGATCAAAATTCAAAATTTGAAGTAAGGTCTCTATTTAATGCATACTTTTCCCTCATCAGGAAGTCTAAAAATCACAAGTCAAATCCTAAATCAGGGATCGTTTGTATGTTGAACTTACAACTATGAGCTTGTTCATCTCATATGTGGCATATTTTCTGTCAATGGACATTTTTAATGATTGTCTCATGCTCTTAATTAATCATGAAAAATGTTCCATGATAAAAGTGTAACTGATAAGTAAGATTAGAACAGACTGTTTATTTTTATTTCTATGTAAAGTTTAGAATGCATATAATCATAAGAGGCTTTGATAATTTGTTATTAAATATTTGATTTAATTTTATTTTCCTCATTATTAACCATGTTTTTTCCTTGAATTGTTTTCCTAAAAAACAAAACAAAACAAAACAAAAAAAACAAAAAAAAAAACCTACCTTCTTTCTATTTAATTACACTTTCTATTCTGTTTTGGAAAATGGTCTGTTAAATAATTTATATCAGGATTTTTTGCTGCTAAAGTGCATTCTCTGTGGGAAGGGTGTATATACATGCACATATGGACACACTTACATATACATATATGCATATCTATACATACTCTAATATGTGTAGGTGCATCCTGATAGGGTCATGTGCTTGTGTGTTGTGTACACACAGGAATGTGTGTGCACTGCATTACCTATAAAGTGAAGTTACACTTTTAAAGTCTCTATTCTTAGCTTCAATATAAAAGAAAAGCTAAAGCCTTTTACTAAGTAGCCATTCATAGAACTTTAGCTTCAATCAAAGAAAAAGAAAAGAAATAAAGCAAAGCCCTAGAACAAGAGAGCCCTCATTTTCTTTACCTCAGAGTCCCAAACACTCTGGCAAAGATGAAAACAACCTTCCTGCTGGTGCTATTATCTGTGATAGCATATCCTCTCTTCCTCACAATGAGGGCCCAGAAGAACAATCTGTCCCATAGTGTTAGAGGCAATAAAACATGGTCAAGTGAAGAATTTCAGCATAAGAAAAAGATGAAAAAATATATAGAGATGGGCTGGACAATCACAGACAATAAAAGAACCCAAATCCTTGAATTTTGTTGTTTGTGTTTGTTCCAACTTTGCCAGTTCTTTCTCTATTTTCTTAAGAGTTCCCATAGAGATGAAACATTCACACAAAATGATCCTTTTCTAAGCCACACAGAAACAAAACAGATATGAAAACAAAGAAGCAAAAAGAAGAGAGAATTTAATTTAAACTTGTGATGATGGGAAGCCAAAGAAAATTCCTTTTCTTTTGCTTGTATGATTACTTGGAATGGCAGTAATTTTGCTAAATGTACTTTTCTTCTGATAGCTCTTAGGAAATGGCCTTGTACTTAATGTTCTATTCCAAGCTTTGAATAATGAAATTTTATAGAATAAAAAATTCTAAGGAGAGCTTTCTGAGTGCTGTTTCAGAGTGAAAACACCATTTTTTGAACTGAGTGATATTGTTTTTAATTACAAAAGTTATACATATTTGAAAGAAAATTCACATTTTACTGCAAGGTACACATAAAAAATTTTAAATTTCCTGTGATTCTACTGCCCAAATAAAAGCCCAACATTAATATATTAATATCTCTGGACAGTGCACATGTACGTGGTGGGGGGAGCGCAGAGTTATACACACGTACGCATTTTCTCTCTGTGATATTCTACTATATCAAATTCCTACTTGGAAGTGTTCATGTATTTAAATCTTTTTTTAAAAACTACTTAAAAATTATCATGGAAGTATAAGTTTAAATACAGATATGAGAGTTCATTTTTTTCCCCACTGAAGAAGAAAAATGCCAACAATTTGAATTGTTCAGATGGATAGATATAAATAAATTCATGGCATTCGATACAGTAAAATTTTAGCATGCAATTCTCCAGTTTGTTTTTTATACTAAAGAAAGTAATAGATGGCATTATCAATCCCAATGGGTACAGACATCTTAGAGATTTATAGTCAAATATGTCCTTTTAATCTTTTTATATACATGTTATTTTATTTTTTGTACCTGAGATTGAACTCTGGGGCACTCAACCACTGAGCCTCATCCACAGCCTTATTTTGTATTTTATTTAGAGACAGGGTCTCACTGAGTTGCTTAGAGCCTTGCCATTGCTGAGGCAGGCTTTGAACTCATGATTCTCCTGCCCCATCTTCCCCAACTGCTGAGCTTATAGGTGTGCACCACCATGCCTGGCACATTTATCTATTAATAAGAAAAATAATTTTAAGATACATGTTCTTATTTGGGGTCACAGTACAATCCTCACAAACAGTAATAAAGAGAATCACGGAAGTTTAAACTTCCTTTTGTTTCTCTCTGAAGTTTAAAAGAGGGAACACACATATTTTCATACTGATTTGCCCTTTGTGAACAGACAAATCTAAGGCCTCCAACCAAACGTCAAAAAGGAATTTGAATTACTTAAGATGCTCACATATTTAATATGATTGCTTTTCTTCTTTTTCGGCTAGGTGTTCATTGCTTTAAATCCTTTCTTACATTTTGACAGGAATCCTAGTTCTACTTCTGAAATTTTAAAACGTGACCTTGTGGCCAGCTGTTAGCGGCCATTCCAGCTATATCTCAAGCAGTTATCTCTTGTTCCCAGGATGCCTGCAAATGCTTAAATTCAATAATAAATAGCAAGGGATTCGTCACAGAGAGAAAATATGCATGTCTGGAGCAATATGGCCCACAAAAATATTTTTATTGCCAATTTATTTATAACTTAAAAACTGAAGCAGATGATGCCATGTTTTTTTCAGACAGGCCCAGCTGTGAAGATTCACACTGGTCCTTATCATCCTTCTGTGATCTTTGACCTACTAATTATCACCAGTGAGCTTGAATTTCCACATCTGAAGAAATGGAGAAAATTTACCTTTGAACACATATATATCCTATCCAACATATGAACCATTGTTCACTGAATATGTTTTTTCCTAAATTTCCCTTATTTAGTTTTCTATTTTTGTGAGATAGATGGGTATACTATTAGTATCATTACAATTGTACAAGAAAATTGAGTTCAGAAGTGAAATGATTTACCCCAGGGATCAAAGCTCAGGGATGGAACAAAAAGCTGCACTCAAAATGCAGTTGTATAAACTCAGATTCTGGTTTTTGCTCTAGCATACTGTAGAAGGTAACATTGGGAAGCAAATTCACATTTGCAGTTGCAATAAATTGGTGAATATTACATCAAATTATTATGTTGAAGACATGCTGGGACTGCAGTTTCCTCATGGTTAATCACAGATGTTATTGTGCCAGGCTGTAGGCTTGATACGCAGAAAGCTTCCTGGAGCAGAGAATGTTACAAAAACCACCACACAGAACAATTTTAAATGATTACATTTTTTTCTTTTCCTGCCATCCCATTTTCCAATTAGTTTCACTGGATATATGCCCTTTCTCCTCTATACCAATCTGTCCCTGGCCACTGGGCAAGGAATAGATAGCATGAGAAGCTAATTTTACTTTAGCTAACAAATTTCCATTTCTTAGTTCCTACTTTCAATTAATTTTGAATTTGTAGGTAGGGTAAATATAAGCCTGACAAATGCTTACAAATAACAGTGAATTAGTATTACATTTTCCTCATGATAAATCTGATTATTTAAATGATCAAATGCTTAAAGAGAAACATACAACTCATAAAGTAGGTTCAATTGGCACAAGGTATTGACAACATCCTCAATAGGAAACCAAGCCATTTTCACATTTTAAAATCCAGTGCTTTCATTACTTTTTCAAATATGATACAGAATTAAAAGAAAAAGGTTCATAGACATTTAGATTAAGTATACAGGAATTCAGCTGAGAGAATACCAAATCACATGACATGTGCTCACAAATAGGTGTTTACTAAAGCAACTCCTAGAATTATTATCACGGAAAGTGCATAAGGGTCATCTTTTAAAAGTCAAATAATTTATAAAGGCAGTTTTCATTATTATTGCAGAGAATGTAAACGTAACCTGTAGAAAAACATTGATTGTGGGATCAGGAACTAGTCAAATAGTTGTTTTTTTTTTTTTTTTTTTTTTTTTAATTAGAAATCAGAGTCTTGATTTTTGCCATCAGAAAATGGAAATTATACATACTGCTTCACATGTGCATTATCATTTAAGTACTTGGACTCTATAGATATGTACAGGTCATTGATACTAACTTATTTTCACTGTCCCTTCATGGTCTTACTGTCCTCTTTAAACAACTTAAATTTCAAAAGCTTTCTCGTGTACTCTCAACTCTTTTGCCCTTAGTTACCTGTATAATACATGCATCCCAGCGAAAGCTGTTTAAAATTTAATTCTCCTAGCCCATGTCTACACCTGTGGAACCAAAGCTCATTGATGAAAACCACACAGTTATGATATCTCACTTTAAATATAGGACCTCTAACCTCAATTGTCCATTATTGTCCTCCAGTGATTTTACTGAAAGTCACTACTTGTCCACTTCCTTTCACATGAGTGACTTTGTATATCTCTCCTCTCAAACCTTAAAAGCTATCTAATCCATCTTCACTTACAGATGATGACCAGGCATCTGTATTTTCACTCAAAAATTACAAATAATCAAAGATATTCCTGTAAACTTCTGCCACTGCATTTCTATGACTATTATCCCCTGGCCCCAGACAACCTGCCCTGTATTACATTACTACCTAAGAAAAAACATATTCAGAACTGGGAGTGTAGCTCCCTTGTAAAGCTCTTGCCTAACAAGTGTGAGGCCTTTGGTTCAATGGATACTCTTGTCAGATATTTCCACTGACCATCTCTTGCAAAATCACCAATGATCTCCACATTGGACAATGAATTGATCTATTCTCAATTGATTCAACTTTTATTTACATACTTACATTAGACAATTTATTTCTATGGTTCACTTTTATTCCATAAACCTACTCTTTTTATTGTTCCTATCAAAAGACATCTCCATCTCAAGGATTTTGCTTTGTTGCATTTCTGTATCTCTGCCACCTCCAAACCCCAAAGTGCCCCAAGGCTCAATTCTCCTAACTTTCTGCTTTCCTCTGTGTAGTAAATTCATCCTACACCAAAGCATCAAATAGCTTTAAATATCCACTTTTATGCTAATAAATTGACAAATTTTCATTCTAGTTCATTCATCTCCACAAAACTCCAAGAAAACATCACTTAAAATAACAATTCACATGTGTTACAGATGTTTTAAAACTAACACATAAAATTAAAAATACTCCTTGACTTTGTCCCCAAAACCTGTACCTCCTACAGTTTTCAATATTAAATGAGTCTTCCAACTGCTCTGACAAAAAGTCTAAGTAATTCCTGATTAACCTTTTTCTTTCACATTCTATAACCAATCTAAGAAGGAGTCCTATCTAGCATTTAATTCAAAATATATTGCTACCTCTACCTATATCACTGTTATCCAAGCCACCATTGCTTTTCTTTAGATTATTTCCTAAAGCTTTAACTCATCTCTGGACTGGGGAACTGCTGAAGGCTCTCCAGTGACTTCCCACTGAGGCTTAGAGAAGCATGTATCCCCTATAGTGGTTTCTACACAGGCTCTTTAAGATTTATTCTACACTGCATCTTTACTCTCACTCCAGGTTCTTTGAAATTGTTAATTCCATTGCCTAGAATTATACTCAACTAGAAATCCATGCTGCCTCTCTTCCTGCTAGACCTTGATTATATACTGCTTCCTCACACAGGCCTTTCCTAACTACTATACTTGAAAAAGCAAGTGTTCTCAAACTCCTTTCTTTCCCCCAAACTGCTTTAGTTTTCTCCATGGGACTTTTCAGTATATGATGAAGAATATACTTATTTTCAATGCCCTCCCACTTTAGAAAAGAAGCAGACAATGCACAAATGCAGATAGTTCTCTGGTTGGTGGGTTGATGATATCATAGTGTCTGGAATAGGACTTGACACATGATACATGCTCATAATAATTATTGGACAATGATAATATGTATAAAAACATTTTGGTAATTACCAAGTTCTATAAAATGTTGATTCTATTATAATATCAATTAAATCAGGCAGATCTTCCTTAGAATCTGACATCTAATTTTATTAGTAACCAAATTTTTTGTTAAGTGAATTTCTGTATTCCAAGCACTAAATTTTATGTGGTATTAAAACTGTTTAACTCAGAGGACAGTGAGAATAAGGTCATATTATTGGGAGCAGTGACTGAATTATGGATTTTGAACTGTTCTGTGACAGAGGCAATGCCTCTCTTGGAAACTCTCCATATGAAGGTATCGGTGGAGATTGACCACTTGCTATGGTGAAATCTTCTTCAGTAGAAGGTTCTGTCCAGCCACAGAGCTATGCAGTTCTTGACCTTGAGGTTCAGATGCCAGCTGCTTGGGGGTAAAAAGTTATGGACACAAGCTGATGATCATAATCAATCAGGCTGCTCATACTCATGACCTTGGTTCTGCTTGCTTTGAAGAAAGTTTCTCACCTTTTAATGATAAAACTTATATAATAAATGTGATGAGCTGGCTATTGGTGATTGCATTCTATTAGAGTATAATAACCACCAGGTCCCAGCTTTTTCTTTCATTGTGTGTCTGTTTGTGTTTTCTAGTCCACTACTTCCCCTTAGCTGGTTTCCTGAATTAGCCACTGTGCAGGTTGTGCCATCATATAGTCAAAAACATATGAAAAAATACATAATACAGTAGTATGCTTTTATAAATTAATAATGATCTACTTGTGGAAGCTAAATATATGCACCAATTTTAGCTGAGGTGACTGTGACGATCATCTCCAATTCAAGTGTTTTGCTTTCATTAAAAAAAAGTCCTAAAACAGTCATAGAGTTTAATTTATAATCTAATTTTATGTAACTCATTGACTTCTTTATTTCTTAAGTTTACAGTGGCCTAGAGGTTTGTTTCAAATCTCTCTCTAGATAGTGCTTATCAGGGGCCTATATGAGCAATTGTAAGATAGCTCTCAGGAGCAGTTTGTATTTGGACAAAACTAGAGCACTGCTAACACTGCAGAGGCTTCCATGTACAGAAGTATTATGGACAATGAAGCTTTTAAAAGGCATGTTCAGATTCTTTTCAACCATGTTCTGCATAAGAAAACTTTCAAGAACACTTTGGAAATGGAGGATTAGTGATTTTTTTTGGTGGGGGGAATAAGCTAATCTAAAGGTAACATGTCCTTTGAATATAAACATATAAAATAATCAACTTAAGTTGCTTCATTAATTTTTGTCATTTGTGAAAATAAATTGAAATCTTTATGTTTCATTTCAAATAAAATAAGATAGAAGTAGAAATTACATAGGAAAATGTTTTTGGAAAAATTAATAAAATTCACCAATAAAATCTCAGTAGTCATTTAAAAAGTATAAATATATGATCACAACCAGTTTTAATCAACTGTAGTCCAATGTGGGTATTTGAGGGCTCTATTCTGAAGAGTTCAATGCTTTGTGATTTGATTCTGTCTTGAATTGTTTAATAAGTTCATCTTGAAATGACAGCTAGTCCAACTTTGCCTTGGGTTCCCTCATAGCTATCATGAGGGGCCTCTTGTCAATTTGTGAAAGAGGCACTTTTTGTTTAGTCTGTATTCTAGGTCAGTCACTGCCAAGGCATTTCTTTGTGGCTGTTTTCAGCTTCAGTTTGGTCTCAAAACATTAAGCACCATTGGCAAACACTTTCAACAGACATGGCCACCTTGAGGATCCAGTCTACCTTGTTTGAGTCAGTTTCAATGTCAGAGAGTCGTGTGTTGAAGTCTCAATTTCTTCTGGAAGAAATACTCCTTCTTATGTGAAGTAACACAATAATCCTAAATCTTCTCTTTTCTTAATCAGTGGGGGAAAAAAAAAAAAAAAAGTTTTGACTTAAAATATATATGCCCATTAAGGGAGAATGTCCTCATTTCACTATAAATGAATCAGAATATTTGAGTGGAACTTTAAAAAATCTGGAAACTGACATATGAAACACTCATGCCAGTGCCTCCAAACAAAATCCTAACTCTGCAAGCATCTGTCTCAGAGGGTTTGGTCCTTTTTAAGACCTGTTTCCCTCACACCTCTCTCTCTCTCTCTCTGTCTGCCCCTTTGTCTCTC